>JAUCMO010000002.1:0-666030 GCA_032399605.1 Melipona beecheii | reverse complement strand
TCAGAACGATTTGAAACACAAATGACACTCGACATATTGTATATGCGAGACGGTACTTCAGGCAGATGTGATTTGGTAACGATACGTTAATCTGAGTCAGTTTTATACGCCTTGAATCAAGTGGAAGACAGTGCATTTTTAGGCATTTCTATGCTTTTCTTTATCGGAAAGACAAAAATGCCACACAAGCGGCAAACAAGATATACGCTGTTTATAGCTGAAGGTGCTGTAGCCCTGAAAAGAACTGTGCGAAAGTGGTTTTACCTAGGTTTAAGCTGGTGATTTCAACCTTAAAGATCAAGAACGCCAGGTAGGCCCTCCACCATAGATGAAGATCAGATTAAAAACACTAATCCGAGAATAACTCACGCTATACGACACGTAAATTAGCAGAAATGTTAAATATGTCAAAATCCACTATCCGACATTTTTGTGAAGCTTGGCTACATAAACCGTTTTGATGTATGGGTTCCCCACGATATAAAAAATCTGATGGATCGCATTTCCATTTTGCGACTCGCTCTATAAACGCAACGAGGGGACACCATTTTGAAGCAAGTAGTGGGGATAAAAATGGATCATTTATAATAATGGTAAGCGAAAAAAATGTTTTTAGAAAAGCGGAATGAACCACCTTTAACCACTCCAAAAGCCGGTCTTCTTCATCAAAGAAGGTTATGCTCTGTGTCTGGTGCAGGATTGGAAGGGATCCTGTATTATGAGCTTTTCAAGAAGTATTCAGAGAAGTATTGTTCCAATTAGACAAATTAAAGATAGCAATTGAACAAAAACGTCCAGAAATAGCATGAATCGGAAGGGGCGTCGTGTTTCATCAGGACAATGCGCGATCTTTGATAATTCGACAAAAGTTGTTGTTAAGTTCGGTTGGGATGTTCTACCCCATCCACCATATTCATCAGACCTTGCACTCTCTGATTTCCACCTATTTCGATCATTATAAAATTCCCTTAATGGGAAAAAACTTCCACTCTTTGGTCGAGATAAAAAAATCACATTGAAATGTTTTTTCCTGAAAAATCTGAGAGATTCTGGAATGACAGATTTTTTAAGTTGCCTGAAAGATGGAGAAAGGTTGTAGAACAGAACACCTATATAACTTAATAAATGTATATTAAAATTTTTAATTTTCTGCGTTTTAATTTTCCTTCAAAATCGGCAATGAATTTTCGGACAACCCAATATTATTCGAAATGAACTATAATTTTGTACAATATCATAGAAAAGAAATGACATTTTAGTAAATGACCGGGCCATATTAATTTCTTTCATGAACACAATAGTCGACTTATAATTGTTATTTTAATATCTTCTTTTACAAAACTTATTTCTATTCGAAACTGTATAAGATGATCTCATTCCATTAGCTCTCTATTAATAATGTTATATAATTTTAGGTATCAACAGGAAGCTCACATAAATGCTAGGTGATCATTTCATTCTCTCTCCACAAATATCATATTCTGTATATATGCGTATGTCATTCTCCCTCTCTCGTAGGCGTTCCATCTGTCTTATCACACATCAAACTCTTTCATCATTCAGTTTCTCACAATCATCCCCTCAAGCTCTGTTCATCCTCACTTAACAATTCACTACGCACTACATTTATTCATTTTCTCCATTCATTACATAACATATCGCTTTTCCATTCCTCGTTCCACAGTGGCTCACCCAGAAGAACCAACATCACTTCCATAGAAACCGTCCCACAGACGTACATGCACACGAATAGCTCATACCTGACACTCGTTCAGCCTCCTTCTCCCTGTAGTCGTATTATATAGTACATCATCCATACATTCACACCATACACTTAGCAAAGTCACAAAGCTTTTAAACAATATTTTTACTCTTTTCTTCTGCTTTTCTTAGTCCCCCTTTTTCTAAGCACTTCCACTTACGGCACCCCTACGCTGCTTGCAATTTTTCTTTTTTGATGACTGCCAGGTACTCCTTAAATCTCACTTATACACGTAGTACAGAAGCTGCTTGTGTTAGCTGAAAGAGTGATCGTACTAACACACGCAACGTCATATAGCTAACGCGTTTCCGTCAAAGTGCGATGTAACGAGGGCGAAGACTGAAGAAGAAAATCAGTTCCCTGGTAACGCTCTGAAGAAGAAAGACGTATGTAGAAAAATCAGAAGCAATTTTTTTATTTCAAAGTTTATATTTTAATGTTTTATTATTGTTTTTTAGTATTTTTAGCATTGTATTTTAGTATTTAGTATTTTTTTTAGTATAATAGCTTGTACTATTTTTGTTTCTAATATTCAGTATTTTATACTATTTTTTTGTATTCACTATTTTAGATTTTAGTTTTTGCGCTATTTTAATATTTTAGTATTTTTATTAATTTACTGTTTTATTATTATTTTTGTTCGTTTTATTACTTTTTTCCGTTGTTTCTATTTGTTTGTTTCCATTTATTAACGCTATGTCCTCATTGCAAACGAGCAATCTTTTCTTTGATTTCTTTCGCTCAATTTACTGCAAAAACGTGACAGTGAACAATCATCAGACAACGGAAGTGTATCAAATAGTAACGCTTGAACTCGAAATGCAAGATTCCGAAGTCGAAATGCATGAAGTCAATATATCAGAAACTGTAGGTAATGTAGTGCCAGAAAACCAAGGATCTGGGCGTAATTGGCAACGTGTTAGACCTAGCAAGGATACAGCGATTGTCTCTCGTCAATGTTCGCTGCCAACAGAAAGTGAACATATATTCAAACGATAGATAAATCTTTCCATTTGTTCATTGATGATGAAGTGAATAATATTATTTTACACTAAATTGTTCGATTTCACCGAACAGACGAGGGCCAGCATTTGTATTTAGATTTCGCGCTGCACACACACACTCATCCGACACGTAGTCTGTAACGCCGGGTACGCTAGACGGGATTAGCTTATTGTCGCGTCATCGCGAGATCCCGCGATAGGCCAAATGCCGATTGCATGATCCTTTTTGCTTGTTTTCGCCAATTCCGGTATTCTAGAATATTCGGTGATGAGTCATTTCAACTATCCATTGTCTGTCATCTGATTGGTTATCGAACGATCGCGTGATCCTTTTTTGCTTGTTTGTCTCCGGTTTCGAACGTTCGAAAACTTTCGAAATTCGGTAAGGAGAGACGAGCCACGTTGAAGCGGATCTTTCGTAGCAACAGTTCATTGCAAACGTCCGGACGATATAGAGTTCCTTCTAAACAGTCGAGAGATAAAGAGTTCATTGCAAACCTCCGGGCGATAAACAGTTCATTAGAAATCTTCGGGCAGTACAGACGAGTTCATTCTAAACCTTCGGGCGAGTACAGATCAGTTCTTTTCATAGCAATCTCACGGTGCGGATAGATTCATTCAAACTCATTTATCGAGCGAATCAATCTTTATCATCATCCTTCTATCATTCCAATCCTTCCATTTCAATCCTCTCAATCACAATTCCTAGCCATTACAATCCTACACACTCAAATTCCATCTAATCTATAATTGAACCGGCTGATGTTCATTCGTGTTGGAGGTCAGCAAGCTACCGATCAAATTTGCGATTTCACTGCGTAAATTCGGGTCGGCACGCGACACAAATAAGAAAGTAAACGAGTGCATGCCACCAGAAAAAAACAATGGAAACCGGTGGATTTAGGATTCCTTTTTAGTTCTTCTATTTCTCATTAGAAGATACAGAGAATCAGGAGAATGTAAACGTGATTTGTAGAAAATAGACAAAGCTTTGTCTGATTTTATGCGGGAATAATGTCGCGGGACCGTTTTGTAGATATATTCGTTTTGATCTTCTTCTTACACGTGAAGAAAAAAAAAGCTTAGGATAAACTGGCATGACTGAGAGACATTACAAATATTTTTGTGAAAAGCTGTAAAAACTGTTATAATACGACAGAAACGGGAAATTGTCGATGAACAATTAGTTACATTTCGCTGCCGTTGCTCTTTCCAAGGTATACATACCAAGCAAACCGGGGGAAGTATGGAATAAAAATATAGACTCTGCGATTCCAAAATATTGTTGTGACATGGATGTATACCTTGGGAAACGTGGAAATATTCCAGAAAAACAAACAGGGGACATCGAATCGTGAAACGATTAAATAATTTTTGAAAAATTCGAATCCAAATAGTATAACTACTGACAATTTTTCACATTTCTAATTGGAACTGTGCGAAAAAACAAACGACATTTGCCGATCAAGTGACAGTGACAGAAATAGGAAACCAGCCACAGTATTCAACCGAATTTTTATTTACTGATGAAGTAACGTTAGCGTCGTACATACCGATGCCATGAAAATCTGTTATTTATTTTCCATGCTACATCATGAACATGATATATTATCAGCAACAGAAAAATTAAACCTGATGTAATTAATTATTACAATACTACTAAAACTGGCGTAGATGTTTTAGATAAGATTGTAATAATATTGTAATAAGATTGTAATAATTCGTGTGGACAGTTACCCGTCGTTGACCATTATCTTTATTTATGCATTTCACCGATATCGCTGCGTATAATGCATTTATTTTATACCAAATAAAGTATCCAACATGAGAAAGTAACAATACCTTAAAAATGCGACGAAAAACATTTTTAGAACAATTAGGGAAAAAATTGTGCGCAAAAAATATAGATAGGCGAGCCACACAATTCGAAATCTAGCAAATAGGATTGCATAAAAATGTTTAAGTGCGATAGAAGCGACGGGAAGGAACATCGTAAGAAAGACAAAAGGAGGCAAAAGTAAGCTCAGTGTTGCTTTTGAGTAGATAATAACAATAAATACGCAACAATTTGCGATAACTCTGATCGGTATGTTTGCGGTGCCCATTCGACACAACACCAGAAATTTTATGTAATGCCTGCAATAATAAAAATAAATGTATAATAAATATAACTTTATTATTCATGTGATTATTATTTGTTTCCTATATGCTCCTACATGTTCCTATATGAGTCGGGTATCTGCCACTGTGTGGCAGACACTTGGGACAATATCGGTGATGACCTCGGTCTCGAGCGACCGTCACTCTGCGAAGTATCGGTACAGTATCGGTGAGCCGCTTGGGCAATCCTAAATATGGATTAGTGGAATATTCGTGTATGTCAGAAGTAACCCCGGCACAGAACAGTGTACTTCAGTAGTCGGAGGGTTGAGGAATCACATTCCTGGCACATTCACTTTGCCCAACATTCGGTCATTTTACTTGATGTAATTCCCCAATTCATTGTTCTTTAAACGTAGAGTGCGCTAAAAAACCAATGATTTTTTACTGTGTCGGTATTCCAAATCCACGAAGACCCGTAAGATGCTTGGTCTATTCACATACCTCGTCGGTGACTCCATAAAATTTTATATATATATATATACATATACATATACATACATATATATACAGGGTGGGGCACTTAAAACAGGACACCTGAATAATTCGCTTGTTTTCGGGGATAAGAGAAAATACATTAGAGCAAATCTTATTTGGTATCGAGGGGCTCATAGTCTGATGTTACTAATTTTTTTTTATAAGTGGAGACGTCAAGGAGATATGAAGGTCAACTCTGTTTTTTTTAAATGATAAAGAATTCCAGAACGAATACAATGACATATAATGACATATAATGAAGATCATTCAAGGTCACCCAAGATCAATTGCAAGAGAAAACATATTATCTCAAAGCACTCTTCAAATATTTTGATGTCTTGTCTGATTGTTGACATATCTCTCTTGTAATTACTGATAAAGATCACAGAACATAAACAAATATTCAATCACATTGTAAACTTATTTGTATCCACGAATGTTATTAGTAATTTGACTACCGATTACGGTTTCGTAATTGTTCTAGATCAGAACAGAACAGTTCGAGACGGGCAGTCATGTCAATTCTTAGGAAAACTTGACTCTGCCGAGAATTTCTAGATTTCATTCTTGCATCTCATGGCTTCCTTTTGCCTTAGAGGCAGAAATAGAAAAGGCTCGGTAAGAAACAAAACCAAGCCTAGACAAAAAAGTCTAGTTTAAACATTCAGATACGTAGCAACAATCAGTCAGTTTTTCATGAGGAAAGAAGCAGTACACATCTCCCAGACTAGTATCATACACGCAATATTTGTACAGTTAATGAAATATAAGTATTTAAACCATACAATCATACTTTTATTAAAACATCTTTCAGACGGAGATAAAAGGCTGAACGATAGTATTTCAGCAAAGCGGGCAGCAATCAACATCACTGTCGCGCTGAGATAGTAATATTCAATCTTAGTATTCAATTTTCAAAAATTGAAAATAAAAAAAAATGAAATAAATAAATTTTTTTTCAGTATGCAACGTTTTAGACTATATATCCATATTCAAAGTTGACATTTTGAACACTTGTACTAACAGTGAGTTTGTAACATGTTCGAAGAGTGCTTTGAGATAATATGTTTTTTCTTGGACCTTGAATGATTTTCATTATATGTCATTGTATTCGTCTTGAAATTCTCTATCAGAATGTAAGTAAAAACCATATCGTTCCATTTAAAAAAAACAGAGTTGACCTTCATATGTAGCGACCACCGTCGGTAACACAGCGCAAACAACGCCACCTACTTTGGTACAACCACCGCGCCGGCAGGTGCGCTTTCGCTAGGCCACAAAGCATAAAGAGTATAGATGGCTAAGTCTATATATACAGCGCCGGCTACGCGAGAGCCACTTTACGTACTTAGTATTCACCTGTTACCTATCGCTTATTACCTATTAGCTTATCAATCATTATCGAGAGTCGTACAAGTACAGTCGTTCATCCGCATTATCGTCAGCCACGTGGCCGATCCGAATAGCAAACCAGTAACCGAAATCCGTTGTAATCGGGTATATAGAACACGCGAAATATTTGTAGGTAATTGTAATCGTTTCAAATAAATTACCAACAACACGCAATTAGCTACACATATCTCCTTGACGCCTCCATCTATAAAAAAATTAAGTAACATCAGTTACTTACTGTACTCAGTTGAGCTATAGCGATTGTTATCTCCGCAGAAGTGAAATCAGTGCCATCTACGTTCTCTCAATCGTTCCGCCGAAAAGTGCGTTTCCGACAAACCGACGCCAACTTTATTAAACTCTTTAGGTATTAGAAAATTTATAAATTGTTATTTCATTTATTTGTTACTATGGAGATGTTTGATAAATGTATATATATTTGGCATCAAACATATTATTGTTCATTCATTATTTCTTATTCGTTATTAGTTAATATATATTGTTGCATTAATATTTAATATAATTTATAAAAGATAATATGGTGTTATTATTTAAATTTGTAGTACGTTGATTTAGATAAATTATCATCATCATACTTACAGAGCGAACATAGCTGTCTACTACATATAAAAATTTGAAAAATCTGCATAAAAAATTTTATTGGTTTAAGAGATATTTCAACTTTAATTGTATAAAATCTTTTGTGCGAAAGACAAAGAGGCAAGCAAAAACATTATTCTTGTATTCATGTTACCCTTATCTTTCGTATGTAGATTTTATAAGATTAGAATAAAATATTTCCTGTAAATTAGTAATAAGCTTTAGTTTCAGTAAGATTTTTTATTATTTCAATATTTAACAGAATTTCTTAGTAATTGTTCATTTAGCTTTTTATAGTTATTTTATTTTCTTTCAATTGAATTTTCCTTGAATTCGTCGTCTAAGACTAATACACAAAGTTCAATAAAATGATGGAAAAAAATCGTACATAGAAATGTAGATAGTTCATCATAAAAATGTTTTATAGTAAAAGTCGATTTATTCGTTTATAAAATCCTGAATAAACTTCAGACAAGTTTTTAATATTTATGATAAAAAAAAATGTTTATATACCTTAATTATAATTATACCTTATAAATAAAACGATATTCCAAATATATAGTTTAAATTTATTATTATAAAAATTTAGGTCAATATTTTAAGATTAAAATAAATAAAATTGATTACACTTTTAAAAAATTTAATATCAATAGAATTAAAATTTTCATAAACTAAAAACGAAAATTAAATTAAAAACGTATATTATAATTTAGTAAAGATTTTTATTTAAAAAAAAACTAGCTTAATAAAAATCATATTTGATAATTATTAAAATATGTATTTAAATTTCTAAAAACCACCCCTTTAATAAAGTTAAGACTGCGATCCTGTATATATATTATATCAGCGTTACTTGTTCTTGAACTCCTCAGTAATATTTTGTCCACAATACGTGTCTGCTATGGAATATGTTAACCTTACTTTTTTATATGCCGGCGATGGAAGGTTAGAGAAAAAATTTCATTAGTGTACTTATTGGTATTATTAACTAGTCATTAGCTCCTTATTAATTGTTAAATGAGTTAAGAATTCGTCATTTACTAACAATAACTAGTGTAAGAAAAATACAAAAAGGTAAGTATGTAATGCTTATTTCTTCTATTTATTGTATAAAAAAATTTAAAATTTTCTTTTATGAAGCTCTCTTATTTAATATTCATCACTTTTTTTAACTTATAAATAACTTCTGTTATTACATTTGTTATATCTTATTTTGCTTTGGTACATTCTTTTTTAGTTTTCATACATACATAAATATCATGGAAGGATTTTTTAAGTTTAGAAATTATTTGCAACACGTAACTTTTCCAATAAATTTATTAAATTGATAGCTTTTTTATGATTTATATAATTAAAAGGTTCAAAATAAATTATTTTATGATGTTAGTATCCTACAAAATTTATTATTAACAAAATAGCTGAATTAAAATTTTTAATTTATATTTAAAAATATTTAATTATCTAAGAGGTCTAAAATTAAAATTATAAAATTACAAATACAAATAATTATTATTTTTAATTTTTCGATTTTAAGATTTGAATATATACCGTTAAACATAAAAGATTTGATAATTAATTGAGCAAATAATCTTTCTTCCATTATTAGTTTTATTACTATAAACTTTTTTAAAAAAATATTCTTAAAAGACTTTATATAAGACTAAAAATATTTTGGAATTAAAAGATGATGAAACAACAGATTCATATAGATCTGATTTAAAATGCTGTGTCTATTTTTATTATTAATTTTTTAAAATTATTATAATTTAGTACTATATTCTTTTTGCAAAATTTCAATAAAAAAGTCTGTAATATCTACAAATTTGTTGAAAAAAGTTTGTAATTTTCAATGAATTTTATTGGCAAGTATAAAAGTGAATCCTGATATTTCTTTTTTGAATTAAATAGTAATATTGTGATTAATAATATATATAATAATTTAAAGAAGTCTTTGATTCAAGGCTCTTTGTTTGTTATATATTTGTGTTTATTTTTTTCATAAACATGTTTTGAAGTTTTACATCATTATTCTGTTTTCTGTATTTTTTTCTTTTTTCAAAGAATACATTATCTTATTCTTGAATTTGTTCCAATAAAGCATCAAATTTATATTATTATTCAAGACATAGATCTTATTTCTTTTTTTTTAAAGAATTTATTTTAGAGTCGAATAAACTGAAAATAGATAATATACAATTTTCCTAACACTGAGTAATGATTTTGCTCTGTGTAGCTATCACATGCGAATAAAATTGTACATCTTCACATTTTCTATTTATATGTTGGAATTTTTTAATAATAATGTAAGTAACAAATTGCTGATCAATAATTGTTTGAAAAGTTAGAATATTTCTCTATTTATTTTCGCAAAATAGTTACCAGGAATTTTTTAGTAATAACTTATTACTTATGTAATAATGTAATAATTTAATAAGTTAGTTTAATTCAATAATCTTATCAATCTTTTTTAAATTTTGATTCTGTATGTCTAATTTCTTAATTTATTATGAAATTTATATTTTCTTAAATTTATTTGTGTATAGTTGTGTAATTTGTTTTCTTGTGATAATTGAATTTTCTTTTCTTCCTTTTCTTTCTTTTCTTGATAAGGACATTAATAAGTAATAAGACATTTTTTTTTTTTTTTTTTTTATTTTTGTAGAATTTAAAATATATAAATATTTTGATTTTTAATACTTAATTATGCAATATTAACTTATATTTTTTTGTAAATTAAGATTTGTTTCATATATATATATTAAATAATGAAAGATTTGTTTAATATATATATATTAAAAAATGAAATTTTTGTAATCCGTAGAACACATTCTTAATGAAATGAAATTTTATAAAAGCTAGTTAAACCATACGTGCAAAAAACCTCAGATGTTTTACATATTTATTTAATTGTTTATATATGAACCTGTGAAACATATTTTTATTAAAAATCAGGACATATATACTATTCGAATAGTATAAAGAACTGTTAATTAAAGCCAAAGGCAATCCGGACATTGATCAGTTGGCACAATCCTACACAAACAACCTTTCTTCGCTAATGAAAATACTGTGTAAAACCTATTCCAGTTTGGCAAACAGATCCATTAAAAATAGAATTTCACAAATTATCAAAAAACTTAAACTTTATGGTAATTGGACCGAAGGAATGGACAATGAAGATGAACCTCTCTCATCTCAGGATCCAAACTCGGACACCAACTTCTCCATATTATCAGAAGACGACACTTCCATCAATCTATCTATACATTGGCGCTTCCATGAATTTAAATAGCCAAGACCTTTGCTGTAGTACTGGACTGAAGTTGCTATACTGGAACTGCAGAGGAATTTGCAGTCGTAGAGACGAACTACAAAAACGCTTAGAAGAAATCGATGTATTTATAGGTTTTCCTATAAATTTTTCCTCCGGTTTTCACACATATAGAATTGACAGAACTCACAGACCTGGTGGTGGTATTATATTTTTGGTAAGAAAAAGTTTAAAATTTGCATCCAAAATCTTTGTAATATCATGGACAACTTGGAAACAGTGCATAACTTATCTTCCACCTTAAACTTAGCTGCCTGCTATGGAGTTCCTGGACGCTCAGTCTCACGAATAGAATGGAGCTAGTTTTTTCCTTTTTTAAGTACGCATGTTTCAGTCTCATCTTCGGCGATTTCAATTCCCATCATACTTTATGGAACTGCTCCAATATAGATACCAACAGAATTAAACTCCTAAACGACTTTGAATTAATTTTAGTTAATCAAAACGCACTTATTCACATTGACTTAAATAAATTTTTGTAAAATTTTACATTCCTATCTCGAATGATTTCCGAGATATGTAATGTTACATCTTGAAAAATTTGCCTAAATCGACCAACGCGTAGTAACTTTAACTATCACGATTCAATTATTTTTAAAAGTAATGCTTTTATTGTGTGTTCATCTTAAATAATTTCGATAATTATTCTCATCAGAAGTATCTGGTTGTAATATCACAGCTAAAATTTTACATTTAATAAATAATTTATAAATAATTTAAAAAAAATCAATGATAAAAAATGTCACAAGAGTTAAATTTTTTAACACGAAATGGCTCGTATGCAACATGCAACCGTGTTTCTCATTCACTGTCTGTCAATTTGAATTCGATTAATTTGACTGAACCGATTTGAAAATAGATTTGAACAAACAGACCTGCAGTTTTAAGATAATCAAATATTTTTAGAAAATATGAGTCTTCAACTGTCCGCAACGGACAAGTGCCATTGAATGTAATATGGGCGTTAAAAGTTTCTTGAGATTTTCTTTGGTGACGTTTACCAATTTTTCTGTGCAGACTAATATTAGGAATGTGCTCAGCTCTCCTCATTCTTATATGCTGCATATATTCTTCCAATACGGTACTGTCATGACGCCTTTTGACATGCACATGAAAGTTCGAACTTGAGTTCTTCCACTTCCACATGCTTTGGTTTACATTTTGCACAAACAGCAACAACAAATTTTCCACGTTTTTTCGGGAATAATAGAAAAGAATGTATCATCGAAAACCGAACTGTTAGTCGAAGAATTACTATCATCTACATCTGCAATACTGTCATCTACATAGAAATGTCACTAAGATTAGTAGTTGAGGAAGAGAACGTATTTGCTGTGGAAGTTGAAGGAAAGTTTTTCTACTTTCTCAGCGTCGCACATAGTAGAAATTAGAATGGCAAGATGAAAAAAAAATAAACTAGACTAGAAAAAAGGCAGGAAATATAAGATTAAAAACAGGTTCTAAAACTGAAAATTACTGACTGCTGGTACGAGAAGCTCTTTCCAATGTACACACGATTCTTCTCTTCCGTAGTTCGATACAGACTGATTTTTCCAAGACAATGATTCCTAATACTGAAAAGTCGATGGAGAGGAGTGGTAACTTCATCGCGAAGTGTTTATTTCTCGTGATTATATTTCAATTTTTCTCTAAATATCGACCTTTTCGCTGCTAAAGTCAGTCCAACGAGACGCGTTAGGAAACATAAACAAAACATGATCGGTCTTCTAGCTGCACTTAAGTCTTTACGGCCTCTTAACTGCCTCCTGTCGCGTTAGAAAACGTAAACAAATGGCTAGAGTGTGTACCTTCTGAGAAACACGAGCAGTTAATATCGATATTAAAAAGCGCATATCATCAACAATGGAAACTGAAGTACCTAGTGCAATAGTAGTAGAGAGTAACAAAAATACACAATTAAATACCTTTATCGATTTTAGTCCGTATTCCACTTCAGCCGAACAACATTTACTAAAGAATCATAACTCTTTGTAGTACAATATTCTGCAGATAATAAAATTGATTACACATCTCTGAACGGATATTCCATAATTAAGAATATATTTTATAAAATATAACACTTCTTTGCCACCTTCTGCTCCAGTAGAGCGTCTACAAATTAACCGACAAAATATTCGAATATAAGATTGTATTAAAAGCAAATTTATTGAATAAACCGAAATTGTGAAAAAAGACTCCTAACTCATTTTTTTTACATTATTTCAGTAAATATTTCGAATAACATTGTATTCGAAGAATTTATTCGAATAATGCTCAACTGTTTGTTCAAATAAGCTTTGTTCGAATAAAATGGTTATTTGTAAATAACGAATAATTTTTCCTCGAATGAAATCGTTATTCGTAGATAACGAATAATTTTTTCTCGAATAAAATCGTTATGCGTTATTTACGAATAAATTTGATGGATTTATTCGTTATTCGTTCGAATAAAATATGCCTAATTCTGACACTTAATACGCTACATTGTTTGCAATGATGTTTAAAGAACATACAATATGATGTAACGCATATTTTCTTTCTTACTAGCACGATGGGATTAGCGAAGGGAGAGTTACTCGGGTGACTTATTTTATTTTTTTATAACTCTTCTAATATTTCTCTTAACTATTATTTCTCACTAATTGCTAGTCTTTGTGGACGAAATCAGATGGGTTATCGGTTTTATTTCTATTCTCATTTCGCATGGCAATTGATCCGGATCGTTATCCGCATCGTATTCTTCCGTAATTAATGTTTCAACTTTTTTCGCTAAATCCGGAAATTTGAGATTAACATCTAGTATCTAAGGTTGTAATAGCCGGTTCTAGATATTCGATCTGGAGGATTTGCCTTTTGAAACTCGCATTCGGTAGGTTTTCCGAACCCACCTTTTTGACCGCAAATTTACTACCCATTGTAATTTTTATTAAGGAATGCAGCATAAAACCGCGACCCAACATCGCAGGATATGCCATCATGTTGTCCGAAAATACCAAGAATTTTATTTGTACCGTGATTTCTGTACTGGCCAGTTTTATAAGTTTTATAAGATTCCGGATCGTCAGTTTCAGAATATTTAGTTGCTTTGCTTCGAATTTCTTTTGGGATGCGAAAATTACATGATCGTTTTCGCAGTCTTTCTGAAAGTAGTGCCATTCATTATCTTGCACGTATTTGTTTCTTTTTAAATTTGCTGTAGGCTTTTTAGTAGTGTAAATAACTTGACTATTGATACCTGCAATATCTAATATTCTAAAAAATATTAGAAGAGGCCAACGATTATTTTTTCGTGATATTGAGTATGTTCATCGACAACATCAATCCCTACTTTTGTGCTATTGTAGAACGATATGATTTGTGGTTTTTGTTGTATTCCACTCGATATATTAATTGAATTATCTTCTATGTGAAGTGTCGAAATAAGTAATACATTTCTATTTTTTTTTTTTTTTTTGAATATATGAAACTATTGTTGTTTCATCCTTCAAAATGGATGATCTTGGTTCTCAATTTTTTGTTGCAATGAATTCTTTCGGTAGTTTTTTTTTATTTTTTCGTATTGTACCAACATATGACAGATTTTTGTTTAGTAGACATTTTGCAAGAGGAATATTTGTTATCATATCAGTATTTGAAAACCAGTTATCGCCAGTCACATTTCTTCCTAATTCTTCAATATGCTGCACTAATCGCATCACCACATCCAAAATCTTATTTGAAACTTTGCATGGTTGGATCCTTCAGGCTGGATACCTGTATATATCTCCATTAAAAATGTGTACATTGTATTTGCATCTGCTAGAATATATATTTTATAATTCCATATTTTGATTCCATATTTTGCAGGCTTATTCGGGATGTATTGTCTAAATGAACATCTACCACGAAATGGCACAAGTTGTTCATCTATTGTGCAATATTCTGAAAGTGAATAACTTTTTTGGCAATTACTAAGGAAAATATCGAATACATTTCTAATAGCTGCACTAGTTTGTCTAACATCCTTCGATTATGCTGTATTTTTACATCATTGAATCGAAGACAAGTCAGTAAAACGTGAAAAAACGGTGATAACTCATGATAGTGAGAAATATGTCAACTCCCAACCCTTTCGTATCCCATAAATCTCTTACATTTTGATGTCCTGATCGAATAGAACCGGCTAAAAATAAAAAACCTCTTAGAGCTTTTATTTCTGTTTCATCTGTTTTATATACATGTCTATTGTTCGACGAATATAAATCTATTTTAATATTTGTACATTTCGTAAATATTATTCTAATTATATTATCATCGATGAATATTGGAAAACATGACATTTTACACTTTATGTTTGTTTGTTCCTAATAATTCAGATACAGTGTTTAATCTGTATGTTCTCACTCTCTCCTTTCTTGGCTCCATGCGCCCTCCCTACATAAATAGTTGACATCATCCTTATCGTCAGTTGATACTGACATATTAGACATAGCAGATGCAGTATTATGATTTCAATCTTCACAATTATCAGATTCTGAATCCGAATTATCATCGTCAATAATTTCATCTTTGAGCACACATCTTGCAGAACTTAACGTACTTTACGCATATTTGCATGTCTCTTAAAATTCAATTTCCGTAACTTGTTACTATCTAAATATAAGTTAGACGTACATTTTCTACAACTTCTGTAAAACAAAAATGAAGAATCATTGAAATGCCAAAAAAGCACTTACCAAAATATAAAAAATATGTTACAAATATTATCACAAAGCAGAAATAAAATGTACGAATAAACTTACAGTACTGCGTAAATCTATGAAAAAGGTCGAAGATGTTAAGGAAAACAGACGCTGAAATAAACAACTCATCACGAAGCTAGACGAAACTAGAAAAGATTTGCTAATGGTGGGGGTCTACTAGACCGCCACGTGGGTATTCTCAACACTAAACTCTCACGCGGATGTTCCTGGCCCCCACGTGGGTGTACCTGCACTAGACCCTCTCATGGGTAATCCCGAGTTAGTAAACGGGCAAACCGGAATTAATAATCATTGAAATTACATATTGCATTGTATTATCCTCGGCATCTAACACGGGAAACTTGACCGAGACCACAAATGCCGGTTGCACCAGATTTGTAGTCGTAGGCCTTCTCAAATATCGGTGATTCCTTTTGAGTTGCCGATGTTCTCCGGGTCGTTGCATTATGAGGATAAGCAGCAGATCGGTGCGATGGATCTCCGCACTTAAAACAGGTGCCCTACTCTCTTCTTGGATTTGGACAGTCTTTCTCACTGCCTGAAGTTCTGTCTGCATGTCTTGTTGCGTTGCAATTAAAAAACTTCGTAGCTCGCCAGAGTATCTTGTCTGATTCGCTTGTGAACTTTGTCCTAATGGTTTCCTTTCGTCGCGTTTCTCTCGATCACTTTCCGTATCACAGAGTGTAATTTTCGAAAAGGCTTTCAACAAGTCGTTAGAATTTTTAAAACGGTGCATCCGTGCTTAGTTCTTTAGTTCTGTTTCAAGGTCGATTATTAAGTCGATTAATTCTTCTTGATCCAAGTACACATTCTCGGCTAGGATCATCTTGTCGTAGAAGTATTTATTGAATGATTCCCTTCCGTCCAGGCCCTCACCCCAAATCTCCTACAGGTCAGCTTATCTGAGCGGTTATCGAATCTATCCTGCAGCTCCTCGAAAATTTGAGCCACTGAGAATGTTATGTTTCTCGACTTTGCACGGAACCAACCCAACGCGTAATCGCTGATGGATTATCAATTTCATCAAGTTCTCGTCCAAATCATATGTCTCCTTAAGCAGTTCGGCTTGCGTTTTTCAATTCGAAAAGTCTTCGTTTTCTCCGCCGGAAAATTCGTTTAACATTTCTGCTACAACTTTAACGTTGGTCCACGGTGCAACCGAAGTACTTGCAGCTGTGCTCGATATCGATGACATATTTCTTTTTCTACGTAAGAGAATCTTAATTCTCTTTTTCACGTTTTAACAGTTTGTACTTTCTTCGGTCAGCTTTTCCGCGACGATGGTTCTTAACACCTCGTTCGCCACCTGCGTTCCGACCTCGCTCGTTGTTTCGTACGTTCTTTTTTCCAATCGACTCAATTCTTCGATCAATTCCGAAATTTGACTTGCAACTCCTGGTTCGGCACTCGTTAACCGAACGATTAGATCGGTTTTGCTCCCGCCGGTTGCAATATCTCTCTCGCCCAGCAAGGTTTTTAATTCCGCGATTGTAAAATCAAACAGATTTCCGTGGTTTCCTCTTGGTATCTTAAGTAATTTACACAAAATGTTTTCCAATCTAATAAACTAAAACAAATACGAACGGAACTGATACTTCAGTCCAACTAATCACAATTCTTTTCCACGTTTATTATTCTTGATCGTCCTGCTCCATGAAATTCCTCAAGACATTGGTTTTCGGCACAAAAATCACGAACGCGACACTCTAACTTCGCGAACTGTGCTAAAATTTGAGATCCCACTTCTGAAATTGTAAGCGGACTTCAAGGAAACGTGGATTCTCTAATGACTCGTCGCTCTGACTGTTGCCCTGGTACGAGCGATACATTTTTTTGTCTCCGCCAGGACAACATAGTCCCCGTCGCAAGCGGACAGTTGGCAAACGTTAAATTTGAATTTAACGTTTTCGCTTACAATAATAATATTATTATTTAATACTAGGTTCACGGACATTTCTTATACACGTATTTCTACAAACTTCTCTAAATCTATCGAGAATTGTGAACAAATAATAATTAAAATTATTTTCATTTTTTTCAGTTTGTTATTGCTTTCAATCTTACAAAGGTCTGGTCTCCATATGCTAACTGAAATCATCTGATCGAATAAAAAAGAATCACGGATTTATAACCCACGTATATATGAACGAACAACGATCGTAATAACTATTATTTTGAAGAGTTAAAGGTGATAAGGTAGATGGGAGGTAAAAGTTGCGTTTCGTCTTGGAGTTACTGCCTAGATTCATCAGGCTGATGGCAGTAATTCCTTACCAGACGCTTATTATTGTAACTACTCGCTAGGCTGAATGGCAGCCATCTTAGCGGTGTTTTGCACTCTGCTTTTGCTTAATATCGAAGATCGGTAGGACCTCGATGTTAGGCGTGCAGCCACTTGCGGCTTGTATTAGTCAGTGTTCGAAACTCGTATTTGAGTAATCCTAGGCCGCTACATCACCCCCTTCCCAGTGTAAACGTTACTTCACTAGATTTTATTTACAATTATTTACAATTATTTACGCTGAGAAGAAGAGATTTATAGTAGTGTTGCGGCCGATGAAGGAGTAATGTTGGATGGCTGCTCTCCGTTTCTGTTTCTGGCTCGGTCCCGGTACCTTTTTGTCTGTCTGGTCACCTACGGACGGCACTCTGTGTTGGAGGCTTAGTGTGGCTGCATTCGGCGGAGGCGCTACGTGTACGTGATTGCTGCGTGGTTCCTGCGTGTTGCATGCGTGCTGTCTACTTTTGCGGACCCCAACGTAATGCCAGCATGCGGACGCGTGTGCTGTTGCAGCGTGCTGCTTGTGTGCGAGCGTCCTTTATAACCGTGTGTATTCGGTGGAGACGTTGCACGCGTATATATGAGCCTACTACGACCGTCTATATTCGGTGGAGGCGCTGCGCGTGTATATATGGGCTTACTACGTCTGCCTGCGTGCCAAGTGCGACTCCTTGTAGTTGTGGAACTCCATTTTCTATGATTGCGTGTTCATTTCATGTCGGCTAGTCAGTGTTCGGAACTCGTATTTGAGGAACTCCTAGGCCGCTACAGTTTGTTTTTATAATTATGTAACGTACAGTTACATAACTATAAAATTTTGGACGCAATTCATGTCCGTTTCGGAGACCATATCCTTTTTTTCGAGCTTTCAGCTTTCGATTTTATATAACGAATTCGAAAGCTCGATAAGCAAAACTAGAAACGAGGCATGCTTCTTCGTGCTGTCTGATTTTTCAAATCAAATTTCTAGAAACAGGTTGCATGCCCGAAAAACTCAACCAAAAAATGTACTGGTACCCAACGTACTCGGTCTTATCTACTTATAATTAATATTCACCAGAAAATATACTATCTATCCTACCTAACCTTATATTTAATAAAAATAACAAAACAAGCACATAAACATTAAACGCTCACTGTCAATCTCTCAAAGTGCAAAAGAGCATCCAATAACAATAGTTGTACTCACACTTTGAACAAGTACATACAATTTTTGTGAAATCTGATGATTACTGTCTGAATCGCGATGAACATTCTCGTATTTCGACTTTGATCAACAATTTATAACAAAATTATGTAATTGAAAGTGTTCATTTGTTTCTTTAAAAGAATTATATTAATCCCTTAACGTTCAAGGTTTTTTCGAATATACCGTCCAAAAATGCATAAATTTTTTTTGTATAAATTTATATTTCGAGAATATTCTATGTGACATTCTGATGTTTGCTTAGTCATCATAGCGCAAAGAGAACTTGTTAGAGTCCGCGTTTTGGAGTACGTCAGCCCATACTTCATGCACCCCGAAACGCCGAACGCGCAAAAATTGACGCGGCATTTCGAAACTGCAATTGTTTGATCGTCGTACGGCGAGTCGACGTAACATTCTCACATATTTTCTGTATTTTTGGTGATATATTAAGTCTTTTTAACAAAACAGGGGGAAGAAAATGAAATGTAATACAAATTATTATATTTCGAACAGTTTAAAATTTATTTAAAAAAAGAAGAAAATAACAGTTAGAAATGTAATTTTCAACGCTGTAATTTATTTTTAAAATGTAATTTTCAAGGCTTATGCCTCTATAATTAGCTGTATAGTTCAAATCTTCTTTTTTATATAGTGGGATTATCACTGACCTACTCCATTCTTCCGGGATCGTCTTCTTTTTCCATGCTTCTTTGATGACGCTCTTCAATCTTCTCCTCGTACTGCCTGTACTGTAGATCCACGCCTCATTTGAAATCCCGTCAATTCCTGCGGTTTTTTCTTTTTCAATCTCATTATTTGCAACTCAATTTCTTCATCTGTCAACTCTGCTTCCGAAAGGTCGCTGTCATTCCCTGTGGTATCCATTTTCTCCTTTCCCGATTGCAAGCTCTTCTTCCCACCTAACTTCTCCATGAAGTTCTTGTACCAATCTTCCATGAGTATTCCAGATCCTCTTTCTTTACCTCTTTTTCTTTCTCTGTTGATATATTTCCATTTTTGAGTATCAATTCTTAAATGTTTTTTTTTCTAGATACTTTTTTCTCGCTTGCTCTTTTCTCTCTTCTATCAAGACCTTCAGTCTCCTCTTCTCTTCCTAGATTTTATCTCTCCCTATTTTGCTTTTCTTCTAGCTGTTGTATGCCTTTTTGCATTTTCTCTTTTGTTCTTGCAGTTTTTGTCCCACCATTTGGTTTTTTAATTTTCCCTATCTACCCCTATCACTTCCCTCTTACACATGTGTTCATGTACTTTCTCCTTCAGCTCTTTCCATATGCCTTCGATCCCTTCTTCTATCTACCCTTGATCCTTTACTTTATTCATGTATGTTGCAATCGATTCTTTGTTCCAAATATAATAGTTATCGTCCCCCTAGTTTCTTGAGCGTTTTTCTCTCGAATGTGTTTACCTTCCAGTTCCACAGTCAGGTCAGAGTCAGTTCTCCCGTTAATTACAAAATTTTTTGTCTCCCGCCAGCCTTTTACAATCACGCAATCTATTATAGTAACCTCCTTTTTCCCTACGTAGGTATATACGCCCTCAACGCCTCCATGCATACATCTATTCATGAAATGCCAACCCCTATCTTCTACCAGACTTAATAACCTTTCTCCCTTTTTGTTCAGGAACTTATTTTTGGCGTTCCTTCTTCTTGTATTCGTTATATCTTCTACCGGTCCTATACCTACTTTTTCCGCAATCCTCGCGTTCATGTCTCCACTCACCATTATCGGACCTTTCCTCTCTTCCGCCTCCTTCTCATTTAGTCTTTCCACCAGTTTGCTCATTCTCTGATTGCAATATACCGTCCATATCCTTCATATCTTCTTGCCTATATTTGATTTCCTTGAGACAGCTCCTTCCAATTCCACTTCCTCACCTCGTACATTCCGACCTTTTTTTACTTCTGTGATGATACTTCCACTCGCTTTTCCTTTTTTTTTAAATTTTTTGACTGGTTAACATTTCCAGTAAATTGTTTTGACAATCTATTTCTCCATCTCTCTCATGCTTTTTGTCTAGCCACATTTCTATGAGACCAACGTAGTCAAATTTTTCTATTCCCAAATCTCTTTTTCCTTTCCTGCCACCTCCGCAATATTCCAAAATAGAATTCTTCTCCCATTTTGCCGAATTTTATCTATTTTTCTTTTCGGTTCCTTTCTTGTACCAAGAAACCTATCTAAAAATTTATATTACCATGTTCTTTATAGGTCCTCCAGTTTGTCCATTTGCCTTCTATCATAATCTTATGAAATCCAATCTTCACCTCTTTCCCATTACTTCTTTCAACTTTGGCCCATTGGACTAACTCCATTTGTTCTCCCTTTTCTTAGACAGGTCACGATCAATATATATCCTCTTGCTGCTTAGTGTTTTTTTTTTTCGGCATTATTTCGGCTTTGTCTTCCTCTCTCCTCAGCCTCACCAAAAGCATTTTTCCGTTTGTCCTGCCGATGAATTTGACCCATTCAATTTCACATTTTATATTCAACTCTTCCTCCAGGAATTTTTTTGTACATTCCACTGATCTTTCTTTTTCTATCTGTAGCCCTTTTGTGACAATATTCTTGCTTCTTTCTTTCTTTTCATTCAGTTCCAGTATTCATTTTAATTTGTTTACCTTACCTTCAACTACTTTTTCGGCCCAGATTCTTAGATTTTCTTCAATCCTACTTTCTACCTCTTTTATCCCTGCAATTTTTTTATCTGCCAGTTTGGTCTCTCTGAATATTGTTGTCAGAGGCCTGTTTCTCTTGCAATGTGTGGGTAATATTTTCCAACTTTGTTACTCTTTCCAGCAGCTCGTTCCTTTCTTCTTTCCATTTGTTTTCTTTTTCAATCGACTCCTGCACTAGTTCTTTCCTGGCTTGCTTAAATTCTTTCCTCATCTTTTTCACTTCTCTCATCAATTCAACCATGAATCCTAACACGACCTTATTATCTATGTGTAAATCTTTTCCATGTCTTTCACCTTTTGTACTCTGATATTGGTCTTCTGTCAATCCCTCCTTATCTATCATAAAGCTGTCTATGGTTTGGCTTTTATTCGTTACACTATCCTGTTCTTTCATTAATTTACCCTTCCTACTTACTCGCGTTTCTACCTTACCCGCATCTGGTAAACCCTTTTTTGTCGACTCTTCTTACCGAACATCGTCTAGCTTTTTTGAACTGCTCGCCATTCTACTGCTGGTCATCCTTCTACCAATTAGTCATCCTTTACAAATCTCACGTATGTAAGAAGAACTGCTTTGTTGTTTATCAAAGTATGCGTACTTATTCAAGTATCTTTCAAAAACGCATTCAATCTCTCATGTCCAGTCAACAAATAGTACACATATACATTCGGATCGAAACAAACATACTTTTCAGCAAATCGATCATCCTTTATATAGTTATACGTCATACATTCACGTACGCAATAACTTAATCTATCATCAGGCATATGTTCTTTCATTCACCAAATCGACATTCTCTTGCCTCTCTCTTCTCACATTTTTCTTATACAAATCCTCAGCTGTTACCTATGACGTCGGGCGTTCGACGTTTGCTTAGGCAAAACTGTGACGTGGTTTCCTACAGAGTTCTCCAAATAAGAATGTAATTTTCGTTAGAGTCCGGATTACATCGGCTGGGATACTATCCGAGTGCACTCCAAAATGCCACACGAGCAAATCTAAGCGTAGCATTTCAAAATTGCAACTCCGACATTCTGCGCCAAAGCATTAGCAAGTATTTCGACATCTTTACCTCCTTCCTGCGTATAATAACCGCATATATTGGGTGGTACGGAAAGTTCGTGCCGATTTTTGGTAGGTGGTGTAAAGACATGTCTGAATATATCAAAACTATTGAAAACAAATGACACTCGTAGATATTGTAAAAGATGGTACTTCGGGCATATTTGGAAAAAAATTTGATTACAATACGTTAATTTTTGTCAGTTTTATACGCCTTTGAATATGGAAGAAAACAAAGTGCATTTTAGGCATTTCATGCTTTTCTTTTATCGGAAAGACAAAAATGCCACACAAGCGGCAAACAAGATATGCGCTGTTTATGGCGAAGGTGCTGTAGCTGAAAGAACTGTGCGAAAGTGGTTTGCTAGGTTTAAAGCTGGTGATTTCAACCTTAAAGATCAAGAACGCCCGGGTAGGCCCTCCACCATAGATGAAGATCAGATTAAAACACTAATCGAGAATAACTCACGCTATACGACACGTAAATTAGCAGAAATGTTAAATATGTCAAAATCCACTATCCACGAGCATTTTGTGAAGCTTGGCTACATAAACCGTTTTGATGTATGGGTTCCCCACGATATAAAAAAATCTGATGGATCGCATTTCCATTTGCGACTCGCTCTATAAACGCAACGAGGAGACACCATTTTTGAAGCAAGTAGTGATGGGGGATAAAAAATGGATCATTTATAATAATGGTAAGCGAAAAATGTTTTAGAGAAAGCGGAATGAACCACCTTTAACCACTCCAAAAGCCGGTCTTCATCCAAAGAAGGTTATGCTCTGTGTCTGGTGGGATTGGAAAGGGATCCTGTATTATGAGCTTTTCAGAGAGTATTCAGAGAAGTATTGTTTCCAATTAGACAAATTAAAGATAGCAATTGAACAAAAACGTCCAGAAATAGCGAATCGGAAGGGCGTCGTGTTTCATCAGGACAATGCGCGATCTTTGATAATTCGACAAAAGTTGTTAGAGTTCGGTTGGGATGTTCTACCCCATCCACCATATTCATCAGACCTTGCACTCTCTGATTTCCACCTATTTCGATCATTATAAAATTCCCTTAATGGAAAAAACTTCCACTCTTTGGTCGAGATAAAAAATCACATTGAAATGTTTTTCGCTGAAAAATCTGAGAGATTCTGGAATGACGGAATTTTTAAGTTGCCTGAAAGATGGAGAAAGGTAGTAGAACAGAATGGCACCTATATAACTTAATAAATGTATATTAAAATTTTAATTTTCTGCGTTTCAATTTTCCTTCAAAAACGGCATGAACTTTCCGGACCATCCAATATAATATAAAATACAATATTATATATAATATGATAAGCGCATATATAATATATAATATATAATATAAAAAGACCAAAATTGTATCAAACGGATAGAGAATTCACACTGCAGTGCAGTGAGTGCAGTATGTCTCGTGCCGGGCCTTCCAGGGTTGGTCTAACCCTGGAAGCTTCTATCAAACGCTTCTAATTTTTGTATTCTGCAATTGTAAACAATTTAATTACAAAGAGTTTCATTAACGGTGTCATTTCGCAAGTACGAGCCGAATTGCGCGCTATACAAAACCAGCCTTTACATACCATATCCGACGAAGCGATTCAAAGTTACAAGCAGCTAAAATTCGCTATTGTAAATCGAGAAACGAAGTACGCCGCATTGAACCTCGTGAAAATAAGCCACGCGAAACGATCACCGAATAACACTTGGATCATCGCTATCTAATCGAGAGTGCGTGTCCCTTCATGCTTAACGTAAATATCGCGTCACGAAACTTCGCGTAATTAACCGCTGCAACTCAAGGCTCGTTACGACAGTTCTTCGTGCCATGTGCCATCATCACAGGAACATTGCTGATATTGCCGAAATGCAGGCCACGACATCCATGAGTGTAGGAAATGCGAATTTAATAACGCCATGCGTTCGAAAACGGTCTTCTCTTTTTGTCTAACGTTCCGCGACCAAAGTAACGCCTCGGAAAATGCAGGTCGTAGCGAAAACGAGCGGAAATAAGGATATCGAATCAGAAATCGAAGGAGTAGCTATTACACGCGTTTACAAGGTATTACAGTCTAACTGCATCCCAACTCAAAGGTGAATTCACCAAACAATCGACACTGGTGCGAGTTCGAACTTGATCAAAAATTTTGAAACATAATACCACGAAAATCTCTGAAATTTCTTCAACCGCGTATAACAGATGAATCGATATCCACGCCGGAACGACACAGATGGAAATCTGTGACCGACCTCTCGATTTCCACGTCGTTTCCGACGCATTTACGATCGATACAGGGGATTCTTCGGATCTTCATCCTGCGCTTCGGAAGCTATTTTCTACTGGCCTTCTGCATTCGTCTGTCGACAAGAGATAGCTCCCGGCATGACGATCCACGATTCTTTGATCTATCGTCAAGTTGGAAGACGTCGAAGAAATCTCAACGTGTCCTCCAGACTCGAAACAATCATCTGAATCGCAAGTTCTTTCAATATCAAACACTAAAGCAGTCGGCAAACGAATCGGGGAAATCTTGCACATAATTTCGCAGATTACAAAGATCTGGCCCGCGTTGACGTTATCACATCATCTTGCTACGATCTTTTCCGCTTTCCTGGGGTCAAGTTAGGGAAAACAAATGTAACGCATAAAATTCCCAGAATAGATTACACTCCGGTCTGGAGCAATATCGGTACCCGCCTATCTGCGAGGTAGATGAACAGATGAAAAAGTTCCTTGACGTAATTCAATCTTCAAAGTCCCCACACAACTCTTGTGGATAGTGTTTAACGAATACAGTAACAAGCGTTGGCGTACGGTCGATTATTGTGCGCTTAATGAGAAATCTGTAGCCGACGCGTACCTATTCCCTAGTATTCTAGAAATACTAGACAAGTTGGACAAACATTTCAGAGTTTTTAATCTGACTGGCGGGTTCTTTCGGATAGGGAAAGAAAAAGTGGATGCAGAAAAGACCTCCTTTTTCCACTCCATACGAGTATTACGACCACAAACGAATGTCTTTTGGTTTAAGAAACATACCGATGTTCCAAAAATTGATGGATTCAATCCTAATTGGCTTGCAACGAACAGGGCTTGAAGTGATCTGTGCGAGATCTCTTGCCAGACATTGGATCAAATTTGACAAACTTGCGCAGCGCTGTGAGACGCTACCTAAAGCTTAGATCGAAATGCGAGTTCTTACATCGCTAGATGGACACATAGTAGGGAAGATGTAAAACCTTGTCCTGGAAAAATTGCCGCTGTTCACGAGTTCTAGCGTCTAAAACGGCAAGATGAATTGGTGCGTCATTTACTTTTCTCCTTGTCAAATCTGGGGGACCACACCCAAGAAAAGCGTCGAAATTCATTTAAACATGCATTTAGTCCTCGCAGCTATAGTAATCACGATCTCGGTCTTGATTGGCTATGATTGCAGCCAACTATGGGCTTACCATAAACATAACGATGTTTTCCATGACAAAACTGGTCGCATGCGAACCTAAAGATGAGGAATAATTCGCCATCAATGATTATAACTGCAGTTCCTCTAGCTAGTGTACTACTTCGTCGTCCTGTAATGCTTCGAGATTGACCATTTATCACTGCGACATCCATTCACTCGTCTCGGTGGTCCATAATATTTTCGATCGTCAGTAATACCTTCACACTGCAATGTGAGAAGCATTTCAACTCCTTGACTCCTCCGAATCAGCTTTCGTTAAAGCTGCGATACAGATTAGCGGGTTTCTCTTGAACTAAACAATAACACAGAGCATCACTTTAGTGAGCAAAATCGCGCCCGACGGCAGATGTGACGGCACAACGTACTTCGATATTGCACGTGGTAATTGTGCAGGCTAACAGATAACAGTTAAATTGTACATTGCATCCGTGCGACTCGCCACAATCAGGTAACTTTCCTATTCGGTGAACGATGCCAATAGCAGAGCACTGCCTAGATAACGAAGATGGCCACACGTACATGAACCTTTCCTCCATTGACTTCTGTAGTTTCAGAAATTACGACGTTCCGTACGACACATGCTAGCAAGATCACTTCCAGAGATGACAAAGAGCCAACGATTTATCTCGTATCCGCGAACGACATCATATTATCTCTTATCTACATTGAACAAACCTAAACTCTACATTCTCGAAATCTGCTCAGCTGGAAAGTTCAAGCCCAAGGAACCAATGTCAACAACTTGGACATATTCACTTATGTTAACTCCAAGTTCGTACATATAGAGAAGTACCTGAAGACACAGATTGTCGTCAGAAATGCAACATCGTGAATCGGGTTATATGAAACGTTCTTATTCTAATACATGTCGCTCCGGAAGATGTTGCGACCACTATCGCGGGGGAATTTGGACATCAGCCTCAGGGGAAGTGGTACACATTGCCAAATGCATACCAATCACTTGCCACACAAAATGTTCACGGAGTGCTACAATAAACTTCCCGTGCTGTACAAGAATAGATCCTACTTTCTAACCCCGAAAAATATAATTCTCACAAAATTCGGAACCAGGAGAGAATGCAGCTCTATCATGACTGCAATATTCAGAATTCATGGCACTTGGTACCGATTCGTACCAAACCAGGTCGACAGCGTCCCTCCACTGCCACTGCAGCGGATCTCTAAAACGCAATGGCAATATGTCGATCCTCAAAATTTGTAAACGGTGGAATATATTCCGCCGAAGACTTAGAAAAATTGGAACGACATCACATTATCCCAGTCGAGTGGGCCTCAGTAAACAGCCTGGTATACACCCTCAGAGAGCAGTCGGAGAGACCTCTCCAGTCTCTCTGATCCATTTCTGCACCCTCCTGGACACACGGTGCGAGCCTGAACCTAGCAACGACGAATTCGGGAAAGTCAGTGAAGTATGTGTTCCTGCAAAATGCCGAGAACCCGTGAATGACGTACCTATTACGTCATCTCGCAAAGAACGCCCAGTGTTTCCAAGCGAGAAAAGACCCCTCATAGACTAAAATTTCACCACGGATGAAAAATTATATCTGCGGGGAGAGAGATATGACGTCGGGCGTCCGACATTTGCTCAGTCATCATGTTGCAATTTCCAGAAAAGAATTGGTTAGAGTCTGCGTTTTGGAGTACGTTGGCCCAGACACTCCCCGTGCACTCCGAAAAGCGCACACGGTATTTCGAAATTGCAACTCTGGTATTCCACGTGAAAAGCACTAGCAAGCGTTTCGACATCCCGATCTCCTTCCTCCAAGTGTAAAAGATCGGAATTCTTAGCAATTAACGTTATTCGTTCGTCGAGTGTTCAGACTTGACGCCAGTTCAGCAACGTTCTCCAGTTTGGCGTCGTCCGAACTGGGTTCAAAATTGAGTTTAGAATTGAGTTATCAAGTTCATAGACCGATAGACGTCAGTTCGACCCAGTATCCGAACTCAGTATCAAGCGTTTCTATCCTCAAATCTATAAGCGTTTCTGTCTCCAAATTCGTAAACTTACTATTTCTTAATTTTCGATTTCGTATTCATAATCTCGTTGCAAAGTTATTTATTATTAAACATACAGCTACGTTTACTCGAGTGTTCTTGCCATTCACCGATAACAGAACCAGTCATGTTATTTTATCATCGTCCGGCGAGTCGAAACGTAACATATCATAGACCCTAAGTACACTTTAAAATCCACATGCGAAGTCGATAATCATTACAAAATTTAGAAAAAAAATGTCATAAAGATTGTACAAATTGTTAACTATTGCACAGAAAAATAACTATATTCAAGCAAAACCTGATCAAGATACAGAAAAGCATCATTCATCTAGAAAGATAACTAGATATCAGAAACAAACGAGGAGCATTTGATTTCTTAGGCAACATCTCAAAGTTTTATTCGAAATATTAGATTCTAAAGATTTCGATGTAATTAAAATATCCATTAAATACCAAAACATATAATACCAATAAACTATTAATATTGATTAAAATATAAAAATATCGATTATCTATTCACAGCTAACAACGATATCATGTACTTAGACTACAATCAAACCGCAATTATCAAACTGTTATTAAACCTTTCAAACTTAGTTATGATCAGTTATGATCGAATTCAAGATATGATCGAAAGTAATAAACATTGCAATGCCTGAGTCTAATAGCTCAATTAAGTAACAGTCAATAGTATTGCTTTTGGAAGTATAAGCCGATATAGAAGCTTACATAACACATTGCTCTTAGGAAGAACAGGAAGGACAGATGACCTTTATTAACGACAAGCAATGTTTCCCACGGGCACAATTCCCCCACGGGATGCTACATAGATCTTACATACATGGCTTCTCAACCAGTTTTATTCTCGATACAAATAGAACATGGTGATACATGCACCACTCTTTTACGCGTTTATAAAGACACACAAAATTACAAAGTGCAGCATGATAGAATACAGAATACAGAATATACATACATGTATGACATACGTACGTTATCCGTTATAACAATAACGGTGGTAGCCAACGTAAACGAAGACGAAGTAATAACAAGCTAGCTGATAATAATGTAGCACACATTGGCGCCAGCTTCCATGTTTTGAAGCGTTTCAAAGTGTTACAGAACAATGCAACATGATAGAGCAAAATATAGCGGAATATGAACAGAAATACGTATAAATGTCAAAATCAAAATTAAAATTAAATATTGAATGTTGATGTTTTTATAAAATTCTTTATTACTGTTAGCGCGCCCGGATGCGTGACAAGATCTTGTTTAATAATGGTTGAGTGGACTGTATATTTTTATTATTCACGCGCTAATATGGGTGGGGCGTTAGCCCTCGGTATCACTTTGTAGAGGATGTCGCGTTTGCAAGGCACGCGGTTGGAATCACGCTACACCGATGAGGCCGAAAGGACTTCTTTCGGACTTTGACCCGACTTTGACACTTGTTGATTCCGCCGATTGCGTAAGACGACTCAGAGCGACTCGTGACGAATTCCTTTCCGGCTCCGAGGGAGGCGTATGTATCATCTCGGTGCCCCTATCCTAGGGTGGTCACGTGGGTGGACGAAGGCTAGGGTAAAAGTCGTACGATGTGACCATATATGGGCAGGAAGACAGTTATGCCCAACGCTTAGTTTCTATTTTTGATCCAGGAAAGTCTTACGCTCGGCTTTTGTGGATGATGCAATCCTGGTTCGCGAATGTTCCATACGCCACGACCCAGGTAGAGGGAGTCGGTGGCGGAAAAGAACTCTCGCGAACAATTACTTTTACGGACGACGAGATACGCGCTTCTATAATTCGATAGCAAGAGAGCGAGTGACAGACAACCGCTGTAATTTGTAGAAGTCTTCTTTCGTTTTTTTTACTCTTTCCACATTTTTTACCCGTCTATAGCCATCTCGAGATGAAATTAAGGCGTTTGTTTCTAACACTGAAGATTAAAAGGTCAAAAATTAAATTAAAGAATGTGTGGGGAAATGGTCTGGGTGTTGTAGAATAACTTCTCGCTATTAGACTGTAGATAACTTCTATTTAGTGGCGATACACTTCTTACCTTCACGTTTCTAAGTCTCAACTAATGAACCGGACTCTCAACTAACGAATTCTCAGTCTGCTCGGAGCTAACCAAATCTGCGTTTTGCTTTATTCTCGAGTTTTTAACATATTGACCGTCACGGTGGTTATCGGTGACCGGAATTCTTTAAATGTTTATAATTGTAAAAGTTGAATGAACATTGACAGTTAATAATAATTTCGAACATCATCGTTAATTAGAGAATACTTTGAAATAAACTGTGCACTATTCAACAATTAAAAATTTGTATTAAAAGATCAAAAATGAAAGATTAATTTTTATCCAATCTTCTACCTACCGGTGTATTGTATTAAAGCATTTCAAACGTGGCTGGTCAATATAATCTAGGCAGTATGTGGTAACCTTTTTGGTCCGATTTTTAACTATCTTTGTTCCAAAACTTGCAAAATTTTTTTGGTAACACACTTTGCAAAATATTCGCATCAGGTATGCTAACCCTTCCTTCTTTTGCATTTCATGTCGTAATCTTCTTAGGATAGATATATTTTATTACCCTGGTGCTTCTACATCATGGCACTGTGAGATGCATTGCCAGTTCCATTCTAAAGTCAGAAATTTTTATTTTTTTGTTCGTTGTCAGTTCATATAATAATAGCACATTTGTAACTGATGTATTTAATAACAATTCGACAGCTAATTTTATATACTACTTGAGCGTTTTTTTGTGCGGCGTAGAATATGATCTGATCAGACAAATCTACGGCACATTTTTCTACGTTGTAATTCAAAATTACGTGGTTTTTCACGTTTGTAATTATTTTTGTGGAAATCAATAAAATATCTCGTTCCATTTAAGAACCATAATCCCCTTATTTTGCATTACAATCAGCTCGCCTCGTTTTAATTTTTTTAATTTAACTTCACGAATATTCCTTTTCGATTTTCCCTTATAGTTCTTGCCAAAGAATGTTACAAGCAATTAATTTTTCGGCTGAATTGATATTGGTATACCAATTGCCTGCGTAAATTGTATGGCCTCTATGGAGTATGTCGTTATACAATACTTGTGGGTATTAAACATGCATTTGAATTTTTCCCAGAATATATTTCAAATTGGTATGTGTATCCTGAACCAGAATATAGTTGTTAGAATAGAACATAGTTTAAATATTTTACTGTATTTATGGCGCTTCTGTTTCAGAAATTGTCTAGAAATTATGCGTCCTCGACACATACACCTTCATCTAAATCGTAATTTTTATAAAAATTTTGATGTAGTGCATTCACAAGTTTGCTTATCTTATACAGCCTATCATTTCTATTTGGTTATTATTAAAATGTAGAAATCGTGAAAGCAATTCGAACCGGTTTCTGGGTGTAACTTTTTTGGGAAAAGATTGGCAGTACGTGTTATTTTTACACCAATATGCGTCAATTTTACGTATCAATTTCACGAGACCCATCCATATTAGAAAATCGAAAAATCGTTTTACTTCATTTTTATCGGTTGGTGTCCACTTATCAAAACGAGTGGAGCTTCTGTTTCCCATATATTGTGCTTCTGTTTCCCATATATTATGTACTCGTTTCCTCAAGAATCATTTGTAAAATCTCTTCCGATCTTCTGCCACGGAGCGAGCAGTGACGCGCTCTGACCGCGTTGAGATCCACAATCAGGTCATGGATTGTGCGATAAAGGGTCTGGTTGATGCGGACTCTGGTGGGGACTCCGAGGTGGAGGTAGAAGTTCCCTTGTTTCAAAACGGGCATGTTGACTCGCGAGCTAGGAAGCTGTTGAGATTTGTTCCCCTTCAGCCCCGAGATACAGGGTCGCGCATTTGCGGGGATTAAAGGAGAGTCCCAACGACCTTGCCGAGCTCTCTACTGCATTTAGCATTCCTTTCATGCTACCTAGATCTGCGGCGACTAATACGACACCATCCGCGTAGGCCAGGGCCGAGACCCGTCGCGGTGTGGTCCGTTTTCTTGCGATTTGCGTGTCCTCGGTGGCGTCTTCCTGGAGCTGCCCGGTGTTGTTCTTGCCCCGGGGGGACCTCCTTCCTATTGGTGGCAAGTACCTGGAAACTGGGAAGGGGAGATGGCTCTCCAACGGAACCCATTTTCGCGGCAGCAGCAGCCTTCGCCGTCGTTTTCAACGTCGCTGCGCGGCCCCCACGCAGTATGGCCCGTCGACTTAGGCGGCGTTGGCACGCTCTCCGAAGATGTTCTTGATTTCGCAGCCACCTGCGCGGTGCTGCCCGGGGAGGCGTTTTTTTCGTATAAATGCTAGCGGGGTTGGAGGGCTCGATGTCGCGCGTTGATGAACCATCGTCGCCCTCGTGGTCCTCTTGGTGGTGGCGGTGACCCCTCTTGGGCACCTCACGATCCTTCCAGAGAAGTCGGCGTCGCCACCCTCCTCCTCTGATGTTGGTTGCGTCGTCGCCGTCGCTGTTCTCTTCTTTCTTCTCTCCGGCGAAGTCGCCCCCAACACCACTGAACCAGAGGATTCCGGGCTTCGTGGTGAGTTTGGTGTGGATTCCTATACCATGTTTGGTATTCAATATTCGGCATATTTTGTATATCACTTGAGATATTTTGTGTCCTTGAGGAGCAAAAATGGTAATGGTGTTTGCGGTGTACCATAAACATGTCGATACACAACTTGCTGAATATTCATCATTAATAACATTTTTTTCTCATTCAAAAGTTTTTTTTGCATGGGGAATGAGACTCTCGAGAAAAACCGAATATCTTCATTTTAATTTTCAGCTTTAATTTTTTTTCTTCTAATTCCACTAATTTTGATCCAATATCACTCGTTAAAGGATTATGTGGTCTTTGAATTTTTTCTTGTAACTGCTGTTGCAACTGGCAACAGATGGAGATGGAGAAGGGCTGCCATCCTCAAATATGCTTTTACTTGGATCTAGCGTTGCCGGATCTACAGGTGAAGAGGATGTTGCTTTTGGCGAGGTCAAATTTCCTTTATTTTCTCAATGAGTAAATTGATTTTTGAGAAATAGTAAAGGCTTAAAATATTGCCAGGAAGATACTCCTGCTTCATTTATTTGCTGATTTTCATTTAGATTTTCGATATATTCTCCAATGTTATCACCTGACTTCGGTTTTATTTTTTTGTCTCAACACGAAATTTGTCTCTCAAATTTTTCCACTTATTTCTAATTTCCTTACCTGAAACAAAAAATTACAATTTCTCTTTTTTACGAACTATCTTTTTTTACTACTTTTTTGTAGATTCCTTGCGATTGGTAGAAGCTTCAGAGATCTTTCTTTGACTTTTAAACTTGGCCTCACTACTATAATAGAAATCATAGAATCAATGGTACTTTATTATGGAAATGTCTTCAGCCAATCCACATGAAATCTCCAACTTCTGAAGATTTTTTCAGAATTGCAAATTATTTTTATGACATTTGGAATTTCTCAAATACAATTGGTGCAATCGATGGGGAGCACATATACTTAAAATGTCCACCCAATTCTGGGGAAATGTACTATAATTACAAGTAGTTCTATTGTTTTTCAAGCGACTGCAGATGCTCATAGAAAATTTATAATTGTGGAAATTGAAGGAAAACTACAGACTCTCTATTACCGGGAACATCCAATCCAATGCTCTTTGTATTTATTGGAGATGAGACTTATCCACTTTTACGACATTTACTGAAACCATATAATCGAAAAAATTTAGGTCCACAAACAGAGTACTTCAACTCTCGTTTTTCTAGAATAAGACGTATTGTAAAATGTGCATTTGAAATAATGAATGCCAAATGGAGAATTCTCTGGAAACCAATAGAGACATTGCCTGCGTTTGCTGACAATATTGTCAAGTGTATATATGTTCTGCATAATGCAATCATTGATTTGGAAGAGAATGTTGTTTGGAAGAGAGATGTCGAAAAAACCTCAAAATGTTTAACGAGCACGAAATTGTGTAAGAGAAGTGCAATAGGAAGAAGTAACAATAGAGCTTCAGGCCATGTTATTGATTAAAGAAATATTTTTAAAGCTTTTCTTTGGCGTAACAAAATCTAATTTTATCTAACGGCTTTAAAATATATAAAAATGATGATAAATTAAAAGAAAAGTTAAAAATATGGTAAAAGTCAAACAGACGCGATTCTTGATTTATGACTATAACGTAGTTGATAAACGATCCAATATATGCAATATTTTGTATCGCAGTTTTTACAATTATATATTTCAAAATACATTCATATATTATTAATACCCTGTCAATAGATGACAAATTTATCAAATATATACAGTTACTCCCACTCGAATTCGTATACTATATCGGCGTATAGTATAAATGAAAAAAAATCGTATTTCTTATTAATTCTTTTTTATTTATTTCTATTAAATATTCGATACTACAGGACACTACTTCTACCTATGAAACAGTTTTATTTTTCTTTTATTTGTTCACTATAATGTTCATCAGCTTTTTGATTTGTACACATAATAATCATATCTATAATTTCATAATTTATAAATAATTTGAAGCAGTCCTCCACTTTGCACATTCTGATTTGTTTCAGACAAACTAGGGTCCCAAGAAATATTGTATGGTTCACCATTTTTGGGAACAATATACTTTCATCTACAGCCAAAAATAATTTCATCCCGCTCATCTTCACTATCATTTTCCTCTGCAGAAAATACATCCTCTTCAGAATCTTACAATTTAGGCTCATTGTTACTGACACTTGCATCACTGTTTCTATCCGATGACACCTCATCATTATGATTTCCTTCACATTATAAAAATTCATAAAATGAAGACATATCTACTCGATCTACTTTTCGCTGTTATACTGAATACTGCCAGCTGGAGACGTTTGAACTCTCCATGCAGTCAGTTGTTTATGTTACAGAGATAAGAGTAGGGCCTGCAGACGTTGCCGCTTCTTCGCTACGCTCAAGTTCTGGGTTAACGGTGATCCACTGTCTAGTACGCGAGAATTAAAATGAAAAAAATTAATAAAAATTAATAGAGAAAGAAAGAAAATAGAAAAATAATTAATAAGATAAAGGAAGAAGATGCCGACATCTTCGATGTTATATGACACTGGCATCCATTCCGAAGCGTCAGCTATATCCCAGATGTAGTGAGACGTCGCGGATGTTATGTACGCTCCTGATCTTCTCTGGTTGTCCGTGGTTATCAGCGTCTCCCCAAGTTCGATGTCGCCCGGTTTTTTGGGTTTAGTTTGGGGTAGTTTTCCCCGGGCCAGCTCCTTAAATCGGGCAGTAGTAGTGGATATATCGGCGTGAGGTGCTTCCGAACGGTGAGGTTTCGCGACGCCTTTCTCGTAATGACCGCAAGTGTGTGTGCATGCATGCGTGCGTGCGTGCGCGCATATGTATTTGTGTGTCGCAGAAGACGGCGACGGGGAGCTCGTGATGATGTTGATGTTCCTTCGGCTGACACCCGGCGATTCCGGTAACGGGGCTTCTCCGCTGAGTAGTTCGCTTATGCAGGGGATTGCGCACTCCTCTTCGCGGGCTTTGTCGTTTTCACTGTGGTGGGAGGTCTGAGGGAGGGGATACAAAGGAGCTGCGTATGATGTCGCACACCGTAGTGTCGCGTGCGCAAAGCGGCTTCGGCGACGAGATGTCTCCGAGTCGGTAGTAGCTCAGCTGTTGATCCCCCGATCGCTACAGTCTTCTCTCCAGATCGCAGAGACAGCGGGGCGTTCTTCTCGTTGCGTAGGGCACTTATCAGCGAGATTGGCGATTCGTCCTTCTTCAGGGGTGCTCCTTCGTCCGCTCGCTTTGCTAGAGTAGCGAGTTTTCTCCGGGCTCTTCTGGTCTCCTCCATTGTTCCTCCTCGATCGCAGTACTCACTCACTCGGGTACTTAACCTGATTTTTGGAAACCTCATAGAGCTGATCCCAACAGAACTGCAACGCCGAGCGAGCGAGCTCCGTCGATGCTGAGATACATGAACGTGCGGAACGAGAAGCTACTCACTAGGCAAGATCCAGTCACACGTGGGCTCGATTCCAATTTAATTCCATCTTCTCAAATCTCATTCTAAATCCAACTCGCAATACTGCTGCCGCCGTCACCCTCACGCGCTGCACTTCCGCACTCGTGGTGATTCGCCTCATCCGCGATGATAGTAATATTCAGACGTGGCTCAACTCGTGGCTCAATTTCTGTTCATCGTGGAGTCCAATTATGGTTTTTCCCTTGAGTTTTTCCAAATCATCGCCACCATTGGTCTCCGAAGTTCGTCGCCGTCCGCGCTCTCATCTTTTCAGGGGGTGAGGCGCCCCTCTCGCTGTAGTTCGGGTGACCGATTGTGGGTCACTTTTCTCCCAGTGGTTGCTGAATGGTTTCTTGAGGCTAGTTATTTGAAGTTGGCTATTGTTTTCTTTTTGATTAGTCGTTTTATTAATGCCGCTTGTTTCTGGTAAGCTTGCCAGTCATGGCATTGTCCTGAATGCTTCCATTTCTTTAGGAGGGCTTTTCAACATCGAAGTGTCTCTCGCAGTCCTGGTCCCACCAAGGTACTGAAGAGTTCCGTTGAAGAGCGGGAGGTATTTTCTTTCTGTGCGGCGAGACCATGGTAACGGCCTGTTTCATTGTGTGGGTGATGATTTTGGATTGTTTGGATTCAAATGCGTTTAGGATTGAACAATACAAGTGATCGTTTAGAGTGGTGGATTATAGTTCCTTTAGTAGGCACGTATATTCATTCCAGTTGATTTTTTTTTTTTTTTTTTGAGGATATTTTGTCTGAATGTTTCCTGTAGATAGACTTCGTGGTTTATATTGTAATGGAGAAATGGTCGAATCTCCATGTCTCGTCGATTTGTTCGACTTGGATTTTATAAGTTAAGTGGCAGGGTGCTATTATAAGGTCCAGATTACTACTCTGATCCCAGGCAGGAGAGTGTTGTTTAGGATGATGCAGTCCGTTTCTTCGACTACATATAGTAGCCGTTTTCCTAGTGAATCTATATAAGGACAGTTCCAGTATATATGCTGAGCGTTGAAGTCACCTGCAAGAAGGGAATTTCCTATATTATTTAGTTCGAAATAAATATTTTTCCCACCTGATTGAGTTAAAGGGCGAGTTTGAAGTTCTGTAAACAGCTGCTATGGTTAGTGTTTCTGCGTTGATCTGAAGTTGAATTGCAAGGGTTTCCGTATGTTGATCTTGAAGAGTTGAGCTGGATAAGATATTCTTTGGTGTTTGTTTTTTGTCGGCGATGAACATTCCCCCCCTTTGGAATGGTTTCGGTATTTCCTTATTATGTCGAAGCCTGGTAGGGAGAAGTTCATGCTCGGTTTCAACCAAGTTTCAGTACAGATTGTTATGTTGAATGATGTGGAGTGTTTGATGAGTTCGTCTGTCTTATTTGGTAGTTGTCTACAATTCCAAGAATTCTATAATCACATGCTTGTTATGAATCTTGTTAAGAGTTTAGATTCTGAATGTTAGAATTGAGATTGGGTTGGTTGAGTTTTGTTCCGTTTTGCTGGTCTTTCCGAAGCAGACTGATTCGAAGTTGATGGGAGATATGCTTGTTTGAGATTGGATATTATTGGTTGTTTGCTTTCCGAAAGAGTATCCTGGGTATGCGATGCTGTTTTTGAGTTGTTTTGACAATTGGAGTTTAGTGATTCAATTGAGGATGCTCTTGATGTGGTTATTGTGCCTGGGCTGTTTTTGGAGTGTGTTCTAAGTGTGTTGTTTAGCCATGAGTTGTTTTGGTTGATTGTGTCTTGGATTATCCCATTTGTCGTAGTAGGAAGGTTTTGTTCGCTGAGTTCGATGGCAGTTTTGCGAAGCTTCTGTTGGTGTTTGTGATTTGAGTGCTGTCATTATGAATTTTTTTGGATTGGAATTCCTAATTTGTCTTTTGCCATGGTCAAGACTCCATAGGCACTTACGTCGCTGTGGGCGAGGATAGTGTTAACTTTTTTGTTAGTTGTGTCCATCTCGCACATTTATTATAGTAATACTCAATGCCCTCTTCCGACCAGTCACTCTTCCATTTTTCCCTTTTTTTTTCCACCTCTTTGCTACCACCTCTTTCTACGGCTTTGCTCTGTTTCATAACCTTCTATTGTAACTTTTAGAGATATGTGGTCCGATTCTATTCCTTCGCCTTCTGTTACTTGCATTGCCTCTTCTATTGCTTTCTCATTTGCGAATACATAGTCTATTATCGACACACCTCTTTCTCCGATGTATGTCCACCCCGTTTTTTTTCCAAAACATCCGTTCAGTACAAACAATCCATTCTCTTTTATCCATTCGATTAATAATTTCCCATCTTTATTAATTGTTTTATCTCTTGATCTTCTTATCTCCTCATTTCCACAAATCGGCCTCCTTCTTCCCCTATCCTTGCATTAAAATCTTCCCCTATCCCCTATCCTCTTTATCTGCTGATATTGCCTCCATTAGTTTCTCAGTCTTCTAACTGTATATAGTCATTATTCTCCATACTCTTTCGTTCCACTTTATTTTTATTTGTGCTACCGCCTCTCCTCTTTCATTGAATTCTTTAACTTGTTTTTCCTTACCGCTATAACTATCCCTCCTTTCACCCTGCCTCTCTTCTTTTCCTTTTTGCTAGAATACCACCAGTTGTAGTACATATCCGATAGCCTTTCTTCCATCCATGTCTCCATCAATCTTATAATTTCGAACCTCTCTATTTTTACACTTCCGTACACTTATTTGTAATTCCTGCCGTACTCTAGAAACATAATTTAAGTCCTTTCCCTTCTCCTCTCCTTTTCCTTTCCCTCTTTCAGTCTTTCTTTTCTTGTCTCATTTTCACAATGCCTCCTTTCCGTTCATTCCATTTAAACCACTTTGGTCTATGGAGATCTTTCTATAACTTACTATCGTCCTCTTGACTTTTCTCTTTTCTTTTTCGCGATTCTTTCATATCATCTTGTAGCGGCTAGCGAACGTAGAGAAAGTTCTAGCACTACAAAAGCTAGGAGACTTTACGACTCTCAGGATATACGAGCTGTCGAAAGACGAAGGCCAAGTTTTTAAAGTGCGTAGAACAACAAAATCCACACTCGGTAATACTAGAACGGCCAGGACAGCAATCGCGAGCGTCGTAAATTCTACGATTACGAAGGGTAAGCACTCAGGCCAGCGGGCCTAACATAAACCAGATGGCGACGTGCAAGACCCAGAGAAATCCCGCTACGTCATTTAGGAATTCGAAGAAGTATCTTCGGAGAAATTGCAGCCCCACTCCAGGAAGAGTAGGAGGCGCAATCACCCCTGACACCTAATTGGCCAGAGCCCAAAAAACGCTTGGCCAATTGGGGAAGAAAAAGCAGATTTAAAAATCTTCGAGCGACGACGCGAGCTCGAGCGCAGAGAGAACACCTAGAGCAGTCCGCGAGTGCGAATCAAGAAGTAGCGCGAAGTTCGAGATAGCCCGCTCTCTCATTAAGCTCGTCGTCAACTTGTTTGTACAAGTTCATCTTTAAATAAAAGAGATAAACCAAGTACACAGTCTCGTCGATATCCAAATCCTTCTCCAAAATCTTCTATGTATATATCCACTTTCAGCCCTTTTTTTTCTTGCCATTATTTCTTTCTTGTCCATCCAATTGTTTACCTTGGCGATCATTATATCTTTTTCCCTCTCCTTCTTAACTCTTCTTTTTTCCACCACTTCTGTTTCCATCTTCAAATGCTCTTTTAAAAACCCTTTCATCTCTTCCGTTGATTCTTGTTCTTTTCATTCTATTCCTTTGATTACTATAATGTTTCTTCTCATCTCTTTCTCCCTCCTTTCCTCTTTCAGTTCTAACTCCTTTATTCTTTCCTCAAGATCCTTTTTACTCTGTTCTACTCTATTTTTTCCCTCTCTCTTCCCCTCTTTCCACCATCACGCTCTTCTTTTTTCCTTTACTTCGTTTCTCAGTTTTTTAATCTCTCCCATGAATTTTTCGAGCATCTTTTCCATCATTTTTTCCATCTCGCCTTGTCCTTCCTTAACCTCCACCATTACCGACCCTTTCTTTTTTGTGATACCGAGAGATGTCTCTGTATACTTGTAGGTAATTGCGTGTTGTTGGTAATTTATTTGAGACGATTACAATTACCTACAAATATTTCGCGTGTTCTATACACCCGATTACAACGGATTTCGTATACTGGTTTGCTATTCGGATCGGCCACGTGGCTAACTATAATGCGGATGAACGACTGTACTCATACGACTCTCGATAATGACTGATAAGCTAATAGGTAATAAGCGATAGGTAACAGGTGAATACTAAGTACGTAAAGTGGCTCTCGCGTAGCCGGCGCTGTATATATAGACTTAGCCATCTATACTCTTTATGCTTTGTGGCCTAGCGAAAGCGTACCTGCCGGCGCGGTGGCTGTACCAAAGTAGGTGGCGTTGTTTGCGTTGTGTTACCGACGGTGGTCGCTACACATATATGACAAGTAACGCCCTCCATATTTCTTGCACACGCCGAACTAGAGCTTTTAGGCTTAAAATACATTGTCCTCGAAGTTTATGCTTCATGATGGACCATACATTTTTGATTAGGTTTGCATCGGAGGATTGGGATGGCCAATTCAATACTCTGATACCGTTTTCTACTCGGTGCAAAGTCGATTTCGGTGTTTGGGATCGTTATCCTCTTGAAGAACCTATTCATGTTCAGTATTTTTAAACAATCGTTTTACAGATGTCAACAGACCCCTTTTGTGCAATTTAATCATTTTCTGGACATTTAAAATGTCTGTAAATATGCATTCCAAAACCTCGGACATTGAAGCAGTCCCAAACATGCACTTTCAGTGGATGTTTAACTGTTCTTTCGATGATGGGTTTTCCGTACAGATCACGCTCGCTTTATAGGAATTAAAACCTCAAAAGAAGATTCATCAGTGGATGCAATATCAGACCAATCACGATCAATATTTCACGATCAGTATCCACGCAAGACGATTTTCAACGTGCTTCACCGAAAGCAACGGTTTTGACACTGTGCTACGCCGTGAAATATTATTCTCCGACGTTTCAATGTTAAAATACTAACGTCCATTTCTCTTTTTGCCAAAAGAGTTTGCCCTTTATGCAAGGAGAGGTTTAGATTTTTAGAATAAAGCCGCATAATCGCTCTATCGTCACTTTTCGTCGTAACTCGCTTCAAATCTCAATCGGGAAGTTCATCCACACGTTTTATCTCTTTGTAACGTTGCACCCACTCGTCAACGAATTGAGGGAACTTACGCAAATATTTTGCTGCAGTTCTTACAGTCATTTTAGGACCTTTCGAATGATAGTACAAGAACACCGCTTAGAAGCGTTTAGCGTATTTTGCCCTTATCACAAGGAGGACTATGTTGCTCGACAGAACCGAGGATACTAAGATCCTGAAAGCTAATGCGCATTACAGACTGATTCATATTTTTATAATACCACGATCTCTGGCTCATTCGATACCAAGTTTCAATGATGCCGCTTTCAAAGTACCATTTTTCTTGAGAACCATGTGCAGCCTACTAGCCCATTCACTTGAAGAATATTGAGAATATTAAGGTATTCAAATACCTTGTTGAATTAATAATTGAAATTCCTATACTTTAAATTTGTCTGGTGCTAGTCTGCGAAGTCTCCCTGCACATAGTATTCCTATAGTGATAATATGGTGATGTATCATGTGTTTAGTGGTTCTAGTCCTTGAGTAGGTTTCGTAACATCTATATATTGTTTTAATAATTTAATAATTTGTCGTCGTTTCTTTTACCTAATGTTGTAATTGATTGAAAATTGTTTGTACTTATCTGTGCAGATTGCTGTAATTTAGTGTAGTCGTCTATTATCCGTTTATTTTTCAGATCTACCAGAAGACTGTCATGCTTGAAAAAATCTGCATCAGTAATTGGTTATTGTATTTGAGCAACGGTGAACTTCTAGGTACATGGGCGTCGCAAACCGAGGTCCAGTGTCAAAATTCTGATACCGTAGGTCGGGTCGATGGCGTGCCATAAGCAGCATATACTTTCAATCAAAAGAGGCGCCATTTTCTTTTGTCTAACTAAGCGGCAATATGGAGACATCAGCTCCAGTGTCAATTAAAAATAGTTATCTATTTTTACGATCAAATATAACTAGACGACTACTTTGCATGCTTCCTAGTGTCGTCAAAACTGTGGGACGTGCTTTTAGTTTTTTGCCTGTTGCGCAACTACATAGATAATAACAAAGTCCTCCACTTCTTCCTGTTGTCGTTGTCGTGATGAAGATCGTCTTCAACCGCGGGGTTGAGATCGAGATCGCCGTTGAAATGATCTGCGTCTAGACGTGTTCGTCTCGATAGCCGCCACTCCACGAGTTATTTTGGCAAATTGATGTTGAATGATAACATTGTCCTCTCTTGATTGATGAGAGATCGCCAAGTTGTCTTCTTGATGACCACTATCAGCTCTGGGTTGCCAGGCGGAAGTTGCCATATTGTCTCCCATTATTGTCTCTCTCTCTAGGTTGACAAACGGAAGTCGCCATGTTTGATCTGCTTATGCTCGCGATATGAGATGGCCGAAACTCCATGACCAGATCCGCAAGCAATGCTAATGTTGATAAATCAACATCCAGGTTAACCGCCAGAACATCATAAAGAGATTGAGGAACTTGTTCCAGGAAAATAATGTACTCTTTAAAACTGAGTCCGGCACGTTCTTCTCAACCATACTTCTCATATATTGCAAGAAGTGCGATGGCTTTTCGTCGCTCATCCTGCAGGTTCCGAGGAGCTGGCGAACTTTAGTTTCTTCTGACCTACCAAAAGGCTCTAAAAGCTTGTTCTTTAAGGTATCGTATTTATTTGAGTCAGGCGGTGTTTCTATAATGTTCTCTATCAAGAGAGCGACATTGGATGATATACGCGTAATTATATAGTCGAACCTCGCTAATAAATCTGCTCGTCCTCATAGCTGCTTCTACCTGGTGAAACCAGGATTAGAATTTAAGATTCTCTCTGTTGAAAGGTAGAAGGTGTTGTGGAGTCATAGCATCAATTGTGGGAGTATCTGTGAACGGTGGAATATGGCCTTCTTCGGCTGGCGGTATACAAGCTTGAATTGGGGAACGCAGTGTAACCATGTTTTCTTTCAATCACATCGGTGTTTTCTTTTGATTATGTAGAGGTCACCAATTTTGTAGGTACTATGATGATAATTAACTCAATCGATGTACTACAAAACTAAATAAATAAATCCGTATTAACCATTAATAAATTATATTAAATATTATTACAAATGACAAAGATATATTAAATTTTATAACCTACACTAATTAAACTGTTTTCTTTAAATGCTGACTAACAAATGTCAATTTATAAATTTGCTATTGTTTATGAGTTTTAACAAAGTTGGCGTTGTCGGTTTATCAGAAACGTACCTTTCGGCGGAACGATTGAACGAACGTAAATAGCGCTGATTTTACTCCTGCTGAGGCAACAGTCGCTACAACTCCTTTCCTGTTATATATTATACCTTTCTATTGTACCACCGTCTCCCTTGTCTCTTCTTCTCTGTCTGTTTCCAGCTGTTCTTGACGGCATTTTTCTGTGTTCCTAACCTCACTTTCTTTCTCCTTCGACCTTTTATGCCTGATTTTTCTGCTATTTCTTTTAAACTCTGCTATCACCTTGTTCTTCCGTCTCTTTCTTTCTCTTCGTATGCCTCTTCTTTTTTTCGCTTTCTCACCACTTTTATCATTATTTTTACTTTTTTCTCACCGTTCCGAAACGCATCCGTGTTCCTACCGAAAGTCGTCCTTACCAATATTGTAGCGACCAGAGTTGGGCATTATTCGAATAAAATTTTATTCCAATAACATTTCGAATAAATTCTTCGAATAAAATTCTATTCCTATAATATTTCGAATAAATTCTTCGAATAAAATTGTATTCGTATGATATTTCGAATAAATTCTCCGAATAAAATTTTATTCGTATAATATTTCGAATAAATTCTTCGAATACAATGTTATTCGAAATATTTACTGAAATAATGTAAAAAAAATGAGTTAGGAGTCTTTTTTCACAATTTCGGTTTATTCAATAAATTTGCTTTTAATACAATCTTATATTCGAATATTTTGTCGGTTAATTTGTAGACGCTCTACTGGAGCAGAAGGTGGCAAAGAAGTGTTATATTTTATAAAATATATTCTTAATTATGGAATATCCGTTCAGAGATGTGTAATCAATTTTATTATCTGCAGAATATTGTACTACAAAGAGTTATGATTCTTTAGTAAATGTTGTTCGGCTGAAGTGGAATACGGACTAAAATCGATAAAGGTATTTAATTGTGTATTTTTGTTACTCTCTACTACTATTGCACTAGGTACTTCAGTTTCCATTGTTGATGATATGCGCTTTTTTAATATCGATATTAACTGCTCGTGTTTCTCAGAAGGTACACACTCTAGCCATTTGTTTACGTTTTCTAACGCGACAGGAGGCAGTTAAGAGGCCGTAAAGACTTAAGTGCAGCTAGAAGACCGATCATGTTTTGTTTATGTTTCCTAACGCGTCTCGTTGGACTGACTTTAGCAGCGAAAAGGTCGATATTTAGAGAAAAATTGAAATATAATCACGAGAAATAAACACTTCGCGATGAAGTTACCACTCCTCTCCATCGACTTTTCAGTATTAGGAATCATTGTCTTGGAAAAATCAGTCTGTATCGAACTACGGAAGAGAAGAATCGTGTGTACATTGGAAAGAGCTTCTCGTACCAGCAGTCAGTAATTTTCAGTTTTAGAACCTGTTTTTAATCTTATATTTCCTGCCTTTTTTTTCTAGTCTAATTTACATTTTTTCATCTTGCCATTCTAATTTCTACTATGTGCGACGCTGAGAAAGTAGAAAACTTTCCTTCAACTTCCACAGCAAATACGTTCTCTTCCTCAACTACTAATCTTAGTGACATTTCTATGTAGATGACAGTATTGCAGATGTAGATGATAGTAATTCTTCGACTAACAGTTCGGTTTTCGATGATACATTCTTTTCTATTATTCCCGAAAAAACGTGGAAAATTTGTTGTTGCTGTTTGTGCAAAATGTAAACCAAAGCATGTGGAAGTGGAAGAACTCAAGTTCGAACTTTCATGTGCATGTCAAAAGGCGTCATGACAGTACCGTATTGGAAGAATATATGCAGCATATAAGAATGAGGAGAGCTGAGCACATTCCTAATATTAGTCTGCACAGAAAAAATTGGTAAACGTCACCAAAGAAAATCTCAAGAAACTTTTAACGCCCATATTACATTCAATGGCACTTGTCCGTTGCGGACAGTTGAAGACTCATATTTTCTAAAAATATTTGATTATCTTAAAACTGCAGGTCTGTTTGTTCAAATCTATTTTCAAATCGGTTCAGTCAAATTAATCGAATTCAAATTGACAGACAGTGAATGAGAAACACGGTTGCATGTTGCATACGAGCCATTTCGTGTTAAAAAATTTAACTCTTGTGACATTTTTTATCATTGATTTTTTTAAATTATTTATAAATTATTTATTAAATGTAAAATTTTAGCTGTGATATTACAACCAGATACTTCTGATGAGAATAATTATCGAAATTATTTAAGATGAACACACAATAAAAAAGCATTACTTTTAAAAAATAATTGAATCGTGATAGTTAAAGTTACTACGCGTTGGTCGATTTAGGCAAATTTTTTCAAGATGTAACATTACATATCTCGGAAATCATTCGAGATAGGAATGTAAAATTTTACAAAAATTTATTTAAGTCAATGTGAATAAGTGCGTTTTGATTAACTAAAATTAATTCAAAGTCGTTTAGGAGTTTAATTCTGTTGGTATCTATATTGGAGCAGTTCCATAAAGTATGATGGGAATTGAAATCGCCGAAGATGAGACTGAAACATGCGTACTTAAAAAGGAAAAAACTAGCTCCATTCTATTCGTGAGACTGAGCGTCCAGGAACTCCATAGCAGGCAGCTAAGTTTAAGGTGGAAGATAAGTTATGCACTGTTTCCAAGTTGTCCATGATATTACAAAGATTTTGGATGCAAATTTTAAACTTTTTTCTTACCAAAAATATAATACCACCACCAGGTCTGTGAGTTCTGTCAATTCTATATGTGTGAAAACCGGAGGAAAAATTTATAGGAAAACCTATAAATACATCGATTTCTTCTAAGCGTTTTTTGTAGTTCGTCTCTACGACTGCAAATTCCTCTGCAGTTCCAGTATAGCAACTTCAGTCCAGTACTACAGCAAAGGTCTTGGCTATTTAAATTCATGGAAGCGCCAATGTATAGATAGATTGATGGAAGTGTCGTCTTCTGATAATATGGAGAAGTTGGTGTCCGAGTTTGGATCCTGAGATGAGAGAGGTTCATCTTCATTGTCCATTCCTTCGGTCCAATTACCATAAAGTTTAAGTTTTTTTTGATAATTTGTGAAATTCTATTTTTAATGGATCTGTTTGCCAAACTGGAATAGGTTTTACACAGTATTTTCATTAGCGAAGAAAGGTTGTTTGTGTAGGATTGTGCCAACTGATCAATGTCCGGATTGCCTTTGGCTTTAATTAACAGTTCTTTATACTATTCGAATAGTATATATGTCCTGATTTTTAATAAAAATATGTTTCACAGGTTCATATATAAACAATTAAATAAATATGTAAAACATCTGAGGTTTTTTTTTTTTTGTATGGTTTAACTAGCTTTTATAAAATTTCATTTCATTAAGAATGTGTTCTACGGATTACAAAAATTTCATTTTTTAATATATATATATTAAACAAATCTTTCATTATTTAATATATATATATGAAACAAATCTTAATTTACAAAAAAATATAAGTTAATATTGCATAATTAAGTATTAAAAATCAAAATATTTATATATTTTAAATTCTACTCAAAAATAAAAAAAAATGTCTTATTACTTATTAATGTCCTTATCAAGAAAAGAAAGAAAAGGAAGAAAAGAAAATTCAATTATCACAAGAAAACAAATTACACAACTATACACAAATAAATTTAAGAAAATATAAATTTCATAATAAATTAAGAAATTAGACATACAGAATCAAAATTTAAAAAAGATTGATAAGATTATTGAATTAAACTAACTTATTAAATTATTACATTATTACATAAGTAATAAGTTATTACTAAAAAATTCCTGGTAACTATTTTGCGAAAATAAATAGAGAAATATTCTAACTTTTCAAACAATTATTGATCAGCAATTTGTTACTTACATTATTATTAAAAAATTCCAACATATAAATAGAAAATGTGAAGATGTACAATTTTATTCGCATGTGATAGCTACACAGAGCAAAATCATTACTCAGTGTTAGGAAAATTGTATATTATCTATTTTCAGTTTATTCGACTCTAAAATAAATTCTTTAAAAAAAAAGAAATAAGATCTATGTCTTGAATAATAATATAAATTTGATGCTTTATTGGAACAAATTCAAGAATAAGATAATGTATTCTTTGAAAAAAGAAAAAAATACAGAAAACAGAATAATGATGTAAAACTTCAAAAACATGTTTATGAAAAAATAAACACAAATATATAACAAACAAAAGAGCCTTGAATCAAAGACTTCTTTAAATTATTATATATATTATTAATCACAATATTACTATTTAATTCAAAAAAGAAATATCAGGATTCACTTTTATACTTGCCAATAAAATTCATTGAAAATTACAAACTTTTTCAACAAATTTGTAGATATTACAGACTTTTATTGAAATTTTGCAAAGAATATAGTACTAAATTATAATAATTTTAAAAAATTAATAATAAAAATAGACACAGCATTTTAAATCAGATCTATATGAATCTGTTGTTTCATCATCTTTTAATTCCAAAATATTTTTAGTCTTATATAAAGTCTTTTAAGAATATTTTTTTAAAAAAGTTTATAGTAATAAAACTAATAATGGAAGAAAGATTATTTGCTCAATTAATTATCAAATCTTTTATGTTTAACGGTATATATTCAAATCTTAAAATCGAAAAATTAAAAATAATAATTATTTGTATTTGTAATTTTATAATTTTAATTTTAGACCTCTTAGATAATTAAATATTTTTAAATATAAATTAAAAATTTTAATTCAGCTATTTTGTTAATAATAAATTTTGTAGGATACTAACATCATAAAATAATTTATTTTGAACCTTTTAATTATATAAATCATAAAAAAGCTATCAATTTAATAAATTTATTGGAAAAGTTACGTGTTGCAAATAATTTCTAAACTTAAAAAATCCTTCCATGATATTTATGTATGTATGAAAACTAAAAAAGAATGTACCAAAGCAAAATAAGATATAACAAATGTAATAACAGAAGTTATTTATAAGTTAAAAAAAGTGATGAATATTAAATAAGAGAGCTTCATAAAAGAAAATTTTAAATTTTTATACAATAAATAGAAGAAATAAGCATTACATACTTACCTTTTTGTATTTTTCTTACACTAGTTATTGTTAGTAAATGACGAATTCTTAACTCATTTAACAATTAATAAGGAGCTAATGACTAGTTAATAATACCAATAAGTACACTAATGAAATTTTTCTCTAACCTTCCATCGCCGGCATATAAAAAGTAAGGTTAACATATTCCATAGCAGACACGTATTGTGGACAAAATATTACTGAGGAGTTCAAGAACAAGTAACGCTGATATAATATATATACAGGATCGCAGTCTTAACTTTATTAAAGGGGTGGTTTTTAGAAATTTAAATACATATTTTAATAATTATCAAATATGATTTTTTATTAAGCTAGTTTTTTTTAAATAAAAATCTTTTACTAAATTATAATATACGTTTTTAATTTAATTTTCGTTTTTAGTTTTATGAAAATTTTAATTCTATTGATATTAAATTTTTTAAAAGTGTAATCAATTTTATTTATTTTAATCTTAAAATATTGACCTAAATTTTTATAATAATAAATTTAAACTATATATTTGGAATATCGTTTTATTTATAAGGTATAATTATAATTAAGGTATATAAACATTTTTTTTTATCATAAATATTAAAAACTTGTCTGAAGTTTATTCAGGATTTTATAAACGAATAAATCGACTTTTACTATAAAACATTTTTTATGATGAACTATCTACATTTCTATGTACGATTTTTTTCCATCATTTTATTGAACTTTGTGTATTAGTCTTAGACGACGAATTCAAGGAAAATTCAATTGAAAGAGAAAATAAAATAACTATAAAAAGCTAAATGAACAATTACTAAGAAATTCTGTTAAATATTGAAATAATAAAAAATCTTACTGAAACTAAAGCTTATTACTAATTTACAGGAAATATTTTATTCTAATCTTATAAAATCTACATACGAAAGATAAGGGTAACATGAATACAAGAATAATGTTTTTGCTTGCCTCTTTGTCTTTCGCACAAAAAGATTTTATACAATTAAAGTTGAAATATCTCTTAAACCAATAAAATTTTTTATGCAGATTTTTCAAATTTTTATATGTAGTAGACAGCTATGTTCGCTCTGTAAGTATGATGATGATAATTTATCTAAATCAACGTACTACAAATTTAAATAATAACACCATATTATCTTTTTATAAATTATATTAAATATTAATGCAACAATATATATTAACTAATAACGAATAAGAAATAATGAATGAACAATAATATGTTTGATGCCAAATATATATACATTTATCAAACATCTCCATAGTAACAAATAAATGAAATAACAATTTATAAATTTTCTAATACCTAAAGAGTTTAATAAAGTTGGCGTCGGTTTGTCGGAAACGCACTTTTCGGCGGAACGATTGAGAGAACGTAGATGGCACTGATTTCACTTCTGCGGAGATAACAATCGCTATAGCTCAACTGAGTACAGTAAGTAACTGATGTTACTTAATTTTTTTATAGATGGAGGCGTCAAGGAGATATGTGTAGCTAATTGCGTGTTGTTGGTAATTTATTTGAAACGATTACAATTACCTACAAATATTTCGCGTGTTCTATATACCCGATTACAACGGATTTCGGTTACTGGTTTGCTATTCGGATCGGCCACGTGGCTGACGATAATGCGGATGAACGACTGTACTTGTACGACTCTCGATAATGATTGATAAGCTAATAGGTAATAAGCGATAGGTAACAGGTGAATACTAAGTACGTAAAGTGGCTCTCGCGTAGCCGGCGCTGTATATATAGACTTAGCCATCTATACTCTTTATGCTTTGTGGCCTAGCGAAAGCGCACCTGCCGGCGCGGTGGTTGTACCAAAGTAGGTGGCGTTGTTTGCGCTGTGTTACCGACGGTGGTCGCTACATATGAAGGTCAACTCTGTTTTTTTTTTTAATGGAACGATATGGTTTTTACTTACATTCTGATAGAGAATTTCAAGACGAATACAATGACATATAATGAAAATCATTCAAGGTCCAAGAAAAAACATATTATCTCAAAGCACTCTTCGAACATGTTACAAACTCACTGTTAGTACAAGTGTTCAAAATGTCAACTTTGAATATGGATATATAGTCTAAAACGTTGCATACTGAAAAAAAAATTTATTTATTTCATTTTTTTTTATTTTCAATTTTTGAAAATTGAATACTAAGATTGAATATTACTATCTCAGCGCGACAGTGATGTTGATTGCTGCCCGCTTTGCTGAAATACTATCGTTCAGCCTTTTATCTCCGTCTGAAAGATGTTTTTAATAAAAAGTATGATTGTATGGTTTAAATACTTATATTTCATTAACTGTACAAATATTGCGTGTATGATACTAGTCTGGGAGATGTGTACTGCTTCTTTCCTCATGAAAAACTGACTGATTGTTGCTACGTATCTGAATGTTTAAACTAGACTTTTTGTCTAGGCTTGGTTTTTGTTTCTTACCGAGCCTTTTCTATTTCTGCCTCTAAGGCAAAAGGAAGCCATGAGATGCAAGAATGAAATCTAGAAATTCTCGGCAGAGTCAAGTTTTCCTAAGAATTGACATGACTGCCCGTCTCGAACTGTTCTGTTCTGATCTAGAACAATTACGAAACCGTAATCGGTAGTCAAATTACTAATAACATTCGTGGATACAAATAAGTTTACAATGTGATTGAATATTTGTTTATGTTCTGTGATCTTTATCAGTAATTACAAGAGAGATATGTCAACAATCAGACAAGACATCAAAATATTTGAAGAGTGCTTTGAGATAATATGTTTTCTCTTGCAATTGATCTTGGGTGACCTTGAATGATCTTCATTATATGTCATTATATGTCATTGTATTCGTTCTGGAATTCTTTATCATTTAAAAAAACAGAGTTGACCTTCATATCTCCTTGACGTCTCCACTTATAAAAAAATTAGTAACATCAGACTATGAGCCCCTCGATACCAAATAAGATTTGCTCTAATGTATTTTCTCTTATCCCCGAAAACAAGCGAATTATTCAGGTGTCCTGTTTTAAGTGCCCCACCCTGTATATATATGTATGTATATGTATATGTATATATATATATATAAAATTTTATGGAGTCACCGACGAGGTATGTGAATAGACCAAGCATCTTACGGGTCTTCGTGGATTTGGAATACCGACACAGTAAAAAATCATTGGTTTTTTTAGCGCACTCTACGTTTAAAGAACAATGAATTGGGGAATTACATCAAGTAAAATGACCGAATGTTGGGCAAAGTGAATGTGCCAGGAATGTGATTCCTCAACCCTCCGACTACTGAAGTACACTGTTCTGTGCCGGGGTTACTTCTGACATACACGAATATTCCACTAATCCATATTTAGGATTGCCCAAGCGGCTCACCGATACTGTACCGATACTTCGCAGAGTGACGGTCGCTCGAGACCGAGGTCATCACCGATATTGTCCCAAGTGTCTGCCACACAGTGGCAGATACCCGACTCATATAGGAACATGTAGGAGCATATAGGAAACAAATAATAATCACATGAATAATAAAGTTATATTTATTATACATTTATTTTTATTATTGCAGGCATTACATAAAATTTCTGGTGTTGTGTCGAATGGGCACCGCAAACATACCGATCAGAGTTATCGCAAATTGTTGCGTATTTATTGTTATTATCTACCCAAAAGCAACACTGAGCTTACTTTTGCCTCCTTTTTGTCTTTCTTACGATGTTCCTTCCCGTCGCTTCTATCGCACTTAAACATTTTTATGCAATCCTATTTGCTAGATTTCGAATTGTGTGGCTCGCCTATCTATATTTTTTTGCGCACAATTTTTTCCTAATTGTTCTAAAAATGTTTTTCGTCGCATTTTTAAGGTATTGTTACTTTCTCATGTTGGATACTTTATTTTTGGTATAAAAATAAATGCATTATACGCAGCGATATCGGTGAAATGCATAAATAAAGATAATGGTCAACGACGGGTAACTGTCCACACGAATTATTACAATCTTATTACAATATTATTACAATCTTATCTAAAACATCTACGCCAGTTTTAGTAGTATTGTAATAATTAATTACATCAGGTTTAATTTTTCTGTTGCTGATAATATATCATGTTCATGATGTAGCATGGAAAATAAATAACAGATTTTCATGGCATCGGTATGTACGACGCTAACGTTACTTCATCAGTAAATAAAAATTCGGTTGAATACTGTGGCTGGTTTCCTATTTCTGTCACTGTCACTTGATCGGCAAATGTCGTTTGTTTTTTCGCACAGTTCCAATTAGAAATGTGAAAAAATTGTCAGTAGTTATACTATTTGGATTCGAATTTTTCCAAAAATTATTTAATCGTTTCACGATTCGATGTCCCCGTTTGTTTTTCTGGAATATTTCCACGTTTCCCAAGGTATACATCCATGTCACAACAATATTTTGGAATCGCAGAGTCTATATTTTTATTCCATACTTCCCCGGTTTGCTTGGCATGTATACCTTGGAAAGAGCAACGGCAGCGAAATGTAACTAATTGTTCATCGACAATTTCCCGTTTCTGTCGTATTATAACAGTTTTTACAGCTTTTCACAAAAATATTTGTAATGTCTCTCAGTCATGCCAGTTTATCCCAAGCTTTTTTTTCTTCACGTGTAAGAAGAAGATCAAAACGAATATATCTACAAAACGGTCCCGCGACATTATTCCCGCATAAAATCAGACAAAGCTTTGTCTATTTTCTACAAATCACGTTTACATTCTCCTGATTCTCTGTATCTTCTAATGAGAAATAGAAGAACTAAAAAGGAATCCTAAATCCACCGGTTTCCATTGTTTTTCTGGTGGCATGCACTCGTTTACTTTCTTATTTGTGTCGCGTGCCGACCCGAATTTACGCAGTGAAATCGCAAATTTGATCGGTAGCTTGCTGACCTCCAACACGAATGAACATCAGCCGGTTCAATTATAGATTAGATGGAATTTGAGTGTGTAGGATTGTAATGGCTAGGAATTGTGATTGAGAGGATTGAAATGGAAGGATTGGAATGATAGAAGGATGATGATAAAGATTGATTCGCTCGATAAATGAGTTTGAATGAATCTATCCGCACCGTGAGATTGCTATGAAAGAACTGATCTGTACTGCCCGAAGGTTTAGAATGAACTCGTCTGTACTGCCCGAAGATTTCTAATGAACTGTTTATCGCCCGGAGGTTTGCAATGAACTCTTTATCTCTCGACTGTTTAGAAGGAACTCTATATCGTCCGGACGTTTGCAATGAACTGTTGCTACGAAAGATCCGCTTCAACGTGGCTCGTCTCTCCTTACCGAATTTCGAAAGTTTTCGAACGTTCGAAACCGGAGACAAACAAGCAAAAAAAGGATCACGCGATCGTTCGATAACCAATCAGATGACAGACAATGGATAGTTGAAATGACTCATCACCGAATATTCTAGAATACCGGAATTGGCGAAAACAAGCAAAAAAGGATCATGCAATCGGCATTTGGCCTATCGCGGGATCTCGCGATGACGCGACAATAAGCTAATCCCGTCTAGCGTACCCGGCGTTACAGACTACGTGTCGGATGAGTGTGTGTGTGCAGCGCGAAATCTAAATACAAATGCTGGCCCTCGTCTGTTCGGTGAAATCGAACAATTTGTGTGTAAAATAATATTATTCACTTCATCATCAATGAACAAATGGAAAGATTTATCTATCGTTTGAATATGTTCACTTTCTGTTGGCAGCGAACATTGACGAGAGACAATCGCTGTATCCTTGCTAGGTCCAACACGTTGCCAATTACGCCCAGATCCTTGGTTTTCTGGCACTACATTACCTACAGTTTCTGATATATTGACTTCATGCATTTCGACTTCGGAATCTTGCATTTCGAGTTCAGCGTTACTATTTGATACACTTCCGTTGTCTGATGATTGTTCACTGTCACGTTTTGTGCAAATTGAGCGAAAGAAATCAAAGAAAGATTGCTCGTTTGCAATGAGGACATAGCGTTAATAAATGGAAACAACAAATAGAAACAACGGAAAAAAGTAATAAAACGAACAAAAATAATAATAAAACAGTAAATTAATAAAAATACTAAAATATTAAAATAGCGCAAAAAACTAAAATCTAAATAGTGAATACAAAAATAGTATAAAATACTGAATATTAGAAACAAAAATAGTACAAGCTATTATACTAAAAATACTAAATACTAAAATACAATGCTAAAATACTAAAACAATAATAAAAACATTAAAATATAAACTTTGAAATAAAAAATTGCTTCGATTTTCTACATACGTCTTTCTTCTTCAGAGCGTTACCAGGAACTGATTTTCTTCGTCTTCAGTCTTCGTTACATCGGCACTTTGACGGAAACGCGTTAGCCATATGACGTTCGTGTGTTAGTACGATCACTTTTCAGCTAACACAAGCAGCTTCTGTCACTACGTGTATAAGTGAGATTTAAGGAGTACCTGGCAGTCATCAAAAAGAAAATTGCAAGCAGCGTAGGGTGTACGGGTGAAGTGCTTAGGAAAGAGGGGGGACTAAGAAAAAGAGCAGAAAAAGAGTAAAAATATTGTTTAAAGCTTTGTGACTTGCGTGTGCTATGTATGGTGTGAATGTATGGGATGATGTACTATATAATACGACTACAGGAGAAGGAGGCTGAACGAGTGTCAGCGAGCTATTCCGTGTGCATGTACGTCTGTGGGACGGTTTCTATGGAAGTGATGTTGGTTCTTCTGGGTGAGCCACTGTGGAACGAGGAATGTGAAAAGCGATATGTTATGTACGAATGGAGAAAAGGAATAAATGTAGTGCGTAGTGAATTGTTAAGTGAGGATGAACAGAGCTTGAGTGTGGATGATTGTGAGAAACTGAATGATGAAAGAGTTTGATGTGTGATAAGACAGATGGAACGCCTACGAGAGAGGGAGAATGACATACGCATATATACAGAATATGATATTTGTGCGAGAGAGAATGAAATGATCACCTAGCATTTATGTGAGCTTCCTGTTGATACCTAAAATTATATAACATTATTAATAGAGAGCTATCGGAATGAGATCATCTTATACAGTTTCGAATAGAAATAAGTTTTGTAAAATGAAGATATTAAAAATAACAATTATAAGTCGACTATTGTGTTCATGAAAGAAATTAATATGGCCCGGTCATTTACTAAAATGTCATTTCTTCTATGATATTGTACAAAATTATAGTTCATTTCGAATAATATTGGGTTGTCCGAAAAATTCGTGCCGATTTTGAAGGAAAATTGAAACGCAGAAAATTAAAATTTTAATATACATTTATTAAGTTATATAGGTGCTATTCTGTTCTACAACCTTTCTCCATCTTTCAGGCAACTTAAAAATTCCGTCATTCCAGAATCTCTCAGATTTTTCAGCGAAAAACATTTCAATGTGATTTTTTATCTCGACCAAAGAGTGGAAGTTTTTTCCATTAAGGGAATTTTATAATGATCGAAATAGGTGGAAATCAGAGAGTGCAAGGTCTGATGAATATGGTGGATGGGGTAGAACATCCCAACCGAACTCTAACAACTTTTGTCGAATTATCAAAGATCGCGCATTGTCCTGATGAAACACGACGCCCTTCCGATTCGCTATTTCTGGACGTTTTTGTTCAATTGCTATCTTTAATTTGTCTAATTGGAAACAATACTTCTCTGAATACTTCTCTGAAAAGCTCATAATACAGGATCCCTTTCCAATCCCACCAGACACAGAGCATAACCTTCTTTGGATGAAGACCGGCTTTTGGAGTGGTTAAAGGTGGTTCATTCCGCTTTCTCTAAAACATTTTTCGCTTACCATTATTATAAATGATCCATTTTTTATCCCCCATCACTACTTGCTTCAAAAATGGTGTCTCCTCGTTGCGTTTATAGAGCGAGTCGCAAATGGAAATGCGATCCATCAGATTTTTTATATCGTGGGGAACCCATACATCAAAACGGTTTATGTAGCCAAGCTTCACAAAATGCTCGTGGATAGTGGATTTTGACATATTTAACATTTCTGCTAATTTACGTGTCGTATAGCGTGAGTTATTCTCGATTAGTGTTTTAATCTGATCTTCATCTATGGTGGAGGGCCTACCCGGGCGTTCTTGATCTTTAAGGTTGAAATCACCAGCTTTAAACCTAGCAAACCACTTTCGCACAGTTCTTTCAGCTACAGCACCTTCGCCATAAACAGCGCATATCTTGTTTGCCGCTTGTGTGGCATTTTTGTCTTTCCGATAAAAGAAAAGCATGAAATGCCTAAAATGCACTTTGTTTTCTTCCATATTCAAAGGCGTATAAAACTGACTAAAATTAACGTATCGTTACCAAATTTTTTTCCAAATATGCCTGAAGTACCGTCTTATGCAATATGTACGAGTGTCATTTGTTTTCAATCGTTCTGATATATTCAGACCTGTCCTTACGCCACCTACCAAAAATCGGCACGAACTTTTCGGATAACCCAATAGTTTGGTCGATGGCAACTGAAAAGTAGCTCGAACAGTTGCACTTCAATTTTTGCAAATCGGTCTTACACTCATTCGAGAAAGATTTATTCTATTTCAGAAAATCTATTGATCTCTATTTTGGTTCGTAAAAAAGACTTTTATAATGAAACATGTAACATTGCTAAAAAATGAAATTGCTTTTATAGCAAATCAACTAACATTGATTTTCAATAGTATTTAACGTTAGAAAGGTACTAATAAATATTTACGGAAATCATATCCGGAATAAAAAAATATTTATTATTTGCACTACAAATAAATATCTACACTACTTAATATACTTAAATTTTTGCATGCAAACAAAAGATAAATTCAGACAGTGATAATCTCTCATAAGATACTGCATTTCAAATGGACTGCATTTCATCTCATGAAATTGCGCATTTCTATTACAGCTATATTTCGAGGAATGTTAGAGTTTTAGAGCGAAAAATGAAGCCAACTAACAGCTAACACTCAAATAATTCGAAAACTATTTTGAAGCGTGTGGTGACGATTCGTTACGCGCACATTGTTGCGGGACGCATTTCAACAGTTATTCAAGATTGATTTGGCAGACAACATGTCATGGAGAAAAGTTCAGTTCGCGACAGTACCACATATTTTATGATTCTTCGAGCCGGAATTGCGACATCACGAATAAGTTCTAAGAACTTTTGATACCAAACTTATGATATTGTACGTAACCTCGCTATTTTTGAATTATGATTCCTCCTATTCCTCATATTCCTCCAGAACATAGATATCTGCGAAAATTTTCTGAAGTCTCAAAAAATTAATCTATCATAAAATCTACAAATTGATATATGATAAATCAAATCAAATGAAACTGAAGAATCAAATGCACTGAATAGAAATAAGAAAATTATAATCTTTTCCTGTATGCGTAATCAATATCGCCGAAAGTAAGATAAGATTTGTAAGAGCGCCGAATAACCGTTACGCGCCTTAAGCGTATCCACTTACACAAAAGTCAAACTATCTTGCTAGAGTTTCCTCAGTCATCCAATTCTCTGAAACTAAGACATCACCTGAAAATGAGCCACATCCTTTCTCATTCTAATTCTCACTCCAGAAACAATTACAATAAGAGTCATGCTAATAAATAAGGCTTGCGCTGACAAGGAAAACACTTAACGCTTAAAGCTATCTTGTATACTGAAGTTCTTTGTCAATTTAGCAAGTTTGTTCTAAGCTGTCTGGCTAGCGAAGCCATTCTAATTCTTTTCTATTTTTTTATACTTAATTATCAAGTCAAGAGTTTTCTAGTCAAATATCTTTTTATCAAGTGACACTCGAGCAAGCGGTCGACTTAAGTTGTTTTTCACGCGTCTATTCTATTTCAATTCCAATTCATTATAATTTTTATATCCGAATCCTTACTATTTCTTATATAGTCGACGTTGCCAAACAATTCCTTATCTGTAGAGATCACATTACATTTTATAGATTTAACGAGTATATACTAGTTTAAATTGTATGCACCACAAAGTGGATTCTAGTATTATACATACAAGTGGTAATACATCATAAACTAACCGAATCTACTTTACATATACTTGTTCTTACCGTAACCAGTTACGAAATAAACTTGTTTTTTTGTAAACAAATACAGATTTTTAATTCATTATAGGAAATAACGTAATTTTTAAATAACGTAATTTTTAAGTAACAATAAAGTAATAGTGTATTTTTTATATTTAATATAAAATATTAAAGTACAGTTTATTTCATTTAATGATACATAAAGGATTTATTTTTGTTAATTTTTTGCAGATGGTTTCTTCTTCATATACTTTCTACAGTGTTAGACGAACCGTCATCGTGACACACGTACGGATCCAGCTCCGCTATAGTTATAATATAAACAGTGAAGCGTAGTGTACGTTCCAAACAAACAAATAAACCGCGTTCAGCCAGGCAGAGCCGACAGTTCCGATTCTTCGCGACTGTCAGGCAACCGCTACTTCTATAACTTTCAAATTATAAAATCATATAAAAATGGAAAAACATAAACTAACACAAACCAATCATTGCATCACTGAACCGGAAGAGAGCTCAACCTACATAGACATGGACACGGATAAAGAAACAAATCAGTCACCATGGGAACTACCTAAAATAAAAAGAAAAAGAAAACAATTAAATCAATAACAAAGGATACTAGTGCTACAAGCAAAAAGTCGAAATGGTTAATAGATCAAACGCCAACCCCAAAAGTGAACAGATACAAAGTTCAAAGTCGTGTTAGTGAACCACCGTTAAAAGTAACAAAACCACCAACAATATTCATCGAGACGCACGTTATCAATCCATTAATGGTACTATTAAACCAACGACTAGAACTAAACTCATACATCGTCAAAAACTTCAAAAACAATCAGGTAAGAATCCAAACCGCTAATTCCGATGATTGCAGAAAATTAATAAAGACACTAAAAGCAAAAGATACAAATTACTACACCTTCCAAAATAAAAATGATAAAATATATAAAGTAGTAATAAAAGGGCTTCACTCCAAACTCGATATCGAAAAAATAAGATACATCTTGGAAAAAAAACCCACCCAGCTCTAAGCGTTACAAACCTAAAAAGTGAAACCTTTTCTCCCTTGCCAATGTTTTTAGTAGAATTAGCACCTGCAGCTAGTAACAAAGAAATTTATAACAGCAACTTTAATGCAACACAATAGTCACAATAGAACCATCAAGTGTTAAAAGAGACGTTCCGCAATGCATGAGATGTCAGGCCTTCGGACCTAAATTATTGCAATAAAAAACCAGTCTATGTAAAATGTGCGCTAGAACATTTAACATCAAAATGCCTCAAGCAACGACGAAGACGTCAAATGCGTAATCTGTCAAGGGAAATATCCAGGCTACAAAGGATGCGTCATCAGGAAACAAATCAAAGCTAGAACCTATCCTCCTATTAGAAACCGTCTCACTGTTAGCCCATTAACAAATACAAAGCAGTCAACAGTAACAATCGAACGTAGATGCAATGAAAACGCAATTTATGCAGAAATTAAAAAGTCAGATACAAGTAAAACATATGCACAAATAGTTAGGAACCCATGTATTAAAGACAAAGCGAACAATGACACAACGGATAACAATAATAACAATAACATCAACAATTTTGAATGTATAATACAAAAACTAGCACTTCAAACTTCTGAAACAAATCAAATGATACAAAATTTAACCTCCCAAATGTCAGCCATTCTAATTCTCCTAACAGAACTTGTCACACTTTGAAAAATACACGCAAACCAAAAATAAGCATTCTAGTAGCAAGTGATTTCAGTGCAAAGCACCATTTTTGGGAATTAAAACTAATAAATGCTAAAGGAGATAATTTGATGCAACAATTCAACCATAGACAATTATCAGTTTCATCGACTGGTACCCACGTATTGGCCAACAGACTCCAACAAAATACCAGATACGTTAAACTTTGGCATCACAAACATAAAGAATTATCAAATCCTGACCACCGAACTCCTCAAGTTCATCTCAGATCACAAACCAGTATTATTCACCATTAATCTGAGAGCTACTAAGTTCCTAAACCAAACAAATCTAATGAATAAATTAATTAACTGGGACAAATATAAGGGAATTATAAACAACAAACTAACATGTAACCTACCGCTAAAAACTAAACACGACAGAAATAGCAACAGAAAACTTAACAATTCTTCTTCAAACAGCAACCTACGAATCCACACAGTATCAAATAAAAAATAACAAAATACAATACCCATCATATATTCAAGAACTAATTAAACAAAGAAAAAAAGTAAGAAGGAAATGACAACATAGACGGCATATCTAAAACAGAATTAAACAATCTAGATTCCAGAAACATAAAAACAGAAAACAGTACTTACAACAATGACGAATTTAATAGATATGTCTCGAATCTTGATGCCACAGAAATATCAAACTACTCTTTATGGAAAGCAAAAAAAAAAATTGGAAGACCAGTCCAACCAATAAATCCAATTAAAACCCCTATCGGACAATGGATCAAATCGCTTGAAGAACAAGCAAATGTTATGGCAGACTACTTCCAAGAAATTTACAAATGGACTCCTCCCCCCTAACAATTGTTTCGAAAATAATTTCATGCAAAAACATCCAATTAAAAAAGAACTCCAAATCATAATTCATAACTTCATCAATCATAAAACACCAGGATACGACCTAATCACGGCTAAAATGCTTAAAGAACTACCAGCAAAAGGGTTATTGGACACTTCCCCTAAACATGGAAATGTGCAGAAATAATAACGCTGCTAAAATCAGATCCTATGAATAAAATAGATAAAGATCCTATGAATAAAACAGATAAAAATCCTACACTTCCTCAGCCATACAGGCTTATCTCATTACTATCAATACTATCAAAAGTAGTTGAAAAGGTCATTCACAAAAGAATCATTTCTATTGCTAACGACAAAGAAAAGAAATATTGTTAGCGCGCCCGAATGCGTGGCGAAATCTTGAAGGATAGATTATTGAGTGGACTGTATATTTTTATTATTCACGCGCTGATATAGATGGGGCGTTAGCCCTCGATATCGCTTTGTGGAGGATGTCGTATTTACAAAGCTCGCGGTTTAATGACGCTACGCTCATGAAGCCGAAAGGACTTCTTTCGGACTTTGACCCGACACTTGTTGATTCCGACGATTGCATAAGACGAAATTCTTTTAGACTCTTCTTCCGGGACCGAGGAAGGCGTATATATTACCTCGGTCCCCCTACTTCAGGATGGTCACGTGGCTGGACGAAGGCTGGGGTAGATGTCGTATGACGTGGCCATATATGGACAGGAGGACAGTTATGTTCAGCCTTTGTTTTTACCCCGAGCCACGAAAGACGTTACGTCGAGCTCTTTGTAGCTGACGCAATCCTAGTTCGCGAATGTTCCATACGCCACGACCCCGGTGGAGAGGGTCGGTGACGGAAAAATGAGAACTCTCGCGAACAAATATTGCTCAGCACTATTTTTCGATATTGGAAAAGTATTTGACAGAGTTTGACACCAAAGACTATTCAAAAAATTACAACATTTGTTAGCCATTCCACTATGTGCTCTAACAATATCCTATACTGAAAATAGATACTTTTATCATACGTGTAAATTAAAGATACCACTTCTGATACCCGATCCTACTAAATCAAGCGTGCCTCAAGGAAGCGTACTTGCCCCTCTACTATATACTATCTACTGCAGACATACCAATGAGCAGGAACACCCAAATTTTCACATTTGCTGACGACATCGCAATAATCTCAATACACAAGGACATAAAAATAACTACCTCCAATCTACAAAACCATATACCAGAATTAGAAAACTGATTACACACTAATAGAATTAAAGTCAACACCACCAAATATGCACATAAAGAAAAACTACGCAAACAACCAATATGAAACTATGCAATTGCACTTAACTTCGGTTAAATATCTACACATAGACAATGAATGATTTGGAACACATAAAAGAAAAAATAAAACACATCAAAACATTCAATAAATCTATGAACTGATTAATATCGCGAAAGAGCAAACTCAACAAAAATAATAAAATGCTCATACATAAATGTGCAATAAAACGAATCTGAACATATGGAATTCAACTTTGGAGAATGGCGGCCAAGTCATATATCCAAAAAATGAAAAATCTACACGCAAAAATTCTTCTCACAATAATAGACACACCCTGATATACTAGGAACGACGATATCCGAAAATCATTAAACGTTCCCTCTAATACGTTTCACGAACAAGCATAAAGATAGAATAGACTCTCACATAAACCGCTAATAACAAATGTTATGCTAAAATTGTCAAAAGGTTAAAACGCAAACATCTAAAAGACTTGGTACAACTATAACACATCATGTATATGTCACTCGCGTTTCTGTAGTACTTGTCGTTTATTTAAAAAAACGGAAGTCAAATGTTATTAAATATTGTATAATTATTTGTAATTATTTTGTAAATAGGTACAAATAATAAAGGGAAATTTAAAAAAATATTTTTTACATATATATTTTTCACGAATCACACAAAATTTAGAGTTTTATTATCTTTAGTGTTTTAAATCTTACTTGGCATGTTTTTCGCGATTGCGAAATACTACGTGTGTCACTTAATGTTCTTTTTTTTCGTTTTATTTATTTTCTTGAAACAATTCCTGATAATCTATTGTAAACTATTTTCTTGGTTAAAATAGGAATTATTATCTTATATATTTTGTCTAGTTATTTCTTTACAAAGAACTCACGCTTCGATACTGGCCAAATCAAAGATGTTGAAAAAAACTTGGACATACCATCTGTAAGATTTTAATCTACATAACATGAATGTATATATACGAGTATAAATATATGCAACGAATTAATGCTAACTAATGCTAACGAATAAATCTGCGCCTGTATCTTTTAATAGAGACCCTTTCCACAGGGGTAGATGGTAGTGTATCCACCATTACTGTTTTCTTAAGAATGTCAGGGATCATATTGATCGTTATCGCCATTCACATGCTCCGACGATGATGCATTAGTCATGCATTACACAGCTAGGCACTATATAGCACAACACTATGCAGGGCAAACTTTCACACGGTGGCCGGACAAGTTAACTGCGGCGTTTCTAGAAAAGTAGAGGAAAATGCTTTTCTAGTGAATGGGCTGCCGCCTTCATTTTCAACCAGGCACTTCAATCTCCTCAAAGGCTATGGAAGACTGTGCAAGCAGAACCGACCGCTAGTCATCAAAGAAACCTCTCTAAAGAAAACACACTATCCTGTACTCTTACATTAATTAAAGAAATAATCAAGAAACTCCCAAAGAATAAAGCCCCCCGCTCCAAATAAGATCATCGCTACCAAACTAAAAAACCTTCCCACCTAGCCTATAATATAATTATATTATATATACAAAGCCTGCATTAAACTTGCCTATTTTCCAACAGCATGAAAAATGGCCAAGATTATCCCAATTCCGAAACCGGGGAAACCAGCAACATGCACATCCAGTTACAGACCATAGGTCTTTTAAATAACTTCGACAAGATACTAGAGAGATATCACACGTATAGACAAAATGCAAATCATAATCCCACAACAATTCGGATTTAAACAAAAACACTCCTGCATTCACCAGCTACAACGTGTCACTGTATACATAATAATAGGAAGAAATAAAAACCGAACCACAACTTTTACTCCTCGACTTTCAAAAAGCATTCGACTAATAACGAAATTACACGAAATAAAGATACCGATCATTAACATCATAAACAGTTATCTCCACAGCAAAAAATTCTATATCCATAATGGATCCAAATCAATAATAAAAAATATCCCAGCTGGAGTTCCTCAAGGTCCACTCCTCTTTATCCTATACGATCTTCCCACACACGAAAATACGCACACTGATATGCAGACGACACCGCCATATATGCCTCATCATGACAACCTGATAACTCTACATCATATACAAACACATATTAACATTCTTCATTCAATTTAAAAACTGGAAATTAACAGTCAACTTCAAAAAAGCACAAGTCATTTCATTTACCACCAAGAAAAATATCTCGCTAAGACACATTGCAATAGAAGGTCAATCCATCCCCTGGACCCTTACAGTAAAATATCTAGGCATCATTCTTGACTCTAAAATCACCAGAGTTCCTCCAATAGACAAATGAACACAATTAACCTAACCTGCAATTAGAAGACTCTACCGAGAATCATCTCACGAAATAGTAAACTTAAGATAAATATCAAACTCAATCTCTGCAAATCATGCAAAAGGTTCATCATTACGTATGGGCACCAAATCTGGGCAGCAGCCGCCAAATCACACATTAATAAAATACAAAAAATACAAAATAAATTCCTCCGATTAATACTCAACACTTACGATACCTCCATCCAAGCAACTGCACGAAATTGCTAATATATACCAACCATACTGGAATTCTTCACCAACTCACTCATCGCATATCACCTCCATCACCAGAACCAGCTCATCAGCAATACCAGAAACATGCAAATCAACAACATACCATTAAAAATCAGGACAAGACTCCCGAAACATGCAATTACACATACTTAATGGCACTACAGCACACAATCAAAATCGCTCGCAAGAGATTTAGGTTTTTGAAAATTTTCTTCTGCAACAACAAAACTATACACACTATTAAACATAACACTTAAATATCACTAACCAATTAATTTATTCATGATAAATGCAGGTTACAGGTTACGTCACTCCAGGGACTGCAATAAAGAAAACTCGAGGGAAAAAAAGACGGTCAACCGCAGTACAGAAAATAGCAAATCCAGGATGCTCAAGCTCATGGCATATTGTAAGTCTGTGGTCACATTTCGAACGGGGGACTTAACTTAATCTTCATACACAAAGAAATAACTTAGAATGCTCATACAAGTTAAGCTATTTTTAGCACAACGACTTAATATAGAAAAATGCGTTTTTCCTTTTAAAAAACGGCATTTCTACGTTAAGAAAAGAGATCGTAAGCCGTTTTCAATGAATAGATTTTCATTAGAAATGCAGTTTTCGGTGGGATCGAAATAGAGGTCGCACAACTTTTGAAGGTACAAAGATATCTGATATCAGTGAGTTGAATTAATAATCCTGCGGTCTAATGCTACAGAAACACTTGCCGTATACTACGAACACATCAATTCTTTCTGAATTCGAAAAGCAATTCGTTATTGCTTTTCTTCATCGCCAAATTAAAGTGCACTAAATTGACGAAATTACAGAATATTCATCAATACTACTTTAGTTTACTTCATTGATAGTGAAGTGAAGTTATAAATGTAATTTCAGTGATTGATTTTACATGAAATCTTATTATAAATTCATTTTAGAGATGATTTTTTTAATAAGTTTTTGAATTCATCTCAATGTCATAAACACTAAATAAAAAAAATTATGTGATGCAATTAAAAAAAAATGAAGCTGATTCCGATTTCTTGTCGAAGAGTAAGTACTAATGATTTCTCGTTTAAAGAATTTTTTTGTTACACGACCATAAATGCTAAAAGATATGTTGAATACGCTGCATATTTGTATTAAAATCGGACCCGAATTCAAGGATCAGAAAATGGATACTATGAACGTAGAATCTATCAAATCCAGTCGTTTAAATGTAATAAAAATCTGTTAAGGATTTCACGATTTAGAATATTCGAACATGAACTGTATTCGAAACAATATAGTTTTAAGTGGTATATACTTTTCTTGCACAACATATAATCAGACACTTAGTGCAGTTTAGTTAAAATAAAAAGATTAGATCGATAACTGCTATAATTTCCGAGATAATAGTTAATATTTTATGTCACTTATCCTGTATTGTATGATATTTTTCGATATAGTGTGTGTGTGTGTGTGTGTGTGTGTGTGTGTGTGTGTGTGTGTGTGTGTGTACACACACACATATATATACATACTATAATTATATAACTATATATAATATAATTATATATATACTATATATACATACTATAATTATATAATTATATAATTATATAATATTAGTATTTTATTATATTATATTTGTTATAAATAGTGACAAGAGAAGATATTGTAAATAATTTTACAATATTATAAATATTGTGAATAATTAACAATAATTTTATGGTAAATCGATGATTCTTAATTGTATTGTATTTTAGTAGGATTTAATAGTGGACAAAATATATCTGCATCAATGAATATTGCTAGCCGCTTACAATTAGTTTCTTTCTATTTTAACTATAATATTTTTAGGTTTATATTTATAAAATATATATTCTTCTATGATATTCGGTAGCAATTTCTATGTTTCATGTGTATCAGACAAACGGGACGTTCTGGCGAACGTTGTGGAGAACTCTGCTATGTGGCATTTGAATAGATAATAACATACTATCGGTGAACGGTATAGATTACACGATTTATTTACAACATCGTTTCCGATGCGTCAATGTCTGATTTAGATGGCGGTCTGGCGGATTTTTTCTGACGATACACGAGAGCAAAAAAGTACACGAGTGGTAATGTAGAAGAAGAATTAATAATTAAATAATAATATAAGCAGTATACAACAGTAATGTCATTAATAACATTAGAAATGAAATTAAACCGTCAATTTATAGACTGAATTTTAATTTCGCGAATTATATATATTTTTGTAATCATAACTGTTAATTCATCATAACTGTATACAACTGTATATAACAGTCTAGGTGATGCGTGTAAATGCAGCGATATTAATTCATTGTAACGGAAATGCATATTGTTCGTTGCATTCTGGACTGTGAATAGTATTTGTAATTGTGAATAATTATATATAGAGCGTAGTGACGGCTTGACTGCTATTTAGAAGTCGCTCATTCATTGATTCGTAGATAATATTTGCTTGTTGAATAAAAGACGATATATTAGCGCTTTAACACACAAATTTAAATTCGATCCAGATTTTAATATTCTTCACCCAGCAGAAGAAGGTGAAGGATTTCTTGTCAACACAAAGAAATATATTGATTTGTTTTTCAAATTTTATGGCTTATGAAAGCGATTATCAGCTTGTTTGAGTGGCAAGAATTCTAATCGTTTACACCGTTCTAGATTATTGTCTCTGGATCATTTGGTGTAAGAATCTCGATCAGCGATTAGATCATTATCTTGATGAAACGGTCGACGATAATTCTCTGATTGACTTTTTGCTGAATGTATTTTACTCTTTAAATGTTCATGGACCTCAGAAATGAATAAAATAATACAATTTAATAACGATTATCGTGTACAAAGATTATGTAATAAGCTTAGAGTTAGACATTTTAAGGGTAATACTTTTTTATCCTTAAAAAAAACTGCTTCTATTCCAAAAATAGATATAATTATCTTGTATACAGTCTATATTTCTAAAATGTAATGAGAAATAATTGAAAATATCAAAATGTAATATTAAAAGAAATTTCGTCAAATTCTAGTTCGATGGGGAATACTATAATACGATCAACATCTCTTCAAATTCATAAAAGGAAGAAAATGTCTTTACAATACAGTAAAACAGAAAAAAAATACGAAGGGCTCATTCGCTAGTGTTCAATTTTTCTCTCTAGCTATTGAATCCGACGAAAATGAATCTTTGTTAACGTGTTCTGCAAATCTCGTTTAATTCAACAAATGTTCTAATGAATATAATAAGAATATCAAAGTTTCTTTTTACAAAAATGATACCTAGCGAAAAAAGATGTTTACTTTTAGAAAAGATTAGTATTTTCATTATGGCAGAGTTATTTAAATTTCAATATATTATCATCAGTTGTAAAATGCCAGAATAATCAATGGCCTTCTCATTTTCAAATACAAAAACATAAAAATAAATCTTTACCACTATGAGTGATAATAATTTGGAAGTCATAAAATCCAAATTTTCCAACAGAATCAATTATAATAGCGTCGCTTCACGCGTAGATCCAGTTACTTGATTGTATTTTCGCCCCATTTTGCTATTAAGAAATGGTTAACAAGTACATGAAAATTAAAAAAAATGCAAAAGAAAAAAAAAGAATTCATTCAAATATTTAGAGAAAAGAAACAATTCAGAGAAAAAAAACAGCAAGGTTAAGAATCATCTTAATAATGAAAATGTCGCTAAATCATTTTTCCTGTTTTCGTATGTTCCGATAAAATACTACAATCAATAAGGAACGTTACAATCAGATCGGTTTCTAAATTCCTTAGTAAATACTTAATTGTGATAAAATAAATACATAATATCTTAATTTTCGGGGAAATATTCATTAGAAAATTTGCAGATATTTTTCATCCAAAGATGAAAGTGCAGTCTCTGCGAAAAATCATACGTAACGAAGAGAGGACGAAGTCGATACACAGAGGAGGGTGGTAGGCACCCGAACTTAAGAAACAAAAAAAATTTACTTAAGATACAGTCTAAAACAAGAGACCCAGTAATAAAGACTCAATTTAGTCTAAGGAACGGAACTCAGAAGATCATAAAACTAAGCAATAGGTTTAAACACCTAAAACAGTCAAACCTGGCAATACATAAATATCTGCCTCTAAAACGTGTAAGCAAATTGGTGATAGAAGAAGGATCCTGTTTGTTCGAAGGGAGGACCGTGAAGAAAGCGAATATGAATTGGCCACGGAAGGAATAGAAGGCTCCTGACAGTATCAAACAAGAACAAATTATAGAAAGTTTTTTCGGGAGGCAATTAAGGCTCTAGAAGGTTGTAGAAGACAACAACAAGTTTAAGCAGGTGAAGTCGAAAGTAATTGAAGCGGCAGAAAAGGAATCGCGTTGGAAGAAATCAATACGATCTTCGATATCTTTGTCGGGACACTCAAGCCAAGGTATGTAGAACCCGAAAAGCCGTCAAAATCGGGGAAAGAAAGTATCGGGCAAGAAGATCGTCAGAAGCAATCACAATGAAAGAAGAAGGAAAAAGTATTCTCGTAACGTAGTATGGAATTATATAAAAAATGTCTCAAAAGACTAATGGAGCCAGTAGCCACCTCAGGTCAAATTAAAAAGGATGTGGTGAAAATGGAACCACTATCCGCAGAAGACGTAGATCCACTATATAAGCGAGTCCTAACACTAAGATAAGCAAAACCGCCGCAGCAGAACAAATTCTACTAAACACAATTTAGCTAGCTATCAGCATAAGAGACTTAGTCGCAAAATTCAAGACAATTAATTCAGGAATAGCGACTAGGTGTCGACAAAAATAGAAAGGCCCACCGCCAAAGGAAAAGGACACTGCAGATATTTTAAAATTTTACAATCTACTGATGATGAACATGGTCTACCCAACAAACTGGAAAATCAACAGAATCATCTTAATAAATCCAAATCGAGTGAAAGCGTGGAAGACGTAACTAACTGGAGACCAATAACAATCGGATCTATTGGACAGACTCATCAATGATAGGCTTGAAATTAAAAAACTATATAAGTCAACATAAAAGATGAAAAGGGTTCGTGACAGAAGACGGTTGCAAGAACAACATTGCAATATTAAACAGTGCCCTGGCAAATATGAAAGAGAAAGGAAATATTACTGATAACAGTAATCGACATTTCCAAAGCAATTGATACAGTCCTCCGTGGACCAATAAAGAAAGGACTGATCCTAAAAGGAGTCCCAATTGCCAACGATCAGTACATACGAAGTACGTACCATGGCAACCAAACTATAGTAAAATTGCAAAAGCAACAAAATATTAATAGTGGATCTACTCCAAGGAGTAAAACAAAGGGACTCTCCATCCCTTTTGCTATTTAACCTTGCCTATAATAAGTGATATCGATGGGACGATCAAGGAAACTGTTATTGGCGAAGAAAGTGTCTCCATTTTCGTTTTTTAAGGACGACATGGTTCTCCTAGCTAAGAATAAACGAAAAATGTGTAGGCAAATCATTAAATTGGACATGCACCTTGGGAGCATAGGCATGACAATGATTAGTGAGAAATGCTCCATACTTCAAGTAGCTATTAAAAAACAAGGTTTGGTGCATGAAATGTTCAGAACTGGATATAAGGCCGTTCTATACGCTGACCCAGAAACTGTATCATGAGATACTTAGGAAACCAGTGGAATCCGTAGGGTACGCTTGGTCTACTAAAGAAATAGTGGAAACAACGAAAAACATACAAAAACTGAGACTGAAACAACATTAGAAAATCGATTTAATAAACACGTATCCTCCACCAAAATATATTCACCAACTGGTAGTTAACCCACAGCCGTTTGGCGCACTAAACCAGATAGATCATGAAATAAAAAACAAGCAGTCAAGAAAATTCTACAGTTACACTCATCCACAACGGATGGGGTGATGTACATAAACAAAAAGTCACGGAGGTTTAGGCATCCTAATACTGATAAATGTAGTTAAATTAGTTAAAATACATGAGCAAAGCATGAGCAAAGCATGAGCAAAATAAACGAATCGAACCATTTTCAAAGCACAACATTAAATTAAGAAGGTAGAATTGTAAAGAAATATGACTAACTCAATAGACCTATCGTGATTTACAGACATAAAACAAGTATATGGACACTGCTAAAAGAAAGCCACTGATAGAAAAATGGAGACAATTATCGACCAAGAAATAAAACATTTCTTTGGCGATAAAGTCAGTAATTTCTGGCTATATAAACTAGGATTATTGAGGTCGTCAAGATACCTGGACGCGATAAAAACAAACATCTTTCGAACGAGAACAGCCTCGAACAGAGGCAAAAAAGATGTCGATATAAAAGGTGCAGAATTTAGGTCGAGACACGTGCTTGGGGCATGTACTCGGTTTACGTCGATATTACGGTAAGATATAAATACTATGACAGTTTATATAAAGCGTCGAAAGAAGAGATCAGGACATGCAAAAATACTGCTAATTACATAAAGACATATAATTACATAAAGACATATGCCTATATGTCTATATAGTGATCGGGTATAATGGCGTATCACAATAGAGAACCTAAAGTTCCTGGTTCTCAGCCACAAAGATGCTCTAACGGCCACAATGATCGCTTTTCTGTCGTCCACCGAAATGGCCAACGAGTGTATCACGTAAAGTGATTGATAATTTATTTACTTATTTACTTAGTTTATTACTATTTATAACTATATTTATTTATTTATATGTTTATACTTATTTCATTTATACTATTTGTAGCGGCCCTACGATTCCTCGACTACGAGTTTCGAACACTCGACTAGCACAAGCCACAAGTGGCTGCGCGCTTAGCGTCGAGGTCCTACCGATCTTCGATGTTAAGCAAGCAGCATGCGGAACCCCGCTAGGAGGGCATCGGGCCAGCCTTAGCGGGGTAGTTATAAACAAGCGTCTGGGGTAAGCAGTCGCTGCCATCAGCCCCATTGATGAGTCTAGGCAATGACTCCGAGACGAAACGCAATCTCACCTTTCTTCTCACTTTCTCTCACACACTCCTTCTCTCCCCTTCCCGCATTCAGGTTCTTTATATATCTTACAGTTCCCTCACTATTTATTTAATTTTATGTTATAACAAGACATTTGCTTCTTTTTATTTCATGATAATGAGATTATTCATTTATATTTTATAAAGTGGACAAAACGTAAAGACCAGTCAAATTTTATCTTATTCTAATGTAAATGCAATTGGCAAGGCGGCTGCCAGCCAAATGAATCGAGCACGCAATCGAATTCCATCTTACTCTAATACGAATGAGGCGCGGGTCGGATTCTACATGAATCCGGTTTCCCTAGACGCATCTAGTGACTAAGTTCAGCTCCAGTATTAGTTCCGTTTCCTAAATTTTCCAAGCTAGCAGACAAATGCTTCAGCAGACTCTTAATCTAGTTAAAGTTTAGACATTTCTTCTTGTTGCTAATAAGTTAGCAACGTATAGTATAACTACAGCAAGCTAAGTATAACTCTATCGTTAACTATTTCTAAGTATAATTCCTTCGATGTCTCTTTCTACGTGACTACGATTTGCGTGCCTACCGTCAATGATTTTGTGCATTCGTAGAACCCTCTTCTGAGCATTTCTCTTTCCTCCTGTTTTACTATATTCGTCTTTATTCTAGCATTGTGAAATCATTGTGCACTGAGCAGGTAACTTAAATATTGAAATTATTTCGGTTTTCCACCATTGGCATTTGATAGTTAGTGAAATTCTGCTTCTTAGAAAGCATAAGCGAGAACATCAGGCATACGAATGGAAATACCGTAAATTACGAATGGTCGTATACAAGTCCATGTGCAGACTTTCAGAGCCGAAAGTCATCGATCTAACACTTTCCGACTCCGACAACGAAACAGAAGTGCTTCTTCTGCCTTCACCAAGCTTATCAATATCGTGGACATTCATCCTTTTATTCACGTGGATATTTTGTTGAAAATATTGGTAGCGTTCGCAAGAGGATACTGCTGCCTTTGGACAAATATAGTTCCTGAAGCTGTGCCACGCTGGTGTAAATTTAAATTCGACACTCAGTAAAGCAGTAAATATAATGATGAATACACGATCAAAGAAATACGGAGGTGAGCGCAACCCCTCACCATCCGAAAAATTCACGAGCATGCACAAGCAATCTAATCGGAAAGGAAAGCCGAATGCACGAAAAAAGCGGGGGCTTTAGAACAACGCCACCGCGACCTCGGTGAGAAAGACGAACTACGTAATAGCATGACGGGGAAAATTAACCAATTAAGACGCGAATTAGAAGCTACGCGACAAATTCAATCATCGACATCATTTCTGTAACTCGAGCTGTTTATAGCACTAGATTAACTTCATCAAACACATGACTAGTTTCGTATCAAACGAATGACTCAAGCCGTTGATAAAACTGTTCGTCGTCTGCGTATCGACATTGCTAAGGCCCGTATTATGGCAATCACAATTTATAATCGCATCCCTGAAACTTTTACAACTTATGTAATCTAATATGCTCAGTTAACTTCATACATATATATATATATATACAGGGTGTTTCCAGGTTAAATCGCCAAACTTTAGATATCAATTTAGGATCGTAAAACGAACAAATTTCTCCTGTAGAAGTATGCTCGTAATGCTTTCTTCAAAAGATATTTACTACTAAATTTTTAGGACTTAGTAACGCATGCCATCGAAATAACTCAGGCTTATTACTAAAAAAAATTGTTGTATTTATTACTAAAAATAGTTGTAATTATTACACATGTTGCTCAAAATGATTACCATCAGTGTGAGATAAGCATTACACCTATCAATAGGTGTAAGAAATGGCCGATTGACACTGTACACCTATTATCTCGTTATACATCTATTCACTGCAAAAACTTAATATTCATTTTCCCAGTCATACTGGAGCTTTAGAAGTAGATATCTTTAGGAGGAAGCATTTACGAGTATACTTCCAAAGGAAAAATTTGTTTTTTTTAGGGTCCTAAATTCATATTTAAAGTTTGGCGATTTAACCGGGGAACACTCTGTATATTTGTTAGATCGCTTCTGTGTTGATAAATAGTTCACTGGGGAAAATATTCTTTAAATGATCGCAGGGTGTGCTTATTGCTTCGCACGCTGAGTCTTCGATCGGGTATACATGACGGCGGGGTTTTCTTTCCATGCGGCGAGGAATTCACGAACTTCGTCACGGGTTTGTACGTACGGTAGAATATAAGAAGGTCATATTCTAGTTGTCAAACCTTAGAATTGGCGCGACTGTTTCTTTTAATACGACGTATCTTCCGTATTATCATCGAATTCGCGAAAATCGTACCGTGAAGAACGCAGAACGCGCGTGGATGTAATTGGCTCTTTCTGTAAGTAACATTTCGATAAGCCGACAGTTGAAACACGATACGTTCAATTCTCAGAACTACGCAAGTCTAGATCATGCAAACTAAATCTGTTTTCAACCGGATCCGTTTTCATCAAATATCTCGTGGAAATCATCATCATCCTGAATATACGGGACCTCATCGTGTATTATATGTACCCGATAATAATAATGTCAAAAAAGCTATGTAACAATAAACTTAGAATAGCAATAATTGCAAAAACCTAGCAATAATTTAATACGAGTGAAATTCAAAATTTTCGCGTCAGTGCCATTATGGAGAAGTCTACCTGCGAATCAGTGTGTCATTCAACCCCATCTAGTGCTTCTGACCATGATAGCAGCCGCATCGGTAGTTATGACTTGTTCTGAATACCACGACATTCTCAATGACATACCCGATATTACGTAACGTCAAAGAGAGTCGACATCCAATGATTTCCCTTATATAACTTCTGCAGGTAGACTTCTCTATTATACCAGTTGCCTAGAGTAAGCTGAAGATCGACAGGATGATCTATTACTGTGGCATGCATTCAAATGTGTCGATAGTATACAACAATCGTTAACAATATCTACACACATTTATCAGAGAGATGTGCTGATTGTTGCACTCATTGGATTTTACGTTCATCATTCCGTCAATACAAATAAGCTGCATTCTGTTAAACTCTATCACTATTCATAGCATTTCTCTGACAGGAAAGATCGGATCATAAGGAAAGTGTAATGGCATCACTTACTCGGACTCAAAGATGAACAGGCGTAGTCGTACAAGCTGTTTTACAATCAAGCGACTTTCGGACGACAAAATTTTGCTACAATAGGACCAGTAGTGCCAGTGGCAGACAAGCTACTGTTTAGACAACGAAGACGAGCACACTTATAGGAATCCAACCCCGGCTGACATCTGCAGGTTCAGGAATTACGATGCACGATAAGAGGAATGAGCAACAAATCACATCAAGAAATGAAAAAAGATCGGCGATTTACTTAGTATCCGCTGACGATAAAGGATGATAAATATTTGATAGGATAGGCATCTGACTGTCATAGTCTTTCAAATGAAAGATATATGTCCTTTACCTCGTAGTAAAACAATGGGGCGTAATAGCCACTTTCATACAGGTCATTTCAAGAGGTGTTCAAATCTCTGTTGGAAACCTATACAGCTCATTATACATTCGATAACGTGTAAATAACGTTGTGACAGAAGAATTTATATTTCAGCCCGGATAGAAAGACAAATGTCCTGATTTAGAAATAATCAACCAAAAGTGATAAGCCAAAAAAGTATCATTAAAAGTGTTTATTCTCTATTTCTTTTTAGTATTCCTTTAATGACTATTCTGTATCTCTCGATTCTTCAATAGCCAAGGGTTAATATTGTAGAAAATTATTTAATGTATTTCATTTATAGTGTACACGAAATGATAACCGCGCGGATGGATTAATACACGGAGTATACCAGACAGAAATTTCACAACATCAGATGAATCCGTCATCATCGTCAACGGTAAATATATCACTCGCGGTCCAGTTTCCGGAATTGCAACTTCCGATATTTGATGAATAGAAAACCAGTCCTTCTTCCTCAATTAATTCACATCGTCGACTGATCCATTAAAGTCCAACTCCAAAGTCATAATATTTACGATCGGCGCTACTGAGCAGCCATGTGTATACAATTATTCACCGCACAGATACGAACTGCATGAGAATTAAGACAAAAATTAAATTGTAAAAGGTACATGTGGGGCCCAATAACCTGCAACTGGGCCGTAACAAAGGAAATTTTCGCCCTAAATTTTAAAAATTAGAATTAGTCTTGTATTAATCGTCGAAAGGAATAGACATCATCGCATAGTGTTTAGTACATAGTGAGCAAAGAACTTATAATGCTCAAAAGGCAAGTTAATACCTCAGGGCATGTATAAAATGGAATATGAACGACAGCATAGTACTTGCAAAGAGGGTACGCAAAGAAAAGCGAAGCGGAGAGGAGGGACCGGATATCGAATCTCCCTCAAACAGATCAAGAAAAAAGAAAGAAGCAATGGAATCAAGTGACAACGACGGAAATATTAAGAAAATGTTTAAGGAAACGCAAAATGATTTGCTGAAAGATATTCAGTGGAAAAAATTTTCAAATTTCTGTAAACACTTGATAATCGAAGATATAAATAACAAATGCCTCTACATAATAAGAAAAAAACGCGACGAGAATGGTTGAAATGTTGATGCACTTCATGGAGGAAAATGGGACTCTCTGGAAAAGCTGCGTAAATTGTGCTCAAAGTGCTCAACTGCTCAAACGTGAAACCCAGAAACCTAACCTAAACCTAACCAAATCATACGTGGAAAAACTGAGAGCTTCGGGAGTAAGCAAACTAAAGCAGCCAAACTTGCCCAACACGTGGTCACTGTCTATCCACGAGACGGCAGTGAAATTAAAAGCAGCGAGGTTAAAAAACGCTCATATCGAGCATCACATCTATAAAAGAGAAAATACGCGAAATTAAAAAAACAATGAAGTATTAGTAGAAACCACGTCGAAAGAAAACATGAAGCATAAACTGAAAAATAAGAAGCTCCAAGTTACGAGAGTAACAGTTGGACTACCGGCAAAGAAAAGGCCTATAGTCGTAATATACGACGTCTCAACAAACTTCTCTGGAAAGGAATATTCTATTATTGCTATGTCAACAAAATCTGGACAGCACACAGAAGAGCAAATTTCAAGAGGAAGTTAAACTATCTCATAAAACAGAGAACCGTAATGTTAAGGCTAACTAAATATTGAAAATAGTATCAAACATCAGGAAACTCTCCTGAAACAAGACGAGTATACGTTGGCTGGAGCGCCAGGATTCGGAACTACATCATGGTAAGTCGCTGTTATAAATATCAAGCCTATAGACATGTTTCTAAATATTGTAAAGCTGCAAAAGAAAATTGCGAACCTTGTGGCAGTGAAGAGCATGCCTTTGAAAACTGCCCATCAGCAAAAGAAAAGTATGCATAAACTGTAAGCGAGTATTCGCGATCATTTGAATGTCCGTCATATAATGTTGCATTAGCAAACCATACTTCAAAAACAGATTATGGCCAATAAGCATAAACATAATGTTCATCATCAAAAACTAATGTTTATGGAATCAGACTCGCAACTGATCCTGACTCACTAAAGGCTATATCCTCGACTAACTAATGCTAAAACTGACTCATTGAAGGCTTAATTAGATGAATGATGAAATCAAACTGACTGACTGAAAGCTGTTAATTTAATTAGCTGGATGCTAAAGGAAGATTAATGGACTTCTAAAGCTAAGAAAGCTGTGAAATTCCATTCGATAGTTGCAGAGTTGGAGGATGTCAAATTTGCGACACAACACTAAGTTATATCAAAACATTGGGACAAGAGTCTGATTATCACCAACAATTAAATCGGATTGTGAAAGAATCAATGCTTTAGTTACCAGCATTTCTGCAGGTTACTGGCCACCGCGATTCTTTTTTCTTTTTTTCTTTCCTATTTTTGCTTTCTGCTCTCTTTTTATTAATAATTCCTGAATTTCTTATTAATATTTAGGAAATCTCATGAACATTTTCGAAAATCTAGGCGAGCCAATTGAAAACAAAAGTACAGATAATTCTCCAATAATACGATAGATTCCTATAAAATAGCGTATCGTATGAAATCGTATTATATGAGACTAGGAGCCAGTACAAAAGGAAAAGTCAATACATTTCAAGAACTATTAAAAACAGATAACCTTTCAAGTACATTTTTACTGGTAATAAATTAATACATGTATAACATGAAACGTAAATAAAAAAATACACGTAGATACGTACATTTTTTAATTATATAACCTTCGTATAATAATTTCCTTTTCATCGTTATTCAGTACAATTAAATGAGAACGTTTTTTCTATCGGTCATCATCTTCATATTTGGAACTTCTTTAAAAAAGCAATAATTTTGGTTTGTTTACTTGTTTTTACTAGATCTTTGTAAATTTCATGGTATAAAGATAAGCAATTTTCCAGCTCCTTTTTGAATTTTCGGTTTCTTTTAGCTGAAAGATTTGCATTCAAGAAAAATGATTCTAACTTTTTGGCTACGCTTAGTCCTTCTTGTAATATTTTTAATTTTTAAAATTGTTAACTTCAGCAGTGCTATTGTCAGATTCAATTTGATATGCTTCGGATGCCATTTCAATCAAACCTTTTTCTCGTCAGTTCTCCTCAATAACAATTAATATTCTCCTCTGATCGATTTCAATAAGTTTTGATGTAACAATATTTTGCACAAATAGACCAGTTATGTAAAGGCGTATTGTAGGATGTCGGGATATAAATAGAATTATTTCGACTAATGAGGACGCAATCATATCAACGATTTATTTATGTATATAGTTAAAAATAAAATCTTTTTTTTGTATTTTCCGCGATTAATCGAAGAACTTGGAATTCGAAAAACAATTTGGAATTATTACTACTTATAAATAGAAGATACTCGGGTAAACAAAAATTATTCAAATATCCGGGTATTTCATGAAATAGCTGGATATATGAAACAATTGATAGTAGCTGTTGTATATGAGATACCCAATAAGATATGCTTAATAAAATATGTAAATAAGACTAGGAATATTATTGTCCTAGTCTTATTTAGCTATATATATTATATTGCATACCTGGATGGTCGACATATTTTTCGGCTGTTTCGAATAATTTATATTCTTGTGTGAGATAAAACTGATTAATTAGTTTGAATTAAAGGTTTTTATAAAAATGCTAATAAATTCACATTTTCTGGTAATAAACAACTGCGTTTTGAATTAACAATATTACTTGTTAAAGTACACGAATTAGCAAGTGGCAATAGATAAATGTATTTTGGCGATTTCTGCTAACCTAATAATACAAATAAAAAGTTAAAATATATTGCCAAAGACAGGAAAAAATTCGATATATTACAAAACTACAATATTTGATCAATAAAGTCTTTTGTAGATAAATATTTCAATAGATTTATATTTGTAAAAAAAATATAAATTATTTCAATGAATTTTTTACAGCCTGCAGACATTAGTATTATAGCTTAGTAGTATACCTCATGAAATTTTTTTCAGATTTTTAAACCCATAAACAAAAATGTATCTTTCTTACTATTCCATCGTCCCCCATTTTTGCTTTAGCAAATAAAACAAATATTAAATTAAATATTACTTGAAAACTTGAATATTTTAAATTATAAATATAACTATATATCATAACAGAGATATAAATAAATTATAACTTATATCTATTAGAATGCCGAAAAACGCGTAAAAAATATTTTACACCAGCAAAAATTGCCAAGACGTATTTATGTATATTTATATTTATTTGTATATGCATATTTATTGTATATTTACATGTATATTTATATTTATTGTATATGTATATGTATATTTATTTGCCACGTTTGCCAACTCGGAATATGTATTTGTATTTTCAACGGTTTGAAAGGTTGTTGAAAATATTGATTTGTTAATACTTCTATATAAAATAAATAATGTTTTATTGTTTAATTATTTGTCGTAAAAATTTAAATTGAAACATTGGATAAAATCCAGTATCCAAGTATTGAAGTAGTGCGGATAAAATAGTAGTCTCATTTATCTCACAGGATATCTTATAAGATATCCGAGTAGCAGATAATAAAACACACCTACCTTCGTTTAACATTGTAATTAAATTACACTGTTGATTCTATATAATCTCCGTTTTTTTCCGATTTCTAAATATTCCATAAAAACTCTGAATCTATTCCATAAATCGATATAATGCGATTATAATGATATAAAATAATATAATGATATGCAATACGATATAATGATATAATCGTCAGCACAAAATAAAAAATTTCAGTTTGAATATTCGACAACACAAAACAAGTTTCTTTCTTTTCTTTTTTTTCGAGTAACTTAAAGTTAAAGTATAACTTTTTTCATTCTTAGTCGTATAATATATCTGAAGTGTGTCAGATAGTATCATATGCCATAACAATACGGAAAATCGTCAAATGATATCACAAATTGATAATACATATACTTATAAGAACTTTCATAATAAATGCACATATCGTATTTCAAAAAGCAACAAATAAAAAAATAAAAATAAGAAAATTCCGGCAACTTTTAGTTAGAGAATGGTTATAGTCGGAAAATACTAGGTCCAGCAATAAGAAAAAGGAAACAAAAGTACGTCTCACTACTTACAAGTTTGTCATGTCCACAAGACAATAAAAAGGGTGTGCGTTCCATGTTATCAGAAGAAGAGACAAAATCTAAAATGCCAGAAAGCTAAAAAAAAATATAAAAAAGATTGTCCTAAATATTTGTCCTAATTGTTCCAATTCACCTCAGCTTTGAATTGTTTTAGCGAGTACTATAAGTAATATAATGTTATGTCACGTCCCAGCTTGTAGTGTGAAATAATAGCCGACGCTATTATCTAGCTGAGTTACAATGAGCGTCGATGAGTGTCAATGAGCAACCTCGTGAGCCAATCGTCACGTTCGTCTGGTTCTGATTACTAAATAAGGATGATCGAGCCAATTCTCTAACGACACTGTACGTGCACAGAGATTGCAAAAATCATCAGAAGCTTAGTTGATAATGATTAATAAAAAGACACTGTAGTATATAAAATATATATGTGTGTATTCTTAAACTAATATTCGTACAAAATTTAATATAGACTATAGATTTGAAAGAGATGGTACTAAGATCAAGAGTACGACTGAGACTATCAAGACTGAAATTAAGACTACGACTACTTGAATGGCGGATCAGAACGACTGACTGACAATGAGACTAAAATGAAGACAAAGACTAAGATTAACACTACTTCTCTATTAACTTTTGCCTCCTTTTATACTATTGTTCAGCGATGTGTGATGATTTTGCATTCGCAGGGTTCACTAGTGCTTGGAAACGGAATGTTGGAGACGATGTTCATTGAATATGATATCGAGATTCGTCTTTTGATCTGTTCGCCTTTTAACCTGTACCGTTCGAAGAATTATTTGGACCCGACTGCTCTGGAACAATTAATGGATCGAAAATTCCATACCTTATTCTCGATCCATTCTCCCGCAGATTCATTCTCTCTTCGTTTGTACCTTCAATGCGGATACACCTTGTATCTAACATCCCGCAATAACTTTGAGGTCTAAACAAACGTCGGTCCGACGCCACAGTTATAAATACAATTTTCAAATATAATTTTTTATATAGTATAAATATGTGTATTCTTAATTTTTTAATATTTTATTTTATGTTATGTATACTAATATCATGAAATAGTTCATTAAAAATCAAATTTTTGTATATTACTTGTAAAATTCTACATAATTGAACGAAGAGAAGTGGCCTCCAAATCTGGATGATGCGGCAATCATTGATTGTATAGCAGAGCCATATTAGCCTTATTTAATTATAACGAGATTTGTGAGAATAAGTCCAGCACTATAAAATTAATACAATTAGAAACTCTCAAGTTTCATAGTGGTGGACTTGTTCCCACAAGTCTCGTTAACGTGATATCGTAGAACGCGATGACCATTTTTTGTAAGGAGGTCATCAACCAAAAAAGCCACGAAGTAAGCTCGCAAGTGAGCCAAATACGGCTAAGATGAAACGACACCGAATAACGTAGCGCCCCAATAATAATACAGGACAGTCTTATTAACTCTTTTTCGAACTGCTGCCATAAGAATTAATTAATGCGGCGCGTCGGGGAGATGCAGCAACATTCGCACTTCTTATTTCAAGAAGCATACAACTCACAGGGGCTGTTAACTCATGTCGTCATACATCGCGAACCAGCGGAAAGCTGATGCAGGATATGATCCTTGGCGCCACTAGAAAGGAAAGTAAAAATGTAGGGATGTGACATCTGCCACTCCCCCCGCAAAGAGAATGTACAACGCTGACGAGGCGTAGACATGGGGAAGTACTATTTCCGAGAATACGGAAGTTCTCCCAATAATGATGAATAGACTATCGTGGAAATTTCAGCCGGTAAAATTTCAGTATTACTCCGTTTTCTTTCCCCAAGGGAATGGAGTGTAGAATTGGAAATCGTTTAACGATGAAACTAACCGATGTTGTTTTTTTTAAAAAGATACAGCAGACTCAACGAAAATAACATTAGTATATATAACAATAGACATGATATTAATTAAAAAATTCCACGTAACAATGCAAATCATTTCCTTATCTTATGAAGTAGATCATAAAAACTAAAAAATATAGTGAAGATACCGTAAAATATTTTATTAGTCGCTATGGCTGTATCATATACAGTAATACATATACATAAAATACTTATGTATAATGAAGAAATTATAAAACATGCACTGCTTCCGAACGGGCAACTCTCTAAGAAAGCCACAAAAATTAAAAAAAAACATAAATATAAAAATATTATGAAAGTTTTAAGAATATGCACCAATGATTTTTTATAACTCTTAATAACTCTTAATAATCGATATACTCATATTAATTTTGAGAATCCATGGTGAGGGTGGTCGAATGTTACGAACTTGAACTATTTTCTGGACTGCAATTCTGGACTGTACTGTCTTGGACTCTCTGCAGCACTTCTTTTTTTTTTGTATTATTATTTCCTTGAGTTTTCTTCATTGAAGTTCCTGGGGTGGCGTAATCCTGTAACCTGCATTTAACATGTAAAATTAAGTTGGTTAATGATACTAATGTGTGTAAAAAACCTGCGACACTTGTGTGCGATCTTGAATGTGTGCTGCAGTACAGTTAAGTTTGTGTTATTGCATGTTTCGGAAGCCTGGTCTTGATTTTTAACGGTATGCTGTTGATTTTGTAATTTTCGGGGTTACTAAGGTGCTGGTTTTCGTGGTGAGGGTGATATGTAGTAGTAAGTGAATTGTTGATGTGTTTTTAAGGTGTAAACGAGAAATGTAACGATTATTTGCAAATAATATAAAAATATTCCGTTATTTAGATGTACATTTATCAGAATGTCCCGAGCGAACGAATCAATGCACAAAGAAGAATTGAAAGCATAAAGCATAAACATCTTTAGAGATGTACTCTTAAACATTTGTAGTATTAACACTAGGACTAAAATGTAAAACCTGCAGTAGAAAAAATTTGAGTTTGAGGAATAGAAAAAGTATATAGTAGAATGCAAAATTTTATTTGGATATTCTACAAAAATCATTCAAAAAATAATATTATATATTATTATTTATATTATATTATTATTTGTTTATATTTATATTTTTATTATTATTTATAATTATATTATTATTCAGGAATGCAATATTCGGCTAAGTTAAATCGTCAAAGCTACTCTGAAAGAAAAGATAAATTTGTCATTCACGTCATTTTAATAATTCTAGTGTTTTATATGTATATATATATATATATATATATATATATATATATATATATACATAAACCTACTAAGTATTTAAAGAACTATTACTATTAACATCGTTAAATATTAATTATCACTAATATGTATTATTATGTTATCATCTTATTTACGGACGACGACATTTGGGATCAAATTGAATTATTTGTTACGGATGACGTCGTTAGAGTCAAATATTGTGCGTAATCACCACCATATTTCACCGCAGTTACAGTTAAGATTTTAGTTTCACGTATACAGAAGTGATAAAATAAGCCTAATATTTATTATTGTAACTCTAAAATTTTAAAAAATACGGCCTCAAAAATGTGAAATATAAACTCAGAAATAAGATTTACGAAAGAAATAGAAGCTACATAGTTGAAGAAGAGATTATGCTCTCTCTTGAGAGGTGGACGTGGATCAGTCAATACATTGGTTATTAACGGCAGACAATTTTACTGTCACGGTTGGGAGTGGAAGTATTATCGCTTAGTCATGAAATGAAATTTAGGTAGAAAACGGTCTGGGTGTTTGTCCGAGCTTGTACTGTTATGCATGTTCCGACGCATTGTGTTGCGAGAAAATTAGCAAAATTAACAAGCAGAATCGCTCTTTTCGACAATTGAACGACGCTCTTTGCTATCTCTTAAGCTAGCCTTTATTCTTTTCTTTTATAAAGAAACTAATGTTTATTCTTTTATTCTATTGTAATCCTTTAATAGAGGCTTAATAGAGGCTAATCTTTATATTCGCGAAACTCGAATCCGAAACATAGTAAGACTCATTATATTAATATTATTATCCCTTTGTCCAGTAAATAAACCAACAAATTTAAAGTAAAAGGAAAGATTACATTCCAATATGGAGTTCCAATGTAATTCCAAAATTTACGGCAATATCCGTGCTATTCTTTTGCTTCGATGGTTATTTTTAATTTTTGATATTGAAGTTACTATATTAATTCCAATAAATTTTTTTTTATTTAAAATGTATAATTTTATGTATAAATATTAAATTTTGTTTTGTATATTTGCTATAATTTTATTGTGTTTATTTATAACGTTATTTATAATATTATGTTAACTCTTGAAACTTCATGTTTTATAAAAGGAATTGTTTCAAGAACTGCATCTGTATAAACTTTTATTGGCTACTTTTATAAACGAAGACGTAACAACGAGTAGAAATATCTGATTCAGAGTCCTCTTTGGTCAACATCAACGTCCAAAATTTTTCTAGCTGAAATTTAATTCTTTTTTTTTTGTCGACTATAGTAGTGAATATTCTTTCAGAATATTTAATGAGATATTTTTTTTGATAGATTCTTTTTAAATATTTTACATTATGGTTGAACGTTTAAATTGTATTCTACTCGACTGTATTCGAAACGTTCAAAGAAGTCCCGAGAATCCGAAACTTTGTGCTTTTTTTTCGTGATTCAACACTTTTGAAATTTAGATACTGAAAGAACAAAATTAATGAATAAAAAATTGTTTGCGGCGTGAATAAATAACATTGGAATCTCGAATGTAAGATGCTTCGCGATCGGTCTTTGTTTTCAATGATATAAAATAGACGTAAGAGTCGATCGTAATTCTGAAACGACAATCTAACATGTTGGAAAAATGTGTCAGAAAAATATCTCACTATACCACCATCAATTGTATATCTTGAAAAATTTTTCAACACCGTAGTCAACAAAAGGAATAAATTAGATCCAGAAAAATGTTCGGGTGTCAGTATTCTTTTAAACAAGAATCTCAATTAAACATTTTTGTATTGTTCTTTTAAACAAAAATCTCAATTAAACATTTTTGTATGTTGTTTTGTTCAACCGCAACCATTAAAAATTTATATAAAAGTTACTTTCAAATTTATTTTCAACTTTTCACACTCAAATTAACGTAAATTTCTGTTAATTTCAATTCTTGAAACAAGAAAATAAAATCAACCTCAAGGTTCGAAAATTTTGAAATTTAACGTTGTTAGCTTGCAAGGGTGTGATTAAAAGATTATACTTTGTAAAGTATAGTTTTACAGAACAAAGCACGACTTTCAACTTCGAAACTTATTGATGTAAAGATATTGTAATGACTTGCAATACTGACTGTACTGTACTATACTGCATTCTGTATCGTAGATCCTTTTCGCCACGCCGATTTGTACTTCGGTCCTTGACCACAAAGTACCACAGGTTGAGTTATGTGTGACATAAATTCTTAATCTTAACTCTTAACAACGTTATCTTGTTCAAAGTTCGAAGTTTTGCAAAACTACAAACTACGAACTTACTTTTAATTATAATATCTTAATTACAGTCCGCGACAAAGAAATAGCACAACCTATAAACTTTGTAAAATTCATGAACGAACATACAAATATACGTATCCCACTTGTACACTTCTTCAGTTATTGTTTATATATAATGTGATGACGGCATGTAAACATTGTTTCTTAATTCTTGGAACTATTGTTGCATTATTTTTCGAGAAAAATTAGACCGACAAAACAATAGCACACGTCGCATCTTTCCACTTCTTAATTGAAAACGGGCAAGTGACTGACAAACATCGTTTACAATATTATATCGTAAAGTATTTGTACAAAATGAGTCGTGGTAAAAAGCTAACGAATAGTGAAATACAAATAGTTTTATTATTATCAAAAGAAAATTTCTCTGTATCGATGATAGCAAGAAACATTAATAGAAGTTGGAAAGTTATCGTCAAATTTACTTAGAAATCCAAAACGTCGGGAAAAAGAAACGTCCTAGACAACATGCAGCTCTCACAAAACACAAGAAACGTGCCATTATAAGAGCAGCATCAAATGCATCGCTGATGAAAAGCAAATTGCTGAAGTCTCGTGCAACAATGTACACATTCGCAGTGAAAGAAATTGCAAAGGAAACCTTCTTTAACAGAGGCACATAAAGAGGCAAAATAAGAATTTGCTGAAGAACATGTGCATTGGACTAAAAAATGGAAAAGAGAATTATTTAGTGATGAGAAGAAATTTAACTGTACTGACAGGTGGAATTATCATTACCGTGACTTGAGATACTAAATTTTCGGGCCGCCGTCAGATGGCATCACAGTATAATGATATGTAGGTAATTGCGTGTTGTTGGTAATTTATTTGAGACGATTACAATTACCTACAAATATTTCGTGTGTTCTATATACCCCCGATTACAACGGATTTCGTATACTGGTTTGCTATCGGCCACGTGGCTAACGATAATGCGGATGAACGACTGTACTTGTACGACTCTCGATAATGACTGATAAGCTAATTGGTAATGTGCGATAGGTAACAGGTGAATACTACGTACGTAAAGTGGTTCTCGCGTAGCCGGCGCTGTATATATAGACTTAGCCATCTATATTCTCTATGCTTCGCGGCCTAGCGAAAGCGCACCTGCCGGCGCGGTGGTTGTACCAAAGTAGGTGGCGTTGTTTGCGTTGTGTTACCGACGGTGGTCGCTACAGATATGTAGCGACCGTCATCTCATCAAGAGAGAAGTCAGTGCCACCTGCGTTCGTTCGGTCGTTCCGTAGAGAAGTTCGATTTAGAAATATTGAGCAGCGCCAACTGGTATAATAGTGAAAATTATTAGTAGTTCAATTGTTTCGTTGTCATGGCAAATTTAGATGTTTATACCGATATATATATAATCGTAAGAAAACAATTGTGAAGCATTCCTTTACCAACTTCCATCGAGAAAACTGTATTATTTTATCATTGTAATTTATCAAATATATTATCGTTATAGTTCATAATTAGTTAATATAATTATTGTTATCCTCATTATAAATATTTGTAGTACTGTGATTGATATAATTATCAACATAGTATCTACAGATATGAAGGAAGTTGTGAAGGATGTGCGGAAGGTCGAATGGAAAGGATTTGAGGTAGTGAGTGGGAGAGAGAAAGTGAGAGTTTGCGTTTCGTCTCGGAGTAACTGCCTAGACTCATCCAGTGGGGCTGATGGCAGCGACTCCTACCCCAGACGCTTGTTGTTATAACTACCTTCTAGACCCGATCACCCTCCTCCTAGCGGGGTTCCGCATGCTGCTTGCTTAACATCGGAGATCGGTAGGACCTCGACGTTAGGCGCGCAGCCACTTGCGGCTTGTGCTAATCGAGTGTTCGAAACTCGTAGTCGAGGAATCGTAGGGCCGCTACAGATATGTAGAGAAAGTCTTACCTTGCAAATATATAAAAATTGTGCACCATAGTGTAAAATTGTACAGTACAGTTCGTGTAAAATTATACAGTATAATTTTTTTGATTATACCGTCACATCAGAATAATCTTTGGTGGCAGCTGTTGAGTCTCATAAATTTTTTGAAAAACTTCACACGAAGATTTACGGCTGAGAGGAGTATCTTAGAAAAACAAGAGGAACGCTGAGACACTCGAAATAAGCAAAGTGCCTTGTGCAAAATTAATATTCATATTAATTGCATTGAACTTGCTGACATTTTCTCGATCAAAAATGGCAGAATCAAGAAAAATGTCAAGATCTCAAAAAAGGTCATCACGAAGACACAAAAACACGAAGAAAGTGGAACTGAGTGACGTAATTAAAAAAGAAAAGGAACAGCGCAATAAAATGGGCATTGAATTTAGTTGGGAAGACTTGTGCCAATATATACCCAAGTGTGTTTTGCCCCATGTTGATGAATTCCGTCAGACGGTTATTAAAAGACTTGGACAGTGTTCACAAGAATTCGTCGACCAATTTTTGATATTTACTTTTATTAACAACTGATCAGTGAAAACAAATTGACGGTTGAAAAATTTATAACGTTGGAAGAAAGGACTGAAAATTTAATGTTCTCAAATGCTCAGACTATGTTCGATATAATAGTAATAATTCGAGAAAGATTCAATGAAAATCCTACCAGACCAGTAGATAACATAAAGGCAGATAATTTGTTCTGCAGATGGTTTGAAATTTGAGTATAAATGTAAAGTGTCGGATAGCGAAAAACTTGATATTATGCCTGCAAAAAATATTATTCAAATTGTGGATAATTCTTCGTTGAAATGCAAAAATAATGAGATGCCACTTACAATTGGAATTAAATTTGACATGGCAGAGTATGAAGAAAAGTTGAATGAGTATTATGAAAAATACTCTCCAATAATTTCTCGACAAGTATTTAAGAATACTACAATTAATAAATTGCGAAATCAAAATTGAGAAAGCGAGTTACTCGATTTCCTTGGTTTTGAAGCAATTGAAGTGATACAATACATTATTGAAAATCGAGAACGTATTGTAGCTTCGAATTCTGATTTCATACTGCAAAAGAAATCTAATGGAACTACACAGTTTGAAGAAGAGGAACAGTTATGGGAGGGTATTGAAAAAATGGAAAAAAAATTGAAGAAGGTATCAGGCGGACAAGGGAAAAAGAAGAATATGAGAAAGATGATGAATTAGTAGAATTTCGCTACGAGGATTCATGCGCGAAGACTATGCTTGACGAAGTGTTGCAGATAAAAATGCGCGAGAAGAAATCCTGTATTTTTGTATTTCACTCCAATATACATATCTACAAGAGGACTGCAACTGATAACGTATCAAAAGAAGAAACAAAGTGCAGAGAGAGGAAATTTCAAAAATGTTCGAGGAAGTTTCTACACCTCTGTTTCAGAATCTGAACTCATTCATGTGAAAATGTGAACCGGTCGTAATAAATACATTACTAAATCGTTAAGTGTAATAGTATTCTGTAGTAATGTAGATTACAGTAAGTTCGCGCGCGTGTGTGGCGAGACGAGATCGTGTTTACTAATGAGTGGACTGTATCAATGTTCGCGCGCTCAATATCGGGGGGTTGTCGCCTCGTGGTAACCTTGTGTCGCGAGAGGGTAAACTTATTACTCGAAAGTCGAAGTGATTCTAAATTGCAAGCCGAAGGAAAGCCCGAACGCTTTCTCGGTTCCTCTTCCTTCGGCTTCGGAAAATCACGGGTTCAAGGTGTGGCACGAAGGGCCAGATACCCGTTGCCGTCTTGGGTGATCTCGCTGGCCCGTGTTTCTCACGTGTTCGGGAAAATTGGTGCCATACTTCAATCCACGGTCGAGGGTCTTGTCTGCTTCGAACAAAGTCCAGCCATGTGAGTTTTCTGGCGACACAGACCTGCTAAGGGCACTCAAAAACCAATAAATTTTCCCGGACGTGCTTGTACCCAGACCGTGGGTATTATAGCATGGAAACTCTCCCGAACATAGGTATTTGATGCAACATATCGTACTAATGATTTCATTAATTTCTGCTTCAACGGACGCTAGATTTGTAAGACTAATGTCTCTATGTTAGCCACAGTACATCAATAAGTTGTGTTGTACGGGGATTGGAGGTTTTGTTCATGAATAAAAATGTTGTAAAATTGTATAATGTGATTTTTTAATTATACTCTTACAACGTAACAACGTTTCGGATTCGAGTTTCGGAAATTTAAAGGTTAGCTTCGAGCCTATTTTCAATGCAAGCCTACCCGGGAACGTTTTGAAAAATTTTCAAATGACATTTTTTTTTAAATTACTTTCTAAAGTTACTTCAGAAATAATCTGTTTGTAAAATAACGAAATTTTATTATTAAGTATTTCATATAAAAACTAAATTAATTTATTTCCAATTAAATGACTTGTTATGTCGTGAATTAAATTATTTACTATTTGCCAGGATTCTTATTTGATATTTAATTTTGATAGAAATAACTGCTTTCTCACAAGATATAATGTCTAATATAAATATTTATATTTACTGTTGCTTATTCTGCGGCTATGGCACAGTTACTGCTCTTATTTTCAGATACGAAATCAAACTGCATATTACTTGATTTTTTTATGACTATAGAAGAAATTTAGATATGCTCCATGACCATGTATTAATAAAACGAGTATTTGTAAAATAGAATACTCCTGTCCTTTGTCATCAGTAGAGACTATTCTCATTAACAGATGTTCCCAAAATTTTGTTCATTAACGAACCAATGCTTGAGAAACGAGTTCTATTAAAAGCTAAAACAAATTTCTTTCTAATTTGATGACGAACATTAATAAATTATTTCAATTTTCATTAATTATTTCTTTTTTTTTCGTTTGAGTATTTTGAGTTTCATTGATATTTATTTCGAATGTTATTTTAAAGACAAATTTTCAATTCTCAAACATCATTTTCTGAAATAATCAGTTTTTCTCAATTTATTATTTTTTCAATTATTTGTGTAGCTTCAATTTCTTTTAATTCGCCAAATAAACTGCATACCATTAATGAGAAAGCGGGGCTCATGCACGGCGAGATAATTTCAATGTGATGGGGGGATCGACGGAGTGGAGGGGGTAGTGCTAGTGATCAGAAAAGTAGAGGCAACAGACACCAGTTAGTCACCTCTGTTTTAGGAGAGTTAGAAAAGGAAATAAAAGAAAAGAAAATAAGAAAAAGACAAAACTGAATACATGTATAATTTTTGAAGTCTCATTAGACATAGAAAATTGTTTTAATACCTATCATACTAAACAAAATTATTGATTTCTCAATATTAAATTTGTAATTTTATATATTATGGACTAAATTTTTATTTCTACGATTATACTGTGAAATATATAATACATAAATGTTTTATTTTTCATAAAGTTCAACTTTTTTGTATAATTTCTTTTTAATAAAATGTCTCATTTTTATTAGTTTCAAAAAGTATAAAAATGTTAATTTTTCTATTATATAAAGGCATTTATAAAAAAATATAGTAGTATACATTTTCTTCCGTCTTAGCGATAAAAAATGAACGTTACAGCCCCGTCGATAAGGTGTTATTGTATTATTATTTGTATTGTATCAATTAATTAAATTACATTATGTTATAATTATATTATATGATATTATTAATGCCTTAATGTTTTGCACATAAACATCTAATTATCTGACAAGCTGTATTAGTGGTTTTCAACACTATTGTTTACTAAAATAAATAAAATAAATAATAATAAATATAAATAATTTGACTTTAATTAGAAATTGTTAACTGTATTCAACAAGCACACTCGTCATTCGCGAAGAAATATTATGAACATCTTTTGCTATTTGAACTAGAATTTTAACAAAGGCTAAACAGTTTCATAGATTTAAGATGTTCTAGAATATATGAGACCACAACTAAATTAAAAAACTTTCGCTTGAAAAGAAAAACATTCGATTGAAACTTATTTGAAAATAGAAGTTTTAGAATATCTACTTAATTCGATTAGAATATTTATTTAATTCGATTAGTATTTTTTGATAACACTGACAAAAACAAGAACGGATTAAGTTTCTAATTTCTTGCCTTTGTCTTTTATTTCTTTTACTTTTTTTTATTAATGAGGATAATCATATCAACGAATTGAGCAACAAAATTTTTGATTTTCGAAAAAATCGACAGTCATATCGTTATAAGTTAATTATTAATTTTCAGTTTCACAGCATGCGCATTTACTCTGTTAAAGCCTTAACAAAATTGTTAAAAAATTATAACGTATAGCGTAACAATAATTACCTCGGTAACGTAACGTGTCAATAATTACATCCAGAAAATTTCGAACAATTCGAAAATATGTGTACAATTGTTCACGAGAGTATTGAAGCATAATTTTTCTTAATTTAGAGTAATTTTTTATGAGTATATTACTAAAAAAACTTTTATTCAAACATCATAGTAGGAGCCTATAAACTATAAAGTACTCAAACTATAAAGTTTGAAAGAAATGTAACATATATATTATATATTGTTAAAATATATAAAATATATAATAATCGCAAAAATCACGAAAATAGTTAAAAAGTCTTAATCCATTATACCAACAAGTTTCGAATTTACAGTGAGATCACTTCATGTACATTAATCTTCTAGTAAATATATTTGCAATAAATAGAGTGATGACCAAAAGATTATATTATTTTATCAACAAATTCCTCACGACAAATTATCATAAAATATCTTATTAACTATTAGGTTCATATTTCTTTAGTTGGATTTTAATATTATTTCGTTTAATATTATTAAAAAATATATAAAAAATATATAAAATATATAAAAAAAATATATACATGTAATTAGAAAGTACAATGTTGATTTTTGAAACCTTTCTAGGTACAAGGAAAGATTGATTGAAAGGCCTCTTCTGCCTCTTCTGTCCATTTTTGTCCCTTTGAAACCATATAATAACTTTTGTATTTAATAATTTTTCATTAGACGTTTAATTTGAAAATTATTCGTGCAATCACCTCGTCCGCAAAAATTGCTCAAACAAAACAAGTGAGTGTAGAATTAACTTTAAATTTGATTTTTATATGTTAGGAGAGGTTGTGGAATATTTTCAACTGGTATATCTTTGTGAACGACTATAAGTACCCCTTCTCTTGGTTTATTTGCAGTAGAGGAAAATCCGTTTTTTCTAAAGATGTTAAAATTTTTGAGTCTGTAGGTGCAAGCCAGATTTCGATAACAATTGCAATATCCGTGTTGTAGTCATTTGTTTGTACAGTTAATGTAATGTTTTTGTAACAGTATAATAATTTTTAGGAATAAGTCTAGGTCGGTTGTTTTAATTTAGTCTATCTTGTCGGTGAAATTGCGATTGTGATGCTATTCTTGTATTGGAGAATTGCACGGTAGTTTTTGAAGTTTTTAAAGCTTTTGCAAATGTGAATCCTCGTTTGAATCCTTGTGTTGGCTGTGTAGTGTTGACTGTGTAGTGGGGAAAGTGTAAAGAATGTGGAGAGGATAGAAAAGTGGTGTGTTTGGGGCGGGATAGGTGATGGTTGTTGTGGTAGTAGCTGTAATTTGATTATCTATGCATTTAAGAATGTTAAGAGAGCAGGACATCTAGAAAAACTGGCTGGATGATATCGTTTGCAGTCCGCGCATGTTGCAAGATTTTCGCATTTTTGCACTTTTAGTGCACTTTCTGGTGTCCAGAGCACTTGACACATACTGCCTTCTTATTATTATACAATTTGCGGATGTGTGTCCGTATGTTTGGCATCGGAAATATTGTACGGTGGGCTTTTGCGACTTAAACTTCTCTCAATATATTTTGACGTTTTCAATAAATCTGATGTGATTTATCTGTGCCGAAGATATCCCGGGTGCAGAAGTAAAACGGTACATAAGGTATCTAGTGTGAGTCGGTCTGAGCATGAGATAGGGTTTAGACCCTGACTTTCGATGTTTCCACATATTCTTTTTACTGGAAGCCTAAATATTTCTTTTAAAACTACTGCTGCTGTTTTTTCTAAATTTATTGTGTATGTATGAAATTCAATATTATCATTTTTATATATGATTTTAAAATCGTTGAAGTCGTTTAAATTTGCAGATATAATTTTCAGTTTATTGGAAATAAATTTAACTCGAAAGTTATGGTCCATGAAGTAGATTTATTCGCAATTAAGCTGGCCTGACTTGTGGCTGCTTCGTGTTCAGGTTTTCCTGAACTGGATGGTTTTTTTGGGGAGACTTCCAGTTGTTAGGTTTGATCGTCCAATTTAAAACTAAAATTTTCCTTGGAGCTTTGTCCCTTGTACGTTATTCGCTTTGATAACTAGCGAATCGACTGTTTTATTTTGCTTGAATGCAAACGGCCGTTAACACTATGCTGTCTAACACTCAACTTGTCGAACTATCGGAATCACTGGAACATAAAAAAATGAATATCTGAATAATCACTATAACGAATCAAATGTGTCACTTTGACTTCTCCTCAATGGAAACTCCTCCCTGCTTGGGTATACGTTCAAGGTGTGCGTCCCTCACATTATATTTAATACTTCTGCCATTAGGACCACGAACAGAGGAACACACCCCCTACGTTAATTAAAAGTAAAATCATATTTAAAAAAAAATTAAGACTGAATCTAGAAGCAGAATTAATTAAATAAAATGTTGTTAAGTAAATCATCATTTGTCATATATTATTATTTTGAACACATGATATTATTCACTCATTCATCATGTTCAATAGTAACCATTGAATATGACTGCATTAGTTCTTTTTATTCACAATATGTACTTAATTATCATGAATAATCTTCCTTTTTCGTCTATTTTCTTTTCTGTAACTTTAAAATAAGGAGAATATTCTTAAAGACTCTACATATAAGGAATGTGGAATGAAAACAAGAGAAGCTTTTTTGACGAATGTGATCAAGAACAACGTTTCGTAATCATCAATAGTTGACAGTAATTACAGTAATTAGAGTAAAAAATATTTAAACACTATTGCATTATATTTATTATTCATCTGAACTATTCTGAATTTGGTATCCTTTGATGATATTAATGTTCTATAATTATGAAAATTCCATAAGTTCGTAGAATATTAGATACAGTTTTTAGTTCACTGATTACATTCGTACAAAATTCAGAGATTTTCCTTAACCTAAGATCGATGATTTATAATGTTTAAATGATTGATTTCTATTTTCGTATGTTCAAATAACACTTAAACCAATAATAAGGAAAGTGAGAATCAGATCGATATAAAAATCGATCAGATCGAAATATCTTAATTTTCGAAGAAATATGCACTAGAAAATTCATATGTATTTTTCATCTAAAGATTCCAAGATATTCTTCATGGATTATTTGAAAATAATAAAACAAATGGGTTATGAACGAAGTTCCTTATCATCAAATGTGAACAAAACATTGATTCTTCTACATAATTATAGTACTAAAAAATACTCACGAACCCGAGGAAATGTTATGTTTGATCATCATGCAACAATTGTCAACTATCCTAAACCACATGTTCGTTAAATCTAATAAAGTAACAATTAAATTTACAATCATGATCAGATTTCACAAATTATTTTACGAAGCTTACGAATTTTTCCATTTGTTCGATTGATTGAATGCATAGGCGTCTATCGAGCAACTAAACGAGTTGCTTTTATAAAACGTTTCTCAAAATTTTTTAAGATCAATATTCCTTCCTTCTCTCAAACTATGGAAAACATCTTGAAACTATGGAAAACAACTCTAATTTGTTATAGATTTTGATTTAATGGTGTAAGGGAAAATTCTGTCGGTTTCTGTAATATCGACTTTCTGATTTTTCGCTGACAGATGGTGATAGCTATTATTAGGTCAATTTAAAAGACACTTATCCTATTATATTAAATAGTAGAAATTATTCGGGTTAATTAATTATTTTTTGTTTCTATTAGCATCAATGTGCGATTCTGAAAAGTATTTGAAGCATTGTAAACTATATAAATAGAAATGAAATAGTGCTGAGCAAGTGATAAAAACTTATGCGATGTATTTGGTGAAACTGACATAATCTCTAAAATCTGCCAACCGTTCGAAATTTCGAAAAGATGATTTTTTATTAAAAGAAATATCAAGATCAGGAAGACTATCTTACAGTGATGATGATTTTTGCACAATAATAGAGAAGAAGGAAAGCTTAACATTCATTGATGCTGCAAACATGCTTGAAGTTCATCAAATAAGAGCATAATTCACCGCGAGCATCTCATAGCGAAGTATTTTAAATACGAAAATGTGTAGAAGATTGTTTTGCAGATTGAGAATTTAATCAAAATAAGTGCCAAAACACATCGTCAAATTAAGAACTTTTTAGAAGAGTTGCGAGTGAATAACGAAACAGATGAATTGCCCAGTGATTTATCCCCATAGTATGTTGTGAGATGGCTGTCAATTTACAATGTTTGGTGGAACTCCTAAATCGTATCATAACATTCACAAAAGAAAAAGGAAAAAAATACCCAGAAAATGAAACTTGGCTTTCTGACTTAATGTTCTTTGCAGATATGCTAGAACACTTAATTCGGCCTTACAAGAAAAGGAAAAAAAATATTATTGATTTCTCACAAACTGTATTTAATTTTGAAGCTAGACGGCTTTTTGTGTACGATCTCAAGAACAAAATATTTAATCATTTTACTATGTAGCGGCTAGCAAGTGTAGAAAAAGTTCTAGCGCTACAAAAGCTTGGAGACTTTACGGCTCTCAGGTCATACGTGCTGTTGAAAGACGAAGGCCAGAGTTTGTTCTGACGGTGCGTAAGACAATAAAGTCCGCACCAGGTTAATACTAATACGGCCAGAACAGCAATTACGAGCGTCGTAAATTCTAGGATTATGAAGGGTCAGCATTTAGGCCAGCGGGCCTAATATACACCAGGTAACGTGCAAAGCCCGGAAAAACCCCGCCACGTCATTCTGAAATTCGGGGAACTGTCCCCGGAGAAATTGCAGCCACTCTAGAAAGAGTAGGCGGCGCAATTACCCTGACAACCTAATTGGCCAGAGCTAAAAACACTCAGCCAATTCAGAAAGTCAGTGTCCGTTGTCCTTAAAAGACGACGCGAGCTAGAGCAAAACAGGAAGACACAGGAAATAACAGATAGACGCACCAGGGTTAAGCTCGTCGTCAATTAGCTGGTACGAGTTAAGCTTCGAATAAAAGATTATAACGAAGAACTCAGTCTCGTTCATCAACCATATCCTTCTTCAAAACTACAAGTAAAAAGCAAATATAATTAATATTAAAGAAAAGAAGTTAGACGAATACAAAGAGAAATTGGAAGAATTGCAAGTATATTTCAAACATAGGTGAGAAGATTTGAAAAGTTGGAAATCTACATTTGGATATTTTGTAAACCCATTTATTTGTGATATTATTGAAGATGGATTTCCAAGGAATTATTAGTGATGAAAGTGGATCAGACATTGCAAGTGCAGCGCAAATCTACTTCTAAATTGAATTTTGGAAACTCGTGCCAGAATCAAAATATCCGCACCTAAAGAAAATTGCTTGCCGCCCAATTTCAATTTTTTGTACAACATGTTGCTGCGAATCTTTGTACTCTACAGTGAAGTTCGTGAAGTCGAAATATTGTTCACAGCTGACCAATCATCATCTTACAGAATTGCTGCAAACGGCTTTAACAAATTTCAAAGGTTTGACCAAAGGTCTTCATTAAATGTTATACTTTTTATTAATGCATTTTCATTATATTTTAGTCTTATTATTATAATTTTTAAATAATTATTTTGTATTTTCTTTCTCTTAATTGTATTTTCTTATATATGTATACTTTACATAGCACTTAAGACTAATGTAGAATATGTAACCATATTAATTTGAATTAAATTTGAATTTGTGTATTTAATACCATGTAACTATAAGGTGGCTCTTTGTAATATATGAAAAACCGGAATGCGCCTCTCATGCGTTCCCAGCTCTGTCCTATAAGATGTCTGGTGATATGACAAAACTGTTAATTGGATAAAAGGCACTGGAGTGGTTGCATTCCAAGTCCCAACATGTTTCCATGTTTTTAGAAGAACCGTTAAGCAGATTGAAAGAAATATTTCACCGTCTAGAGAACGTGCTCGTAGCAAGACCGAAGTTTGAGGTGTGCACATGGAAAAGAGAAGAGTTCTCCAGTGAATACTTCCATCAAAAGATCATCATAGACAATTGATGTAAAGATCATTGAGTATCATCGAGTACAGAAAATTAAGAAGAAAAAAGACCTGTTGGTGTCGTTCGAGAGGATTACGGTTCGAGGACGATTTGTGCCGAATGCGACGCATGAGACTTCAGATTTCAACCAAAGAAGATGGAGGGACCAGTGAGAAAGGAAATACCGAGCAGAAAGGCGACGAAAAACGAGGCCCAGTGCTTCAACTGCGGCGAGTTCGACAATCTAGCCGTGATCGAAAAAGGAAGGTCCTAAATGTTTCAACTGCAGAGAGTTTGGACACAAAGCTGCGACCTGTAAAAAAGGGCAGGACGTCAGTAAGGTAAGCATGTGTATCGTTACGAACATGCGGGACAGCAAAGTTTATAAGCCAATAATCGTCTTGAATAAAGAAGTAATAGCGCTTTTAGGTACAGTCAGTGATATAAATTTGACAAGAGCAGAACAATATGTCGAGTTGGGGCCATCGAGACTCCGTCATTACCAGACCAAAAATTCGATGTAAAGGTTTCAAGTCAAAGATACATACCACTTTAGGCAAGTTCACGCAGATATAAAAATAGATAACGATGTCTTGTTAATTCACATTATAGCCGATGTATACCTTGAATACAGTTGTTTGATATGATGTGATGTTTCCGCAAAAGTCTAAAGGCACGAACGCGAGGTAGAAGAATCCTCTGACACCATAGAAATTTTTCGCATAAACGTAGTCCATTGAGTAGATAGCGAAACATTTTCGATTATCAAAAGGACATTTAGAATATCAAAGATGATATCCATAAGAAATTCAGAATCTCGTTCATAAGTACATACCGAGGACCATCAAAGCAGTTAATATTAAAACGGAAATAATATTGAAGAATAACACGTTAGTGTATCGGTTCCCATGTAGGTTAGCACCGGTACAGAGAGAAATTGTAAATAAGCAAATAGAGGAATGGATGCGAGAAGGAATCGTACTAGAAAGTTCGTCGGAATATGCCAGTCCGATAGTGCTCATTGGGGAGAAAGACGGTGAAATGCGATTGTGCGTGGACTATAGACGTCTCACTGAGAAAATATATAAAGAACCGTTGATCGTCTCCTGTTGATAGGAGATCAGTTAGATCATTTGCAGGGCTCGAAATTATTTAGCGTACTCGACTTAAAGGATGGCTTTTTTCCACTACATGAAAACAGTCGAAAACACATTGCCCTTGTAGTGCCAGACGGACATTACGGATTTTTGAAACGCTCCCGTTCAAAAGTTTATTGACGTTGTGTTTCACGACCTGATAAGATACGACGTATTTAAATATATTATTTCCTCCTGCAACGAGAGAGATGGCGTGCGTAAGTTGAGAAATGTTCTGCCTACCGCGAGCGAGTATGCATTACGTATCAATTGGAAGAAGTGTTTCTCCAGCGCAGAATCGAGTCATGTGATTGAGGATGCCAAAATGCAAAATGTTACGTTGGCAGTAACAAATTTTCCGCCGTTGAGATGTACTAATACTAGATGTTAGCAAGAGCGTGGCGTGACGAGATTTTGTTGGATGATTTAGTGGACTGTATTTCTTGTTTGACGCGCTAGTATGGGTGGGGCGTTAGTCCTCGTTATTAGTTCGTTAGAGGTAATCGCATTGCTTGGATAATACAGAAATCGTCGCTGGATTTATACTCGGGGATTGATAAGGCTTTGACACTTGTTAGCTCTTCGAAGGTTCAGACGCATCTTCACTTCTCCTTCTCCGGGGCCAAGAAACGCGTATATATCATCTCGCCTCCGCCCCTTCATGGTATTGTACTCTCATAAAGAGGAAGTTCTTTTTCTGGCTTGTACACTGTTAGAAACATTTCTCGAAAGTATGTAAGGACTGATTTAATTTTATCTAATCTATCTTTGCAATCTTCGTTGTTGCTGAAAGTATTTCCACATTTGCCGGAATCTCTCTCTTGTCATGCTATTAGCGAAAATGGATGCATGAAGTAATGGATCTGTTGATCAATAATCATCTCGGGTGTTTTTATTAGACCCATCAGAATAATCAAGCCCAGACGTTTTTTCATTTCCATATTTGTTACATCAGTTTAACTTTTACTTTTATTTGTGCCACGATCACGATTGTTATTTTGATGATAATACTATCTGACTCTAGGACAATTGTATCAATCAAATTGTCTCCAATAATGAATTCCAGGCATGCTTTTATAATATTTAAATCGTAAGCTGTTGCTTCTATATCTTGTATTTCTGAATTTTCCTTCAAGATCATGGAACACTGTCACGTACCCATACACTAGTATTGTCATTATCATTCTCGCTATCGGAATAATTCTGCAATGGGATCGATTTAAATCGTCTAACAATCAAATACATCATTCCGCTATTTTCATCAGTATCTGTCGTTTCGTCACTGTTGTTATCACAATTTGAAAAACAATCAGTGTATAAGTTCTCGTCCTTTCTTCTACGCGCCATTTAAGTATTTAAATTATTTAAATTTTTGAATTATGTCGTAAAATATTTTATAAAGAATTTCACAGCAATTTCACATGCGATCTGAACTAATTGAAAGACTAATTCGTTTCGAATGTATGTCTTATTCTACCATAGATATAGCCGTGTAGTACAACTATGAATTTGTCTTAACGTCCTTATCTTAGTACTCCAATTGCATAACAGTCTGAACGCTTCAGTCCTGCTTTCTGCACGAGAATAATAGTCTTATACAAACCTCCTAAAGCGACATATCTCTAATATTCAACGATTTATTTATCTTCAGATTTACATATATTTTATTTATTATATCTATATACTATTATTTAGATTATAACTGTTAAATTGTAGTCTTAGCTTCCATAAATATTTATAAATATTTACTATTATTTAGATTATTTATAAAAGTTAGCCTACTACAACAATGTCTAAGAGAAACAGAAAGGACACTACATTTTGTGATAGCAGCAGTGATGATGACTTTTATCAGTCAAGTGACAGGAATGAAAATATAGCAAATTTTGATTCTGATAGCGGAAGTGAGGTACAATGTATTCCAGTTCGTATTCCGACGTTACAAAATTTCAGGTGATAGTGAAGACGAATGTGAACAACAAAGAAACGAAAAAAATGAAACAAATATCTATTCCACATGGAGGAACGTCGCAAGTCAAAATACAGAAGCTGTAAAAATCCTGTTCACAACTGGAACAAAGCCTCTTGGTCATATAAATATATCGAACCCATTCAATTTTTAAAATTGTTTTTTATTAATGAACTAAGAAATAATATAATTCAAGAAACGAATAAATATGTACGCGCAAAAATAGTGAACAAAGATCTTTCAATACATTCAACTTGGAATACTTAGGTTTATATTACTGATGCTGAAATGTTTGCATTTCTGGGAGTGATATTGAATATGGGTGCGATACCTCTCCCAAATTTGAAGGAATACTGGTCAACTGCACGTAATGCTAAAATATCATATTTTGGAGAAATTTTGAAAAGAGATAGACCTTTTTCTTCATGCTCCAGACAACTGAGAAAGCAACAACCACGCAGAACATTAGAACAAGAACTAAAAAAATAAGCGCTTATTTAGAATACACTGGTACAAAATTTTTTCGAAATAACAATAATACAATAATGTAATAGCTCAGTGAATTATATTGCTTCGTCACTGTCTCTTTCTGATGACAAAAAAAAAGACGAAGCTAGCATTATACGAATACTGAAGCAAAAATAAGCTTTTGAAAAGCGATATCTTTGGCGAAATAATAAGCAGAGACCGCTACATATTACTGCTACAAATGTTACATTTTAGTGACGATAATGCATCCATTCCGATCGCCTATGGAAAATCCGAAACATAATTTCTAAATTACGAGAAACATTTGCTAATACATTTTACCTTTATCGCAACTTATGTGTAGATGAAAGTCTACTCTTAGGCAGACTGGCATTCAAACAATTCATTCCATCGAAAAGAAACAGATTTGGTATAAAATCGTTCGTACTTTGTAACTGTAAGACGGGTTATATTCAGGATTTCATTATTTATATGAGGTCTGGAAGTACGATACAACTTCAACCCAATTGGTAAATCGGGAAATGTCGTAATGTCCCTTCTGAAATCCAATTTAGGTCACGCTCTTTACGTAGACAACTGGTACTCGAGTCTCGCCTTGTTTGGAGAAATATACTGCATAAAAATGGTACAAATACGTGTGGTACGGTAAAGAAGAGGAGAAAAGGAATGCCAAAAATGGATGAAAAATTACAAAAGGAAGAAGCTTGTTTTCGCTCGTCTGAGAACATTTTAACTATAAAATATTACGATAAGAAAAATGTTTACATGATTTCGACGATGCCCACGGAAGATTCTATAGATGTACCGAAACGCTGTAATAAACAAGAAATTGTACGGAAACCAGCTTGTATACATAACTACAATAATTTCATGGGTGCAGTAGACAAGTACTGTCGCGTGCCGAACCGAATTTACGCACTGGCCGCAAATTTGATCGGTGGCTTGCTGACCTTCAACGTTAATGAAGACTAGCTGGTTCAATTTAAGGATTGAGTTTATTTTAAAATCAGTAGAATTTATGATCAGTAGGAGGTGAAATCAATAGGATTGGATTCAGTAGGGTTGGAGTTAGTAGGATTTGGATTGCTTGAATTAGAATTATCTCATCGCACCGGAAAACTGTAATAGAATTCGAATAACATTGTAAAAGAACTCTCCCAGAACTGTACGTTCTTTCCACGTGGCTCGTCGAACCGACTCGAATTCGAAGCTTCGAGAAGGTTCGAATAAGACGCAAACCAGCAAAAAAGAATCAGCGATCGATATACGGCCAATCATACGACCGCGCGATGACGAAACAGTAGACCAATCTCACTTAGTCTTTCCTTTAACCGAATGCGTGCCGTTTGACTATGGTGCGCGCGGCGCGAAATCTAAACAAGAACCGCCCGCTTTCTGGCCCTCGCCTGTTCGGTGAGACCGAACAAGTACTGTTCGATCAACCCGGAGAACAACTAAATGGCATAGAAAATATTTCTTCCATATGATCGATATGTGCTTATGGAATGCATATTGCGTATACAAATTGAAAACCGGTAAGACAATATCAATAGCAAAATTCCAATTGAAATTAATAGATCAGATACTAAAAATAATATCAAAAACTATCAACCCCATGTCATTTTATTACACCCGGTAATAATTACTCGACAAGACTTAACGACAATTTCTTTCACTTTATAAATCCCAAGGAAAGAACAATTTACGAAGATGTGTTGTTTGCAGCAAAAACAATAAAAGACGTGAATTACGCTATCAATTTGATGTAGGTTGTGCATGTTTCCATGTTTTGAAAAATATCACACCGAGTTACATTATTAAAGTATTGTATATTATGTATGTTCCACAATTTCTAATTATTAATTAAATTATTATTGTTATATATTATATTGTTATACATATGTATATTCATTTATTACATTGTTTTATATATATGTATATTCATTTATTACATTGTTTTATATATATGTATATTCATTTATATAATATATATGAATTATATTGATATTTAAAGCGTATCAAGACGGCGTTGTTCAGACGTAAGAAGTAACCCCGAACACCGAAGACTGTTCACGCGGAATGTATACATTTTTGGCGCGGGGTCCCGGTTAGTTGGGAAGAGTTAATATTAGTGAAGGGGTTAATATTACAACGTCTTTGGCAATTGAAATCAAAGTGGGACGAATCAATTCTCCAAGAGTTGTACATACAATGTGTAGAATATCGACAAGATATTAAAATCTCGACAAGATATCCAGATTTTAACTGTCCCACGGCGCGATATGATTAATAATTCAAACACAATAGCAGTTATAGGATATTCGGGACAGATAGAGATATTCGGGTTCTCAGATGCTCCAGAGCGAATTTATAGCGCGTGCATATACAATGAGTCACGAAAGTATTCGAACGCTCTCAAATGAAAAGTTTAAAGTGTAAAAAATATGAGTGCCATTACGAATTACAAAATATTTTTCCTGCAGTAACATACAAGTATCGCGGCTATACGTGTTAAATTTGAAATGTTTTCAATAACGTAAACTCAAGAAAGATTTCTTACCAACATCGACTAAACGGACGCCAAAAATGTATTCGAACGATTAAATTAGTAATATATTTTTTACATAAATGTAGAGTTTCAATATTTTGTCGGTCCGCCATGAGCACTTATTATGGCTTGCAAGCGTCGTTGCATGCTGTCAACCAAATTTAAACCAACAGTTGAAGGCATATTTTATCAGAAGATCCAGCTGATTTCGCAAGATGTTTACTCAGAAAATTTAATTCATATAAGTTTGGTGGTCAAGGCTTAACAAATCGAAAAAGGTGTGGCCAATCTTCTCCGAAGAATCAGTAGAAAAATCAATCAAATCGACACTCTTAACAAATGAATCTAGCATGTTCTCAAGATTTTTTAATATCACTGTGGCTGTTCAGGGTTGCGGCTAACTGTTTCCGATTAGCATCATTACTAAATAATAGTGCGTTGACAACCACAGAGCTAAGACACGTTGAAATGGACTTAAAACATTTTCAATCAGAACTAAGGGCAATGAATTTAAACGTTCCTATTTCAAATTCGAGTCAATTGGCGTCTTTCTGGATAAAGACGGAGTAATTAGGATGAGCGATAGGCTCACGAACACAACCATAAGTTATGACAAAAAACACCAAATTCTACTACCGTCATCCCTTTACAAAATTACTAGAACACAAGCATGCTCGACTGTTACACGCAGGACCGCAGCAGGTAACTGTGTCAATACGCGAGCGATATTGACCATTACCATGCACAAATTTAATTTAAGGGAATCATACGAATATGCGTCAGGTGCTTCAAGACACGACGGTCAGTAGAGCTTCAGGTGGATCAGTTGCCAGCTTCTCGAGTAGACTACGTACTCTCGCCCATACTTAACAAAAGAACAAGTCCGAAGCAAGGTTACAACAAAAACGTACTTATGCATATTCGTACGCTTCGTAACAAAAACGATACATTTAGAACCAGCGACCGATCTCAGTAAGAACATCAAGTTTTTGGATTTGTACCGAAATAAAAGATAAATTTTCCGTCCTTTGGAAGAAAACAATTTTTTTTTACATTATTTTCCTGAGTAGCTATTTGTTGAAATCCAGCTTTAACAGATTTAATTATTTACTATCTAAAACACGAAATCGATTGAATATTGAAGAACGAGGAGACCTTCGATTAGGTTTAACAAATTTCAAGCCGAACATAGAAAAACTAACTTTAGCTCATCAACTCCAAGATTCTCACTAAATTAAAAATTTTAATTATATTAATTATTGTAAAAATGTCGAATAAAATTTGGATCTCTTCAGTCTGAATTATAAAATTAAAAAGAAATAATTCATAAATAACATAAATAAATAAACGATTTCTAAGAACCTTACAGATTGATTTCATTTCTTTTTCTTTTTCAAAATGTGGGGAACTATAGTGCATTTCGCATTTATTCAAATATATGTAGTGCAAACGTATTATTGTACAAAATATTTTTAACTCTTTGAGTACTATGGGCATATATGCACTCAAAAAAATAAGAAATAATGGTCTATGAACGAACATGAGCCGTTTACTTCAAAAGTGGCATAAGTAATTTTACAGTAATGAAAAATAGCGTGTCTATACTAAGAAAATATAAATATTCCAGATAATAAATGCAAATAAATCTTCTCAAAAATTAGTATCAATTTTTCTAGGCGCATTAACACGCAAATCTTTGAGTATCTCGATTTAGGAACAAAGTCACTTTCAAAATAAAATAAACGGCTCATATGTAACAGAAATGATCAACTAACTCAATTAATTCAGTTAAATCAAGAAAAGAAAAAGAAAACCGTAAAATGATACAAAAATTATTTTTTCATTTTTTTCTAGATACTTCAGTTTATAATACATATATTTTACATAAAATTGCGAGAGGCAAAAAGATAAGTTTTGCAACATTTCAGTTTCAACATATAGAAAAAATTTTAAAACTATGCCTCAAAAATATATCAACCCCCTCAAAGAGGGATGCCACAAATTTTGAAAATATTGCATTTCGATTAGCTGAAAGATATTTTCTTTTATGTACGTAATATTGCAAAATTTGATAATATTGCAAAATAAAAGATTGCCAGTCGAAACTGTGCATAGAAAAATTAATCAAAAAAAAATCAAATTGAACCTTATTTATTGTACTTGTAGCAAACTATCTGGATTGTCTATAATCAGATTTGAAATAGATTTTTATTCGGCCACTATGAGGCAGTTTACTAAGTATAATCTTTCTTGTCTCTGTATGTAAATAATAACTCAGAAACAATGGAGACCCCATCTCTACAAGTAGAGATATACCGTCGTGCCATTATTCCCTCTGTTTAATTTATAAAATAAATTATAAGTTGTTGTTTTTTATTTATTCATAGAACCGCCGGATCTCTGATTACTAGAGTCTCTGCTGAAGTTTGTTATGATGAATTGTACAATTATATTTAAGTATGATACGTATGGCTTATTTTTTAATAATGTGCGTTGTGAAATTGGATGTACTCGGGGTGAATTATCAAAATTCATTATTCGTAATGAAAGTACCACAATTATATGTCGATATTCTATTCTATTTTAGTCAATTGGAAGTGTCTAGGAGAAAAACCGAGGCTTGATGAAAACCTCGGAAGAAAAAAATCGACAATTCAGTTCGAGAAATGAGGTTCAAGAAAGAGAGTCTTCGGATAAAGATATTGACTCCGCGATTAATAAAACCCGCGATAAATAATTATGAGAGGAAAGCTCAAAAGTGTTTACAAGTTATTCGCTACCACGCGCTACAGTATCAATACCAAGGGTATTGTCACCAGAAAAACATATTTTGCGATGAAAAATTTTTACCTGTTACTGAACATTGTTTTTTAGTCATGAGGCTGCAATATTTTAAACTCAAAAATATAGCATTCTAAAATCATCATTTTCATAATCATCATTTTCATATACATAGAAGATCTATGACAGGCAGCTTCAACGATTTTTATCAATATGGCCAATGCTATCGTACTAAGAATAAATGTATGAACTGCAAATTGATTCTGTATACGGTCTTCTTTGCTACAAATCCAGTCATTGAGCTGAAACTTTATTAAGCTAAAACTGTTCTCCGGTTAATGTTTTACTGATCAAGGAGAAAAAAAGTAGCAACGGTGATCGACTACTACAATTATTATAATGAATTGGTTGAGAAAGATTTTATTGAACACGCGTCACAATAAAAAAAAAAATAAAAAGTAACAATACTAGCAATACCATCATCGTATGTTCCGACAATAAACGAGACGCAAATATTTTGACTACTGATAGAATAGTATGTTGCCAGAGGATCTGTCATAGTAACTGAGGAATGAAAGGGATACAATCACAAAGATTGTGCTTGAATCTATTGCGAGATGGAACCAAATTTGGGCTAAATCGCCGAAACACATATCATATGTAATAAAGCTTAAGTAACAAGTTCCATATCGTATTTAACAAGTCACATAATATACCCATAATGGGTTGACATAAAACTGCAAGAATCTCAATAACCAAAGAATATCACGGAATCCAGAGAAAAGACATAATACAAATTGATAATCGGCTAATTATCAAAAACGCTTACAATTCTATGAATAATAAATACATATGGTGCAAGAAGATGCTTCCTTCTCACTAAGAATATTATACGGACTGGCGAAGCTACTTTTACGAAAGCTGGTGTTTCTAATTTCTGCAACAACCATGTTTGGATAAAAGGAACTCCACATGCTATATGAGAAATAGCTTTTCAATAAACGCGTAGGCAGGAATTTATGGTGCTATGTTGATTAACATTTTGCCAGAAAGATTGACGGCACATTTATTTTTAAACTTCTTTAATATAACAAGAAATTCCGCTGTTAGATCGCTTTCGTATGGTTTCAATTAGAATGGATGCTCGGCACACAAATCCTGTTAAAGAATAATTAAACGAACATACATTATTCTGAAAAATAGATTGGTCTAGGAAGATACATAAACTAGTCCCCGAGATTGCTCGACTGTTAGATTCTTATCCGTGCGGAGAACAATGTATCACAGAAGAGTGGATTCGCAACAAGATTGATACAAAGAATTGACGATACATTCACTGGATTGAAGCAAAAGAAAAGTGGGATTCGTAGCGTGATAAACTTAATCTTCCTTCGGTACCGAACTTGCGTTCGAAAGAGCGGATGTCACTAAAATAGAAAAATAAATTTAGTTTCTATATCTTTGTAACAACTTTTTTACAAAGCGTTTGTTGCAACTTTTTTTCTTATTTCTATTCGTAGAATACACTGGTTTGATCATTTAAATCATTCCGTATAAGAGATGAAGGAACAAACTCACCAATTGCAAGTACATGATTATCACAATCATCTCGTTAAAAGTCTAAGAAGAATTGAAGAAAAAAGATATATTTGATTTTATACTACTAGATATAAAAATTAAAATTATTTATGTTGCAAGAGAACATCAACTAGAGTTCAAAAACGTTACAACATTATAAATGCAAGTACATTTTGATTATTTAAATTGTTGGATAATTTTAACGGTCCTTATTTACCTAAATAAATAAACAAAAAATTTCAATTTAGAAATAAAAAATATTTTGATTTTTCAATCTTTTGATTTAAAGCTACAGATTTTATTTAAAATTTAAAGCTACTCAGAAAATAACGTAAAAAACAGTAACACGTATGAAATCAAACAATATTTTAGATTTAACAAAAACACTAAATAAGCGAGAAAGTTCCAAAAAAAATTGTCTTGTTCAATAAAGAACTTCGATCCTCAATTTGTAATAAACATACCAAACGGTGAATATCGTTCTAATATACACAGAGGTTTGATATATACAGGAAAGAAAACAGTAGAGACGTGTACGGAACTACCATAAAATTACTCATAGTTATATATAATAGCAGCAGCAAGTCTGTTACCACAAGAGATAAAAACAACTTTAGACTTCATATTCGCAAAAATATTGAAGCCTCAACTAAACGAAACAATATAAAAACATAATTAATTATTACTTCTTCGAAATCGAGGAAATTAACGAAGGGTATTTCTCTATATTCTCTGTATTCCTAAAATATAATCAGTCTATATTGCAAAAATAATAAATTTTTATTTTGGACTTACGAGGCGGGCAAATAGCGGGCATTGCTTATTTTCACCGACGATGCCGATCAACATTAGAAATTTTTTCGTAGCATTGTACACCGCACATACTTTTTAGGACAAGTAAAGAATTTTATTTAAAAAATTGCAAAACGCAACAGAAATTTTACATACCGATCGCAAATTATGGACACGAATGAAGATGCGAGAAAGGTCTCAATTCATTACTATCAGTCTTTAATTCACGTATCAACTATCTGCTCTGGTTTTTAAAGATATGACTAAATATTCTTTGTACGTGACAAAACTGATATTCAAGAGACAAGCTAAGTTTAAAGCCAGGAAAGAAGCAATTAAATTTGAGGAAGGGGAGAGAGTATTAGACTCGAAAAAGATTAGAGTAGAAAAGTAAACAATAGGGGCTCTATAGAGAAGAAGTTATAATCAGTCAAGTTTACGCAATCTAACACAGATATAAACAGGGTACTGACGAATAAGGACTAAGAATTGCAAATACACATACATAACTAACTACAAAGTACAAAATATAAAAGACAAAATATCAACTTGACGAAAAAAGCAGAAAATTGAATTTGAAAAAGGGCGAAAGAGATACAGTAAAATGGAATTAATTTAGAAGAAAGGAGTCGATACTGATTGAAAGAAGAAAAGAAAAAATATGTGCCATATAAGCTAGAAGTAGGTACTCTGAAGCATGTAATACGAAAGTACAAGGAGTTAGAAATTAATAAACTGCAAGAGGAAAAAATTATAGAAGAATTGATAAGCTGTGTTAGAACTATAGAAAAAAAAAGCGTAGAAGTATAGGAAACGAATAAAATAAGAAATAATAATGTAATATATGTTAGACACAACAAGTTAATTATATTAAATAATTAAAGCGTGTAATTCTAGATGATTATAGCATGCAAGGAAATGAGAATATTGGATTTGAATGATAAATTGAGCAATTTAAAAAGCAAGCTTTGTAAAATATCGAACATTTCTGACTAATGTGTTTCGTAAAAAATATTCCACGTTACTCATGTCGTACATAAATATTTGCGTACACAAGGTTTGTCAGCGATCAACAATATTAATAATTAATAAGATTTCCATAATCACGATTTATCACGGGAACTTCAATTTCATACAGTTTCTTCACAGAAGTTCATATAGTTTCCTGTTTTATGCTGTGTAATAAAAATTCGATGGACGCCACCAGAATATAATACGTATCCTGATGCAAATACAATAAGGAGCAAAACTGATGCAAATACAATAAGGAGCAAAACTGAACACACATACGACATTTTAACAAAAATAATTTTTTATTCAATATTTGCATGTCGAATACATAAGAAGCAAAATACTTAGTATTATATACAATGTTCTGGCTTTTCAAGACAAATTTAACGTTTGTGATATCATTATTATTTCGCTTCATACAATTTTTTTTCGTGTAATCGGTTCCGTACCGCATTAAGATTCTTGGGATTAGGAACTTTAAACACAGATTTTGTAAACAACTTGGTAGTCTATCACGGTCAATGCCATGACTAGGAGTGCATTAGTTGTTAGTTTATCGTTGTTTGTGCAATAACACGCATCGATATACGTCATGAAGCCATTATCTAAAGATATAAAGAATAACATCATTTTCCAATTAAAATCGGGTTTATCAAAGCGAGTAATTGCTAGAAAATTTGCTATCAGTCAGGGAGTTGTACATAAAATACGGAAAAAATACTGTAATGAAGTCCCTGCATCTTTTGGAAGCAAAATTATTATTTTGTCAGGAGAAGAGAAGATTGACAAGATACTTACTTCAGAAATTGCAACGACGTCATCAATGACTGCAAAGCTATTAGAAAGCAAATTAGTAAAGTTGGAAAGAAAATTAGTAAATGGACGGCTCGAAAAGCATTAAAAGAAGCCAATTTTACAGCAATTGAGAAAAAAAAACCTGCTATATCAAAAAAGAATGTTAAGGCCCGACTGAGTTTTGCAAGAAAATATTTAAGCTGGAATATCGAGCAATGGAAAAAAATAATTTTTTCCGATGAAACTAAAATCAATCGAATTTCATCGGATGGACGTTCTTGATGTTGGAAAAAGCAAGACGAACTTGTTTTACCGCGTAATGTGAAGCAAACAATTAAATTTGGTGCTGGTTCGCTTATGGTGTAGGAGTACATTACAGCGTATTGTGTAGGTTCACTACATTGAATAAAAAGTACGGTGAACTAATACACGTATAAGGATATTTTAGAAAAAAATTTATTAGAAACAATTGAAAACATGCCAGAGGGTGATGTATTCCAACATGACAAACTTCCTGGGCATTGTGCGAATAGCGTGAAGAACTGGCTGCAAACTCAACCATTTCAAACCATGGCCTGCTCAAAGCCCAGGCATAAACGCGATTGAAAATGTCTGGGCATACTTACAAATGAAGTTCGGAAATAAATATAGTGCTCCTCCAACAACGATAACTGATTTGTGGCAAAGAATGCAGGAACAGTGGTATTCTATTACACCAGAGTATTGCGAAAATATAGTATTAAGTATGCCTAAACGTATTCAAGCAATTATTACGAATACAACAAGGTTAAAGATTTATGGACGAAATATTAAGTATATCAAAATCTGAAATGTTTGCTCAAAATTAGTTGCGGTGCAAAACCGACTACAGGAAATAAGATTGTACGAAGCGAAATAATAATGATATCACAAACGTTAAATTTGTCTTGAAAACCAGAAGATAATACCAAGTATTTTGTTTCTTTTGTATTCTACATACATAAAATTTGAATGCATTGAATAAAAAATTATTTTTGTTAAAATATCGTATGTGTGTTCAGTTTTGCTCCTCCACAAGCTTGAACACAATTTACGGGAATATCCCATTTTTGGCTGGAAGCGAACATTCTGAGTCGAGTAGTTAGTCTTGTACAAGCACAGCAACATAGCTCGTACATCAGTCACTTAACACATGCATATTTACATAGATTTAAATATACAAAGATTGAAGAACTTCAGTCATCTTTAATTAATAACCCTCCGACAGAAGTGAAACGCTGAACGAGCGAACCGTGGACATCGAATCAGACATCGCCGTACTCATACATAACGATAACATTAAATTTTGTGTTCAGCTTTATATTGAATGAAAAACTAATAAAAAAATATGGTAAATTAAAATTCTGTCCTGTCGAAGAATATCACAAAAGTTCCATACATATTGTTTTTCTATTAGACACACTTTGCTTCCAGCGGATGAAATTCAACGATTGTCAATTTTTTAGGCAAAATTTTCCTCGAAAAATTTTGCGGAGAGATGAAAGTAAATTTACAAATAGTAGAATAAATAATAGATGTAATGAACATAAGTGAAAGACACTACAGAAAATCTACGATTTCGAATAAATATGAATGTTATACACAAGTCTTTTTATTTATGATCAATGGTAAAAAAAAATTAAATTTTTTAGAATTGGTATTATCAGATTTTATCTACTCGCATTTCCTTTGGATGCGATTGAATATGAAATATTTCCGATAAGACCAGCATTATGTACTGTAACAAATTATTTATTATTATTATATTAATAAAAACTTATCTCGACATATGCTTTGGACACTGCGATACCATCACCATCACGGTCTCCTGACCAAATTCCTTTTGATCTTTTTTTTTATCGGGTTATCTCACAAGATCACCTTACATCAAAATAAAGTTCATTTACGTGGATATGTTTCTATTGAGGACTTGAAAGAAAGAATTAACACTAAATCTACTGCGCGCGATCAAATGACCGTTTTTCAAATTTCGTTTAGAATATCCTATATACGATGTTATTGCATTACTATTTAACTTCACGACTTTTAATTATTATAGAAGTATTTTACATTATTATACATTATTATTTATTACACGTATAATGCATTTTTTAATATTCATCTGATTGTTTATTTTTCGAAAAAAATTTGTAGTCAATTTTGTCTACCGCGAGCGATCATTTGATCGATTGAACTATTCATATTCTTCGCATGACTCGGTCTTTTTCTTCTCTTCGTACTTACATCGTATTTGCTATCTAAAGAAAACTGTTTATTTGAAAGTATGCCTAGCCGTCTCGCTATATTTAATAACCTTGTGACCCAACAGAGAGGATCAAAGCGTAAGAGTTACAAAGAGCACGTCTGGCGGTCTGTTATTATTTTATATTACAATTCTATCATTATTCTACTATTATTTTATATATTGCGCGTTATAAGTGCAATTTTCAAAAAAATTGAACAAATAACAATACTTTGTGATGAGTTTTACATTTTTATAATGTCCCTAATTATTAATTTATTTAAAGTATCGTAGACAATTTCAGTGCAAAATACAATACCAAACATTACAATTTTTATTAACTAATATTTTGCAAAAGAACATCACAATGTCTAGGATAAGCGTCATAAAAACAAAATACAAAAGCAAATCGTTAGTTTATATATCCCGAATTTCTGGCAATTCTGCATTTTCTGATTTTCTCATGTAGCAATAAACGCATCTGGTTATCGCGTCGCAAGCTGTGATGCGAACGGAAAGTAATCGGGATCAACAATAGTGGATTGCTTACTTTAATGTCAGCTTATTTTGTTTGAGAAATCGAATATCGAGTTCGTTTGTATATATATAGAACGGATGAACAATAATACTTTTGAAGGCTCTCTCCACGAGGAGTGCCTGGAGCTCTGCTTCATTTCTTGAATAGCAAGCAGTAACAGTCGATTTCACAGTTCTTTACAATTAGTTCTTCGCTAATTTATCTATAATTATTCTCCCTTAATTTAATTATCATTATTATTATTATTATTATTATTATTATTATTATCATTTAATTATCATTATTATTATTAATGGTAGTAGTGTGAGTATTGGCTTTATGTGTGTGAATGTGAGTATAGCCTATGGTGTCAATGTATGATATGTATATGTGTGTCGTGTCTGGTGTATTGTGTTTTGTTTTTGAACTGTGCCCTGAAGAGACATTGGTAGAGAAGAAACCGTAGTGTGAGGAGCTTGAGAGAGAGAATAGCGAGCACAGATGAAACAGTAAAAAAAGAGTGAGAGAGTGAGAGAGCGAGAAATCAAAAGTTTCACCGTTGTAAACCTATTTATATTTGTTCAATTATATATTTTAATTATATATTTTAGTATTTCGTCCCTTATTCAAGTACAAGTAGTACTAGTAATAGTAATGTAGTAGTAGTATTCTGCATTTACTTTTTATATTTTTCTTTGTATTTATTTTCATATCTATATTCATACCACACATATATATATATATATATATATATATATATATATCTACATTCCCATTATTTACATCTATATTTATAAGTACTTGTAAGTATTAAAGTATTAATAATAATAGAATATATAATAATAATAATAATACATAATAACAACGTAATAACGAATATATTTAAAAACCAAAAAAATAGAAGCATCAGAGAAGGAAATTAATTTTGATTATAAAAATAGCGAAGAAATCTTACAATTAACACGTTATTCAAAACAAGAAATTACGGACGCTTTGGAGATTTGTCGCAGTATACTGGTAAATTTAATTAATATACTAGTTTTTAACCATTCATTTCTGATACACTTGTTTTCTAAATTATTATCGCAGAATGTTGTAGAAGGACTACCTAACGAAACGATAGGTAGAAAACCACAATTAATTGGCGAAGAAATGTCAAAGACCGTAATAAAGATTCTGAAAGACTTTATTTTTGAAAACGAAGAAGATATATTTAGAAAATGAAGACATTCCTGAAGACGATATAATTGGTGATAAAAGAGAAGATTTGCCATCTAATAGTAAAGGAGAAGACCAGGTATTAATATATCGTCTTCAAGTTCATCATCAGCAGCCGACAGTCTCCAAGAACATGAGCCTAAAAAAATCCAGAATTTCGGATTTTGTACATTTTGATAAGAAACTCAAAATTATTAATATTTTGAATATTAATAATTTTGAGTTTTTTATCAAAATGTACAACACCCGAAATGGAGTTTGCAAACATTGCAACGCCGTGGATGTCAAGGACTTCGGCAGAAGAACTACTTACAGCGGTGGATAAAAGAAATAGAAGAAGGAGTTGGAATTAAGGAAACACTTGAATATATTAACAAATATACGTATGATCGCTTCACAAAAGCTAGAAGTGACAAAAAACCTGCGACAACTAGAATGTTGCAACAGTAGGCAACAACTGCTGCATTATCGTTCCACTCGAACAGCTTTCATTTTAGAGCATCTGAATCATGGGTAAACAAATTTAAAAGTACCCATAAGATTGCCTAACGGACTGTTACACAATACATAAGATCAAAAAATGAATTAAATCTATCGAAAATTTTACAGAAGCAGAGAAATTTCAAAGAAGAGTATCAAATTCTATAAAAAAAATTTTGAGGTCCAATATGTAATAAATACGGATCAAACGGGTTGCGAATATCGCTCCAATACGCAAAAGCTTATCGCATAAAGGGGAAAAGACAGTAGAAGTTTACTTGGAAGATTTTAATAAACTTGTAGCGGCCTAGGATTCTTCAACTACGAGTTTCGAACACTGACTAGCACAAGCCACAAGTGGCTGCGCGCCTAGCGTCGAGCACCTATCGATCTCCGACGTTAAACAAAGAGTGCGGAACACCGCTAGGATTAGGTGTGTGCTGGTCCAGCCTAGAGGATAGTTAGTTACAACAACGAGAGCGTGTCTGGGGTAAGGAGTCGCTGCCATCAACTCCCCCCCCCCCACTGAGATATATAAGTCCAGACGCAGTGACTCTGAGACGAAACGCAACTTTCTCTACCTCAAATCTATCCATCCTTCCATCATGCATCTCCTGAACCCATAAAACTCTTCAAACTCACGCACAGTTACACGGCCTAAATATGCTTTACCACAAGTTTTTTTATGCATGCAAGAAACAAGAGGAGATTTCGGACCTTATGTACGCAAAACAGTACAAACGTTAATGGATCAATGTATTTATCACTGCATCGAAATCTGGGAAACTGACGAAACGTTATTTTGCTGATTTCGTAGAAAATATAATAAGTCCATACTGTGAAAATCATAAATTTTTATTAATTTTGGATTCTTGAGGAGGACAAACCGATGTTGGCTATTTTAATAGTATTTTCACAGAAGAAGGGAATTGCACATCAACATTGGAAATTATACCTCCACATTGCACCCCATTTTGTCAGTCGTGCGATGAATATTTCTTTCGACAAATTAAAAGTTTTATTAAAAAATTACAGAATGCCAAAGAAATTTTACAAAACAATCATGAACTGTCACGTAGAGAAGACGCTATCAAAATTCATTCGTTGATTCACAATCAATTATCTGCATCAGTTTTCAATGCAATGGTTAAATATTCCTGGTACGCAACAAAATTAATATCTCATAGATCCATATTTTTCAACGTAAACGAAGTTTGCTTTCCAGATGATGTGAGAAACGTAAAGTGTTCCTGTAAATATATGGCATTTATAAAATGCTCATACTGCCAGGTATATTTATGCTTTTCATGCTTTTATGACGTTTATCATCCTAGACATTGTAATATTCTTTTGCAAAATATTAGTTAATAAAAATTGTAATGTTCGACGTTGTATTTTATATTGAAATTTTCTGTGATATTTTAAATAAATTGATAATTAAGGATACTAAAAACAAGAAAACTAAAAGAAAAAAAAGAAAACAAAAATAGAGATGATAATATAAAATATTCTTCCCTGGGAGGAGTCGAAACCCTGAAAACCGTGTAAATCCACTATATTACTAGCTTCGCTACTACATTACTGCTCGCAGCTTTAAGATAAGAAGTATTTCTTTGCAAATAATGAGTATTGACGAAAATGCTCGAACATAGTCAAATTATTTTTGCTTTAGAATCGACAGACCAAATTTCATTTAAATCGTCCAACAGATGTGACCTATCCTTTAGTGTTCGTTAATTGTCATACGTGTACGTATACTTATAATAAAACTCTAAAAACGATTTGTTGTCTCAAGTAAAGGAGAATGTTTATATACTATTAAAATAATTCCACCCAAGCGTACCCCGCTTGTGCAACTATGCAACGTTTATTTTCATAGACTAGTAAAAAATTTTATTAAAAAAATCCAAAATTGCAGTTTCAGCATTAATTGAAAGTAATTAGATAATATCAAGTAGGAATGACTGGATAAAAATATAAAAACATTCCCTATTGCACTATCAACTGCCAGAAAAGTCACAATTACCAATACTGCAGTATGCATGGTTTGTTACTAGATTAACAGCACAAAGAGAAATTGAAATTTAATCGCAAATCTTAAAATCTCTTCAGTATCTGCCCATATAATATATATATATATATATATATATATATATATATAGTAAGAATGAGAAAAACAATAATTATGCATAAAAATTCAATGCACTTTGCCATCTTTGTACAATAAAATGCGCAACGCTTTGAGTTTCAGTCTTCTTCCAATCACGATTATCAAATAGTTCGGGAAAATTGACATCTGACTAAGACATGCCAAACATTGTATATGACCATGTTTGTAACATAGAACTAGCCTTCTAAGAACTAGAAATGTTACTTCTTTACGCGGAATCCAACACAAAATCTGGTGTCAGAAGTTTGGCATTTATCGATCTCGTCGAACTCCTGGTTGAAGAATATCCAGCACGAGGAGTCAACAACAATCTGGTTAACCACATGAACTCAAAAGAAGAGGAAACACATTCACAAGACTGCTATGTATAAGTATTCATCATAATTACTGCTCGAATTTAACTAAGATCTTCCTGTCTCCACCTTTCAAAAAAAAAAAGAAAGAAAACAATTTTACTGAAAATTTTTTATCTTCTTATATATTACACGATGGCAACTGCACAAAGTACAGAATAAAAACATGCATTCTCCAGTTACGACCTCGCAAATTTCTTTGGAATTTCTCATTAAACTATTATCAAACTCGTTCGATGGCGATAGTTTGATAATAACAAATTACGTAGTTTTATGAAACATATCGACGCTGTCTTCGATCTAGCTCAACCATCTCAAATTGTTCTGTTATTACCAGACGTAAAAAATAAAATCACCGGAAGGACACGTAACCAAATAGATGTTCATTATAACTTGAGTACATGGGGTCAAATTTTCCGAATTTTTAACTGCCCTATATCAAGGAAATCATTCGATCAGTTATTAGAATTAAATCTCATAAGAGAGGAACCACACGAGAACCGCAATTCTATCAAGAGTTTGAAGATTTAAATTCCAAGTGTTAGGCGCCATTTATAATTATAATTACAAGTATAACGAAGAAATGTTGAATAGATAAGTGCTTATGATTAACAATATTGCTCTAAATCGATTTGTCTACCATAGTCATCCTGCCATTTTTCAGACACGAAGGTACAAAGAATTTGATGACATTAACACGGTCTTTATTGTTGCAACCACAGAGGAAAAAGTTTCTGCGACTAATCTATAAGGCAAACCCCTTAGATGCAGAAATTGTGGCTGCACAAACTGCTAATTGCTATAGGAACAAGTCTGACTTTCCAACATGCCATTACAATAACTTCCACTCAGTCTATTTTAATAAAGCTCCTTCCATATCTTCGAATTTTCCAGCTCAACCACGTCAAGACTATTACACATTACTACACCCACCATTATGTATTACTCAATAAAGTACAAATTTTCCCTCTTAATTTGTTTTTATTCTAATACCAAGAAAAACGAAAAAGCTTTCCGGTACCCCTAATACTTCCAATACTGCTCAAAACATTTCAATTCATTACAATATAACGCCGAATTAGAATATGACGCCGGACGACCGATCACAAACTTAACGGTCGGTGTGTTTAAAACAGTGTTCTTGCGATCTGCATATTTCGCTAATACAAGCAAAGAGAGGATGGCTGTGCGTGAAAAATGGGATACGAATAAGCAATGGAATTTTTCGATTGAGCCTTTCGTATAGAGCAAATCAACTTGACAGTCTTTGAGCATGTATACACTTAATAGCGGCGATAATATATACGAACGAACATAATCAAACAGCATCTCTGACATTTCGTTTCGGAGCGACAGTGAACATTCCGGAAGCAAAATCATAACACGCCACCAATAAATGATACCATAAATAGGGCAAAATTTTTACAGACAAAAGAAGTTCCAATCGAACTTTCGAAAGACGAGCTTCCAAAGTTAGTCTGATCTTGGAGCATCTATCGAGCGGTTATACCATTCGCGTCACAATTTTCTTTAGCTGGTTAGTAATTAATCATAGTAATTTTTTTTGTTATTTGATAATTAATTACAGTAAGTTTACGGCAAAAAATATTAAATCAAAATAAACCCACAAAACTCGGATAAAAATGTAAAATTTTCAACCAACATTTATACCGCACTAAATACACTTGTTCTCATCCATTCTCGCCTAATCCTTCACACGCCGACCCGAGAGTTCTGACCGACCAAGTGCTAGCAAATTCTACAGTGTAGTGTATATTAGTGCACAAAACATCATATTCAAGACCTTTTTTTTCGGAAAAAAAAGCAATAATGCAAATCTTTCTAACACTACCAGTGGAAAAAAAAAGAAAAATCAGAAAATTAAACAGAACGGAAGACAACAGTGTAAAGTCCCTCGGAGACAACCCCGAAGAACAAAGAGTAAGAAACATTGAAGAAACAAAAACAAATGACAGGAAAGAAAATAAAATAATAAATAAAACAATAGATACAACAAGTAGCACCACTACAACAATAAACCGGACCGTATGACACAGAATTTGAAAAAAATACGACAAATTCTAAAAGAAAAAAAAACCAGCAAAAGGCTAAATCCAGGACCGACAATTATATCGAAAAAAATGCAGCAAAAAAAACAGAAGCACCCAAAATCCAAGCAGAGGAAAAAACACAATGTACAAAAGTCCAACCTATGAAGAATTACTACAACAAGATAAAAATCTAAATCAAAAAATTGAAGACCTACAAGAAGGAGAAAATTTCAAACATCCATAAACGATGGATGTCAAGAAAATCCGCCCCCAAAAAACGAAGAAGAAAAAATAGATCACAGTCTCCTCGTGAAGCGAGAAAATAAACAAACAACATCAGAAGACAGCCAACCCCAACCTACAAAAAAACGGGAGACCACCAAGAAACCATCCATGTCGTCATCGCCACCCCAGCTACCAAAACATCCAACAACCACCAGTAAAGGTAAGCCATAGTCACAATCACAACCCGTTACACTGCCGAACAACAAAGAAAGCAAACTCCCACCAATAATTCTCCACGAAAGCACACTAAAATAAACATACTAGAGAGAGAAAATGAGAAACTTCTAGGTACACTTAGAAAGCGACTTCGATACAGAAATCGTTCTCCAGGAGCTAACTAAAAAAAATATCGAAAATCTAAAATTCATATCAGTTAAAAAATTTTCCAGTAAAAAATTCATAGCAGAAAACAAATCTCTCCCCACATACATTGTATAAATATCACCGGATAGTAACATAAATAACTTAAAACAGATCAGAAGAATACTACACATTTACATAAAATGGGAAAAAATCGCAAAGAAGGATCGCATTCAGTGTATGAGATGCCAAAGAATCGGACACGTAGCCGCAAATTGTAACCTAGAATGCCGTTGCGTAAAATGTAACATTCCTCATAATTCAGCAGAATGCCCTCGCAGCAGGGAACTCCAACCTGACACCCAACCATACTGTGCCAATTGCAGAAGTTTCGGACATCCCGCCTGTCCAAACTTTGGACAGATGATGTCCAAAACTGAATGAACTGAAACAGAAAATCGAGAAAAAAAGCAGCCGTAAGTGCATCAAAAGAAAAAAAACACGAAATCAAAAATAAATTTATAAAACAAAGAATCTCGTTCAGCGAAATTATAGCAGGAAGTACAATAACAACAGAAAAAACCAAAGAAACAGACACACGCTCCCAACTCACCATCCCAACTCAGCAAAACCAGAACACGTTAATAAAGCAAATAAAATCAGCTATAGAAACAACGGTACAAAACCAAATAGAACGACTATTTGAACAAATAAAGGTTAACTCAAACAAAATCACGGTTATAACAGAAGCCCTTGACATTCAGTTTTGGGTGGACAGAAATCCCAATACACCAAAGAAAGAAAAAATAAGACCACAAACACTAAACATTTTAGACAAAACAATTAATGTAAACTCGATAATTTCCAACGAAAAAAGAGCTTCGCTGACAAAACTACTAAAAAAACACAAACCAGATGTGATTCTTCTTTGCGAAACCAAACTAAACAATAAACACAAAATACAATTCAGAGACTATGCATTCATCAGAAACAGACCAAATGCCAAACAGGGTGGGGGACAAAACAACATGAAATTCAAAAACATCCAAACAGACCATTCAACAAATCCAACATTCGAAACAACCATCCTGAAATTAAAACTGCAAAACGATAATAACTCATTCCTAATAGCAGCCTATACCACAAGCAGAGGTAAAAATGAATTCACAGCAAAATTGAAAGGAAAATTTTCAAGAACTTAGAAATATACAAAAGTAACAATTACTTCCTTCTAGCAGGCGATCTTAATTCAAAGCACAATGGAACTATTGGAACGCAACGATGATGTCAGATGTGCTGAGCATCGACGGCCGAAGCGTCTTCCTTTTTTCTGGATTTCTTTTGTTAGTCGAAAGTCGAGAGTCGCCAAGAACATTTGACATCGTCGTGTAGTTTATCCTTACATTTCTTCTTTTTCCTTTTCACTTAGTTTATTTACACTGCATATGCGAGTTCCCTGTGATGTTTATTTTACACTAATATATGTCAATAAACTTATGTAATAACCTAAATTTGCAACAGAATCAGCCTTGCAGACAACAATAGAAGCACTGTATAAACGGCTCAATACAAACCAAATAATCTACAGACTCACATTACTGCACACAGAAGTTCCATCATATCCCAAAGACGGATCATTCCTCGACATATGCATAGCAGACAACAGACTTCATTTTCACGATCTATCAGCACACAAAAAAAAATTAAATCCTTCAAATATATAACGACAGTGACCATAGAATCGTATCCATAAAAATTTCACTAAAAACACACGAACATTTTGAAATAGACGAAAACAATCCCAACATAAAATATAACTACAGTAAAACAGACTGGCCCAAATTCAGAGCGCACTGAAACAACAATATAGACATACCGAATGACAGAAATCTAACAACAGATGAGATTGACAGATATATTAATAATTATAAACAGCTTAACACAAACATCACAAACGCAATAGATCACAAACAATTGCAAGCAACAATTATAACTCAACAGATCAGATATATCACCCCACAAATAAAGAAATTTCGTCATGAAATTTAATAAAATTCATTTATTTATTTATAAATTTAATAAAATTCCCTACAGCCAAGGCCAACAAACACATAAATGTAATGTAAAAAGGACGCATCTTTGGACAATACCGCCAGGACCACAAGGTAATTACAAACACTGTTTTATGGGACTGACCTACCCGACACTACATATTGGTCTTAATATGTCACCTTTTTGATTACGTGATCGGGAGACAATGAAGACTACAGTATAAAAAGCCAACACGGTTTCTCGTCAATTAAAGTCAAGCTCGTTAGTAGAAAGTGTGCTTCCCGTGTCACCATCTTATGAGTACATCACTCGCACAAATTCAACACTCAATCAATTTTCCACAGCAGTGGGTAGTCCTTCGAGCCAAGTATATATACGCAGAGGAACAGGTAGACGACAGTCGAGACTGTCCTTAACATTTGGTCTTTCGAGCCGGATTGCGAACCAAAAAGACTCGAAGCAGCACACGGTTGACACCAGTTTTCCGTATCCTTTCATCACTCGAAACACTTGGAACAGTAGTAAGTTCAGTGATTCACTAATTGTACGAATCATCGTACAAGAGGGAACACACGCATCCATCGATCAACGGATCGAACAAAGAAGATCCTTGAAGGAACCGGGAGGCAACACTACACAATGGAAACCAGTGGAAACCAGAGGACACAAGTCCAACAATACCTTGGAATCAAGTCTGACTGGAATCAACCAACCTTGGAACCAAACCTGCGATGGATAACCGATCGCACATCAGCAACAAGGAAGCAATCACATCGCATCGTCTATCTCCTAACAAGTATGGTCCTATCCTAATCTATCTGCGTAATGTCTAAACAATGGATCCTCAATAAGAGGTTGATCGCTGAGCGGCGCGTAATAAAGGCCACATTAACAAAACTGAAAAGCTTTGTAAACGAAAATATGAAATCGATGCCAACCACAAATGTTCAAAACCGTATGGAATTTCATCGACCGTTAATTGAAAAGTTCGTTAAGCTCCAATCGACACAGGCACTGATATGGAGATATCGCAGAGCGACGAGAGAGATCATTTTACAGACATCTATTTTATAATAGTTTAATATCTGAAATAGAAGGTTACATCACGACTGTAACTCCTGACAGTAAAGGGAGTACGGCTCTCAATTCTCCATCTGGATCGGCGATTCCCATTATTTTGCAGTCACACTAACAAATGATCAAATTGCCGACCATTCGACTGCCATCCTTTGATGGCAATTACAATAAATGAATTAAATTCCGCGACAGTTTCTTATGTTTAATCCATCAAAATAACTCTCTTTTGGACGTTCAACGATTTCATTATTTAAGCGCTACATTTCACGATCCTGCTACCCGCGTTATTCAAACGCTAGGAATTTCTGAGGCCAATTACGAAATAGCCTGGGAAAGGTTACGTGCACGTTACGACAATTCCTCCGCTCTTCGGCATCATTTGAACTCACTGATAGACCTTGCTCCTGTGCAATAACATTCTCAACGCTTGGTAAGAGAACTCATCGATGGTGCTAACAATCATCTTGCAGCCCTAAAATCGCTAGGAAAACCCGTAAAGAACTGGGACAGCCTTGTAGTCACCATCCTGTCCAGAAAATTAAATCAGTCTACAATTAGGGAGTGGGAAAGACGTGCATTAGCTTCAGCACACCAAACTCGTTTACCAGACTTCACTGATTTTCTTGATGAACAGTTTCAATATTTGAAGAACATAGCGACAACTAGTCAAGTGGGAGGCCATTCATGATCAATTAAACGAAGACCTGAGCAACCGACCACATATGTAATTAATACAATAATCATCTGTCTGGTTTGTTCTGGTTCAGATAACCACCACTTATATCAGTATAGTCAATTCAAGAAATTTGATGTAGCAAAAAGACGTAAGATTGTAAAGATATCACGCATCTGTTTCAATTGCCTTAAAGATGCCATTAAACAAAGACATGCACATAACTATTGCAAGATCTGCAATAGCTAACATCACTCGTTATTACACATAAATACGATTCAAACAGAACCCGCTAACACTGCAACCGGTGATTCTCCATAAGGAACTTCAAGCAGCAAACCCCGCAACTATGTTGCCAATAATCAACCGCGATAGTTTTAGTACGCGATTGCCAAGGCGAAAATGGGGAATGTAAGATATTGTTAGATTCCGGATCTCAGGCACATCTTATTACAGAGGATTGTTGCAAGACACTAGGCCGCAAGATTACACCAATCAATGCCACCGTAGCTGGAAATAGAAAGGCAATCAATTCAATAAAAGGCACAACGCAGATTGAAATAACCTTCAGATACAACAGTTCCAGGCTGGAATCTCATGCTTGACAATAAATAATATCACCGCCAACATGCCAAATGTGCCATTAACATTTCAAAACCTAAAAATCTCGCATCACCTGTAGTTAACTAACCCTAAATTTCACCAATATAGACGGATAGACATGCTCATTGGTGCAGGATTATCTTGGAAACTGTTGTATCTCGGACAACATAGAGTAGATACGCGACTACTCTTGCAAAAGACACAACAGGATGGGTACTCGGAGGACATCTTCCCACAAAAAGTCAATGTAATCCGACTACCTGTCAATTAGCCACTGACAATGATTTCCATACACAATTGCAAAGATTCTGGAAAATTGAAGAATCGAGTGCAAACTGCTAGAGCCGACAATAGGACAGACAAGTGCGAACAGCACTTCAGAACCACGACACAGCAGGATTCCACTGGCCGGGGTTGTGAGCATTCCTTTAGATTTCTTAAGAAAATAAGGTGGATTTAGGACATTCTAACGAGTAAATATATCCGATTCCTTGCTTTAGAACGCAAATTACACAAGAATTCAGGTTTGCAAGAACAATATATCGCCTTCCTAAGGGAATATGAACAGTTAGACCATATGACCAGATTAAAGAAACCTATAGACTATATGGACTGCCTGCATATTATCTTCCCCATCATGCCATCATCAAGGATAACAGTATGACCACGAAAATACGAGTCGTATTCGATAGCTCGGCAAAAACAACCTCTGACCTATCACTCAATGACGTACAATTAGTGGGACCGACCGTTCAAAGCGATCGTTTTTTTTATTTTAATCAGATTCAGGCAGCATAAATACGTATTATCGGCCGACATCGAAAAAATGTATCGGCAAATATTAGTCGATTCGAGTGACAGACATTTTCAGCGAATTTTATGGCGGTCAAATTCAAGCTCACCAATATGAATTAAACACTGAAACGGCATCTGCCCCCTTTCTAGCAACGTGGGTGCTGCATGATAGAAAAACCCAACAAGCAGGTAGATCCCTTCGAGTCAGTCACGTCATTCTAACCGACTTTTACGTAGACCTCATAACGGGAGCTGAGACAATTTTTCAGACACAAGAATTAACAAGTATTCTATTATAGCACGGTTTTCATTTAAGGAAATAGGACTCTAATCACCGCTACATACTACAACAAGGCACAAACCCGATGGATCGAATCGAAATTCCCTCAGACAAGGACCCAAAAACCATAGGTTTATTATTGTGGTCACCAACCACTGATATTTTAGAATTCAAAATCACACCAACAATTAACCACGGTGTCACAAAACGAACTATACTATCAGACGTAGTACAAATATTCGATCCGTTAAGTTTAATAGGACCTATAACATGATTGTTGCAACGTCTCTGGCAATTGAAGTCAGATTGGGATGAGTCGATTCCCCAAGAATTACATACACAATGGATAAAGTACTAAAGAAACTTAGAAAACATGTAAATCCTAACCTTTCCACGACGCGATTTATTTAATTAAATTCAACAACAAAAATGAAAATGCACGGCTTCTCAGACGCATCAGAGCGAGCGTATGGTGCGTGCATCTATTTACGCTCTCAAAGAATACAGGAAAATGGGCAACGAGATTATTATGCGCTAAATCTCGCGCGTTGCTCCATTAAAAACAATCTCGTTGCCGCGTTTAGAATTCTGAGGAGCCGTCTTATTGGCAAACTTGCTCAACAAGGTGAGATCAGCATTAAGAAAGGTGTCCGTAAAGGAATACTTATGAACTAACTCAACCATTACGCTTGCTTGGCTTCGAGGTCCTCTCACCAAATGGAAGACATTCGTGGCCAATCGAGTCGCTGAAGTTGAGGCCATCGCCAATCCCGACACTTAGCATATTTCTTCAGAACATAAACCATCTGATCTGATTCCCCGAGGTGTTCAGCCAAAACTTGATACATATTTTTGATGGTCTTAGGCCTAGTTGGCTTAACAAACCGGAAAACATGTGGCCAATTTCCTCCGAACAATCAGCACATCCTCCGGAAGAACGAATCATCCAAGTTACGACACTCCGATTACAACCGATTCTAGCTTCGTTAACAGAATTTCTAATTTCACGTGGTTGATCAGGGTCACGGCTTATTATATCTTTGATTCGCGAATAATGCACAGAAGACAAGGCTGCATCCAAATCAAACAGCAGTACACTAACAACTGCGGAGCTTTGAAATGGCCCTAGCAAAATTAATACAACTAGACATTTCCAACTTGAACTAATAGCACTAAAGGCAAGAGTTTCCATTCCAAATTCAAGTCCTGCTGTCATTAGGCGTATTCCTGGACAAAGATGGACTCATCAGGGTGGACGGAAGACTCGCGAACGCAGCCATAACCTATAATACAAAACACCAACTTCTACTACCGGCGCTATACCATTTCACTAAACTACTCGTGACTCACGAACACATACGACTATTACACGCGGGACCGCAGCAAGTAACAGCATCAATACGCGAACGATACTGGCCATTGTCATACACGAATGTAGTGAAGAGAATCATACGAACATGCGTTAGGTGCTTCAAGGTACAACCTCGATCATCAGAGCTTCAACTGCCGGCGTCGCGCATAACACCGGCACGAGCATTCTCGTCCTGCGGCGTGGATTACGTAGGTCCATATTCAATGAAACAACGAAATCAGAGCAAGATGATAACAAAGGCGTACTTATGCATTTTTGTCAGTCTCGTAATCAAGGCAGTACATTTAGAACTGTCTACCGATCTTGGTACCAACACATTCTTGAACTGCTTCCGACGTTTCATCGCACGGAAAGGTCGATGCCAAAGGATCATCTCAGGCAACGGGCGAAACTTTGTCGGAACAAGAAACGAATTAAGATATTTAGACATATTGTTAAACAGTGTCGAACACAACAGACAAATAGCAACCTTCTTACACAAAGATGGCATTGACTGGCAATTAAACCCGTCACACGCACCACATTTCGGGGGACTCTGATAGAGTGCGGTAAAATCAGCGAAATTCCACTTAAAACGAGTTATCGGCGATCAACAACTAACGTTCGAAGAACTGTGTACCCTGTTAACGCAGATAGATCCTGCTTAACTTCCCGTCCCTTAATCCCATTATCCTCCGATCCAGAAAATTTAAATCCATTCACTCCTGGTCATTTCCTATTCGGCGATACAATAATGGTACTGCCTCACTCAAACTTACGAGATATCAATAGCAATAGACTGGGACGTTATCATTTGATTCAGAAAATGTTACAGCATTTCTGGCAGCGATAGCAAAGGGAGTATCTGCATCACCTACAGCAACGCCACAAATGGCGTAATTCATCAGCAAACACATAGCAAGGGACACGTTGATGGTCATTCGCGAAGACCTACCTCCTCTGAAGTGGCAACTCGCTAGGGTAATAGAACTACACTTTGGTGTAGACGGCATAACCCGCGTAGCGACAGTACGCACAGCCTACGGAATTTTAAAAAGACCTGTAACGAAACTTTGTGTTCTAACAATCGAGGACCAGAAATAATCAATTGTAACCTAATCTTAGTATCTAAGTATATCCTGTACATATTGTAAATTTTATTTCAAACGATATGGCATCTACATTGGCAGTTACTATTGAATATGCAAGGCACATTCAAAGTGGGCCGCATGTTGTAGAAGTTAGGAATGCGTTCCTTGGACCTGGCCCTACAGCCAAGGCCAACAAACACATAAATGTAATGTAAAAGGGACGCATCCTTGGGCAATACCGCTAAAGTAATTACAAATACTGCTTCATGGGACTGACCCGACGCTACATCTTGGTCATAACAAGACAACAGAATAAAAAGGACCAACACGGCTGGAACAGGGCTTTTTCGGCAAATAAATTCAAGCTCGTCACTACAAGTGTGCTTCACGTGCCATCACCATCTTGTGAGTGCATCACTCGCATAATTACAAATTCAGCATTCAATCAATTTCCCACAACAGTGAGTGGTTCTTCGAGCTAAGTATATATACGCAGAGGAACAGGATCGACAACAGTCGAGACTGTCCTTAACAATATACATATTACATGTGGATCTCTGTAGATGAAACCATTAATGTAGTAAATCAATATACTGAAAATTTAATTAACAGATATTATAAATTAGTGAAATTCTGAAATTTATCGGAACTTAAAAGATACAGCCGAGTTTCTGAAGAAATGAAATAACTGCAATATAATCTAAATCAATATGTCTAAAATCAACAGAATCACGTCGTTTTACATATAGCATTAAAAATGTTACTTTTGCCGAAAAAACGTTATCGACCTGAAAGTTAAAATTTAGTATAGTGTTGTTATTTCTGGATCGAGTCAAGTGGAATTTGACTCAAATGTTTTATTTTACATTAATTAACAGATAATTTCCAATAAAATTTCGAAATTCGTGGGAATTTAAAAGTTACAGCTGAATGTCGTGAAATAACTGCAATAATATATTCGGAAATCAATATGAATCGCGTTGTTTCTATTAAGTATAACGTTGACTCTTTCACGACTAGCGCCGTCACATTGGCTAGCGACAATAACGATATACAAATTGACAGCACGCATTAATTATATAAATAGACATTTTACAAACCGTGATAATAATAATGAACTAAGACTTATCGGAAAACACTTCCCTACTCCATATATATTTGCAGGAAAAAATAAACTACGAAGATGCGTTGTTTGCAGCAAGAATGATGAAAGACACAAATCACTTTATCAGTGCGATGAATGTGACGTTCGATTGCGTATGCATCCCTGCTTTAAAATTTATCAAACATATTACTAAATTATATTTATCATTGTTATATAATTTCCAACAAACAACTTAAAGTGAAAATTTATTACTGGATTTATTTTAAAATACAGAACAACATTCCCTTTATCCAATACATCCGTAAGTCCTCTGCTGTCCCAAAGAAATCCTCTAAGATTTTACACGGACACACTGGGAGCCCCAAAAACGCGAGACACTTTTAGTGTGTACGGTGTGCACTAACGGCACGACAATCCGTTCGTTACTGGCGTACTGATGGCTAGTTCCGCCGTCGCACAAGGGTTAAAAATGTTAGTTTTGTCGAGAAACTGTTACATCGAACTGAAAATAAAGATTTGGCATAATTTCCTTATTTCTTAGTTCAAATGGAATTTAATCTAAAATGTCTTATTTTGCATATCGTGTTAAGGAAATTATAAATTCTATATATAAACTAAGCCACATTTACTACGCTCGAAATCCAAGGATGCATCGATATTATTAACAACCACTTGCCGACAATAATCGCTTGATCACCATGCACCATGGAGAACTGCTGTTCCAAACATCATCGATTGAGAAAGATTCTCCAAAGTGTATTCGCGCTTTCGTTAATCATACCAGAACACATCTCCACTCTCTGAAATCTTTAAAATTACCGGTCGACACGTGAGACATCTCTGTTATTTTGCACGTATTTCCAAAACTGGATAGAGACACGCGTCTAGAATACGGAAAAACATTGAAATCCGATGACACTCCAGCACTAAATCAACTACTCGATTTCTTAACCGAACGAGCAAGGTGTTTTGACGCGTCAACTCATTATTCTACTTCAAACAACAAACATAAAGCCAATCCACAACGCAGCTCTTCGCAAGACTACAATAACATCGTCCGACAGAAGTAACAAAACTTCTTTACCGATTCGCGACACCTACCGCTTTCATCTCCTCGTGCCTCGATATCACAACCGTCAACTATCGTCGCGCCCTTCAACAACACGACCATCGTTATCTTGCCCATCATCGCATCGGCCGCAATCGCCAACTCCAAATTTGTCGAAAAGGATGGGATGGTCCATTTGTGAAACAAACGAGCATCTATGAATGCGAGAAGTTTCATAAATTGACAGTGCCACGACGTGTCGAACTAGCAAAGAGGAAGTCTTTGTGTTTGAATTGCTAATAACTTGACCATCCTATTTCGGCCTGTAGATTGATAAATGCCGGAATTGCGATCAACACCATCATATTTTTCTACATTCGACCCAATGACAGTCGCCCAGACACTCAATAAAACATACATCATTATCAGCTAACACACCAACAACTGAATTAATGACAACGGTCCTCAAGGTACTCGCAAACAACGGAGATTAGACAAACTGTCGAGATCTTCTGGATACACGTTCAACAGCTAATTTTATAACAGAAGAATTAGCCAACATAATTTGCGCCCTGAAACAGTCTTGTTTCCAAAATTCCAATCCAATCGGAGCGATGAACGAGCTAATCACAACCTGCAATCACACAACAATCCTTACAGGTTATGAGAAAGCACTCGAATTTCTCATAATACTGAAATTTCCACCCTTGTTCCAAACGAACCTATCAATACCAACGCACTCAGAATACCTCTAAATATCAAAAATTGCGAAGTCCACAGCAAAAGCAAGCTGTTCACATTAAATTCGTTCCTAGATAGCAATGGAATCATCCGAGTCGGAGGAAGGCCTATTCAAATAAACTAATCTTACAATGCTACACATCCAATAGTCTTTCCAAAGCTCCTCATGTTGTCTCCCTGATTATCCAGTCCTATCACATCAAAAACCTTCATGCTGGGGCACAAACTACACTCTACTCAATCGGACAAAAGTACTGGCTACTTGATGAACGAAACCAAGACAATTAGAAGTTGCATAAAATGTTTTGGAGCAGCTCCACCATCCACGGATTATCCAATGAAAAATTTACCGGCAGTTAGGATAACTGAAGCACCATCCTTCACTAACGTTGACATTGACTATTGTGCATCATCCTTTATCAAGGAAAGAAAGGTGCGTAATCGAAGTTGTTGTATCTTGAACTTATCAGCGATTTAAGCACCGAAGCCTTTCTTGCTAGTTTGAAAGATTTATCGCCAGACGAGAGAAATGCGATATTTATTCTGACAACGGCACCATCTTCGTCAGTGCCAACAATGAATTGCAAATAATCTTCGACAATTACTCAATTGAAAACAACACCAAGAACAGGTGCATCTCTTTCTCAGCAATAAAGGAATAGAGTAGCATTTCATTCCTCCACAGTCTCCAAACTTCGGTGGATTGTGGGAATTATCTGTAAAATTTTTCAAACACCATATCAAACGTGTGAGCAGTAATGAATTTTACTTACAAAGAGTTTAATGCCTTCATCATACAAGTCGAGTCCATACTAAACTCAAGACCCATCACTATCAGATCCTAATGATCTTCAAGCACTGACTCCCGGCCATTTTTTAATCGGCAGACCATTGACAGAATTACCGGAGTATGACTTCAGCAACATTCCAACAGGCTCTCTTCTTGGCAACATGCATCGAAGATCAAGAGCGATTTCTGGGTACGCTGGCAAAAAGAATATTTTAACGAACTCAACATAAATGGACCAAGCATACAATCAAAGAAAAATAAATCGTCATTCTACGGGAAGATAATACCTCACCTGCTCAGTGGACCATCAGAAGAATATTCAAAATATATGCTGGTCCAAACGGTATCATCCGTATTGTAGATGTCAAAACTTCTATAAATTGTTACAAACGCAACGTGCGAAAATTGATACCATTACCTATACTGATTTTCTTTAAACATTCACACCACTTTCTATACAATGTTCATACATCAATCAATGTTGAACAATTTGTTCAACGGGTGGCGGCATGTTCGGTCTTACCGGCCGTACCGAACATGGAGGCCATAAACCCCAATGTAATTATAAAAGTCGTCGAGCTTTGGAATTAGTAGTCAGGTATGGATTCCAAAATCCAAGGCTCAATAACTTTCCCTACTACAACTACCCTAATAAAGGGACAAAAATCAATATATAAAAATCTCAATTTGAGAGACGTATTCCTAGGCAGTGCTGTTGGGCCAAAGAGCAATTACAAATATTAGTTTATGGGACCGACCTCACTCAACGGTACTTCTTGGCTTTAATTAATTTGCCTACTGAATCCCGTGACCGGAAAGAACACAATAGAGTCTATATGTATGTAAGACCGATCCATAAGGAGTAGAAAAGTCAGATTTAGTAGTTCAGCAAGAGAATTCAAGCGAGTCCAGGATCGTCAGATTATTCGAATAGCTCAACTCAAACCTATTCTCAACTGATCAAGCCTTTAACTTTGAACTAGCTGCCCTTCATTAACGTTGAATCACTGTTATCATCAAATCTCCGTCCATTACGTCAATTCAGATCGACACGCTACTCATAGCATTGCGAAAAAGCGCGACTTATTTTCTAAAGTTACCAAATCAATACTTATGAAAAAAATTTTCCAAAAAAGAGACATCGCTAGGCTTTATACACAAGACGTACATGAATCCAAACAGAACTTTGAAAAAAATTAAAGAGGTTTGCTTAAGAAGAACTTTTCTTAAATGAAAAATGGTAAATTGAAATAGAACGGTATACATTTTATTTTTTATATTAATTAACTTTTAACACAAAAGATGTAACTACAATTGATGTAACTGCACAAAATATGTTCCGGCAAAATAATCTTGCACAACATTTAATGTTCAAGACCCATTTAAGCATTTCACCAACCACAACACAAAAATTGGAAACAAATGATTTATCATTAATCGAATCGATCAGAATATATGTATATATGTATAGAAATTATATTTAATTATATTATAATTACAATGGTCAAAATAATGATAGGTTCACTATTGTTACGCCCATATTTCCCGTTTTTATTTTTATGTGCATTGTTGAAAATTTATTGAGTCTCCTGAAATGGAAATTTCTTGCAAATTTTTCCCTCCTATGTATGTGTACTCGCAAGATTCTCAATGTCCTGTTGAATATTCTTACAAACTGACATTAACATTAAGTTACTTACAATTAGTGAGACAAATAACAAAACTATGATTTCCAAGCGCTGTTTAATAAAATTTTTATAAAAAAAAAAAAATTGGAAATTTACTAAGGCGTTTGTTAGATGTTCCTTACTGTGTCCCTTTCACTGCTACTGTGTTTACTCAAGTTTCGTTAAGAAAAACGTTAGCGTTTAGAAAAAAATGAATTATTGTCTACATCAAACAATATAATTTTAGGTTCAGTGTATTTTTTTTATAAATTCTTGGATCAATCTTGTAAAAATATTATAAGCTAAGCACCAAATCTGATGATTTTTAGATATTTTAGGATAAATTTTATATTTATTTTATACTTCTGAAGTATAATGTGTCATGGAAACCCGTTAACTGATCATTACTCTTAAGAAGACAGGAGTTTAAATAGGAAAATCTCAAGAAAAATTGAAAGATCGCTAAATGTTATTAATCATTTCTGTAAAATCAGATGATATATACAACACTAAGAAATCTACAGGTCGATTGAAGAAATGACGACAGATAAAAAACAAACATTCTTTATAAAGCTCGTAAAAATAAACAAATTTCAGTTTGTATAATAAAAATAGTTAATGACATTAATGAAAATTGTAAAATCGTATTCAACTATATGTTCTGTTAATTGTGTTAAAAACAATCTAAATTGTGAAAATATTCAACAAAAACATACTTTTACATTGTAAAACTGAGGTGAAGCTCTTATTATTTCGATCACTGTATCTAAATTGCTGGTAGTAGTGAAGTAAAAATTAAAAATAATTGCTACTTCTGAAAAAACACAAGATCAATCACATTAATAAACATTTCAAATATTTTATGTAATGAATACGGAAAATGGTGTAAATTTAAGCACTTACTTATTACTACATCGTGTGATAAATAACAAAAAAATTCTCATTTTTCATGTATAAATTAATTCAATAAATTTCTAGTTCAGCGGCTTTTCCCAATTTTGTTTATTTTTATTGCCGTCTTTTTAATCTAAGGGATTCATTGTTAAAACAAGAAATTAATTGGGAGATATCGAAAAGGTTATAGACATAAACATTCACGAGCTAACGATAAGCACAGCCATTTGGTACATGTACCGAGTGCTGAATGTTAAACACTAGTAAGCAAATAGTAAAAATATACGATGTATATGTTTTAAATTATGTTACATTTAATTACATTTCATCTGATAAATTATCATAGATATAATGAAATATTTAAAATATCTTCATGACGTGAAAAATGAAATTTTTTAATATAACATTTTCTTAAAAAGAAAGTTAAAAAAATAAGAACCATATAACCTTTTCAACTTTCTCCAGTTGATTTCTGATTTAAAAACAAAATGAAGCTTTTCAAAAAAAACCTATAGCAAAATAACCAAAATTGAGAGCCGTAGAAATTTACCATTAATTTTTACCGATAAACGTCGCCAACTAAATTTGACAAAAATAATAATTTATTGTAATTCGAACTATAATACATCACAATAATTATTGCAAAATATATGTAAAATATATATTATAATATATAGTAGATTATCCAAATTTACATAGAAAAATGAGCGTATAATGCCAAGTATTGAAACGAAATCGAAAATAGTCAAAAAATTAAAAAATGATGAGAATGTTACAAAGTTAGCGAAAATTGTCGGAAAATCCACAATTACTGGCATTAAAAAAACAGCAGGTTGAAATTTAAAATTATTTGAAAAGAACACATTTCTTTAGCACATCTTTGAAATTTCCTGGTGCGAAAAAATAAAAATGTAAACGCCGTGTACCAATGGTTCATGCAAGTCAAAGATGAAAGAATACCAATTTCCGAATTGGTACCTTGTAAAAAAACTGTAAAGTTAAAATTGCAATTAGAAAGCGATCTAAATTTTAAAGCCAGTATTAGCTGGCTGACAAAATCACGTTATTATAATTGGCAGTTAGATGTCTTGAAAAGCTTTCTGATAATACTGTTGCATAAATATTACAAAAGACATTCAATAAATGTTTAATTGAAGGAGAGTGCAAATTGCGGAACACATATAATGCCGACGAAACAGGTTTATTCCAGAAAGTTTTGCCAAAAAAAATTTTAGCTTTGCGCCATGAAAAACCAGCTCTACTATCAATTGCATATAGAAGTGAACAAAATACGGTAAATTTTTTTACGGAAACAGTAGAAAAATGTATTAAAAATAACAGTAAAGATGTACCTTCTTATTTTGAAATATTCGAGACAGAAAAATTGATGGATTAAAGTTAACAATTTAACTCATTAAAACAATTTTACTCATTAAAAAATTTTACACATTAAAAAATTTATGCAATTTGATAGCTAAAAAAAGAGCTTTTAGATTTATAATAAAAATCGTCTTTTTTTATAATTATTCTAATTTTGTTGTTTTTCAATATGCAAACATCTGAAGTTTGGTAACAAATTATTTTTGTTGGCAATATGACAAACTTCAGGATTTTTTAAACATATTTAGAGGGTTACAATATTACATTAGATCCCTTGTTTCTTTCAATTCTCTTTCTGTAAAACATGTAAGTAGTTTATGGTTATTTTTTATTAACTTATGAATTTTCATGCTATTATTTACAATTTATAATCATACGTCTAAAAATCTGGTTTAACATCATGGCTTTTAAGATGTCATTGTGAAAGTTCTCTTTTTTTAAGAAAGAGAGAGGAAGTAATAAATATATATTAAAAATATATTATTGTAAAATCTCTAAGATTAAATTTACAAGGAATAAATTCACAATTTTCTACAATATCATTTAGTGTTGACTCATACACCATAAATCTATTTCATACTATTTATATTTCACATTATCTAACCTCATAAATATATTTCATCTAATATTTTAAAGAAATCGTCCAATTGTTCTTTGCTGATATTGTGCTAAGATGGATACTATATCAAAAACATATACCATATATACTATGTATGTATATTATTATTATACAACTTCATATACCTTTTTGATTTTAATTTTTATTGTTTATAAATAGCTTTTGTATGTAATGTAAAATTTTTTTAATTGGATTTATTGTTCTATTTCTAGGTACAAAATAGTTTTATATAAGGCACCATAGATATTTTTTCATATAATATGGCATTACAAATAAGTCAGCTTTCACCATATTGTCCAAGAAAAAATAGTCTATTATGAATATAAATGAAGATATTCTAAATCTTTATCAATAGTCTTACAATCACATTTTAATTCTTATATCAGGGAATAACAATGGCCAACTATGTATATTAACGTGACGATTTTTTTCAGAGGCTATAAAATTATTAATAGAAACGTAAACATTTTCAAAAATTTTAAAATTAGTATTATTATTGTCATTAACAAAAGTTTTAATATACTTTTTATCATCTAACTTAATAACTGCTATTTCATTATCAGAACCAGGCTTTAAATATAAGTCAATTACTATTTTGACTTTAAAATTTGTTTAAATGGTATGCAGTAATGTGATCTTGTCTGTAATGTCCAAATCTAGTTTCTAAACAATCTATTTGAATTTCATCTGATATATTTTAAAATATTTAATTTTCTAATACAATATTTTTAATTCTAGTAAACCATAGATATTTTTTGTAAGTTTATAGATCCAGACAGATGTCTATTTATCATAATAAAAAATTTATTTAAATAAGCACATCTATCAAGTGAATCATTTGTAAAGGCTGATTCTTTAAATCTTATTTCTTTGAATGCTGTTTTGACATTTATTATTTTCAACCATGTATCTATAATATTATTTGCAAATTTTAACTGAAACAAATAAGTTCATTAAAAATTTAATTGACTAGTATTTTAAAATAGTATTTTAAAAAATAATCTATATCTTTATCATATAAGTGTATATAATAATATATCATCACATAAGTTGTACATAACTTATAAATTTAAAAAATAAACTATTCGGTATTTTTTAAACTAAATCATTTAATTGTAATATATCTTAAAATGTGTACGAAATCATTTATAAAAAATAAAGATCGATTCTTTCCTGAAGAAATATTATCTGTAATAAATGACAATAATTTTAAAATTTATGTTTTTCAAAGCCAATGTAACCTTTTTAACAACAACAATTTATTAATATTCATTTTATGAATTTTAGCAAAACATAAATAACGGTTTTAAAATCATACAACACATGTTGTAACAAAACTCACACAAACAGTTGTAGCAATATCAGTGCTGTCATTTGTTGTACCAATTAAATTTTCTTTCATGTAAGATTTTATATAAATTTTATCTAATATTAATAATATAAGTACCAATGAAATTTTAAAGACGTTTTTCCTTCTTTAATATGTACTAAAAATTATTTGACAGCGTATTTGAATTTATCTATTAAATAATAATCTATAAAATATATAAAATAAACTCTTGCTAATTTTACAAATCTACCTGCATGTGAAAATATAAGATGAAGCATTGAAAAAGTTATCATTAAAGAATTAACCAGTTAAAAGAATGTCACTATTACAAAACTAAATTTGTAATCTGCAAACAAATAAAATCCTATTATTTTTCCCATTACTTATTTTTAGTAATTCCAATAAATTTAGAACCACATCTATTATAATATTTTTATCATTTATATTGATATGCTCTAGAACATTTATTATTTTATATCCATTACACTATTTTTAACTGGTCTTTTTCAGCCTTTGATAAAAATAGTTATTTTCAAATTAATCAAGAAAGATCAAAATTTAAACAAAGATAAATAATATATTCTTTTTTTAACAATAATATTTTACTTTTTATCTATGTTAATCAATTTGTCTGTACTATTGAATTCTTTAAAAATTTTGGAAGAAAAACATGTTTTCAACTTTCCACACATAATAATATTTTAAACTGCTAAAGCCTCTTATCTTATCTTCTCTTCCTTTCTTTTTCTTCAAATTTATGAAACAATACAAAGTAGTGCACCACTTTTTAATAATAATAATAAGGAACAGTCATTACTTTTCCTATTCTCCAATCCATTGCCGTAAATTCAACATCTCTTTTCGCAAGATGTCGATAATGAAGCACTGAATATTTTTCGATAAATTGTATTATATTTAACTAGTTTTGCTTTGCCTTTTCATTGGCAATTTAAAAACATGCACTTTTGAATTATTTCCAGCAAATTAATTGCCATTCTGCGAATGTTATTTAAAAAACAGCACATAGCATATATACACTAGCAATCTTTTCATTGAGTAACAATATAAAACTGGCCATTTTTTTGTGCACAACGCGTTGTGCTCCATGTACAGAGGACGCTACAAAAATTTGACTTTCCTTTTGTCCTATAAAAAGGCGATAAAGATCTACATGTTGTACACATATTCTCAATTAAATTTTTCGTATTGTTGATTGTATCTTTTCATGTATTCATTGTTTCATTCAAATGATTATAATTACAGTTCCGAAAAGTCTCGATGGTAGATCGACGTGAAATAAATATGAAATTTTAGCTTCGTACATTTATTAATTTTCAAAATGTTAATAAAAATTTTTAATACTCACATTGCACATTATAGTACAATATATTAAATTCTGTATATACAGGTGATATACATTAATACAATAATTATCATTGTATCAATCACTATTGATGACTTATATATATATGATGTTCAACGTAAAATCAGTTATTGTAACTTTTATACTTCCAAAATTATCACTGTCGAAATAAATAATTATTTTTGGTCTTTAAAAAAATCTGTTCAAACTTATACTTTCATTTAAGAAAGTATCCTATATAATTTTTATAAGAGAAAATATTATCCTAAGAAGTGTTCTCATGAAACAAATATTTTGTAATCTGTATAATAAAAGTTTCATGAAAACAAGTTGTTAGGAACGTTTATTAAAAAAAATTCTATAAGATAATTGTTCTAATTATTATTAATCTAATTATTAGGTACTAGTTTTATTTAAAAATATAATCATATCATTGAAAATTCAAATTGATGTATATTATTATGCAATAATTAACTAACTAACCAACAGTGACAATCAAAATGCAGATATATATGTATTACTTTATAAATATCATATATTATAAAAATTAATGTAGCATTATATTAAAAAAATTGTATTGAAAGTTACCTTTATTTTTAAAAAAATAGTGCAGATATCCTTTATTTTTAAAAAAATAATGCACAAAAGTTCATAGATCATTATATTGCTTATAAAATATAGTACTACTTTTTCTTTTTCATTTTTTTCTCATACTTGTTGTATATAAAACAAACACTGTCTAATTCGTGAACACTCTGTATATCACATTTCAAATTAAAATTCTTGCATTCCATAACTAATTTTAACTATTTTAGGTTTAATTTCTTTAGTAATAAACTAGGTATATTCATGTATATTTAATTACTCAAATAATTCGATTTTTTGAATCGCCTTGGTTCCAATTAGTTTGGATAATTAACGTAATTTACCGTCTAATTTACCGTATTACAAAATAAATAATATGTTTAAAATATAAATTTATGCAAATCTTATATGTCAAAATATTCAAAATATATGTGCAAAAAATATGTAAAATATACACAAAATTTATTGAAAATAATATACTATGATAGGACTCTTACAAAGTCTGGAGAAGAAGAAAACGAAGTAAAATAGATACAAAGGGGTCTTCCTTTGTGGCTCTGGATACAAGCCAGACAGGACTAACTGAAACAATTCGGATGTTGGTGTTCTTAATAAGAATCTGGTTATATAGAATATGGAATATGGAATAGTATCTTAGTTACTTTTATATGTTGTTATGTTTCTTTTTACACTTTGTTTATCTGTGACCAATAAAAATTCATATACACAAGAAATTTCTTTTATAAAATCAACACTTCAAGTTTTGAAACTTTCGAGTTTCAAAAGTTTCAAAAGTTTCAAGAGTTTCGAAACCTTACAATGTTTTGGATTTGAATTTAGAAATTAGTGTCGAACTCATCTCTAATTATAATAAAAACAGTAAATGATCGACGTAATTGTCAACCGTACTGGCAATATGCAAGGTTATGTTTCATGAAACTATTTTAATTTCTCATTTGAAAACAAAATATCTAATAAAACTTTTTTGAATAATTTTCGCAAGAAAGGTTTTAAGCTCAACTGGAAAAGAATTGATACGTTTCGAATGTTCTTTTCACTTGAAATATTATTTAAAAATAATTAATACGTTGATCGCCAAACAGAAACCAAGTAAGTTTTTTACCACGAATCCTTAAGTATTCTATTGTTTTTATGCTTTTTCTATGTTTTTGTTTTTTATTCTTCCTTTTATGTTTTTGTTTCTATTCTTTTTGGTAAGTTTATGACATGTACGTGCTTTAATGTTGGCTTGTCAAATTAGAAATTTTTACACATTTTTTGCATCCCTCAAGTGTAGATTAGAAATTTAGAGAATTTGCAACGAGACTCTTAAATCCCATAATGTTTTTTCAATGTATCACAAATAATTATTACAATAATATGTATTGTTATGTAATAACGTAATTACTACTTCAAAAATTTACTATATTGTAAAATTTACTATATTATTTGTTATATCGTTATTTGATATCGAGTTTAATTTGCATAATTTAAGAATGATTTATTATTAAAAACTCATTTTTCTACAAAATATTTCTTCTATTATCTACTAAATACTTCTTGCTTTAAAATTTAAAAATAAGATCATTACCCAATAGAATTTTCTCAACCAGATACGAGTGACGCGGCGATCAAAATGTTAAATATTAATAATATTATAAAAATGTATAACATCTTGGTTGAGATTATTTTCCAACAATTTGAGTAACTTTACAGTAAGCAAATAATAATAGTAATCAAAAAGTAAATCAAAATAAAGTAAATACAAGTAAAATATAAAAAAGTTGAAAATTTGCATCGTTTCAAAATCGATTTTAAACTGAGAGTAATATGAAAAATGACTTTTACATTCGCATGCAGTGCACAAGACTTCTCTATCACAATTTCATAATCTTAAGTCGAATCAGAAAACTTGTAATTTCGAAACATTCTTAGCAAAACCACGTTTCACGAAATATAAAAAATATATTACATGTTAATTAATTTGTTTCATTAATGTCACGTAAATTACAGAAATATAAAAATTATTTTTTATATTATTATTGAAATTCAATTTGACTTGTATTTGTCTCTTCAATAATGACAAAGATCGATTGTGTTCTAATAAATGAAACATTTTAATATATGGATCACGCAATGCGTTTAAGTGATTATTGTAACAGCGCGTTACCATGAAAAAACCAGCGAACAAGATTTAAAGTGCCGATGACGCACTTATTTTCATATATACATATAAATACATATAAATACAACGACCTCCGATCTTTGTTATCGTTGAAAGATACAGCAATGTTCCCGAATCGCCCTAATACGTTTTTATTATTTATGGACGTATGTCATGGTTTATAGGACATATGCATAAAAACATATGTCATGATGCATCTGCATTCAAATTCAGTGTTCGATAAGGAACTTCATAGAAAGCACTAAAGGTTATCGATGTAATTACAACAGAATCGTGGATTGAAAATATCGCGGATATATAAAGCGAAGTTATCAATTGAATGGTTGGTAAAAAGATTCTGGTGCAGTACACGTAAGCAGTAAAACATGTCTTTTAAATTGTTTGGTTTCTTGTTGTTATTCCTTTTAATCGTCGTGATTGTAACGAATGCTGTTGCTGATTCTGGTAAGTTTTTTCCGAAATGTTTACAGTCTGTTTAGTTTCCATTTATTTTAATCGTATAGCCATTTATTTAATCATGTGGCATTAATAATATTGATCATTTTTTGTCAGGAGGAAAAGGAGAATGTGTACCGGGTAAAAGTTATTATGACGGATGTAATACTTGTTATTGCCATAAAAGTGGATTTATAGGCTGTACCTCATTGTCTTGTAAAGAAATTGATCTCGAAACTGGTGTTAGCAAAGAGGTTACGAAAATACCACCCCCGCCCGACTTTTGGAAGAATTCAATTGCTTAAATTGATATATATTGGACAGCATAGATTAGACCATCTTTACAATGAATTATCTTATATTTGGTTATTAATAAACAAGATATAAAAGAGATGTTCAAACTCGAAAGAAATAAATTGTTAGTTTAAAAATTCAATTAAATATTTAACATTATTTCCTTTGCTACTCTCTCTACTTATAAATATCGGATATGTGCTAAATTATATTATACAATAATATATTATATATTATACAATGATATATGATTTGCACTTTCTTTATTTGTCGTTGCCTAATTATATGATAAAAAAAAATACATTGCTCGAAAGATAGAAATAAGCACATATCACATTGTCATATTAATCCTTAGTCTTATGATCTTTTTTCCAAACTTCTTAGATAAGCATTAATTATTATAATTACAACATCATATTGGATGTAAAGTATTGAAACATTATATGTGATTTATGCCTTCTAATTTAGAGAATTTAAATGAAAAATTCTAATTCGAATTGCGTGGCATTGTAATTTTCTTTCTGTATATAATCTTATGTATGCATGTGTATAACCTTATAAGAGGTATTATAATATACATATGTATTTACGTAAATACATAGAAAAAGTACATAAGTAGAAAAATTCCATTATGTAGAAAAAAAGTTTCAAATGAAACTTACTCTGTTTAGAGAGAAACATCTAATGATAATCGCTAGAGACGATTTTTATGCAATTTCTATAAAGATAATTAAAAATGGAATCTACATAGAAATTTGCTTTCATTATTAAATGTTATAATAAGTAAACTACTTTCGATGTCTTATATATTTCTAAATCAGTTTAATGATCATAAATTTTGTCTGAGTGGCCGTGTTTCCGAAATTTCAGGATATTTACTTTCATAAAGAAAACTATTTATTTTTATTTAAATAGATATATAACCTGTTCCATGATGAATTACTGACTAAATATTGAATGATTTTGGTGTTCCAAGATCATTGTAGATCGTTTATTGCTGTTCAAAACTTATCTTCATTGAATGTATGCAGCAAGATTTAATTCTTCGGAATATTTCGTTGGTTCAGTTATGAACATAAACGCCAAGTCCAATGAATAATATCAATTATTGTTACTTCTGTTTATATGATAACAGAAGCTACTACGTAGATATTCTCAGTTACAATTTCTTTGAAGGAATCATATTACTATGGTCGACAGTACGTGTCCTTCACTTCGGTATCAGTTTAACTTACGATAACTCATTATACATCGAATGAAATTATTGATATGATTTGACTTTTAGGAAAAGGTCAAGGAAATTGGAAACTGCATGTTTATGCAGTTCCGCGAAAGATTTCTCAATCGTCCAATGTGACAATTCGAAAATGTGAAGTTCGTTGGAGAGAATTGATGCCGGGTAAAATGCCATTTTAAATATGTAGTAAATAATAAATAATCCTATTTATTTTAAAGTATACATATAGTCTCGAAAATGAAATATTTTGTTTCCTACAGAATAAATTTTTAAACTAATATTTTATTTGAAAAATATTGAAAATATTTAGATTTTGTCTTAAAATGTTTTATTTATTTTCTTTATTTTGAATATTGTTATTGAAAATAACGATGCATATTCAATATATCTATAAATATGAGTAGTTTCTAATCTCTTTTTATTTTCTTTGCATCATATATCGCAATCCAACTGAATGATTTTTTTATGTGCAAAAATAAAATAGAAGTAAGTAATGCGACTTCTCAGTTTTAAAACACATTCAACTTTCCACTATTATTTACTTGTTTTTACCTTAATTTCTTTCAATAAAAACTCTTAGGTTTTATATCAAAGAGTCGAAGAAACTACATTACTTATAACTTAATAATTTAAGAAGATTAAAGTGTTTTATTTCATGTTACAGATTTTATTTTATTCTATTTTGTTTAAATTGATTTAAATTGTTAAAATGAAAATATTTTATTTTCTTTTTTAATTTTTATTTACTTCAAAAACTCTTGAAATGTTTCCCATCGTATTCAATACACAGTTGTGCCTTTTTTATCAAATTCTTATGAACATTATTGTAACGTGTTTTGCTGTTTTGTTGCATTAAACAATCTTTTCTTTTAATTGGTCAATATTTGTAATTTCTTGGTATACAAATGACTTGGTATCCAAATGACTTTGTAAGTAAAACTCAAGAGGATCAGGAGATCGTTGAAAACATTTCCAACAATTTTTCAAGTGATTCGTGACAGTGAAAGTATTTGTAAACATTGGCAGCAGTATCAGTTTATTACGAGATAAGATTGGTAAGTCAAGCCTTACTTAAATATGTAATGCTAAATAAAACTTGAGAGTTGATTTTCTTAGAAATGAAGCGCCGGACGAAAAAATTTTGTTTCTTCTATTTGACTTATTTCTTCTCGTAGAATCATCTTATACTCAATTGCACCACCAGTTGCAAGCCTGTATAAAATATAAATAATACAACGAAATTGATAGAATATCTTCAGGAATAGAGCGGCAACAGATTTTGAATTCGCGATTTAATAGAATATCCCATTAGCGAGAAATTGTAAGCATTATGGTAAAATGTATTTATCAGCATTTTATACAAAGGAAAAAAAATGAACGATCTGGCAGCGACTGTCAATGACCTTTCCGATCGTTGAAAAAATTTCGCAAACATAGTGCAATGTTTTTAATTAAAATGTGATAAAAATTTAATTTTCAGGCAAAGAAAGCATAAATATGTTAGATATTGAAAGAATCAGGTCCGTATAACGCTTCAACAAAATACTGACGCCCGTTTTCTGTTTAATCTGTATTATATTTTAAACATGTATAAAAACTAACATTTGTTCAGTCTGTAAGAAATTTTTTTTAACTTCATTTATACAGAAATACATATTAACTAAATACTGTAGCTTGAATTTAAATTTTAAATCAATTTTTTAATAGTTACGTAAATTTATATTTTAACGAAGCTTAATTATTTTCAGTAATATCTATCCATATACGTTAAAAGACTTTCTTGACTCTTTTAAATGGAACAGTAAAAATATTTTTTAGTCGAAATTCAATAAAAAAAATTTGTTGTCTATTTTGTCTATTTTGTCTATCTAAGACAAAAGATTTATAAACCTTATTGTATTTTTATGATGCAAATAACCATTGGACATATATTTTAGCATTTTATATGATTGAACACAATATTTTATTTAACATATTTTATTATAGTTTCATTCGTACATCTGCGCAATGATTAGTGTATACAAAAACACACAATAATACTAAAATATTTCAATTAATGTAAAGCTAATGTATTGACATACAGTGAATCATAAAGATATAGAAAAGTATAATTGCATTAATAACGATGAAAAATTGTCGATAATTATAATCCATTTGATCTTATTTAGTTACCTATTTATTCATTTATCTTATTTATTTATTTTTTTTCCAATATATGGGCTTTACTTTCACAGTTCGTTTTTTTTCAAAGATGATTTCACATCAAGTAGCTGGGAAAGTAAAGGTACTTTTTTCTGGAAAATTGCAATTGAAACGTCCCTAAAATCAGTAAACATTTTTTTTCGTGACTAAATCTACCATTATCTTGAACGATGTTCCTTCATTATTTTATACAACTTTAAAGGATTTAATTCTAATATTTAAAGTTCAATAAAGTGCTGAACCCTGAAGTGACTTCCCTTGTTATAAAGGGAAGATTTCTTTCACCAAATGGTATCTAAAAAAAGTTTTTAAAACATTTTCGAAGATGTTTAAATTTTTACAATTTTTGAGATGAACATATCTTTACTTTCCCATTCATTATATGATATAAAATCATCTTTGAAAAAAATTGTCAAAATAAAGGTTTAAAATAAGATCAGTGGATTGTTATATTTTTCTTTTACAAAATTTTATTCAAATTATCGACAGTTTTTCATTGTCATTGGTTATACCCTTTACTGTATGTATGTGTATGCATATACATATTTGACGAAAATTAAGAAACAACTCTGTTTATACAAATATATAAATAACCATTAAACTGCGGATGTTCATGCACTAAAATTCAGTAAAAAGAAAAAGGGCATTTTATCCCTTAGAATTTATAAGTTTAGCAAAAAGAAAAATTGAAAAATCTAAATATAATTATAATTTCATAATAAATTTTATTAACTATTAACATACATATAGTATTACACCCGTTACGCATTAGTATTACGCGTTAATAGATTGTTTTTCTCTCCTTTGCTTTTGTTATAGCATATATTCGTACTGATACGTTTAGTTTTTTTTTTTTAGAATATAAATCAACGAACTGTCGCGCAATTGCGTTGTCTTACATTGTGCCTAACATAATACACGAGTGTTGCAACAAACATTATTTTGCTTCTTTCGTTTACTTTTGTAAAATCCATCGTACGAAAAACGAGGAAGGACAAAGGCAATATTTTTATATTCATATTGTCCTTATCTTTCATGTATAAGTTGAAATTAAAATAATCTTACATGTACAAAATTGAAGTTAAAATATTTCTAGTAAAATTAATAATTTTTCGGTATAGATAAATTAATATACTTTTTAGAGAGAATACAGAACTCTATCGACTAAAACATAAAGAAACATATGATTCCATTAAAAAAAAAAACAAAGATGAAATCTTCAAAACTCTTCCATCTATCGTCATATTTAGCATAGGCCTTCTCTACAAGGAGACTGCAGAACTTTTATTATCGTATCTCTAAAAATAACACAGAAATTCAAATGCTAATTTTTACTGAATCATTCTGTTGAAATACTGACAATGAAAATTGAACGTTAAGATTTTGAGAATTTTAACCAATCAAGAATCAAATTAGTTAGATAAATTAAAAGAATGGTATATGCAACAGGTATAAAATAATGCAATATGTTAGTATATATGCAATATATTGTTAAACATTAATAAACATGCAAAATATGTAAAATAAAAAATAATTTTTTTAAACGACGTAATGAATTTTAACTTCTATATCTTTATAAAAGTATATTATTTTTTTTTATAGAAATATGCTTTTGCATAAACATTCACAATCTAATCGCGAGTTCACAGGTTATGATAAACTATGTGTAGGATTACGTTGATGAGTCAGCAACGTCATAAAATCTCTGAGTCTTATTTCTTTACTTTTTAAAAATTCACAGTAAACAGTATTCATGTGAGAAAAATTTTAGTACTCGGAATTCTAGATAGATAAAACAGTGGAAATTAACAATCGATTAGTATTACAGAATACTAATATGAAAACATAAAAATATAATAATATAGATGTCAGTTAATGTCAGATCAATGTCAATTAATTACGTAATCCATCATAAACAATAACTTATCATCTAATGTCATGATGAATCGATTAGACCAGTGATCGGCAAACTTTTTTTTGGGAAGAGCCAGATCGTAAAAATTTTTGGCTCGGCGGGCCAGGTAGCAAACTCGAACACGTGCCTATCGGTGTGGTCAACCCTTCGTCGGCATTCTAATCCTTGTGTAATTTTTTCTTTATTAGAGTATTTAATAAATTTTGTTCAAACTCGCCGTAGCCGGATCTTAAGACCGTCGGACGACAATAATTCTACTCATAGAGCAACAAAAATAAAACAGGTTCACAATTCTTTTAGTAGGATATGGTATTTTTACATAATATTTATACATATTTTGCTGATACTTACAAAATAAAACGAATAAAATATTTCAATTTATTAATAAACCTATTAACAGATTAAATTTTGTACTAATGCGATGAATGTAATTATTTTTTCTGAGATAATATTTTATCACACTGGAGTTTAAAATTAGTACTTCCTATCTGTAAAGTTGTCTGTAAATGGTCATCTGTTAATAATGGTCTGTATTGCGATTTTACATATTTCATTTTCGAAAAAGTTTTTTCACATTGGTAAGTACTTCCAAATACAGATATAAATTCCGGAGCACATGATTTTAATTGACCGTATTTATCTTCCGGAAGATATTTATAGAATTGGGTTAGATCCATTTCTTCAAACATCATTCTTATCGTATCATCATTTTGCGCATCAATCACTTCCAATTGAAGTTCTGACGGAAACTCCTCAATTGTGCAACAAATGGATTTTGAAATTTAGAAATTTCTTTTGCACTTGCATCAAGATCCGAAAAACACTGTTGTAATTAACTAGTTTAAGTTCAGAAAATATATCCACCGCGAATTTTTTTGAAAACGGGAATTTAGCTAATACTTAAAATTTTTTTGCAGCATGGAAAATGGCCAAACTTGTTTAATGTGATTTGTGTTTCAATGCAAATTTTCGGCGATATGATTTTACGATAAAATACATTTCACATATAAGCACTGTTTTTCCCTGTAATTTTAAGTTAAATTCTTTAAGATATCTCACGATATCTGTAGCAAATGCTAATTTCCACGACCATTCATTGTTAGATAATAGTGGCTGTGGGCAATTTTTCTCATTTAGAAAAATTTCTATCACTTCTCTGAGTTCAAAAAATTTCAGTAAAACTTTTCCATTGCTGAGCCATAGGAATTCTGTGTGATGGTAGAGCAAATCAGGATATTCGGCTTCGATCTCTAATAAAAAATCACGAAACTGACGATGGTTAAGTGCACGAGAGCGAATAAAATTGACTGTTGACACTGGTTCAATGACACATGTCAGATTGAGGTGTTTCCTACAAAGAGCCTGCTGGTGAATTATAACCCAATTGCAATTATACAATGAATAACCAGAGGTCTTGAACTTCGTCACAAGCCTTAAAAATTTGTCCAATTAATCCATTCTCCGTTCCACACAAATTTTTACCACCATCAGTTGTCACACATTTTAACTGATACCGTTGCAAATTGTACTGTGTTAGCATTCGACTTCCTTGAAGATATCTTGTAGTTGTTGTTGCATACAGACTATTTACAGAAGCTAATTTCTCAGTCACCTCAAACTCAGTATTGACCTCTCGAACAAACAGCAACAATTTAACAGTATCAGTAATATCTGTTGACTCATCAACAGCCAACGAAAACCACATGAAATTTGTTGCCTTGTCTTTTAATTGGCTCCTGATATGGCTCCCGATGTCCTCAACCCTTCTAACAGTTGTTCTCGCGGAAAGACTGACAGAGCTAAACAAATCCACTTTTTCTGGGTACATTTCTTTGGTTGTAAACATGATTTAATTAGTTCACCATCGGTAAATGGTTTCCCTTTTGTGGCTAATAAATGAGCTATTCGTAAGCTGACTTTAGTTACTGCTTCATTGTGTGTTTTTAGTTACACGAATGCGTTGTGATGAAGTATTCCATTTCAAACTTTTCAATTTTAGTAATCGTTCATTTTCTGAGTTTTGAATATTGCGTCGTGTGTTTAGTTTGTGGTAATAACGTATATTGTACTATTTTCGCACAGCTATTATGTAAGTACATAATAAACATAATACTTCATCATTTAATTCTATGACAAAATATCACACTCCATTCTGCTTTAAAAGCACAACATTCGAAATCTACCTTTCTCTTCTTATTTAATCTTGAATGTGACATGGCAACAGTGGGAGTATCAGCACGGCGGTGTGTGAATTAATGTCCGTGTTCCCTCGTTCGGCGTTTTTTATTCTATTTTATTTTATTTCTGTGGAAAGTTTGATTAGTGTAAGATTGAATGAGTAAGATAGTAGTAAGTTAATGCACGTAAAAGTGCTGTGAGAAGACTGAGCACGCTGAGTATACTGGATGTAGACACTCGCGTCAGTTCCTGAAAACTATTGGCCGCTCTGCTGGATTGCTAAAAACTACTGATGAACTGCCTTGTGTATGGTCTTATATAGACGTAAATTCTATTGTGTTTTCTCCGGTTACGGGATTAGGAAGGTAAGCTAATTGAATCAGGATCGTTGAGCGAAGTCGATCCCGTAAGTTAATATTTACAATTACCTTGGGCGTAGGAAGCGTCTCTTGCAATATGTTTTACACTTATTTATACTTACACTTATTTATTTACACTTATTTATAGCGTAGACCGTTGTGATAAAGAAAGGCACTTACTGAGCCTTGAAATTGAGAGTCAGGCATGACTATAACAAGTAGAAAGTAGCGGAAGACATGAAAATACGGGCACGGGAAATCCATGCCGTGGAGAAAATTATAAATTTGTGTTACTATTCCTGATATGATCAATTTGTTTTTCGCATCACACTGTGGTCCTCGGTAAGACCGAACAAAGTTTCGTATTGCTCTGCTGATGCAAGACACGCAGAAAGTTCGATTCCAGCGAAAATACTATATTTAGGCTTAGTCATTGTTTTAACCATATCGATCCCTTCCAAATCCTACTTCCCTTTCTAATGCAAGAAAAAGTACAATTGTATGGGACAACGACACGGCAATTTGCAAGGTCTCGGCGTGGTCGTTTTTCTAAGCAGTCCATGAACTACCTTAGTAGCTGTTGGGGTGTTTTATAATTGATTTTCTAACTTGACAGACTGATTCGGAAGTTTTTGTTCTGTTCTACAACAGAAGGTAATAAATAAAAAAAAAAAAAAATGGAAATAACAAAATCGCAGAACGTCGTGACAAACAGTACCACATGCGTCGCTAAAGCAAAACTGAGAGAACTAGCAACACTTGTTCTACGACACGAACAGACTGCGAATATGTGAGTATCGCGTTACAGCGCTAATTTGATTTATTTTTAATTTTTTCATGCCAAAGACAATATTAACTTGCCGGCCGGATAAAAACAGGCGGCGGGCCGGATTTGGCCCGCGGGCCGCAGTTTGCCGACCTCTAGATTAGACTGTAGTGTAGACTATAAACTTTTCTTCTATTTTCGGTTTTAGTCAAAATAAGCATGTATTCACAACATTTGAATGAAATTCTGATGAAAAAAATACCTTCTTCGGAAAAGTTTTAGTTTCTAAAAGCGATAAACTTTTCGAAAGCCTGAAGAATTACAATGGCTGTCTCTGAATATTTTCTAACGTAAGATTCCAAATTTCTGAGTAGACGAAAATCTGTTTGAAAGATATCTATCAATAAGGGAGAGGATGAAAAAAAAAGTTATAATCTAGCCTTGAATGTTTTTGTATAGAAAAGTACAAATTTGTAACGAACATATTGAAAAAAGCTTGTCTAGAAAAAAAAATTTTTAATTTCCAAAGATACCAAATAATCTCCAATCAAAGAATAGCACTGAAATAAATTAACGTTCAAATGTTGAATAAACACAAATCCAACATTTCATGTAATACGCTCTAATTACTAATTAATTTGGTAATTTTACATCAAACAGAATAATCAGATAACTTTGGAATTCACATTTATCAATTAATTTGCAAAAAATTGAAATATGCTTGAATATTAACAATACATCTGTTATTATTGAAGTACATTATGAAATATATTTTTAAAATTAAAAAATGTAGAATAGGACTCCGTTTTCAAGGAAACAGAGTTCGATCTTGTGTAATTAAGAGTTAGATTGATTACGTCATAATAAAATCATCAAATTGTGGAATTGAAGTTTTTTCGAACATAAATTGTCTTACGACAAAATCGTATTTTAAATTTTAAATTTATTTTTTCACGCAGAAAGCTGCATATTTTATTAGATTGTTAAACAGAAAGATACGATCTATAAGAATTAACAGATTCGTTCCCTAACTTTCGATTATGATCATCGGAAGGCACACTAAATCCATTTTTCACATAATCTTGATCTTTCGTAGATTCTGTTATTTCTAGACATTTTCCAGAAAGTATGCGCATACATACGCAAATTCAATGTTAAATAAACAACTTTATAGAAAATGCGGAAGGACTTAATTATAACAGAATCGAGGATTAAAAATGTATATACAGTAAAATGCATGATCGAATAATTGCTAGAAAAACGATAGATTCCATCTGGTGCAGTGATAAATATGTGAGAAATATGTCTTTTAGATTCTTTAATTTTCTGTTCTTTTTAATTGTTGTAATTGTTGCTGTTGATTCTGGTAAGTTTTCTCTTACCAAACAGTCTGTTCAATTTTTATTTATTTTAATTGTATAATGTATGTCATTTTTTGTCAGAAGAAAGAAGAAAATGCGTGCGGGGTAAAAGTTAATGATGGATAATGATGGATACTCATCTATCGTACTGAACCAATCGTCGCTATTTTTAGAAAATAATGCCTTTTATTAAGACTATACGATAATATGTAAAAAAATATCAAATATTTGACCAATTGTTTAAATTGACTTACATTATGTCATTATGTATAAAATCATGTGCATAACGAACTATATTGAATTTGATAATTCAAAATAAACATTTAAAAGGAATAAATTATTATTTTGAAAATTCAGTTGAATATTTAACATTATTTTTCTTTATCACTACCCCGTCTTAAATAACTGAGACAAAAGTTATATTGTAAATATTGCACATTGCATTTACATTTTTTTTATTTATCGTTGCTTAATTGTATAATAAGGAAAAAACAGTTATTCGAAAGATAAAGGCAAATACTTATCACATATATAGTACTAAATTTATGTACGAGCACTCTCGTTCAAAAGTTTTAGGACACTTTTATTTTTAACATTCAGTTGTTTAATATGGATTATTGTATTTTACAATACAATATAACACAATATATTAATATATTAATGGAATTTTCATTGTATATTTTATATTTATTCTATTTAATTACATTGTAATATGTATTATATATAATATTATACATTATTGTATTATTGTGTATTGTATATTATATTGCATATTACGTATATAATGTATATTTTTATATTGTATAATTTATATCGTAAATGTTGTATATTTATTGTATATGATTTCTAATTTATATTTATTGTATTATTTTCATTACACTGCGAAAAGTGTTGAGCTCTTATATTTATTATAAAATAAGAAATAGAATCTAATCTGAAAAAAATAGTATCTGTATCGATAATATATGTATCGCTGTCTGAAAAGATTGCAATTAATAAATGTTTCTTATAATCTCGCAGTTGTGTATTCAGCTTTATCCAAATGCGTCCAAGTTTGGCTTATTTCGCTTTATACTATAAATAAACTAAAATAACTAACTATAAATAAAAGACAAGAGTTAAATTTGTGAGTGTGTTGGCTTTATGTGATGAATGTGAGGGTAGTCTGTGGTGTAGATGTATAATATGTATATGTGTGTCGTGTCTGGTGTGTTGTATTTTGTTTCCTGGACAGTGCCGGGAAAGATTCATTCGTAGAGGAGAAACCACGGTGTGAGGATCTGAGGAAAAAGAATAGCGAGTTCGGACTAGTGAAGAGAGTGAGTGATTGAGAGAGTGAGGAATCTAAAGCTTTACTGTTTTGTATTTAATTGTATTTGTTCAATATATATTTTTAATACTACTTCGTCCCTTATTCCATTCACAAAATTTGCATTATATAATATACTAGCTCATGCGCCACAAACGCGCAATTGTAAGTACAATTCATGTATGCAGTTTTCTCGAAAGCTAAAAGAGACTGATATATATTTTTGTTAGAGGAAAAAATTATTTCTGTAACATATTTAAAAATCGGTAAGGAATCAGTAAGGAATTAATCTACAAGTTGATCGAATTATTTTATGAATCATAGTTATGAAGCAATTATATTGTACTCAATTGCATGATAGTTTGTAATTCAGCTCTTTTATTATTAATTATTATATATTATTAATTAAATTACAACATAATTTGCAATTCAAATATTTCGTTCACTTAAATTAAAATGTAATTCGGTTAAATCCACAGTTAAAATACAATTGAATCCAGAATTACGAATCAAAAGATAACAAGAATTTAAAAAAAACGAGATTAAGAAATAATAAGAGATTAAGAAATAATAAAAATTAAGAAGTGGAGAAAATCATGTGGTCATCGATGTGTCATCGATGATTAATCGATGATTAATCCTCCTTAAACGCAAAGCTAATCTTGCTGGAGCGGATTCTACTCGCTCTCGTGATTCTTGTGGGAATTGGCGTGGCCGCATTTGAGGATTTCCACTCCTCTGGGCGGAGAAAATTCCGGATGCTAGTGTGGTCCTAGGACTGTTGAACGGCCTTCAAGGTTTCTGATTCCGCCTACAGCCACAGCGAGTGCATCGTTCTTGTCATTGTCTTCACGTGGTCGCCGTGGCTGCTCCTTTCAGCAAGATTAAAATGGTGCCCACTGTTACTTGCATTTTGCCTACGGAGAAGTTTCCCTTGCCCCGTTCGGTCGTGAAACAGAGGCACGTGCGTGTCCGTGTAATGCCTTCAACTTTTTCAGCGCATATAAGCTGTTGTCATACACGCTATGTGTCATATGCCCTATGTTTCATATGGCCTATAACCAAAAGCAATCTCCGCACTTTTGAGATAATGGCCCATATAAATGTAATCCAAAAAATAAAAAGTCATTCAGTCTTTGAAACCTGGTACTTGCGTCTTCGTTCTGTACGACTATTCTTGTCGCGCATCAGTTTTTTGGGAATTCAACCAAACTTCCACCGTGACACTGTCATCGGTGAAGCTGTCATCGCACATCCACTTCATCCACACAGAGCTTAAGGTGTTACATTAAGTCAAAGTACACGCCCAATCCCCGCTTAAGCTCCTGATTTTGTCCGTGTGACAATACTCGGATGGGAGTACTCCAAGATGACGATTAGCTCGGTATCTTCACAGTGGATATGAATCCCTTAGGATTCTGCCACATGCAATGGATAGTACAAAAATGCAAATGGATAGACGGACGACACAAAGATAAAGTAAATAAGTAGAGTGAAATGACTAGACATATCGATCAATAGATTGAATGAAACGAGGTAAAATATATAAATACGTAATAAAACAGAATATGGTCGATGAAATAAATAGTTAAATGGATTAATAGCTAGAAATATAGTTAAGTCATAATATAGAAATGGAGTTAAAATAAACGTGTGATAGCGATAAATAAATAAATTAAATAGGGAAATAAATTAATGAAATAAAATAAATAAATAAATTGAAATGGATGATTTACAAAATAGCGAGTAAATAAATGGGTCAATCGATAGAGGCACCGCGATAAAATACATAAACGCATTATAAAATAGAATGTGATCGACAGAATAAATTAATAAATAGATAAAAATGTAATTAAATTAAACAAATAGATGCGTGAGAGAACAAAATGCGATAGATAAAATAAATAAGTAAATCAGAAAGTAGATAGAATAAAGTAAAATGGGCGAACGCGCCCATTAATAAAACGAGATACAACACATAACATAAATAGATAGTTAAAATATAATAAAATAGAATAGTACATAAAATACAATAAATTAACATTCATTACACTAGAATTAAAGCCGGTTTCGGCCGAGCTGCGAGCATTGAGAGAACAAAAAAGGTAAGCCTATTAAATTTAAATTATCAAAATAAATTATTAAAATCAGGCAGGTAACTTTAATTAAAGCGCGATAATAATATTGTTATATTAGCAACTCGATTATCAGCACAAATTGACTGAAAATTTACTTCGTTACAATCTTCTACTCGCCGGTTTGAATTAGCCACCGTGACTCATTGTTGTTATCCATGTCTTTATCACGTTTTTTTTTTCGAAATATCTTGTCAAGATCATTCCCAGCGGCACTGTAATGCAGGGCCAACCCGCAGCAGAGGAGGAGCAAGCTCCATCAACTCCGCCGATTTCCAAAAACCAAGATTACCCTCTGGCTATAGAAGCTCGCAGTCCTGTGCTGGCGTCACTTCTGAACCACACGGATATTCCATTAATCCATACTTACGGTCGCCAGAGCGGCTCACCGATACTGAACTAACACAGAGTGACTAACACGCTCCAGACCGAGGTGCTCACCGATATTGTACCAACACAGTGGCAGACATCCGACTCATATAGGAACATGTAGGAGCATATAGGAACAAATAATAATCACATGAATAATAAAGTTACACTTATTATTATTATTTATGTATTATTGCAAGCATTACATAAAATTTGCTGGGGTTGTGTCGAAGGGCATCGCAAACATATCGATCACAATTATCACAAATATTTGTGTATTTATTGTTATTATTTATGCAAAAGCAACACCGAGCTCGCTTTGCCCTGATACTTTTGTCTTTTTTACGATATTTTTCCCTGTCACTTCTCTCACACTTATAACATTTTTATGCAATCCTATTTGTTGGTTTTCGAATTGTATGGCTCGCCTATCAACATTTCTTTCGTATAATTTTTTTCCTAACTGTTCTAAAAGTATTTTTCGTCGCATTTTAATGGTATTGTTACTTTCCCATACAGGAGACTTTATTTGCCACAAAATGAATTATGCGCAGCGATATCGATGAAATGCATAAATAAAGATAATGGCCAACGACGTGTACACCGTCTAGACGAATGCTCTCTTACAATCTATATAAAACATCTACGCCAGTTTTAGTAGTATTATAATAACTAATTATATCAGATTTAAATTTTTCTGTTGCTGATAATATATCATGTTCATGATGTAGCGTGGAAAGTAAAGTAACAGATTTTCGTGACTTCGGTATGTACGGCGCTAACGTTACTTTATTAGTAAACAAAAATTCGGATACTGTGGCCGGTTTCCTATTTCTGTTAATGATTTTAACAGATCTCGTTTGCTTTTTTGCACAATTCCAATTAGAAATAGTTTTTCATGCAACAATTGTTCACCTAAACTAAGATCTGTGAAAAAATTGTCAGTAGTTATACTACGATTCGAATTTTTCCACAAATTAGTTAAAACTCGTTGCCCCTGTTATTCTTCTGGAGCATTTCCACGTTTTCCAGAGTATACATCCATATTACAACAATAGAATGCTTTGGAAACGCAGAGTCCATATCTTTATTCCATACTTCCCCGGTTTGCTTGGCATGTATATCTTGGAGCAACGGTCGCGAAATGTAACTAATTGTACATCAACGCAATCCGTTTGTGTTGCATTATAACAATCTTTACAGTTTTTCACAAAAATATTTGTAATGTCTCTCAGAGGTGCCAGTTTATCCTCAGCTTTTCTTTCTTCGCGTGTAAGAGGATCGTCAAAACGAATATATCTGAGTATGTCTCGCGACATTGTTGCCGCATAAAATCGTCGAGACAAAGCATTTCAAACTTTCCACAGATCATGTTTACATTCTCTTGATTCTCTGTATCTTCCAATGAGAAGTAGAAGACCCAAGAAGGCGTCGATTTCCATACGATCCACCGGTTTCCACTGTTTTTCGGGCGGTATGTACTCCTTTGCCTTCTTATTTATGTGTAAAATGATATTATTTACGACTTTATCATCAACCAACAAATGGAAAGATTCATCTATCGTTTGAATATGTTCACTTTTTGTTGTCAGCGAACATTGACGAGAAATAATCGCTGTATGTTTGCTAGGTCCAATACGTTGCCAATTACGTCCAGATTTCTGGTTTTCTGGAACTACATTATCCACAGGTTATGATATATTGTTTTCTTGTATTTCGATTTCGGAATCTTACATTTCGGGTTCAGTGTCACTATTTGATACACTTTCGTTGTCTGATGATCGTTCGATCAGGAACGTCTGGTGCAAATTGAGCGAAAGAAAACAAAGATAAATTGCTCGTTGGCGTTAAAAAATGGAAACAACAAATAGAAACAATGGAAGAAAGTAATAATAAGGAGAAAAACAATAATAAAAACAGTAAATTAACAGTAAAAATATTGAAATAGTGCTAAAAATTAAAATCTAAATAGTAAATACAAAAGTAGTATAAAATACTAAATACTCAAAACAAAAATAGTACAAACTATTAAATATTAAATACTAAAATATAATGCTCAAATATTAAAACAATAATAAAAACACTAAAATCTAAAATAAACATTGAAATAAAAAATTACTTCGATTTACTGCACACGTCTTTCTTCTTCAGAGCGTTACCAGAAACTGATTTTTTTCGTCTTCAGTCTTTGTCACTTCGTCACTTTGGTGGAAATATATTAGCCACAAGACGTTCGTATGTTAGTTTAGCTAACACAAACAGCTCCTATCATTTTGTGCGTTATTGCATACGAGTGGCTCAAAAATGACTACGGCACAGTATACGGGGGTTATATACTGACTCCTATATAGGGAGTGTATCAGATATGAACTGATAAGAACAAGTACTTTATTTTAAAAAGACAATGTTTCCCGCGGGATATTATATGGATCTTACATAGATAGACTTCCTTCTTAATATTAATACGAGATGGCGAAATGAGCGCCTCTCCTTAATACGTTGACAAGGACGTTGGTGCAGAATGCAGACAATAGTACAATTTATTTGTGCGTAATTGTTGCTACGGCGATCACCGTTGTTGCCGCAACTGGAAACACAGATACTGTGATGTTGACGACGATGCACGCATTGGCGCTAGCTTCCATACTTGTAAACTTTTGGGACAATTAAGACAATGTTATACAAGTTGCGTAAGCGGATAAAGATCCGATAATGCAAGGCGAAGTGCTATGCAGGTAAAAGTACAAGTACGAATGCAAAAAGAAATGAATACCGAATAGGATTAAAATTGAAAAAGAGAAATCAAGTCAAGTTTAAAATTAAAAAGTCAGAGTTAAAATTGATAGTCAAAATTCAGATTGAAAGTAACGGATACAATTAATCAAGTCGAAAGTTAAGACGATCAAGTCAGATATAAAATTGAAGATTAATTAATCAAAGGATTTTCATCGCGTTTGGCGCCGCTCGTGCATTCGTCCGCGTTCTCGAGTTCTCTCTCTATAATTTCCGCGCTCGCGGTAGAGGATCCCATATGAGGTACCCCATGTACTGGCAGGGTCGAGGGCACGAGGTCGCGCGATTGTGGCCCTCGTGATTCTCGTGGTTGTCGTGCCGCTCGAGCACTCATTATTAGTTAACACTGATAACGCTGCTTTCGACAGGGAACTCTTTAATACCGAGGCTCCTTCGCACCAATGGGGAGATTATCTGTTTGGCAGGGTCCTTCTGCGTAGGCGCTGGTCGCCGCCGCCGTCGTCGTTCTCGCTCTCGTTGTTGTTTTTACCGCTGACGTTGACTGCAGTCGTCAATTAGTCATGAGTGTCGGTGTGGCGCTTTTTAACGATTTTTAACGAGCGGGAACTGATGGGGACGAATCGAGCAGCGCACTATTTTTCAATCGCAATACGACTAGTGCGACTAACTTCGATCGCTCTTCTCCTCTCAATTGTGTTGCTGCCATCCTCGTTGCTGTCCTATTCTTTTCTCGAAGGTGCCGGGGATTCTGTCCTTCTCCTCCGCGGATCCTTCTTCTTCTGCCACTCGCATCATTGGATGGGAAGTCTTCACCAGAGCCTTCCGATCGTCGTCCTCGCAGTGGTGGTAACGACTAGGCACTCGTATTTTCGTGTTTCTGTGTTCTATTCACGCGGTGATATCCTTGATATCGTCCTTCCTTCCAATCCCAAAAGGCAAGGGTGGGAGGCGGACTTCACTATCTATCAGGCCTTATCTCTCAGGAAGGTCCTCCACTAACTGGTTCTACCTACTCCTTCCGTTCGCGTCGCTAGAGCGGAGGAAATCTCCGTCTTTGGTCCTCGCGGTAGAGTACTCCTCAGGGGAAAGGTTGCAAAAACGTTGTGCCAGTTCGCCGGACAGGCTATACATTAGTGGTCCTCGTGGTAGTGCTGAGGAGTCCTCTCATTGTTAGTGGTCCTGCTCGCGTCGCTGTAACAGGGGGTCCTCACCGGAGTCGTTTGTTCGCCTCCTTCTGGTCTCGATGACAGTAATCGCGCTTTGACCCGCTCAAGTACTTTCCCGCGGATTCGAACACTTTTTCCCGTTTCGCAAACTGATCTTTGGAATTCTGTTGGGCTGAATCCGGCTGCTTTGCGTGGTCGGAGAAAATAATATCAAATCCTAAAATGTCCAGGCAGGTTGTATTGCCGAATACTCGAATCAACCATCATACAGCTAAAACTGCAGTGTGATAACAATCTTTTCGTAAGTCAGCTACGCCAGAAGTTGCACACGTTGAAACATGCGACGATGCATGCACTCGGCCCTTATCCTAGGTTTCATAAAACGTGCATCAGAGTTAGTTTGCCTCCATACAACGTTTCTTCAGTTTTTTGGTGACGCCAACGTTGAAACAGCTGTTTTACACTGTCGGATCTTCCAGCCCTAATATTACTGTTAGGAGGTTTCTTATTACTTACAAAAAAAAAAACTGATAAAAATTGAATACTAAAAAGAAATGGACAAAAAGATGGTTAAATATATCTAATATTTCCTCAATCCACGCTAATCCACAACATCATGAAAGAACAAGATACACACTTTCAGAATCATTCGTATAACATAAGTATATCATTTATCATTACAACAGAAAGAATTATGACAGAAACATGATATGCAACAACAATTTACTTTTGAATGACTTTGAAATCAGCTTCAGATACAAATTAGTACAAATTATGATAAAAAAAGACAAATATAAATAAATTAAATATTAATTTAAATTTAAATTAGAAAACTGAGACTGATTACATGGTCACTCATTAAACAAGAGAGAAGTAACACTAAATCCTCGATAGTATAGTGGTTAGTATCCCCGCCTGTCACGCGGGAGACCGGGGTTCGATTCCCCGTCGGGGAGATTTACTTTTAACTTTATTTTTAGATTTATATTTTTTTATTATTATTATTACTATATTATATTTCTTCTCTTTTCACTCTTCTGATTGACTTTCAAGTAATTATTTTTACAAAGTCATCTATATTTGTACAAATTGGACTAGACTAGTTACTAGATATAGTAACTACTATAAATTATTATAAGGTTGAATATAGTTTATAGATAAAAATTATGAACAAATCGTTATCTATTTATGTTTTATATATATCTAGACTTTCTTTAGTTCCATATAAATATATTTATATGTATGTATATGCATATTTTGGAAATAAGCAATATATACATTAAAATTATACATTAAAATTATACATAAAAATTATTTTCATACAAACTAAACTTTATTCAATAGTGTCCAATGAACTTTTATCCTACTATCCTCAAATGAATAACTAATTATATTACTACTAGTGACAGACTGTATATAATAAATATCTCGTAGCTTAAGATAGAAAATATTTCTAGAATATAATATTATCGTAGCAATAAATGAAATTTAAAATTACGTGCTTCACATGCTCCAATGCTGGAGCCTTTATTCTACTATTTAAATTTATTTTTTTGTTATTTTTTATTCGTTAAGTTTATTGTACATCCATATACATTGTTATAAGTTGTAATATTATTGTTTTGACACAATAAACGTTCTGTTAAAAAAGAAAAAAGAAGATGTCAGAAATATAACATCATCTTTTTTCAATTTTATAATTTTTGATATTACAGGTCACTTGTCCATTTTTGTAACATCCTGTTTATATACTCTAAAACATAGAATTAACTATTGTATTTTCTTCTATATTGTTCATTTTTTCGTTTTTCCTTGTTTTCCTTTTCCTTCATATCTTTCCCTTTCGTTCTTCTCGATTCTTCGTAAAAGTGAGGATTGATTATTTAGTATTCAGGTCCGTCCTAGAATTAAAATAGCGTTCTAAAATTCTGAATTATTCCATAGCAACAATAAGCCATGGAACATCGCGGTTTTCTGCTTTAATGCTTTTCTCTTTTAATGATTTTTTTTTGTAATCGTTAAAGCGTGTCTTAATCCTTAATCCAAACATCTAATTAGCGTGTCTTACTTCATGTGCGGAATTTTTTGAAGTGCCGTTCACGATCGAATTATAGTAAAAATTCATTATTCTCTCGCTAGTTTTGTATAGTTTCTCCGAATCTTCGGAGTTCTTTGTATTGATAGTTAAAACTTAATGAACAGACCATGTACATTATTGCGAGGCTCCAGTTTCGAGAAAATTAAAAGTATGAAAATCCATGCAATGCACATACGACTGAGTATACTTAGCTATGGTTTCATTCTGTTAGTTACTGGTTGTTTTTATGTATTGGTATTTATAATCATTGATAATGATGTGATTAAAATCACACAAGATATTTCTGTATAATATTTTTGCATTACAAAAATTATTGAAAATTTTAATCTCGTTGCTGAAAATATAAGTCGCCAAATTAAACGATAAATTGAGTGTTTCTAGTGTTCTTTCACTCTTTAATGATTATATAAATTGTTACTTGTAACTGTGTAACGTTTTCTTTACATACAGTGCTTTTATTGCCAAACTCACGGTCATACCTCATCCGACTGTACTATAACAAGAAAACAGTTTGCATCATATGCGCTGGATAGCACGATACGAGATTCTGCAATTAAACGTCAGAAACTCCTCGAACATGAACCAATTGCAAAGGCACTTACCCTTCTAACTCTTCTGTTTTACTAGCTTTCTTGGTCGCTAGCAGAGTGAGAATTCAATACACGCAACAATTCCTCCCAATCTCACCCATTCCAACAAAAAATTTCCTTCACCTCATAGTAGAATCCACCCCAGATGAAAGACAAACCACAGATTAGAACAATGAATATCGTACATAAGAGAGGTACAACCTCAACCAACTGAATTTTCAACCAACTCAAATCTTTTCGAGGAAATAAACGAACTTAATTCAGCAGACCTAGACGAATTCCTTAAAATCATAGCGCTCATCTAAGGATATTATATGAATTGCATCAACAACCTTGAAAAAATCAGAGCTACTATCCTAATAATGAAAGAACTCGACAATGGCCAGCCGTAGAAATTCTATCAACATCATTTTATGGAATATTACGTTTAAAACTTTAGAATGTTAAGAACAAGGTAGACGAAAATAAATAAAGTGAGTACATTTGTCGAGATATACGGAAAAATGTAAGCAAATGCATATAGAGGCACTTAAAAAAGTATACAGATACTTAAGGTACCTACACAAGGTACCTTAAGGTACTTACACAAGGAGTAAAATTAAAATACAAACTAAAATTAAAATTCAGTTGGGACCGAAAAAGCGACGCCTTATCATACAGCGTGTATTTTATAAGAATAGGAAAAAGTTTAGTAGCATGTACAAGCTATAAACAAAAGACTTGCTCTGTCAACCTGTGAAGCAGAATTGATGTCCATAAGCGAAGGGGTACAATCACTACTATGGTTGTGTTATCTATTAGACAATCTAATCAATGTAATAATGGATGGACCAATAGTATTGGGCACAAAATTCGGCTTCGACACATTTTGTCGCAGAATTATCCGCAGACATTAACCGCAGACATTAACCACGGACATGTTAACCACAATCTAGAGACATAATATTTAATCATTGTGTGGATTAGTGGGATTAACAATGAATGGAGACATGTAACCGTTAGGGATTGTTAGGAGAAAAATGACGGTTAACATGTCCGGAGACTTGTCAAGAGTGTGTGTGTATGGATACGCATATGTGTGTAAGCAGGACTCGTTGCTTCGACCGAACAGCGTAACGGTTAAACAGTGTTTATAGAGAGTTCGAGAAGATAACGTTAGAAAGAGTATTAACAGAGAGTTCGTGAAGATAATAGTATAGAGATAGTGTTCTTAAAGATAACATTAGAGAATTACATAGAGTAAATATAGAGATTATAGAGAATAGAGAGATAAAGAGATAGGGACGAGTAAACGTATGTGTGAAGATATAATTATTGTTCGTTAATATTTTCTTTTGTAGCATATTCTAATTATTAAATACATTATAAGTTAATATTACTTTACTCGACCATCACTCATTATTTTTTACCAACATTCTGAACGTAACACCTCGAGACGAGCACTCAGGCTAAGTTCCAGAAATACTTTACCCTACCGAGAAGTTCTAGATGCTATGGCATTCTCCCATCTAAGGAGTCTTTATCTTGCCCTGAGATGCAGAATCAGCTTGTGGAAAGTCTCTTTAAGTATAAACATGGTATAAACAAGGTATAAACAAAGTATAAACAAGGTATAAACAAAGTCTGTAAACAAAGGGATTCTTGGCTGGCACCAAGAAGTCACGTAGGCACATTCGCTCCTATAAAGGACAATCTCCTAGCACGAGAGGATATTTTATCATATAACATCACTCAGTTCAGTTCGAGTCTAGACGCGGAGACATCCCGTACACATCTTCCAGACTCGCACCATCTCTGTAAACATTCGATTTGAATATACTTATATAAAAATCTACAATCTCCATTTATTATCTCTCTAACGGTTGTAAAAGGCAAAACGAGAGAACCTCAGCAAAACGGGCAGCATTTCTTAAAATCACCGTCGCGCTGAGACAACATTTTTATTTATTTATTTACGACTGTCTTTTATTTAGTATTTATTTATTGTTTTACCACTTTTACTCCAACAAATTTTATTTTATTTTATTTATTCCATTTTCCTTTTTGAATATATCCAATTTATTTTACGGCCATTCGTTCACATTCGCGCTAGATTAGGTTAATTTCGTATAAATCCGTCCAACATTGGACAATTAATACGATGATCCCGCCCGCAGGGAAACCGATGCCTCGATAGTTGTACTAGAGTACTAAACACTAGTATTAAACTTCTAGTACTTATTATAAACCTAACCAAAGAAGATTCTTTTCTTAACGGTCTTGAGAAAGGTAAAAATATCATAAAAAGGGAAAAAGATGTGGAGGGAGGAAGTGATCTCTCTCTAGAAGCATACTAGACTTTGAACATACTACAAAAATTATTTGCAATGATCAAATCATTTCCTCGATCAGTGAACTTGAGGAAAATTCTATCGTTCGAAGAATATGGTTCTTGATAAAATTGACATCTTAGACAATGAGATAATATTCGACACAATGTATAAAAAATCTTGAAAATGACGATCATTGCTTTTAGTAAGGTTGTGGTTACACAGAGAGTTATTCTCAAATAAAATTTTATTTACGGATATATTTGGAAAATGTGATACTGCATATTTGTCCTGCAATATGGATGCAACAAGATGGCTGTTCATCAACAGATGAACGAATCAGATTGCAAGATTGAGACAACAGGGAAAAAATTGTGAATTTCAATCGGAGGAATATCAATATAAATTACAATTTTTTAAGAGAGATGTGAGATCAGAGAAATATCACAGATTTTTCTAAAACTATCTACGTACTTTGCTACGTCATATTTCTGTATGGATAATAATTTAATCTAATACTAATAAACTATACTGTTAAAGAGCATTTTTTTAGCTACAGTGTTCATGGAAATACATATTTTTAATGGCAATTACATTTCGGTTCACATTATGAATTTATTTACATAAAATATTCATTAAATTAAGATGAGTAGAATTGAACGTTTTCATGCATTTTTCCGTAAAAAACACATATGTAGTCGGACACTGTGGCTTTTATTCGGCTAATGATTTGTTTCTTCGCGAACAGATGGATCACGATGTCCCGCGCGAGACGCTTTAATGAGACCAGCATCCCATCTTTAATGAAATCGGAGCTGATTTAGTTCGTTATCGAAATAACACGATTGACGGCAACGTTACTTCCTTCTCGAGCAAACTCGAATGGATATTGTCGTCGTCGATCCTGACTGAATGGTTTCTTCCAGAAATGATCAGAAAAACGCCAGATGTAGATAGACGCTGAATGTGTAGGCTACATCCGCGAGATCTGCCAACAGACGGAGCTCGCATTCATGATGAAAGGATAAAGAGCAATTCCGAATTACCTCTTTGGGAAAGATTGAATCATTCTTTCCATCTACTTGATTATCAAGTTCCCTTTAGAGAGGAGCTCTTTACGAATATTCCCTTCCCTTACTTTATTTTCTTTCCCTTTATTAAAATATTTCCCCCTTCGACCTTGACTAAGTCGAATTGTAATCCAAATCACGAGAGAGACTTGGCTCGTGTTCGCTTGCAATTCGCGAAGAAGTCACGTCAACAAACGCGAATTAGAGGCATTGTAAGTGTTTGCATGGTGCCGCTACATTTTTTTAGAGCGTACACTACCCACATCATTGGTGAAGCCGTAAATCCATCTTTTCCGCGCGAACGGATGGTATAATTTAGAGTGATCGAAGTGTATTTAGCCTTCTATAAGATCGTTTGGGGAGCTGTAAAGTATATTTAGACCCAGGATGCTGCTGGGAAGGAGAAAAGGAAAGCGAGAATTTGCGTTTCGTCTCGGAGTCACTGCCTAGACTCATCAGTGGAGCTGATGGCAGCGACTCCTTACCCCAGACGCTTGTTGTTGTAACTACCTCCACTAGACTGGTCCGGATCACCCTCCTAGCGGGGTTCCGCATGCTGCTTGCTTATAACATCGGAGATCGGTAGGACCTCGACGCTAGGCGCGCAGCCACTTGCGGCTTATGCTAGTCAAGTGTTCGAAACTCGTAGTCGAGGAATCGTAGGGCCGCTACAACCGTGTTTCGCCCCGTATAATAAAAAGAACACTTCAGATAGAGAGTATTCCAACATTACTGCGACGTTAATGTCATCGCAAGTGGATATCATCGTGGTGGACATTTTAAATTTATTTTCGTTCAGAATCAGTAAACGGATAAAATAAAATGCGGATAAAAATGAAGGATAAATATACTACTAGTCAAAACACGAAAACAAAATTCAATAAAATCGATAAATAGGTAATTAATTGGCGAAAATATCACAAAATGAAGTAGATCACTGAACAAACAAACGTCTGTTCTTATGCATATAAGTGGCATAGTATAAACCGAGATAATTGATCGGATAATAAAAAGAATACGTAGCACTACGAATAAAACAAATTTCAATAAATAAAGTAGGTAGATAAATAATTAAATAGATAAAATGTTACGAAATAAAGTAGATCGATGAATAAATGGACGCGTAATAGGATATATAGATGGAAAAAATAAATTGGAATATACGGTCGTATTCGATAAAACAAAATTCAATAGATAAATAAATAATTTATTTAGCTGAGATATAATAAAGAATAAATAAGCGCATAACAATTGATTAAAATCTACTGAAAATGAGACATAGCGAATCTCAGAACAATGGCGATCAAGAATGAGTTCGTTAAATTTGGAAAAAATCAAAATGAATGATAAAAATAAACAGAGTACAATAATCGACTGGAATAATTCCAGAGTCCGTAAAATTTGCATTTCTTGCACGCAATGGAATCAGAATAACACTTTATTTTTTAAATTCTTTTATTGGAAATCTAACGACCTTGCAATGCTGTAGCAGATAGGGAACAAGCCGTGTCAATCTCGCGGAATTCCAAAAAACAGGTTAATGTTTTGACTCCTCGATATTAAGCTGATAAGAATAGATTAACGCGCTATTATTTAGCAAAACGCGTTTCATGGGACAAATCTCCATCAAAGATGCATCAAGAATACATCAAAAGCATTTTAACTTGGTGATATTACAATACATTATATTTAATGGAGCTGCTCCACATAATTAGTAAAATTATACGTTTTATCCTTTTGCACTCGAGAGATGACTCTCAGGCATCACTCGATTTGATGCAGTAACTCGAGCGGCAACAATGTTTATTTATGTTTCATTTATATCATATCTCTACAATAGGAATATTACTTTCAAAGTTTTTGAGCCTTATAAGCATGGAATATGGTAATGAAATTAGTTTAAGAGGAAAGTTATTGAATGACGAAATTACTTCTATACATAAAATACTTGACAATAGAAGGAAAACAATGATGAGGATAGCAATGAAATAAGAGGTGTAAGGAGGCAAAAAGTCATGATAATAGACATGAAAATAATAGTGATACCGCAGAAGACACACAACTAGATCCGAATGGATTAGTTGTACAGAATCTGAAAAAATACCCCCGAGAATACAGTTCATAGCCGACCAAAAATCTACAGGACCGCAAGTATCTTCAAACATAAAAGGTCCATTGGATTTTTTAAAACTGTTTTTTTACCAATGATTTTACGAGGTAGCATTGAAGTTACTGTAAGAAAAATGTTATCATAAATTATATAAAATATATGAGCGGTTGATCGAGCAGATCAATATGACTCGACATATTGTTTTCTATAAAAGTCTTTGAAATGGTGGCATATGCTATTTTTTTAAGGTTTAGAGATATACTCAATTCCTACATTTATAAATGAGTAAAAAAAAAAAAAAAACAGAGAAACAAACGGCTGCTTAGTTATCTACGGTTAACTATTGGCAAATTTTGGTTGATCAATTGAGAGGAAATTTCCGCCAGATTCGTGATCGAGCTTCTATATCAATGAAATCCGTTTGACTGGAAGCTACATCTTATTTTAATAGGAGAATATTTTAAGAAGGATTATAAAATTTGCTCTCAACGAAATAAACACAGCGAAAGACATCAAACAACATATTACTGTGATATGTGTTCCGACAAGTCGAAGATGCATCTTAGCGATTATTTTATAAAATATCATACAAAAAAAATATAGAGCTTAATATTTAACAAATTTTTCTTCTTTGAAATGTAAAGATATATAAAACATTAAGATACAACAGTTTTACATGTTAATTTGTACTTGAAATTATTTTAAGTTATATTAATTCACCAAATATACGGAAAATCATCTCGAGTTGCTCGTTCCTCCGAGCAAAACGGCCTTGAACGTGAAAGAACATTGTCTCAGCGCGGCGGTGATCTTTGAGGAATGCTGCCCGCTTCGCTGAGGTTTTCTTGTTTGGCCTTTTACAGCCGCCGGAGAGATATTAAGAATACAGATTGTAGGTTTTTAAGACGTAAATTTGACTAGATGTGTATACAATTGTTACGTGAGTCTGGGAGATGGGCACGAGGACACGATTATTTCTGCGTCTAGACCCGAACTGACTGACTGAGTGGTTATGGCAGACTGTATGTCTCGTGCTAGGAGACTGACCTTTTATATGGAGCGAATGTGTCTGCGCCAGCCAAGAAGCCCTTTGTTTACCAATCTTACCCTTTAAGAGACGTTCCAGATGCTGACTCTACCTCTCAGGGTAAGACAGAAGTCCTTTAGATAGGAGCGTGCCATGGCATCTGGAACTTCTCGGCAGGGTAGCGTATTCTATGAACCTAGCCTGAGTGTCTCGAGGTGAGTTGTTCTGCGCCAGAACAAACATTAAAATTGATATAGCTAGGAATCTCCATTCTGCCCATCTGATTTTTTGGCGCTTTTATAACAAGTTTTCATATATAAAGTTAAATAGAAAGAATAAAACAAAAGAATTAGAAAAAAGAAAGAATAAAGCAAAAGAATTAGAAAAAATGAAAATGATACAAAATTAAATAGAAAGAATAATACAAAAGAATTAAAAAAAAAAGAAAGAGTAAAATTAAGACAGAATGTCACATAGATAAAATACATAGAATAAATTAATAATAGAGTATTTATTGTATAATTGTCGTCATAACAACAGTATTCGGCTCGAATGGCCAGAAAATATGTCGTTACAAGAACAACTGGAGGGAGAATGAGTTTGGTGAATTTAAAATCAACACTGCAAACGCCTTCTCCACCCAAACGTGAGATTGGTTGTTAAAATTTATTACATGTGGAAGCTGTTCCGTAAAAGAGAATTATACCATATACAATTGACAATTAATCGTTCCTGAGAATTACATTGTATTCTGTTGAGAATATTAAATCTTTTCTACCCGCGAACCTGACTTTATTAGAAAGCGCCGGTTTAATCCAGTCGATCACATTCGAAGCATGAAACGTTTGTAGGTAATGTTGTTGGAAATAATTTATTTTTAGTAATTCTATAGCGATTATTGATTACCTACAAATATTCACGTGTTCGATATCGCTGATGCTAACGGATTTTATCACAAGGAATCGCGTGACTGACGAGCGAAGTAAATGCTGACTAATTACTGGCTAATGATTAATGACTAGTTAATAGTAATAGTAATAATGCTAATGATAATAATGGCTGATGATCGCATGTTCGGCGCTATATATATGAACATTTAGCCGTCTATACATTTTGTTGTTCTATGGCTCAACGAAAGCCCATCTCTCGGCGAGAAGGCCGCACTAAGGTAGGTAGCGCTGTTTTCCCTAGTTTGGAGATAGCAGTCGCTAAACTACCCCCCCTTAAGTCGCTCAGTTCGCCAGAGAGAGCGGACGATATTTTCGTTCTTTCGTATGTGCATTGTTGCTGCTCTTTGTGTTCCATGAACGCTGGCTTTAATCGTTCTGTTGAGATTGCGAATTCCTTTCCTTTATAGTTAATGAGAAATACGTTAGACGATATGTGTTTTAGCACTTTGAATGGACATCCGTACGGTCGTTCTAAAGGCTGTTTAATGTGATCGACTCGCACAAACACATGGGATGTGTCAAAGAGATTGTCAAATATGAAATACGAACGTTTTGAGTGGTGTCTCGTCGGTCTAGGGCGTATTGTCTGCATGTAGTCTCTGAATTTATTGATGCTGAAGTTCGTGTCTGCGTCACTGTCCACGAAGAATTCTCCTGGTAACCGGAGGGGTGTACCATATACCATCTCAGCCGCGGTTGCTTGTATACCATGTTTGTAGCTATTCCTCAAACCAAGCATTACTGTCGGGAGTACTTCCAACCAATTTTTGTTTTCGTGACATCAAATTGCTGTTTTCAGGAATCTATGGCACCGCTCGATCATTCCATTGGATGCAGGGTGGTACGATGTAGTGCGGATATGACTGCATCCAATGAATTTTGTCAGTGAGTTGAAGAGCTGAGATTCGAATTACGTGCCGCGATCCGTAGTGATGGCTGATGAGACGCCGAATCTCGCAACTCATGTGGCATAAAACCCTGTTGCGACAGTGTCTGCGTTCGTATCTTTCAACAGAACCGCCTCAGGCCACCTGGAGAATCGGTCGATCATTGTCAAGTAGTATCTGTAGTTGTTGATTGTCAGTAGTGGTCCTATTATGTCTATGTGGACGTGTTGAAATCGTTCTGGGATGGTAATGTGTTCCGGTGGATTTTCTACGTGTCGGCTTATTTTGCTTTTCTGACAGTTTACACAACTTCTTGACCACTGTAGAATGTCTTTGTTCATCCCAGGCCATATGAACTTTTTGGCAATTAAATGTCTTGTGGCTCTGCCGCTGGGATGCGCGAAATTGTGTACGCTGTCAAAAATCTTTTTTCGTAGTGTTACTGGAATATATGGTCTAATTGCTTCGGTTGAAATGTCGCAGTATACTGTACTGTCGGAGTTGTCTATTCTTAGTTTCCTTAGCTGTGGGACCGTGCTTTGTAGGACTTGTGTTAGTTCAGGATCTTTGGCTTGTTCTTCTGCGAGTTCTGCATTGCTAATCACGATTGGCATACTGATAACGTCCAGTCGAGATAGGGCGTCTGCTACCTCGTTATTCTGTCCTGAAATGCAGTTTATTTTTCGAGAACTGTCCTATGCAGTCTAGTTGTCGTAGCTGTCTCGGTGATGCCTTTTCTGATTTTTGGTTGAATGCGTAGGTCAGCGGTTTGTGATCTGTCTGTATCGTGAAGTCTCGTCCTTTTAAAAGATATTTGAAATGTTTTATAGCTTTATAAACTGCGGTAAGTTTCCTGTCGCATATACTGTATTTTACTTCTTGTGCTGAAAATTTCTTTGAAAAACGGCTACCGGTTTCCATACATCGTTTTCTTTTTGCTGCAGTGCAGCTCCGCAGGCTAAGTTTGAAGCGTCGGTTATTAGTAGTAGTGGACTATTGTTTTTTGGGTGTGTTCGTGTTGCATCTACCAATGAGTCCTTACATCTTTGGAATGCTGTTTCAGCCTCCTCTGTTCAGATTATGCTTCTTTTGTCGTTTTTCTTAGCACCGTGAAAGAAGGAGTTTAACGGGGCTCGGATTGTTGCGGCGTTTTTTATGAATTTACGATAAAAGTTTATCATAGCGATAAAGCGTCTTAGTTCGGCTATAGTTTTGGGTTTCGGATAGTCTACGATTGCTTTTAGTTTTTCCGGTACAGGCTTGGCTACATTCTGACTAATCTGGTACCCCAGGTACTGTACCGTTTGTGCTCCGAAAACAGATTTTGCTGTATTAATTGAAATACCGTATGGCTTTAGTCTTTCTAGAACTTGTTGTAAATGGTCTAAGTGTTCAGACTCATTGGTGGAGGCGATTAGCAGGTCGCCGATGTAGCAAAATGCGAAGTCGAGTTCACTGATTACTACGTGCATGAAGCGTTGGAATGTCTGTGCTGCATTCTTCAGACCAAAGGACATTACGTTATACTCGAAAAGACCGAATGGTGTGATTACTGCTGTTTTTTCACGATCCTCAGGCGCCATTGGGATCTGGTGATATGCGCGGTCTATGTCTAGAGTGGTGAAGACTGTCTTTCCGTCCAGTGCGTAAAGTCGTGTATGTGTGGTATTGGGTAACTGTCAGGTATTGTCTGTGCGTTCAATTTACGGTAGTCACACAGTCTCCAGGCGCCGTTTTTCTTGGAGACCATGTGCAATGGACTCGCCCATTCACTCGACGAAGGTTGACAGATACCTTGTTGTATTAACGACTGGAACTCTTCTTTGGGTGCTTTTAGTTTGTCAGGTGCTAGCCTACGTGGTATCTCCGCACATGGTCGTCCTGTGGTGACTATGTGGTGGTGTATTTTGTGTTTACGTGGTTCCTGTCCCTGCGTAGGTCTCGTGACGTCTATGTATTGTTTTAGTGTTTTAGTGTATTTGTCACCGTTTTGTCTGCCTAACTTGTATTTACTTACCTGAGCGAGTTTGTGTAGTTTTGTGTAGTCGTCTGTTATTCGTCTGTTTCTGAGGTCAACCAGTATACCGTGATGCCTGAGGAAGTCTGCGCCGATTATCGGTTGTTGTACTTTGGCGACAGTGAAATTCCAAAGGTATGGACGTCGTAACCCCAGCTCCAGGGTCAGCGTTGTGGTGCCATAGGTTGGTATCGGTGTTCCGTCTGCTGAATATACCTTAAATTCAGAGGGAGTGATATTTCCTTTTGCCATACTCAGTGGCAATACGGATATGTCAGCTCCGGTGTCGATTAGGAATGAGAGTTTATTTTTGCAATCAAAGACTATTAGACGACTACTCTGCACGTCTCCGAACGTCGTCTGAACTGCGGGACGTGCTTTCAGTTTCCCGATGGCTGAGTGACTGGAACGGTATGAAACGGCCAACTGCAAGGGCTTTTGCAATTACGCGCTCGCATTCCGAAGTTGAGGTGGTAGTAGTAGAATCCCGTAGTTGTGTGTTGTTGTCGTGATTGAGATGGTTGTCCACGAGATCGGGATCGTCGGTCGTTGAATCGAGGTTGTCGGTAGGATGGCCTTCGTCGATTTGTTTCCATTGTCGCCATTTTGTAAATCATCTCCGCTAACTGGTGTTGCATTGCCGCCACGTTGTCTCTTAATTGCTGATTTTCCGCCATTTTGGGTTCGTCGTTGCCAGGTTTGGAATGGCTGGCGGAAGTCGCCATTTTGTGAGTGATTTCCGCTAACTGGTGTTGAATTGCCGCCAGTTGCTGATTTTCCGCCATTTTGTGTTCGTCGTTGCCAGGTTTGGAATGGCTGGCGGAAGTCTCCATTTTGTGAGTGACCTCCGCTAACTGGTGTTGAATTGCCGCCAGTTGCTCGTTTTCCGCCATTTTGTGTTCGTCGTTGCCAGGTCTGGAATGGCTAACGGAAGTCGCCATGTTGGATCCGTCGTAACCAGCTCTAAAATGGCTGACGGAAGTCGCCATGTTGGATCCGTCTAGACTCGAAATTTGTGGCAAACGATATTCCATCACGCGGTCAGCGAGCATTGCCATTTTGATACGTCCGCTTCGGAATATATTATTAGTATATCATGCAGGAATTGTGGAATCTGCTCCAAAAAGATGGTCTTCAAGATCGTGTCTGGGTTTTTTCTGTTGACCATGCTTCTTATGCGCTGCAGGAAGTGCGACGGTTTTTCGTCGCCCATCCTGCAGGATCTGAAAAGTTGGCGGACTCTCATCTCTTCCGATTTACCGTATAGCTCTAAAAGTTTGTTTTTGGGCTTCTCGTATTTGTTCGAAGCAGGATGTGTCTCTAGGATACCTCCTAGCAAGCGCGATACATCGAGCGGTAGTCGTTGGATTGTATAGTCAAACCTGGAAGAGTCTCTGGTGATTTTGCACATTCGCAGGGCTGCTTCCAGTATGACGAACCAGAGTTTTGGGTCATCTCTATAAAAAGATGTAACGTAGTGCGGTGTAATTGCGTGGATTGTTTCCTCTGCTTCTGGCGGGATGTGTACTTCCTCTGCTAGCGATGTCCTTTTGGCTCTGGTCGGTAAACGTGGCGTGGCCATGCTTGCTTCTTTTTTTGAATCCGTTGAAATTTCGAATCACGTCGGGCAGTCACCAATTTTGTAGGTGATTGTTGTTAGTAATAATTTATTTTATACGATTACAATCGCCTATAAATATTTCGAGTGTTCTTTATAGTCGATGCTAACGGATTCCGAATACGGTTCGCTATTCGTGTCACCCACGTGGTAACGGTTATGCGGATGTACGACGGGCTTGAATGACTCTCGGTTATCTACTGATAATAAGCGATAAGCGATAGATACTGATGATAAGGCACATGTGAAAAGGTGAACAAGTGGCTCTCGCGTAGTCGGCTTTGTATTTATAGACTTAGGCATCTGTACACTCTATGATTCGTGGTCTAGCGAAAGCGCACCTGCCGGGGTGGTGGTTGTACTAAAGTAGATGGCGTTGTTATCGCCGTCTTATCGACGGTAGTCGCTACACATTTGTAGGTAATTTTGTTGGTAATAATTAATTTTTGACGATTACAATTGCCTACAAATATTTCGCGTGTTCTATATAACCGATTGTAACGGATTTCGGAGACTGGTTCGCTCTGCTGCTCGACCACGTGGCTAACGATAATGTGGATAAACGACTGTGCTTGTACAACTCTCGATTAATGACTGATAAGCTAATAAGTATAGGCGATAGGTAACAAGTGAACAAGTGAACAAATGACTCTCATGTAGTCGGCGCTGTATTATAGACTTAGCCATCTGTACTCTTTATGCTTTTGCACCTGCCGGCGCGGTGGTTGTACCATTTAGGTGGCGTTGTTTGCGCTGTGTTACCGACGGTGGTCGCTACACATTTGTGTAAACAGGCTAATTATCTCCAAGACTTCCGGCCGAACCAGACATAACCAGATAAATTCTATATCACCTCGAAGTAATTCTAAACAATAACCAGCAGATAAAGAACAAAGATATCCGACGCTGTAAAAGCTGTTGCCGAGCCCATAATAAAAAAGTTCCATTGAAATCTCTAACGAGAATACATCGACCACATTTATTTCGCTAAAACCTCTCCTACCCCGGGCCAAGTTAAAGTTCCGAAGTTCACGTTCATTATAAAAAGGTTTCTTTTAAAGTATTAAACATTGCTTTCAGCAATTATTTCACTTTACAAATTAGAATCACTTTTTCCTAGATTTCGCTTCGGAACGTCGTGCGTTACTTTCCGAGTTCCTTCGCGAGTCAAGCGATTCTAACAATTAATATATTTAAATTCAGCCGAAGTTTAACTCACATTTGTCACGCAGTTCGCGCGTATTAAAGCGTTTATAACCGTTGTGCTTAAGTTAATATTTATTGTCCGTTTCCCACGGGAAACGTCGACTGGCGATCATCAGGACCATAAAGACATTTCAATATAAAGACATTCAAGTTAAAGACATTTCATTTCTGAATCATTTAAAGCACCATTCGAATCACGCGCGCAAACGGTCGTAGAGCTGGAAGAACAGTCTTCGATACCGGGACATATAGAAGGTGCACTCAGCGACATTTTTATTTTTGCGCTGAAGAAATCCCCGGCGTGACAAATAAATGGCGATCCTGCCAGGATAGGATCCGTTGAAAAATAGTGAAACAGTGAATAAGTGAACGATTAGCGAACGATTGTGCCCGATAAACTGGTGATTTGTCCAGAATTGCGCCAAGCAAGTTGGTGAACAATCACTGGAGAATCAGCAGTACGGATTGGTGAAAAAATCAGCGAGGGAAACTGGCAAAATTTGAAGCGATCTACGGAGCTTCAAATCCAGGGGACTTTGTGCCACCTCCGCAGAAGACCGCCGATCCAAGATCTTCTCAATTTGTAAAACGAGGACTTTAGGCAATTTCGAGCTACGGCAATCCTTCGGACACGAGATTTTGCTACGGCATCTCCGCTACGGCATCCTTTGGACAACGAAATCTGCTACCCTCGGGTTACGACACCCATTATTGTTAAGATAAAGGGGTAAGGAAAGGGTAAATTTATTATAAAAAAAGATATTAAAATCAAAATTTAAAATGGCAACTCAATCAGAATTTCAAAAATTAAATGAATCTATCACGAATAGTTTTGAAATATTAACAAAACAAATGAATAAAATAAACGAGAGAAACTCAATTTACGATGAAAATTTGAAAAAGATGTTTGAAAAAACCGATTCTCACGAGCTCAAGAATCTTAATAAAGCGATGCAGAAAATAGAGCTCGCACATGAAAAACAAATAAACAAATTCAAGAATTTGGCGCATGCACTAAAAACTCATGCATATACGGAGACAGTTTATACCGACCCGGCTTTCGAAATAACGGACGATGAAACGACTCAATGTTTGGAAAACCCAACACGAAGAAACACGCATACACAAAGGGCTCACACACAGAAGACAAAACAAGATTCGGCAAATAAAAAAAAACCTATACGCGAAGATTTGACAATAAAAGCTACAGACGCGCTGCGAATGATCGAAAATTTAAATGGAATAAATGATATTGGAGTTGAAGAATTCATTAAATCAGTGAAATTGGCTAGAACGCGAGTCAACGACGAAGTTATTTTATTACGAATGATTATCGCTGAAAAAATTACTGACCGCGCTAAACAAAGTATTAGATTTTGCACGATAACCTCATACGATGAACTATTTTCGGCATTAAGAACACAAGTTTCCATACCAAATACAGTGAGTGGCAGTCGAAATAGAATGCAAAACGTTCGGCAAAATACAAATGAAACCGTCCAATCATATTCTAATAGATTCCGGCAAGCTTTGAATGAATTGGAATACGCGATTCAAGCTCAACACAGTAACCCCATCGCGAGAAGTTTAGCTTTGGAACAGGAAAAAGCGGAAGCGATTAAATTTTACATTCACAATTTAAGACCTGATTTGGCATATTGTATAATGGCTATGCAACCGAATAGTTTACTTGACGCGCAACAAAGGGCAATAGACGCGGGCATTTGGATTCAAGAGATGGCAAATAGGAAATTAAATTACCGTAACTTCAATATACCGACGCGAAAAACCGACAACAAACCGAATCCGTATAATCAAATAGTCAGAAAATCTCTCAACTCGAATCGAAACCCACAAATCCCACCGAAATGTGAAAATTGTCAAAAGTTAGGACACACGCGGAATAATTGTTATTTGTTAAAGCAAAATCTCAGCATGTCAAAATTCCACCGGAAAGAGTAAATCAGGTAATAGAACAACAGATCGACCACGAACCGACAACCGAAGACGAATCGGCAAAGCAATTGGCAATAGAAGTACAAGTACCAGAATCCATTACACACCAGGGGAACTGTAGCATGTCAAATGCATGTTACCCGGAATGTCACGACGAGGAAGATTACTCCTGGACACCGGAGCCGGAGTAAACCTCATCAAGGATGGGTTTTGTACAAATAAAATTAAATTAAAAGAACCGCATACAATTAGATTAGGCAATGATAAACACACACTAAATTACTCAACCACATTTACAGTACACGGAAAAAAACATAAATTTTTTATAATACCGAGCGATTTTCCCTTGTTAGAAGATGGTATAATTGGACTAGTTTTTTTAAAGCAACATAAATATGTAATTACTAACGATAAATTGCAAATTGATAATGATGTTATACGTTTACAGGATACAGTAGAAGAAATACCAGGAAATTCGCACAAAATAGTTTATATTTGGAAATGAATATTGGAAATGAATATATTCGAATTTGTTTCATTAATAACGGTAAGCAACATACCAAATTAACTAATGAGATTTCGTTTGAGAAAAATTTAAGAATTGGCAAACTTTTAGAAAAACTAAAACTTAACTGCCTCGAATCGCAGCATGCCAAAGCGATTAAAAAATTAATTTGTTCTTATAACGACATATTTAGTTTGGAGACTGATCCGTTACCGTGCACTAATTTAACTTCACATATTATTGAACCAAAAACTAATAGACCGATTAATGTAAAGTCATATAGGCCACAAAATTGAAATTCAAAATAAAATTCAAGAAATGTTAGAAAAAAATATAATAGAATCAAGTAATTCACCTTACAGTGCTCCAATCTGGGTGGTGCCTAAAAAATTGGACTCATCGGGAAAACAAAAATGGAGAGTCGTAGTAGATTTCAGGAAATTAAATGAAGTGACTGAACAGGACGCATACCCATTACCGAATCAGGACGATATTTTGGCTCATTTGGGAAACGCTAAATTATTTTCTGCATTGGATTTATCTTCCGGGTTTCATCAGATACCAATGGACGACAATAGTAAGAAATATACGGCTTTTTCCACGACAGACGGACATTTTCATTTTAATAGAATGCCATTTGGGCTTAAGAACGCACCAGCCACCTTCCAAAGAATGATTGATACAGCGCTACGCGGATTAGTTGGCAAAAATTGTTTTGTTTATTTAGACGATATCATAATATTCGGCAATACCATTGAGGAACATAACCAAAACCTTGCAAAATTATTTCAAAGATTAAGAGATACAGGATTAAAATTACAAGTCGATAAATGTGAATTTTTGAAACCGGAACTTGAATATTTAGGCCATTTAATTACACCGTCGGGAGTTAAACCGAACCCCGCAAAGCTCTCGGTAATAAAAAATTTCAAAATTCCGAAAAACGTTACGAAAGTGAAATCCTTCCTTGGATTGGTTGGCTATTACCGAAAATTTATAAAAAATTTTGCAAAATTATCCAAACCCTTGACAAAACTGACAAAGAAAAATGTAAATTTTAATTGGAGTACGGAACAACAGAATTCATTTGATTTGCTGAAAGAAAAACTATGTAATCGACCGGTACTTTCTTATCCAAATTTTAATAAATATTTAATAATAATTTTTACACTGACTACCGACGCCAGTAACGATGGCGCTGTACTCTCGCAAGAGGGACATCCCTGTTGCTTTATTTCGCGAACACTCAATTCGGCAGAACGAAATTATACGACGACGGAAAAAGAATTATTGGCCATTATTTGGAGTATTAAGAGATTAAGACAATACTTGTTAGGACGCAAATTTATTATCGAAACAGACCACCAAGCTTTAAAATGGTTACATAACGTTAAGGATCCATCATCCTGGCTAATGAGATGGAGACTTCGTTTGGAAGAATACGATTACGAAATTTGTTATAAAAAGGGGAAACAAAATCAGGTCGCGGACGCGACTGCATCCGGTGACCATAAGATCGGATGAACCATGTACTAGCAAAATTATAATTCGGGACATTGAGAATGAATTCAACGAATGGAAAACGAGAATTAACGTTCGGAAAATACCAATAAAATTAGTAAGCGAACCACCATAATTGGACGCAACTGGATTATAACTTGTTGGAACCTTTCGATATATCAAATTGGTTACGACAGCTAGACAGACTAACAAACACGAATGACAAGACGATTTCTTTTGGCGTATACAAATTAAAATTACCGGATATTATACTACTGAAATTAATGTTACAATTTATTTGCGAAAAGAAACCGACCGAAATGATTCAATTAGCGAGTGAACCTCCGCGAACGTACACCGCAGAGGAAAAATTACAGATACTAAAAGAAAATCATGACCTAACCCAGCACATCGGCAAACACAAAACTTTGGAAAAAATAAAACAAAGGCACCATTGGATAGGAATCGATAAAGATGTATCGGAATACATAAGAAATTGTGAAACATGTCAGAGTAATAAATTAACGCGAATTCGGCCACGCGAGGAAGCAATAGTAACCGACACACTCGACCAGCCGAATGAAAAAATAGCATTAGACATAATTGGGCTATTAAATTTGACTACAAACGGAAATCAATATATTCTTTCGATTCAAGATAGTTTAACAAAATACTTAATGTTAGTACCAATACGAGATCAGAGATCAGAAACGATAATAGATAAATTAATAAATGAATATATATACGTATTTTCGGCACCCAAAATTATTTTGACGGATCAGGCGCCAAATTTCATTAGCAAATTGATGGGGGCATTCGAAAAAGCATTTAAAATTCAACACGTAAAAACAACAGTGTTCTACCCTCAGTCTAATGGATCGCTGGAGAGGGCACATGGATTTGTTAAAGACATGTTGCGTACCAACATGAGTGAAACGAATTCTGAGTGGGATAAAAATCTAAAATCAATAGCCATGGCATATAATACAACGATACACTCTACCACGAAATTCACCCCATTTGAACTCACATTCAGCCACAAAGCAAACATGCCATCCGCAATAGCAATCACATCTAAATTCAGTCAGAGTGAGGTTTTTCAAGCTTGGAGAAATCGGCACGAAGAATATTTGACCGCGGCTAAAAGAATAACAGAGGAAAATAAAAGATTGTATAAATTGGAACAGGATAAAAAGATTAAGATCAAAAGTTTGTACCAAGTCAATGATTTAGTTTTGCTCCACAATGACAAAAAGACACATAAATTAGATAAGGAATGGTTTGGACCGTATAAAATAATCGATATACAAACACGTAATTATTTACTTGAAATAACAAGCTCCAAAACCTTACTCGTACATGGTAACCGTTTAAAAATGTTTTATCTTTCCAGGGACTCACCGTAATAAGTTACATTGACAATAGAACCCATAGGCAATAAAAATTTACTCACCGAAATTATTGACAATGCCTTTTTGTATTATAAGGAAATTAAAATTACTATTGTATTCGAAACTAACGAATTATACAACGATATGAAAATTGTTCGAAATTTGTACGACACCGTTTCCAGACACTGTCAAAGTTTTAATTGCGAAGACAGCGCATATAGATTGATAACTGCTCGATTAAAAAACCTCGAAAGATCAACAAACAAACTAAAAATATTATTGTACAATCGGCATAAGCGAGGATTAATCAACGGAATCGGATCACTTTCAAAATTATTATTCGGCACACTCGATGAAAATGATTTGGAACTAATTAATAAAAATATAGACAAATTATTTAGTGATCAAAATAAATTAATCCATATTATTCAGAATCAAGAAATTCTCCGAGATAGCCATTTCACGGAATTAACCGTGCAATTATCCAACCACTTCAAAACATTACATCAGGCGATAAACAGCGAAATTCTTGATCAGAATCTTTTAATGTTGAAAATATTAATTACTGAGTTAACAAATAAAATAAACGACTTTTATTATATGATTATATTAGGAAAGAAAGGCATCATAGACACAACATTAATTGACATTAAAAATTTCATGGAATCTTATTACAAACTGATGGAAAAGAATTTTATAACAACAAACGATAACACAAAATTTCAAGAAATAATTGATAGTAGTCGATTAAACACAGCTACGAAAGGTAATACATTAATATATCAAATAGTAGTACCAATCCTTGAAAAAAATAGTTGGAAAATCTTACATCACATAGTCATACCACGCAAAATTCAAAACAGTTTTATAGCGCCCGTTTTAGAAAACGAATTCACATTAAAAGAAAAGGATAATTATATTCCGATAAATTATGAATACTTAAATAAATATTGTAGAAATTCACCAATTGGAAGATTATGCGAAAGAACATAGCCGATGATACATTTCAATACACAAAATTACAATCCCACAGACAAATGTAAAACTGCGCTTTTCAAAATGGATAAAATTACTTTCATTCCGCTACACAATTGTAACAGGTACTTGGCCATACCACAAAATTCAATAACCGTTCAAACAATATGCGAAACGATAAGACAAATTAAAATTAACGAACCAAGTATTTTATCATCCCAAATTGATTGTATAATAACTTACGACAATAATATAATGAAAATTGGAGGAACCAATTAAAGAAATAGAAATTAAAATAAATAATTATAGCCTTGATGTTCCCTTCGATAAACACGATCTAAATTTACTACACGATTTTCTCCCCACTACCAAACAAATCACTCCAAATTTCAATATATACGAAAATTCATTTGACATATTAAATAATCAATTAGATAATTTGCGAAACCAAAGGCGAATATTAACGACAACGGAAATAATAATTAGTATATTCAAATATTTAGGATATATCTCATTAGACATTGCAACAATTTATTTATTATATAAAATAGGAATATTTCAATGTATAAGTAATCTAATGCCCATAATGTATGCATAAAATTATTTTGTAACGAGACCACAATAAGTAACGACGCACAACCACGAATGAATTACACGCACAACACTGGAAATAATCAACGAGAACAGTCGCTATGCTCGCCTGAGGATTTCGAGATGACAACTATCGGACAACCCAAAATAGTGCATTTTGGGACAAAACGCAGTCTACGAAGGGGGGTGTGAACAGGCTAATTATCTCCAAGACTTCCGGCCGAACCAGACATAACCAGATAAATTCTATATCACCTCGAAGTAATTCTAAACAATAACCAGCAGATAAAGAACAAAGATATCCGACGCTGTAAAAGCTGTTGCCGAGCCCATAATAAAAAAGTTCCATTGAAATCTCTAACGAGAATACATCGACCACATTTATTTCGCTAAAACCTCTCCTACCCCGGGCCAAGTTAAAGTTCCGAAGTTCACGTTCATTATAAAAAGGTTTCTTTTAAAGTATTAAACATTGCTTTCGGCAATTATTTCACTTTACAAATTAGAATCACTTTTTCCTAGATTTCGCTTCGGAACGTCGTGCGTTACTTTCCGAGTTCCTTCGCGAGTCAAGCGATTCTAACAATTAATATATTTAAATTCAGCCGAAGTTTAACTCACATTTGTCACGCAGTTCGCGCGTATTAAAGCGTTTATAACCGTTGTGCTTAAGTTAATATTTATTGTCCGTTTCCCACGGGAAACGTCGACTGGCGATCATCAGGACCATAAAGACATTTCAATATAAAGACATTCAAGTTAAAGACATTTCATTTCTGAATCATTTAAAGCACCATTCAAATCACGCGCGCAAACGGTCGTAGAGCTGGAAGAACAGTCTTCGATACCGGGACATATAGAAGGTGCACTCAGCGACATTTTTATTTTTGCGCTGAAGAAATCCCCGGCGTGACATTTGTAGATACTATGTTGATAATTATATCAATCACAGTACTACAAATATTTATAATGAGGATAACAATAATTATATTAACTAATTATGAACTATAACGATAATATATTTGATAAATTACAATGATAAAATAATACAGTTTTCTCGATGGAAGTTGGTAAAGGAATGCTTCACAATTGTTTTCTTACGATTATATATATATCGGTATAAACATCTAAATTTGCCATGACAACGAAACAATTGAACTACTAATAATTTTCACTATTATACCAGTTGGCGCTGCTCAATATTTCTAAATCGAACTTCTCTACGGAACGACCGAACGAACGCAGGTGGCGCTGACTTCTCTCTTGATGAGATGACGGTCGCTACACATTTGTAGCGACCACCGTCGGTAACACAACGCAAACAACGCCACCTACTTTGGTACAGCCACCGCGCCGGCAGGTGCGCTTTCGCTAGGCCGCAAAACATAGAGAATATAGATGGCTAAGTCTATATATACAGCGGCGGCTACGCGAGAGCCACTTTACGTACTTAGTATTCACCTGTTACCTATCGCTTATTACCTATTAGCTTATCAGTCATTATCGAGAGTCGTACAAGTACAGTCGTTCATCCGCATTATCGTTAGCCACGTGGCCGATCCGAATAGCAAACCAGTATATGAAATCCGTTGTAATCGCGTATATAGAACACGCGAAATATTTGTAGGTAATTGTAATCGTCTCAAATAAATTACCAACAACACGCAATTACGTACACATTTGACTGCTTTGCTGCCATCTAAAAACAGTAAATGAAAGCATCGAAAAGATGCTAACTGTTTCTAGACGACAACAAACGGAGCAGGTTGCAAGTCAATTACCATCTTTATATACATGATGCTTCTGATTTCGTTGTAAAATTGTCGTCCTTCAATCCGCAAATATAAGTCACAATTTTCTCGGACACAAGAATTCATGTCACCATTTTAATCGAAATGAACGAAGGCGAGAAAGAAAATTGATTGATAATTCACATGCAACGAGTCTACCTTTGACTGGATTTCGCTATGATCCTTTTTTGACAACACGTAGTTGTTGATGAGGTTAACTTCAGAAGATATATACTTCTCTTCTTTCAGGATCTCAGCGATAATCTTTGGATGAGAGGTTGATGCGGGATCTGTTTGACTGCACTATACTGTAATTTAAACTATGATCTAAAAAATATTTCAAGTGCGTGCACTGCACTTCTATAAATCGTGGACCATAAATTGTTGGCAGCGACGCGAGTTGAATCCACTCACTAAGTTACGATATTGTACACTAAATCAATCTTGCATTGTAGATTCACCTATGACAGGCATCACGAACGACAAATGCATTACGTTCAGATCGTTCAAAATTGATCTGTCTGATATCGAATAACTAGCAAAAGACTGACGAAGGACTGGCTACTGATTGGCGAATAATATCCACGTTCGACTGGAAAAAGACGGACAAATAACTAGTGAATGTATTCGCATCAGTAAGCTCTATTCTTAAATAAATAAATATGTTGATTGGGTTCGAACGAAATCATTACAAGCAGCGTACCTTCTTGGTATGCCCGTTCTTTGAAAGTCCCCTTTTATGATTACGAGTTCGAACTACAGAAAAGTCATAGAGACTTTTTTTACGTAGTACACCTGTAAATTACGCATTTTAATACGTTTAATACGTGCTTTATTACATCCTTACGGAAATTCTGAGATTATGACATAACTCGGTCGACGGAATGAAATTCCTAAGTTCATTGTAATGAAAGGTTACAATAGTAACACCAAAATATTTTTCTTAAAAACAGCCGTCTTTACGCGATCATATCATAAATCAAATTATAAATTAAGTTACGGAGACGGAATTTAATTATTAATATTATAGTATAGTATTATAAGTATTTATGAATTCCATATTTTTTAAGTTACATAATTTTTTGTGTATGATTACCGATTACCGAGCGGTAAACAGAGTCTATTCCAGATGCGTATTCCCTATCGAGTATATTGAAAATTTTAGATTAACTCGGAAGTGCGAAGTAGTGCATATTTAATGTATTCAAATTTATCAAATTGGAATGGAGGAAAAAGACGCAGAAAAAATAGTATTCTCCACATGTTTCGGACTCTATGAGTACACGCGCATATGAGTACATGCTGTTTGGATTTAAAAATGCACCAGTCACTTTCCAACGTTTGGATACCATTTTGACACGGTACAGGAAATCGAAATGTTCGTTTATCTCAATGATATTGTCACATACGCACGATCGCTTCAAGAACATAAAAAAATGCGCGTCTATGAAATGCGAATTTAAAATTACATTTAGCAAAATACGAATTCCTTCGATGTTCAAATCATAACGATGATTCCCCAAAACGAATAAATTTAAATTAATCCAAAGTTCGCTCTAAGTATTATTACAAAAGAGAAAAAGGAAAAAATACCAACTTTCAGCAATTTTCTCCAGGTAAAATGTTTATTTATTACGTAAACCAAAGCGAAATAAATTCGAATCAGAATATATTCGAGTATATCACGTAGAAATATACTGTACTTTATTAGTATCTATATTGTACACTTTTTGTCAACGCATGAAGGAAAGGCGTATGTCATCTCGTGTCTGTATCTAGTTTGCATAGGGAATAAAACCGGCCAAAAAACCACTTGTGTAAGAATTATGTATCATCCCGCGGGGGTTGTTCCCGCGGGAAACATAGATTGTTGAAAATAAAGGCGACATCTGTTTATCGATGATAAGATGAAAAAATGGTATAAGGAAGGCGTTTTTCTGGCTTCGGTTCTACTGCGTTGGAATCTCCAATCCGTTTATATTAAATATTAAATAATTATTTTTTATCATCGAAAAAAAAGAATAACCATTAATTAGATAAGTTTTGTGAGTGTTGCTTTTATATGTGTGAATGTGAGTGTCGTTGGATGAGTGAGAGTCCTTTGTCTATAGTTATAAAGTCAATGGTGTAAATGTGATATGTGAGAGTCCCATCTAGTGTAAATAATGTTTGATGAAAAATGTCGGAGAGCAGTCAGTTGTTATGGAAGAGTCAGAGAGCTAGAATCGATAGGTGAAGAGAGAGAGTGAGTGAGTGATTAAGAAGAGACTGTAGAAAAAGAGAACTGATTTATTATTTCATTATTATACTTTGTGTTTATTGCGATATTATCTTTTGTATAAATATACTTTGTGTTTTCCGTTAAAAGATAAAGATATAATTGTCAATTGTGCTAACAAGTTTTGGTAACGATACTATACTGATAACGATACTTTGAAGTTATATTACTTACTTACTTATTATTATTAATTATTAACACTTTGAAGTTTATGTTAATTTTTAATAACATCATCATCTTTTAATAACATTACACATTTCAAAGAACAAGAATTCATTGAAATCTGCAAAATCATGTTCCGCAAAACTTTTCTATTGCTAATTGGAAATAAAATTAATAAATTTCTATCTTTCTATTTTCTCTATTATAAGTACTCCATTAGTTAACTTCTAAAATTTATTTACTACATTTACAAATTGCTCTTTATATTTAAAGGAAAAATTCCTAAAAATAAAAGATGGGAAAATAAAAAAGAAATATTTATTAATCTAAACTATAAATAATAAAAAATAAATAGTAGAAAATAAAAAAGAAATATTTATTAATTCATTTATTAATATTAAATAATAGTTTAGATATAAAGTTAAATTAGCATAAAATAAATGAAAAATGTATTTTGCTGCAAAGATATTTATCGCAAGATGCGACCAATATCGAAAAAGAAATGTTACAAATTCAATAAGCAGTTCGATACACTCATTGGAAGAATGACTTGGAAGATATATGTATATAGATTCGAGGTTATTCATAATGCAAAAGAACGGAATGATATTGAGAGAGGGATTGCATTTCAACTTCTAGACTTCCCAGAGAAAACAAATAAATTTGTCACATTTTTCGTGGATATGATGACTAAGTATTGTAGAATATTATATAATGACCAAGTATTTGTAGAATAGTATAGAGGTTTCTGGTTCCTTCCAGGAGTTGGAGATCCGTGTTATAGACCTACATGTATATTCAACAAGATTAAAGAATTTCCAATCCGTTTATATTAAATATTAGCTCAAAAAACAAGATACACAAATGGTAGCCCAAAAATCTCAAATTGTTATTCAAAGTTTTACTATTACTTCGTTACAATGTATGCATATACAAAATCATTTAGATATAAGTCTCTATAACAGACGACCAGAGTATGCTTCTAGCGGCTAGCAGATGACGGAGAAAGTTGTTCTCACGATAAGAAAAGCTAGGAGACTACGACTCACGCGCCGGGTATGCTATTGAATTGCGAAGGCCATGTTTTGTTCTTACGGTGCATAGGACAACATGGTTCGCACCAAATAATAGTAATACGGCTAGAATAGTATCTGCGAGCGTCGTAAATTCTAGGATTCCCAACGGCCTGCACTCAGACCGAAAGGTCTGAGACGCACGTGATAGCAATAAAAGACCTGGAAGAAACCTCGCTACGGCATCAGAAATTTAGGAAACAGTCCCTGAAAAAATTGCAGCCGCACTCTAGAGAAAGCACGTTACGAACGCAAAGAGTAGGCGGTGCAATTTCCCGGCAGCCTAATTGGCTAAAACCGAAAAAAGCTATGGTCAGGGACCGAGGACCGCACATTTCTATTCGTGAGCTAAATTAGTTTTCATCACTATAAGTGAAACGTGCTACTTTTCCCACAAGATCATTAAAACGTATTAATTTTTGTTGAAAATCATGCAAATGTACTTTTCTGCACGAAAAGAATGATATTTTACATTGGATCATGTTGAAAATAAGTATATTATTCTTCACAACACATACGTAAAAAAAAATATTGTAATTGAAAAAAGTGCAAATATTTCAATACATTAAATAATGATCTCAAATAAGTCAAATGTGGTTATAACTCTAAAAATGAAATTTTTGTTTGGGAAATAATAATTGTTGGATTAAGTACGGGCAAAGATAGAAGGGAAAAAGTTCTATTTTAAGTTTTTCTACATGTGACTTATACGTCGTAATGGTGATAATTCAAATTTCACTTTCATCCGTCATGCAGTTCATATTGAAGTACGAAATGTAAAGTGAAAGCAATAGAGCTTTTCTATTCCTATTACTTACTATTACAATAAATAAAAGTTTCTGTCATAAATTGCACAACAGCTGAAAATTCTGTGTCAAATACGAGACATTAATTTGAAAGCTACAGAAAATATAATATCTTCAATATTGATTAGAATGATTTTTAATTGAAAATGCACTCTGGTTGAATTGCAAACAAGTACAACCATTTATTGTAAAAATTTTAACTGCAAGGAAAGCAATCAGTGTTAAACGAAACTCCAAGCAGTATAGACATTAATTTGTCAGTTTATTATTTCGTTATAGTTATGATAATTTTAACATATTTGAAGAACACGATTTGTTGTCGAAGAAAACTGTGCGTACTACGCGTATTAAATATAACGTGGTAGTTTTAAAACGTCTGGAAAAATAACGTAATTAGTTGTCAAGAAATTAATGCAACGTTTTAGTTTGTACATTATACGATTACAAAACAAGGTAAATTCAATGGATAAAGCCAAGTTTCTTGCCAATTTTAGAAAATACAGTGGTAACACGCTGCGGGATAAGTACCGTTTCTGTATTCTTATACAAGAATATTGAAATTGCTATAGTTTCCACAATCTGTCGAATTTTCAAGTGAGCAAGAAAAATCAGAAACAATATCTTATCAAGATAACAATATCTTTATTTACATTTTATAGTAAATATTCGGTAATACCATTTAATGCTATAATTATAACATTTTCGGTCACACTATCCAAATATTTGAACTATAAATTTCGAGATATCATTTTCAATTTAATCGTAACCACAACAACTTTGCTTACATCATCAATCGATAGCGTTCAACCATCAATGCTAAGAGACTCATAATTCATTTTCAATATTGGTATTTATCAACACTCTAATAAAGAATCATTGATGTAGGGACATGACATAACGTCAAACACTCGGACCCGGAATGCAGTACCGCCAGGCCCGTAAAGATATTGCTAAAATTGCTTCATGAGATTGACAGGGCAAACTGCAGTAAAATAATCTACCTTTCCGATCCCTTGATCGGGAAGGACACAAAAGGAGTCGGCATATATAAGAGTGCACTAAGATCAGTAAGCCGGAGTCCAATTGTTCAAGTACTGAAAGATAGTTCGCGTGTGCAGTCTGGTACATGTTTCCTTTGTCAATTCTCGCGTCAATGCTCCATAGTAAGTACTTCGTGATTCAACGATTTCTCAATGTACATATGAATTTGGTCCCTGCTGGTAGGGGATCTCTCACCTTCAGGTGAGGCGAAAGAATACGCCAGACGTACATGACCTGCGTGTCGTAAGAACTGACTAAAAGATCGACCCTGGTGATTATGTGCAAGCATCTTAAAGGGGAGAAAATTTATCTGCGAAGGTTATACGGACTAATTACTGGTACCGAAGGGTGTCATCCCTCCTTTGCCGGCCTTATGAGTTGGACTCTCGGGGGCAGTTGGTAAAAGCCTACATCGCGGGTTAGGGTGCAGTAACGGCGGATGAGCTGCGTTAGTTGCAGCTCGGGTGGTCTGCAGAGCCGGTAGGAATTTAGAAGGGTCCAACCGTGTCTGATAGAGCTTCTTGCCAGGTACAGGCACGTTAAATACAAAACCACGGATTGTACATATAAATTTGAGTGAATGAGGAAAAATAAGGGTATGAGTGCACCTGTCACGTATGCTGGAGCAACAAAGAGAGGAGCAAGTATCGGTGGTGTTCGTGTGAATAGTGGAGTTAAGAAAAGCGGTGTGAATGGTAAAATGTTTGCGGTAGTGGTCAGACCATCAGACGAAAGTGCCAGGATAATGAGTGATGAAGTGAAGAAGAAAGTGTTGAATGAAGTGAGTGAGTTTGTGAAGGTGAATGTACGTGCGGTGAGGAAAATGAAGAATACGGAAATAGTGATTGAGATTGCAAGCGAGAAAGATGAACTTAGAGCGTGCGAGAAGTTTAAGCAGTTCGGGCTGAAAGTCGAGCTGCCCAAGAAGATTAGGCTGAAAGTTATTCTGTATGTTGTACCGAATGAAATAACTAATAGGGATGAGTTGATGAGAGATCTGTATGAGAGGAATTTGAGTGAGTGCATGAGTGTTGAGGAATACAAAGCGCGAGTTAGAATAATTAGTCGAACGGAAAGACGAAAGAGGGAAATGTGATCAAATGAATGCTTATGCAATGCAGAGTCCTGCATCACGGCAGAATGTATGTTCGGTGGAGTGCATTCAAGGTGAGTTTAAGAATGTGTTGAGGTGCTTTAAGTGTCTTGGCTTCGGCAATATGAGTAAAGAATGTAAGCCCAAAGAGAGAGTATGCAAAAAATATGGTGAAAATGGGCATGAAATGAAAGTCTGTAATAAGAATGAAGAGTGTAAGTGATGTAAAGAGAGAGGTAGAGATTATAAGTACTTCATAATGTCAGTGAAGTGCCCACAGTACATGAGAATATTGGAGAAAGTGAGGTAGCGCTTGAGTGATAATTGAAAGTGCAAACATGAATGTTGATGCTCAATTGTGTTGCAGCTCAATTGTCAGAGTGCGAGACTAATGATGTGTGATTTAGGTATGCTTCTCTGTAAGAAAGGTGTGAATGTTGCGCTCCTGCAAGTGTCATACGTGGTTCAGGGCAGGGTGTGCAGTTTGCCGACCCACATAAATATGTTTGTGAGAATGTGTGATCAAGGCGTGCATTGTTATAAATGATGTGAGTGTTCAGTCTATGCTCAAGAATGAATATACGAATGAATGTGGTGTATGCGTGTGGATGAAGGGTGTGTTTGGTGAAATTTATTGTGATGTCCATGTACTGGGGTCCGGACATTGGGCCATACTTGGAGTACATGGATAGTGTTCTTAGGTATGCAAGTGGAGTCTCTGTTTTGATATGGGCGGATATGAACGTGGTTAGCACGGCTGACACAGCAAGTATGAATGTAGAGGATGTAAGAGTGAATTACGTAGCCAAATTGTTGAAGAGTTTTTGATTCAGAGAGAAATGAATGTGCTCAATGAGCCGAATGAATGGTGCACGTTCTCTGGTACGAATGGTCAGAGTAGACATAGACGCGACACTTGGATATGGACTGAGTGAAGAACATGTTTATGAATGGGAAGTTAAGAATGATTGGTGTGTGAATGATCATAATGTTGTTTTGTTGTGGATGAGGTGCCATTGTGCCGAAATAAATGAGTGTATGCACGGAAGAGTAAGATGGACCGCCAGGGATATTGATTAGGTTGAATAGAATATGAGAGATGTGCGAATGCAGGCAGAGAAGTATGGAGTGAACGAGTTTAATACAATGGAAGCATTGGGTAAAGTGAATGTATTGACAAAATGGATATGCGATACGAATGATGTTATGATGAAAAGGAAGAAAGTAAGGAATGCTAGGAGAGTGCGATGGTGGACGGATGAATTGGTTAAAAGTGTGGCTTGGCCAGAAGTGTGAGGAAGGAGAGGAAGGAATATAAGAAAGTGAGAAATAGAGGGTGAGTAAGTGTGGATGAACGGAGAATGAGATGAATGTGAAGTGTGAATGAATTGAGAGATAGGATGAATGAATACAAGTATGCGATTAAAAGTACGAAAGACAAATACTGGAGAGTATTTGTGAGGGTGATTGGGAATAACGGGGTGATGTGGGGTATGTATGAATAGGAGAAAGTTTGCTGAACTATGTGAAATAAGAGTGAATAGGCACGAAACGAAAACCTGGTGAGAAACAGCACAGGTACTGATGGAAAGGTTTTTTCCGCCCGAGAATATGGAAAGCAAGTGTACAAGTGTGATAGAGGAAGTGAGAAATAGAAATGAAGATTAGTCTAAAATGGGATGAAATGGAAAATGCGGTCAAAACGTGTAAGTCTGATAAGGCGCCAGGAATTGACGGAATATAGCGGGCGATCCTATAGAGAATGAAAGAAATGTACGATGCATGTTTGAGAGAGGAATACTTCCCGAGTGACTGGAAATGAGCTGACGTAATAGTGTTGCTCAAGTCTTTTCTTGGGAAAGTCTTTGAGCGACTGATGGTGAATCAAATTGAATATAGGATGTGTGGCAGAATGAATGAATGTTAGTTCGGCTTTCAGAAAGGAAGGTCGACTGAGGATGCGTGGTGTAGAATGAAAAAGTATATGCATGAATCAGAGGGAAAATATGTGATGTTGCATTTCCAAGGTGCTTTTGATAATCTGTTCTGCAAGACAGCTGCATGACTGCGTCAGTTAGAGTGCGAGGATTTGTGATTGTAGCTCAGTTACTTCAGAGAAAGAATGGTGTGCATGTTTGCAAAGAGTGAGTATATATCTAGAATGGCTGAGAGGGGATGCACACTGGGTTCCGTTTACGGTGTAGAACTTGGTAATGGATGAACTGTTGTGTGTGTTGGAGGAGAATGGATTTAAAATGGTTGCGCATGCTGAGGACTTGTTGATTTTGATCGAGGGTAGAGAGATAATATTAAAGTGATATTGAGTAGAGATGCTATTAAAAGAAAGGATGTAGGATATATGAGAAGGGTGATTGAATGGGGAAGAGAAACTAGGCTGATTGTCAATAGAGAGAATGCTGCCGAAAGGCATCTTATTCGACAGGAGAGCATCCAGTGTGAATGTGGACGGATTATGTGCAAATAATGAAGTACATAGGAGTGAGTAGGAGCGAGAGAATGGGATTTAACCCGCACCCGACGGCTATCAGAAAGAAAATTGCAAGCAACGTAGCATGTATGAGAAGAATGCTTAGGAAAGAATGGGGGCTGAGAAAAATAGCGGTAAGGACATTGTACCAAGGTTTGCGGCTTGCGTGTGCTATGTACGGGGTGAGTGCATAGGATGGGGTACTTAAGTACGATTATGGGAGAATGAGGCTGAACGAATGTTAGCGAGTAATTTTGTATGCATGCCTGTATGTGTGTAGGAATGTCTCAATGGAGGCATGCAGGTTCTCTTAGGTGAGCTTCCGTGGGATCTGGAATGTGAGAGGCGTTGTGTTTTGTACTTAAATGAGGATGAACGACAATGCAGGAGTGTTGATGATTGTGAGAGACTGATTGATGAAAGAGTCCTTAATGTGTGGCAAGACAAATGGAATGCGTGTGAGAAAGGGAGAGTGATTCTGTATGCGTATATACAGAATGCGAGATCTGTGCGAAAGAGAATGAAATGCACGCCTAGTATGTATGTGAACTTCCTACTGACAGGGAATGGGAGCATGAATGATTTTTTGTATATGCATAGGTTGGCAGAGAATCCGTGGTGTAAGTGCGGAACGAAGAAAGATGATTGGAAGCATGTGTTGTGCGAATGTGAGATGTATGATGAGTTCTCAGGCATTTGGAGGCGTTAGATGTGAAGGTGGATATGAATGGGAATGTGGGTGTGAGCGATGTGCTCGAGACGGATGGGAGGTACGAGGGTTTGTGTTGGTATGCAGAGAGTATGTTTAAGAGAAGAATGAATTAGTAAATAAGGAACATCCATCGCTCTATCACAGGAGGGGGCTCCAGACTTTATCGACGACTTCACGGATCCCAATTGTCCTTATCCAGGTTGAGGTTTGCAAGGACCTTATTGGAGAGTGGCCGACGTCTTAGGTACAACCAGTATGACTTCGTCACTGGTACCGAAGGGGATCTCCGTCGTTGACCGATTAGGTTAGACTCTCGGGGACAGTTTGGTGGAGCCCGAATCCGGGCTAGGGAGCCGTCTGGAGGAGCTCAGTTCACAGCTCGGGTGCCGACCTAAAGAGCCGATAAGGATGCTAGAAAGGTCCCGGCCTGAACATGATTGACCTCTGGAGCTTGCACTCTAAGGCTAATTGGTAATTTCTGTTTATGCAGAAAAACGATCGGGCGTAACTCGATTCCGTGCCCGTGGAGGCTGTGTTTGTAAAGCCAAGTGTGGCGGGTGCAGACACGTAAATAAGCACAGGACGAATGTACATATAAATACATAACTAAATATTCTAAAATTAAAATTTCACTTGATAGAATGGTTGCCACGAGCGGATGTTATTTCGTGTGTCAGTTTAAAAAAAGAATTATCAATATGCCATTTATACCGCGGAAACAAATATTTATTGGAAATAGTACAGAGCTGCTAATCGCGACATCTCGTTGCCTGGGAAACCGACACCTAATGGGATACCTAAAATTATGTAACATTATTAATAGAGAGCCATCGGAAAGAGTAGATCATCTTATACAGTTTCGAATAGAAATAATTTTTGTAAACTGAAGATATTAAAAATAACAATTATAAGCCGACTATTATGTTCCTGAAAGAAATTAATGTGGCCTGGTCATTTACTAAAATGTCATTTCTTCTATGATATTGTACAAAGTTACAGTTCATTTCGAATAATAGTTTGGTCGATGGCATTAAACTGAAAAATAGCTTGAATTCATCACAATAAACAGTTGCACTTCAATTTTTGTAAATCGGTCTTACACTCATTCGAGAAAGATTTATTCTATTTGAGAAAATCTATTGATTTCTATTTTGGCTCGTAAAGAAGACTTTCATAATGAAACATGTAACATTGCTAAAAAATGAAATTGCTTTTATTGCAAATCAATTAACATTGATTTTAAATAGTATTTGATATCAGAAAGGTAATAAATATTTACGGAAATCATATTCGGAATAGAAAAATATTCATTATTTGCATTACAAATAAATATGTACACTACTTAATATACTTAAATTTTTGCAAACATAAGATAAGTTCAGACAGTGAAAATCTCTCATAAGATACTGCATTTCATTTCATGAAATTGCGCATTTCTATTACAGCTATATTTCGAGGAACGTTAGAGTTTTAGAGCGAAAAACGAAGCCAACTAACAGCTAACACTCAAATGATTCGAAAATTATTTTGATGTGTGTGGACACGATTCGTTACGCGCACATTGTTGCAGGACGCATTTCGAAACACTTATTCAAAATTGATTTGGCAGACAACACGTCATGCAGAAAAGTTCAGTTCGCGACGGTACCACATATTTTATGATTCTTCGAGGTGGAATTGCGACATTACGAATAAGTTCTAAGAACTTTTGACACCAAACTTATGATATTGTATGTAACTTCGCTATTTTTGAATTATGAGCTTATTTTAACAAATGATCTATAATTCTTAGAGATGATGAGTATGATCGAGAAATCCTCATATTCCGCCAGAACTTAGATATCTGCGAAAATTTTCTGAAGTCTCAGAAAATTAATCTATCATAAAATCTACAAATTGATATATGATAAATCAAATCAAATGAAACTGAAGAATCAAATGCACTGAAGAGTAAACTTTCCTTGAGTTTGTTCATGACGTTCCATGATATTTCCAGAAAATTTCGACAAATTTTTGATTCGTCATTTCACCTTGTGCTCGTTACCTCCGTCTCCCACTCGGGAGATTTTCCCTCTCGCAGCAAATATTTTTGCTCTTCTCCCTAATGATGAAATATCATCTTTCTTCAACTTAACTCTTGAACTCGACTGTGAATTCAAACTTAAGCAACTCTGAACTCAAGCTTCTTAACTCAATTCGTCCGACAGAGTATTGCCAACACATGTGTCGCAGAAGCTGTGATGGAGTTCAATCCCCGATCTCCGTATCAAACATTATGTATATGTATCAGATATACATTCATATTAAAATTATTTTTTATATCCAAGAAGAATATTATAAAAATTAGAATGTTATATTCGTAAAGAAGATAGAATAAGAAGATAGAATATTATATTGAATATTCGTATAGAATTAAGAATAGAAATAAGAAAATTATAATCTTTTCCTGTATGCGTAATCAATAGTGCCGAAAGTAAGATAAGATTTGTAAGAGCGTCGAATAATCGTTACGCGTCTTAAACGTATCCACTTACACAAAAGTCAAACTATCTAGCTAGAGCCTCCTCAATCATCCAATTCTCTGAAACTAAGACATCACCTGAAAATAAGCCACATCTTTTCTCATTCTAATTCTCACTCCAGAAACAATTGCAATAAGAGTCAGTATAAATAAGGCTTGCGCTGACAAGGAAAACACTTAACGCTTAAAACTAAGTTCTTTGTCAATTTAGCAAGTTTGTTCTAAACGCTATCTGGCTAACGAAGCCATTCTAATTCTTTTCTATTTTTTATACTTAATTATCAAGTCAAGAGTTTTCTAGTCAAGTATCTTTTTATCAAGTGACACTCGAGCAAGCGGTCGACTCGAGTTGTTTTTCACGCGTCTATTCTATTTCAATTCTAATTCATTATAATTTCTATATCCGAAGCGTTGCTATTTCTTATATTATTCGTCGTCGTTGCCAAACAATTCCTTATCTGTAGAGACCACATTACATTCTATAGATTTAACGAGTATATACTAGTTTAAATTGTATGCACCACACAGTGGATAGTACATACAAGTGGTAATACGTCATTAACTAACCAAATCTACTTTACATATACTTGTTCTTACCATAACCGAAATAAACTTGTTTTTTTTTTTGTAAAGAAGATTTTTAATTTAATGTAGGAAATAATGTACAACGTAATTTTTAAATAACAATAAAATAATTTAATATAAAATATTAAAGAACAGTTTATTTCATTTAAATCTACTTTTATTAATTTTTTGCAGATGATGAGTTTCTTCATATACTTTCTACTTTTCTGTTAGATGAACCGCCATCGTGAACACAGGTACGAATACAGCCCCGCTATAGTTATAATATAAACAGTGAAGCGTAGTGTACGTTCCAAAGAAACAAATAAACCGCGTTCAGCCAGGCAGAGCCGACAGCTCGGATTCTTCACGACTCTCAGGCAACCGTCACTACTTCTACAACTTTCAGATTATAAAATCTTATAAAAATGGGAAAACATTAACTAACACAAACCAATCATTCCACTGAATCGGAAGGAAGCTCAACCTACATGGACACGGACACGGTTAAAGAAACAAATCAGTCACCATGGGAACTAAAATAAAAAGAAAAAAGAAACAATTAAATCAATAACAAAGGACACTAGTGCTACAAGCAAAGAGTCGAAATGGTTAATAGGTCAAACACCAACCCCAATAGCAAAATTCAAAATCATGCTAGTGAACCACCGTTAAAAGTAACAAAACCACCAACAATATTCATCGAGACGCACTTAATTAAACCATTTGTGAAGGGACTTTTACGCGTTTCACTAAGCGAACACTTCGTACACGTTACACAAGGTGTGACAGGACTTTTACGCGTTTTTACTAAGCAAACACTCTATACGCGTTAATGTACGATAATTAATAGTACAATCTCTTAATCACTCGTAGGAGGATTAATACACTTCGTATACGTTACGTTTAGCGTACGATAATTAATTGTACAATCTCTTAAGTACCCGTAGGAGAATTAAGGATGACGTAAATAATAAAGTACAAATGGTAGTTAAAATCAGACTGAATTGTTCTTTAATGGATCTGCCGTTATTTATACACATCTCGCAGTTTGATACGTGAACACTTTCGTGAAGGTGGGGAGGTTTGACTCGGCAGCGAGCCGGACAGCAAATTATTCTCTCTAGCTGTCTTCACAGGGTGATAAACGGGTGATAGGCTAGCATATTATTTCCTTTAGCCGTCTCCGCACGGTGATAAGCAAATAGTTGACCAGCGAGTTCTTTTCTTTAGCCGTCTTCACACATTAATGGTACTATTAAACCAACTACAAGAACCAAACTCATACATCGTCAAAAACTTCAAAAACAATTAAGAATCCAAACCGCTAATTCCGATGATTAGAGAAAATTAATAAAGACAGTAAAAGCAAAAGATATAAATTACTATACTTTCCAAAGTAAAAACGATAAAAGATATAAAGTAGTAATAAAAGGGCTTCACTCCAAACACGATATCGAAAAAATAAGATACGACTTGGAAAAAAGGTCTAAGCATTATAAACCTAAAAAGTGGAACCTTTATGCCCTTGCCAATGTTTTTAGTAGAATTAGCACCTGCCGCTAATAACAAAGAAATTTGTAACAATCTTATATGCAACACAATAGTCACAATACAATTGTTAAAAGAGACATCCCGCAATCCATAAAATGTCAGGCCTTCCGACCTACTGCAATAAAAAACTAGTCTGTGTAAAATGTGAGCTAGAACATCGACATGCCTCAAGCCTCATCATTTCTATTGCTTAACAGCATTCATTTAACAGCATTGAGCAAAGTCATAGTTGATACAACAAATTCTCCAATCACTAGAAGAAAAGAAATATTGTTCAGCACTATTTTTCGATAATGGAAAAGAATTCGACAGAGTTTGACACCAAAGACTACTCAAAAAATTACAACATCTGTTAGCATGCTCTAACAACATCCTATACTGAAAATACATACTTTTATCATACGTGTAAATTAAAGATACCACTTCTGATACCCGATCCTACTAAATCAAGCATGCCTCAAGGAAGCGTACTTGCCCCTCTACTACATACTATCTTCACTGCAGACATACCAATGAGCAGTAACACCCAAATTTTCACATTTGCTGACGACATCGCAATAATCTCAATACACAAGGACATAAAAATAGTTATCTCCAATCTACAAAACTATATACCAGAATCAGAAAACTGATTACATACTAATAGAATTAAAGTCAACACCACCAAATATGCACATAAAGAAAAACTACGCAAACAACCAATATGAAACTATGCAGTTGTACTTAACTTCGGTTAAATATCTAGAATTACACATAGACAATGAATGACTTGGAACACATAAAAGAAAAAATAAAACACATCAAAACATTCAATAAATCTATGAACTGGTTAATATCGCGAAAGCGCAAACTCAACAAAAATAATAAAATGCTCATACTTAAATGTGCAATAAAACAAATCTGAACATATGGAATTCAACTTTCGGGAATGGCGGCTAAGTCACATATCCAAAAAATGAAAAGTCTACACGCAAAAATTCTTCGCACAATAATAGATGCACCTTGATATACTAGGAACGACGATATCCAAAAATCATTAAACGTTCTTTCTAATACGTCTCACGAACAAGCATAAAGATAGAATAGACTCTCACACAAACCGCTAATAACAAACTGTTATGCTAAAACTGTCAGAAAGTTAAAACGCAAACATCTAAAGAACTTGGTACAACTACAACACATCATGTATATGTCACTCGCGTTTCTGTAGTACTTGTCGTTTAAAGAAACGGAAGTCAAATGTTATTAAATATTGTATAACTATTTGTAATTATTTTGTAAATAGGTACAAATAATAAATGGAAATTTAAACAAATATTTTTTACAGATATATTTTTCACGAATCACACAAAATTTAGAGTTTTATAATCTTTAGTGTTTTAAATCTTATTTGGCATGTTTTTCGCGAATGCGAAATACTACGTGTGTCACTTGATGTTTTTTTTTCGTTTTATTTATTTTCTTGAAACAATTCCTGATAATCTATTGTAAACTATTTTCTTGGTTAAAATAAAAATTGTTATCTTGATATATTTTGTCTAGTTATTTCTTTACAAAGAACTCACGCTTCGATACCGGCCAAATCAAAGATGTTGAAAAAAACTTGGACATACCATCTATAAGATTTTAATCTACATAACATGAATGTCTATATATGAGTATAAATATATGCAACGAATTAATGCTAACTAATGCTAACGAATAAATCTGGGCCTGTATCTTTTAATAGAGACACTTTGCACAGGGGTAGATGGTAGTGTATCCACCATTACTGTTTTCTTAAGGATGTCAGGGGTCATACCGATCGCCATTCACATCGCTGCTCCGACGATGATGCATTAGACATGATATTACACAGCTAGGCACTATATAGCACAACACTATGCAGGGCAAACTTTCACACGGTGGCCGGACAAGTTAACTGCGGCGTTTCTAGAAAAGTAGAGGAAAATGCTTTTCTAGTGAATGGGCTGCCGCCTTCATTTTCAACCAGGCACTTCAATCTCCTCAAAGGCTATGGAAGACCACCAAGATACAAGACCACATGTACCACCAAGAAAAATATCTCGCTAAGACACATTGCAATAGAAGGTCAATCCATCCCCTGGACCCTTACAGTAAAATATCTAGGCATCATTCTTGACTCTAAAATCACCAGAGTTCCTCCAATAGACAAATGAACACAATTAACCTAACCTGCAATTAGAAGACTCTACCGAGAATCATCTCACGAAATAGTAAACTTAAGATAAATATCAAACTCAATCTCTGCAAATCATGCAAAAGGTTCATCATTACGTATGGGCACCAAATCTGGGCAGCAGCCGCCAAATCACACATTAATAAAATACAAAAAATACAAAATAAATTCCTCCGATTAATACTCAACACTTACGATACCTCCATCCAAGCAACTGCACGAAATTGCTAATATATACCAACCATACTGGAATTCTTCACCAACTCACTCATCGCATATCACCTCCATCACCAGAACCAGCTCATCAGCAATACCAGAAACATGCAAATCAACAACATACCATTAAAAATCAGGACAAGACTCCCGAAAACATGCAATTACACATACTTAATGGCACTACAGCACACAATCAAAATCGCTCGCAAGAGATTTAGGTTTTTGAAAATTTTCTTCTGCAACAACAAAACTATACACACTATTAAACATAACACTTAAATATCACTAACCAATTAATTTATTCATGATAAATGCAGGTTACAGGTTACGTCACTCCAGGGACTGCAATAAAGAAAAAAACTCGAGGGAAAAAAAAAGACGGTCAACCGCAGTACAGAAAATAGCAAATCCAGGATGCTCAAGCTCATGGCATATTGTAAGTCTGTGGTCACATTTCGAACGGGGACTTAACTTAATCTTCATACACAAAGAAATAACTTAGAATGCTCATACAAGTTAAGCTATTTTTTTAGCACAACGACTTAATATAGAAAAATGCGTTTTTCCTTTTAAAAAACGGCATTTCTACGTTAAGAAAAGAGATCGTAAGCCGTTTTCAATGAATAGATTTTCATTAGAAATGCAGTTTTCGGTGGGATCGAAATAGAGGTCGCACAACTTTTGAAGGTACAAAGATATCTGATATCAGTGAGTTGAATTAATAATCCTGCGGTCTAATGCTACAGAAACACTTGCCGTATACTACGAACACATCAATTCTTTCTGAATTCGAAAAGCAATTCGTTATTGCTTTTCTTCATCGCCAAATTAAAGTGCACTAAATTGACGAAATTACAGAATATTCATCAATACTACTTTAGTTTACTTCATTGATAGTGAAGTGAAGTTATAAATGTAATTTCAGTGATTGATTTTACATGAAATCTTATTATAAATTCATTTTAGAGATGATTTTTTTAATAAGTTTTTGAATTCATCTCAATGTCATAAACACTAAATAAAAAAAATTATGTGATGCAATTAAAAAAAAAGAAGCTGATTCCGATTTCTTGTCGAAGAGTAAGTACTAATGATTTCTCGTTTAAAGAATTTTTTTTTACACGACCATAAATGCTAAAAGATATGTTGAATACGCTGCATATTTGTTTGTATAAATCGGACCCGAATTCAAGGATCAGAAAATGGATACTATGAACGTAGAATCTATCAAATCCAGTCGTTTAAATGTAATAAAAATCTGTTAAGGATTTCACGATTTAGAATATTCGAACATGAACTGTATTCGAAACAATATAGTTTTAAGTGGTATATACTTTTCTTGCACAACATATAATCAGACACTTAGTGCAGTTTAGTTAAAATAAAAAGATTAGATCGATAACTGCTATAATTTCCGAGATAATAGTTAATATTTTATGTCACTTATCCTATATTGTATGATATTTTTCGATATAGTGTGTGTGTGTGTGTGTGTGTGTGTGTGTGTGTGTGTGTGTGTGTGTGTGTGTGTGTGTGTGTGTACACACACACATATATATACATACTATAATTATATAACTATATATAATATAATTATATATATACTATATATACATACTATAATTATATAATTATATAATTATATAATATTAGTATTTTATTATATTATATTTGTTATAAATAGTGACAAGAGAAGATATTGTAAATAATTTTACAATATTATAAATATTGTGAATAATTAACAATATTATAAATATTGTGAATAATTAACAATAATTTTATGGTAAATCGATGATTCTTAATTGTATTGTATTTTAGTAGGATTTAATAGTGGACAAAATATATCTGCATCAATGAATATTGCTAGCCGCTTACAATTAGTTTCTTTCTATTTTAACTATAATATTTTTAGGTTTATATTTATAAAATATATATTCTTCTATGATATTCGGTAGCAATTTCTATGTTTCATGTGTATCAGACAAACGGGACGTTCTGGCGAACGTTGTGGAGAACTCTGCTATGTGGCATTTGAATAGATAATAACATACTATCGGTGAACGGTATAGATTACACGATTTATTTACAACATCGTTTCCGATGCGTCAATGTCTGATTTAGATGGCGGTCTGGCGGATTTTTTCTGACGATACACGAGAGCAAAAAAGTACACGAGTGGTAATGTAGAAGAAGAATTAATAATTAAATAATAATATAAGCAGTATACAACAGTAATGTCATTAATAACATTAGAAATGAAATTAAACCGTCAATTTATAGACTGAATTTTAATTTCGCGAATTATATATATTTGTAATCATAACTGTTAATTCATCATAACTGTATACAACTGTATATAACAGTCTAGGTGATGCGTGTAAATGCAGCGATATTAATTCATTGTAACGGAAATGCATATTGTTCGTTGCATTCTGGACTGTGAATAGTATTTGTAATTGTGAATAATTATATATAGAGCGTAGTGACGGCTTGACTGCTATTTAGAAGTCGCTCATTCATTGATTCGTAGATAATATTTGCTTGTTGAATAAAAGACGATATATTAGCGCTTTAACACACAAATTTAAATTCGATCCAGATTTTAATATTCTTCACCCAGCAGAAGAAGGTGAAGGATTTCTTGTCAACACAAAAGAAATATATTGATTTGTTTTTCAAATTTTATGGCTTATGAAAGCGATTATCAGCTTGTTTGAGTGGCAAGAATTCTAATCGTTTACACCGTTCTAGATTATTGTCTCTGGATCATTTGGTGTAAGAATCTCGATCAGCGATTAGATCATTATCTTGATGAAACGGTCGACGATAATTCTCTGATTGACTTTTTGCTGAATGTATTTTTTACTCTTTAAATGTTCATGGACCTCAGAAATGAATAAAATAATACAATTTAATAACGATTATCGTGTACAAAGATTATGTAATAAGCTTAGAGTTAGACATTTTAAGGGTAATACTTTTTTATCCTTAAAAAAAACTGCTTCTATTCCAAAAATAGATATAATTATCTTGTATACAGTCTATATTTCTAAAATGTAATGAGAAATAATTGAAAATATCAAAATGTAATATTAAAAGAAATTTCGTCAAATTCTAGTTCGATGGGGAATACTATAATACGATCAACATCTCTTCAAATTCATAAAAGGAAGAAAATGTCTTTACAATACAGTAAAACAGAAAAAAATACGAAGGGCTCATTCGCTAGTGTTCAATTTTTCTCTAGCTATTGAATCCGACGAAAATGAATCTTTGTTAACGTGTTCTGCAAATCTCGTTTAATTCAACAAATGTTCTAATGAATATAATAAGAATATCAAAGTTTCTTTTTACAAAAATGATACCTAGCGAAAAAAGATGTTTACTTTTAGAAAAGATTAGTATTTTCATTATGGCAGAGTTATTTAAATTTCAATATATTATCATCAGTTGTAAAATGCCAGAATAATCAATGGCCTTCTCATTTTCAAATACAAAAACATAAAAATAAATCTTTACCACTATGAGTGATAATAATTTGGAAGTCATAAAATCCAAATTTTCCAACAGAATCAATTATAATAGCGTCGCTTCACGCGTAGATCCAGTTACTTGATTGTATTTTCGCCCCATTTTGCTATTAAGAAATGGTTAACAAGTACATGAAAATTAAAAAAATGCAAAAGAAAAAAAAAAGAATTCATTCAAATATTTAGAGAAAAAGAAACAATTCAGAGAAAAAAAAACAGCAAGGTTAAGAATCATCTTAATAATGAAAATGTCGCTAAATCATTTTTTCCTGTTTTCGTATGTTCCGATAAAATACTACAATCAATAAGGAACGTTACAATCAGATCGGTTTCTAAATTCCTTAGTAAATACTTAATTGTGATAAAATAAATACATAATATCTTAATTTTCGGGGAAATATTCATTAGAAAATTTGCAGATATTTTTCATCCAAAGATGAAAGTGCAGTCTCTGCGAAAAAATCATACGTAACGAAGAGAGGACGAAGTCGATACACAGAGGAGGGTGGTAGGCACCCGAACTTAAGAAACAAAAAAAAATTTACTTAAGATACAGTCTAAAACAAGAGACCCAGTAATAAAGACTCAATTTAGTCTAAGGAACGGAACTCAGAAGATCATAAAACTAAGCAATAGGTTTAAACACCTAAAACAGTCAAACCTGGCAATACATAAATATCTGCCTCTAAAACGTGTAAGCAAATTGGTGATAGAAGAAGGATCCTGTTTGTTCGAAGGGAGGACCGTGAAGAAAGCGAATATGAATTGGCCACGGAAGGAATAGAAGGCTCCTGACAGTATCAAACAAGAACAAATTATAGAAAGTTTTTTTCGGGAGGCAATTAAGGCTCTAGAAGGTTGTAGAAGACAACAACAAGTTTAAGCAGGTGAAGTCGAAAGTAATTGAAGCGGCAGAAAAGGAATCGCGTTGAAGAAATCAATACGATCTTCGATATCTTTGTCAGGACACTCAAGCCAAGGTATGTAGAACCCGAAAAGCCGTCAAAATCGGGGAAAGAAAGTATCGGGCAAGAAGATCGTCAGAAGCAATCACAATGAAAGAAGAAGGAAAAAAATTCTCGTAACGTAGTATGGAATTATATAAAAAATGTCTCAAAAGACTAATGGAGCCAGTAGCCACCTCAGGTCAAATTAAAAAGGATGTGGTGAAAATGGAACCACTATCCGCAGAAGACGTAGATCCACTATATAAGCGAGTCCTAACACTAAGATAAGCAAAACCGCCGCAGCAGAACAAATTCTACTAAACACAATTTAGCTAGCTATCAGCATAAGAGACTTAGTCGCAAAATTCAAGACAATTAATTCAGGAATAGCGACTAGGTGTCGACAAAAATAGAAAGGCCCACCGCCAAAGGAAAAGGACACTGCAGATATTTTAAAATTTTACAATCTACTGATGATGAACATGGTCTACCCAACAAACTGGAAAATCAACAGAATCATCTTAATAAATCCAAATCGAGTGAAAGCGTGGAAGACGTAACTAACTGGAGACCAATAACAATCGGATCTATTGGACAGACTCATCAATGATAGGCTTGAAATTAAAAAAACTATATAAGTCAACATAAAAAGATGAAAAGGGTTCGTGACAGAAGACGGTTGCAAGAACAACATTGCAATATTAAACAGTGCCCTGGCAAATATGAAAGAGAAAAGGAAATATTACTGATAACAGTAATCGACATTTCCAAAGCAATTGATACAGTCCTCCGTGGACCAATAAAGAAAGGACTGATCCTAAAAGGAGTCCCAATTGCCAACGATCAGTACATACGAAGTACGTACCATGGCAACCAAACTATAGTAAAATTGCAAAAAAAGCAACAAAATATTAATAGTGGATCTACTCAAGGAGTAAAACAAAGGGACTCTCCATCCCTTTTGCTATTTAACCTTGCCTATAATAAGTGATATCGATGGGACGATCAAGGAAACTGTTATTGGCGAAGAAAATGTCTCCATTTTCGTTTTTAAGGACGACATGGTTCTCCTAGCTAAGAATAAACGAAAAATGTGTAGGCAAATCATTAAATTGGACATGCACCTTGGGAGCATAGGCATGACAATGATTAGTGAGAAATGCTCCATACTTCAAGTAGCTATTAAAAAACAAGGTTTGGTGCATGAAATGTTCAGAACTGGATATAAGGCCGTTCTATACGCTGACCCAGAAACTGTATCATGAGATACTTAGGAATCCAGTGGAATCCGTAGGGTACGCTTGGTCTACTAAAGAAATAGTGGAAACAACGAAAAACATACAAAAACTGAGACTGAAACAACATTAGAAAATCGATTTAATAAACACGTATCCTCCACCAAAATATATTCACCAACTGGTAGTTAGCCCACAGCCGTTTGGCGCACTAAACCAGATAGATCATGAAATAAAACAAGCAGTCAAGAAAATTCTACAGTTACACTCATCCACAACGGATGGGGTGATGTACATAAACAAAAGTCACGGAGGTTTAGGCATCCTAATACTGATAAATGTAGTTAAATTAGTTAAAATACATGAGCAAAGCATGAGCAAAGCATGAGCAAAATAAACGAATCGAACCATTTTCAAAGCACAACATTAAATTAAGAAGGTAGAATTGTAAAGAAATATGACTAACTCAATAGACCTATCGTGATTTACAGACATAAAACAAGTATATGGACACTGCTAAAAGAAAGCCACTGATAGAAAAATGGAGACAATTATCGACCAAGAAATAAAACATTTCTTTGGCGATAAAGTCAGTAATTTCTGGCTATATAAACTAGGATTATTGAGGTCGTCAAGATACCTGGACGCGATAAAAACAAACATCTTTCGAACGAGAACAGCCTCGAACAGAGGCAAAAAAGATGTCGATATAAAAGGTGCAGAATTTAGGTCGAGACACGTGCTTGGGGCATGTACTCGGTTTACGTCGATATTACGGTAAGATATGAATACTATGACAGTTTATATAAGGCGTCGAAAGAAGAGATCAGGACATGCAAAAATACTGCTAATTACATAAAGACATATAATTACATAAAGACATATGCCTATATGTCTATATAGTGATCGGGTATAATGGCGTATCACAATAGAGAACCTAAAGTTCCTGGTTCTCAGCCACAAAGATGCTCTAACGGCCACAATGATCGCTTTTCTGTCGTCCACCGAAATAGCCAACGAATTCATCAACTACAATCACGTAAGGTAATTGATAATTTATTTATTTATTTACTTATTTTTATTACTATTTATAACTGTATTTATTTATTCACCTGTTTATATTTATTTCATTTATACTATTTATTTAATTTTATGTTATAACAAGGCGTTTACTTCTTTTTAATTCATGACAATGATTGTTGATTTATATTTTATAAACTGGACAAAACGTAGAGACCAATCAAATTTTATCTTATTCTAATGTAAATGCAATTGACGAGACGGCTGCAAGCCAAATGAATCGAGCACGCAATCGAATTCCATCGTACTCTGATACGAATGATGCTCGGGTCGGTTTCTACACGAGTAGAATCCGAAATGATACCTCCAGTTTCCCTAGACGCATCGGGTGACTAAGTTCATCTCCAGTGTTGATTCCGTTTCTAATTTTTTCAAGCTAGCAGACAAATCCTTCGGCAGACTCTTAATCTAGTCAAAGTCTAGACATTTCTTCGAGGTGTCAAACAGGGAAATCCCTTGTCCCCATTGCTCTTCAACCTGGGAATGAATGTGGGTAATGTGGAAGTATCGAAAAGAATGCATGATGTATTAGTATGTGAGGGAAGAGTATATGTAAAATGGCGTGCGCGTAAGGTGAAAGAATTCGTGAATGTATTGAGGTGTCACAAATAGGTTGCTTTTGGACACATGATGAGAGAGTGTAGTGTGGAAGGAAGGCTGTGTGAGAAATGTAGTGAAAGTGGACATTTGAAAGATAAGTGTAAGAGTGCGTGCGTGTGCAGGAATTACAAGATAAAAGGTAAGAAGTGTGACCACTCGGTCCTGTCTCCTGAATGTCCAGAATTTGTGAGGATGATGAAGCGAGAGAGATCGAGAATCAGCGATGATTAGAATGGCCCTAAAGATCGTACAGCTGAACTGTCAACGTTCATATGCTGTTTTAAACGATCTGAGTGTTGTGTTGATGAATGAATGTGTGAATGTAACATTGTTACAAGAGTTGCATGTTGTGAATGAACGTTTGAGTGGACTGCCCAGCTCTTGGCGGGTATACGCCTGTGAGCGTGTGGTATGTGATGAGAGTGTGGAAGTTGTATGCATGAATGAGTGTACAGATGAGTATGGAGTGTGTGTGTGGTTGAAGGGGGACTTCGGGGAGTTGTTTGTTGTGTCCATGTATTGTCGGTATGGCTACGACATTGAGCCATACCTGACATACATGGACGACATGGTACGAGAATGTGTGAATGGTAGGAAAGTGATTATTGGTATGAATGCTAATGCGGCCTCCCCCTTGCAGTTTAGCAAGGATGGGGGCCGCAGTAGAGAGAATGAGATGCGTGGATGGATTTTGGAAGAATGGGTAGTTGCGAAAGGAATGGTTGTTTTGAATGAGCCGAGAGAGTATTATACTTTCTCGGGAATGAGAGGAGAGAGCGATATTGATGTGTCATTGATGAGTGGAAATATGGCCGAGTGTATATATGAGAGGTGAAGAATGAATGGTGTATAAGAGATCACAATTATACAAATGATGTATGATAGAGCGAACGAGACACGAGAGTTGAGTGTGTAGAAGCGATGGGTGTGCAAGGACGTTTGCTGGGAAAATTATTTGTATGAAGTGGCTTGTATGAGAGGCATGAATGTGTTGTGTGAGACCAATGTGGATAGGATGGTTGAAGAGGTGAGTGGATGGATCCAGGAGGTGAACAGTAGATTTATGAAAGAGCGAGTGCATCAGAGTGTACGGAGGAGTATGTGGTGGACGGGAGAGCTTAATAGCCTCAAGTCCAGAATGAGAAAGAGTAAAAAGGAGTGGCAGAAGGCAAGAAAAGAAAGAAGAGAGGATGTAGATGTGCGACAGAGAGAGTACAAGAGAATAATGCGTGAATACAAGTATCGATTGAGAAAAACGTAAGAAGAGAACTGGAGACAGTAGTGTATAGAATGTGCAGAGGGAAGAATGTTAGAGAGTGTTTGACTTCATTGAATGTGGACGGTGTGGAATATGTGACATGGAAGGGCTGTGCAAATGTAATGATGGAGAGATTTTCCCCAGCGACGAGTATGGGTGAGGAAAGATGTTTGGAGGATGACTGTGATGGAATGCCTGTCAGAAGTTTTGAATGGAGTGAGGTAGCGAGAGCGATTGAGAGAGCGAAGTTAAGAAAGGCACCCGGCCTGGACGGTATGAATGCTGAAATGTTGCGAGCGATGTGATTCCCGGATGGATGATGACGATGTTTGATGGATGCTGGAGTAATGGATGTTTCCTGAGCGCATGGAAGAGAGCGAGAGTGGTTGTTCTTCCGAAGTCCCCTGACAAAACGCGATCAGACCTCGCGTCGTATAGATCTATAAGTTTGCTGCCCGTGCTGGGAAAGACGCTTGAGCGATTGATGGTTGGACGGCTTGAATGTAAGGTGAATGAGAGAATGAATGAGGTCTAGCATGGGTTTAGGCGGGGTCGATCGACAAAGAGTGCGTGGGCGAAGGTGAAGGAGTATGTACGGGGGAGTGAATGTAAGTATGTTCTTAGTGTAATTGTGGATTTTCAGAGTGTTTTTGACAATTTGGAGTGGAAGAGAGTACTTGAGAGGTTGAAAGAGTTTGGATGCGAGGAAATGCCCCTCTGGAAGAGTTATTTCCAGGGGAGGCGAGCGTGTATGATTGGAGCGAATGAGATTGTGTGGAAGAATGTTGAAAGAGGCTGTCCACAGGGGTCCATCTGTGGTCCATTAATTTGGAACCTAATGATGGATGGGCTCCTGTGGAAGCTGGATGAATGTGAGTGTAAGTGTGTTGCGTATGCGGATGATTTGTTACTGCTTGTTGAGGAACAGAGATGAGTGGAAATCGAGCGAAAGGGAACTGAGTGTATGGGAATTGTAAGTGAATGGGGTGAGAATGGGGTGGGTGTTTGTGTGTCCAAAAGCAAGACAGTGGCAATGTTTATGAAAGGTAGTATATCTGTGACTACCGTGAAGACCGTATGTGCGTATGAATGGAAAGCCTATAAAGTATGTTGAATTTGTCAAGTACTTAGGCATAAGAGTGAGTGAGAAAATGTACTTTAAGGTACATCTTGAGCGAATGAGAGTGAAAGTGATGAATGTTGTTGAACAGATGAGGAGTGTGTTGAAGTGTGAATGGGGTATGCGGAAGCGTGCGGTGCATATGATGTATAAGAGTTTGTTTGTTGCATGTGTGATGTATGGTTCGAGCGTATGGTGTGAGTACGTAAGGTCAAAATATGCAAGGAATATTGTGAATAGGTGTCAGAGGATAGTGTTGTATGCCTGCCTGAATATATGTAAAACCGTGTCAACGGATGCGATGAATGTTTTAATGGGAGTGCCACCTTGGGACCTGGAGTGCCTGAGGAGTGGATTGGTAAGGATGATTACGAATGGATGGAATATATGTGAGAATGAATTGGTGACTGCGGAAGAATTGAATGGGAGAAGTGTGCAAGAAAAAGTGAATGAAAGAGTGTATGCCCGGTGGCAGACCAGGTGGGATGAGTGTGTGAATGGAAGAGTGACGTATGAATACATTAAGAATGCAAGATTTGCTGAAAGGAACGCCTGGTTCGACCCAAGTGTGTATGCATGTTTTCTTTTGACTGGGCACGGTAGTATAAATGAGTTCTTGTATGACAGAAATCTGAATGCGAGTGCAATGTGTGCGTGTGGTGCACGTACTGACTGAATGTGGTATATATGATAACCTAAGATTGGGTGCATGTACTGACTGAATGTGGTATATATGATAACCTAAGGCACCTGAGTGGATGTGGAGTGCGTATGACTGCGGATGGAAGAATGAATGTAGAAAGTGTCTTAGAATGCAAGGAAAGCCTATAAAGTATGAAAGTTTCTGTAAATATGCGATGAATGTGTTTGTAAGAAGAAGGATGAATGTGAGAGGTGTGTGAATGTGGGGATGTCCTGTGGTCGCAGGAAGGCTGCCGGGCTGTAACCCGGAGGCCTTTGGGGAGTGACGACCCCACGTATCCGAGTTGGCCCCACTCAGGTTGAGGTGTGCAAGTACCTCACTGGGAAGCAGATTGGTTCTGCGACGGGTACGACCAGTATGACCCAAGCACTGGTACCGAGGGGGTCGGCGTGATAAGCCCACGGAGGGGGTAACCCTCCGTTGTCGGCCATTTGGGTTGGACTCTCGGGGGCAGTGGTATAGCCCACATCGCGGGCGAGAGGTGTCAATCGCTTCGGCGGGGGAGCTGCGCTTAATATACAGCTCGCTGGCCTGTTAGCAGAAGCCGGTAGGGATGTTAGAAAGGTCCCGGCCGACCCAAGGTTGGCCCCGTGAGCTTGCACTCTGGGGCTAATTGGTAGCTCTCGTTCTTGCGGGAGCACGTTGACCGAGAGTATTCACGGTCCCATGCCAGGTACAGGCATGTTAAATCTTCTTCAAGGGTTCTGCACTTCAACCTGGCAATGGAGACAATGATTGGCCAAATTGATACATCAACCGAGAGCATCAACATAGGAGACGAAAACGTCTCAATATTAGTCTTCGCGGATGACCTGGTCCTCCTAGGGAAAAACAAAAGAAAATAACCAAGCAAGTAAAGAAAATGGTCACATATCTAGATAATATAAGTACGCATACCGCAAGTGATAAGTGCTCTACGTTCCAGATATTGACCAAAAATAAAATCTGGTATGTTAGAAATCCAGAATTAAAAATAAATAACCACGACATATCATATGTTGATCCCGAGGCAGCGTTAAAATACATAGAAGCCCAGTGGAGAGACTTAATCAAACGTACATTTAAAGCAAATATAGAAAAAAAAAAGAAAAAACAAAATACACGAAACGAACTTAAAAAGAAAATTGGGTTGTTTATTGACGTAAACAAACAAGATTGGGGTACGTCTAACGGTAATATCGCTGGACGATTTATTAGAAATGCAGCAATCTCGACAAAAATTGGAGAATGTTGGAGAAGCAACGAAGGTTTAAGAATGGTGTATTCCATAAATCTGTTAGTTCCGAGTGTGATGATTTTTTCAGCACAATATCAATTGCCAAGATTTCCGACGCCACTTCAAGTGAACAATTTCGCTTCAGGGAGGGGAATTTACCCGCTTTGCGGACTGATGCTTCGTTTATCATGCGCGCCTCGACGTGCGACATTAAATGGAGCGTAAATGGGATGTGATCAAGAGGCCAGGATGGAGAAGATACTCAAGTATCAGTGCTCCGATGACTTGATGCCCAGGATATATCGTTCACGTCCTTCGGCCCTGAATGCCCGTTTGAATAACGAACCCTACGTCTCATCAGAATACACCTCTCCAATGAAACGTCTTATGACATCATAGACAATAGCCTAATCAAAGAACATGTAGATCGAACATGTCCCCGGCATGTCCGACAATACCAGGACAATGCGAAACGCGGACACTGCCTCCTCCTTGAAAAGAAAAGCAGTAAAAAATTAGTCCTAACGCGCATATTTGCTTGCTAATAAGGAATGGAGTGACAATTACACGTTTTTCTTTCCTATCTTCTTCCTTTGTAATAGCCATACGCTTCTTTACCCTTGCCTTCTTTAATCTTCTATTTTTCAATAGCTAGAGTTCTTTCTTGCACTGTTCTACATGCAATATTTCTGTCCCGTTAAGGACCTATAATACAATCAATTTGTATATCTCTTTCTTGTTATCTAATTAACTTCGTTTTTTTTTCTTTTTTTTATTACTCCTCGATTAATATACATGTTCAAATGGAACGAAAGTGGTCGCAAATCCAACGGGCAAAATAGAGCTAATAAAATAAAATAAGGTTAATATGTCACTGATGTATTGTCAATGTACTGTATTACCTCCATGGGGAGGGGGGAGAGGTATTGTCTCCTGGGGAAACATTGTTTAATCTAACAAGCAAATCAATCAGTTATATACCATCTTCAGAGATCTTTGGAAAGTAAAACGGAAATCTTCTAGTGAAAGTCTAGTAATCCATAATAAATCACTTAGTGATTGATGGAGATTCAGAGTAATTAGGCATGAGTCATTAAGTTACAGTATTTTAGATTCAGTAATGAAGAAGTCAACTTCCGTTCAATTCTCAGTATTCTAAAATTAGTAGTTTATAATAAAAAATCAGTCTGTGTGTGTAATGTCAGTTAGTCTGACAGAGCAGTAGTAGCAGAGAACGATATGTCTGAACTTCTATGAAAGCCCCAATCATAGTAAAATTTTCGCCACTTCCCGAAATGAGCAATCTTACTTTGTTCTGGAAGGACAATTTACCTGCTTCGCAGACTGGCACTTCGTTCATCACGCACGACTGACATGTTTCGCTCAAATGAGATGTCAATGGAATGTAAATGACCTTTGAAATCACGTTCGATGAGCTCAAGAAGATACTCAAATATTAGCCCTTCGCCAATTCCAAATGCCGTCGTTCACGTCGACAGATTCGTCATAGGTGCCTCGGGTGCCTGACTTTATAACATAATAATAATAATAATCGCTTTCTTATGCTATTGCGCGTCTCATCAAGATACTCATTATTGACGAGAGGGCTCATGAGATTTGAAACCATAGCCAGTACATCGAGTACGTCTCCGGAATTTGACAATATTAGGATGATATACCGCGGAGAACGCGGCACCTGCTCCAGTCTTAGAAACGCAACCAATAAAAAATTAAAATCAAAATCTATTTCAAACACCGGGAAGCAGTGGTGCTAACAAAGTTAGCGAAATATTCCACTTGGATGCAGAAAAATCGTTCGCAAGATTTTTTTTTCATCATTCGAGATATTAAACCACAACGTCTTGTCTAATCATTAAGTGATTATTACGCCGCAATCATGTTGGAGGCGGAATCTTCACTAGTGCATTCAGCAGCGTGTCAGTACAGGCCAAGAAATGAAACTGTATTCCTCTGGACGTGATAGAAACTAGTTGGAATGGGATTTCTAGGAGTCCACCTTTTCCAATTGCCTCTGGAGCTACCTTCTCCACTGATACAGACAGGTGTGCGTCAGTGCAATCCAGGACATTAGAACTCGCACTGCCCCTGACCGTGATAGTAGACAGCCAACTGCACAATTGATTGAGGGACGAGCCAGATTATCTCCCCAGGACCCTACATCTTCATTGGAACATCTTAGACACGACCCAGGCAACGTCGTATACATAACATCAAGGACGTGGATCCGAAATGTAGTACCGTTAAGCCCATAAAGCAATGCTAAAGTTGCTTTATGGGACTGACCGGGCAAACTGTAATAAAGTAATTCTTGATCAGAGGGAATACAAAGTTAGCTGGCATACATAAAAGCCGATTCCAATGCACCAAAAAATATAAGTCTGCAGAAATTTGAGGGTGTAAGTAGTGAAATACATTCGGCGCAACATGAAGCCTGGTACGTGATCTCTCGCAAACAACATTCCGGAGTAAGTACATCTTGATCAGTGAACTATTTACCAGTATAAAACATACTCCATCAGTTTGGAGTTCGCAATCTTCAACCGACGAGAAAAGGAGTTTAGAGAAAGCTGTTGCAAAAATCATCAGAAGCTTAGTTGATAATGATTAATAAAAAGACACTGTAGTATATAAAATATATATGTGTGTATTCTTAAACTAATATTCGTACAAAATTTAATATAGACTATAGATTTGAAAGAGATGGTACTAAGATCAAGAGTACGACTGAGACTATCAAGACTGAAATTAAGACTACGACTACTTAAATGGCGGATCAGAACGACTGACTGATAATGAGACTAAAACGAAGACAAAGACTAAGATTAACACTACTTCTCTATTAACTTTTGCCCCCTTTTATACTATTGTTCAGCGATGTGTGATGATTTTGCATTCGCAGGGTTCACTAGTACTTGGAAACGGAATGTTGGAGACGATGTTCATTGAATATCATATCGAGATTCGTCTTTTGATCTGTTCGCCTTTTGACCTGTACCGTTTCGAAGAATTATTTGGACTCGACTGCTCTGGAACAATTAATGGATCGAAAATTCCATACCTTATTCTCGATCCATTCTCCCGCAGATTCATTCTCTCTTCGTTTGTACCTTCAATGCGGATACACCTTGTATCTAACATCCCGCGATAACTTTGAGGTCTAAACAAACGTCGGTCCGACGCCACAGTTATAAATACAATTTTCAAATATAATTTTTTATAAAGTATAAATATGTGTATTCTTAATTTTTTAATATTTTATTTTATGTTATGTATACTAATATCATGAAATAGTTCATTAAAAATCAAATTTTTGTATATTACTTGTAAAATTCTACATAATTGAACGAAGAGAAGTGGCCTCCAAATCTGGATGATGCGGCAATCATTGATTGTATAGCAGAGCCATATTAGCCTTATTTAATTATAACGAGATTTGTGAGAATAAGTCCAGCACTATAAAATTAATACAATTAGAAACTCTCAAGTTTCATAGTGGTGGACTTGTTCCCACAAGTCTCGTTAACGTGATATCGTAGAACGCGATGACCATTTTTTGTAAGGAGGTCATCAACCAAAAAAGCCACGAAGTAAGCTCGCAAGCGAGCCAAATACGGCTAAGATGAAACGACACCGAATAACGTAGCGCCCCAATAATAATACAGGAGAGTCTTATTAACTCTTTTTCGAACTGCTGCCATAAGAATTAATTAATGCGGCGCGTCGGGGAGATGCAGCAACATTCGCACTTCTTATTTCAAGAAGCATACAACTCACAGGGGCTGTTAACTCATGTCGTCATACATCGCGAACCAGCGGAAAGCTGATGCAGGATATGATCCTTGGCGCCACTAGAAAGGAAAGTAAAAATGTAGGGATGTGACATCTGCCACTCCCCCCGCAAAGAGAATGTACAACGCTGACGAGGCGTAGACATGGGGAAGTACTATTTCCGAGAATACGGAAGTTCTCCCAATAATGATGAATAGACTATCGTGGAAATTTCAGCCGGTAAAATTTCAGTATTACTCCGTTTTCTTTCCCAAAGGGAATGGAGTGTAGAATTGGAAATCGTTTAACGATGAAACTAACCGATGTTGTTTTTTTTAAAAGATACAGCAGACTCAACGAAAATAACATTAGTATATATAACAATAGACATGATATTAATTAAAAAATTCCACGTAACAATGCAAATCATTTCCTTATCTTATGAAGTAGATCATAAAAACTAAAAAATATAGTGAAGATACCGTAAAATATTTTATTAGTCGCTATGGCTGTATCATATACAGTAATACATATACATAAAATACTTATGTATAATGAAGAAATTATAAAACATGCACTGCTTCCGAACGGGCAACTCTCTAAGAAAGCCACAAAAAATTAAAAAAAAAACATAAATATAAAAAATATTATGAAAGTTTTAAGAATATGCACCAATGAATTTTTTATAACTCTTAATAACTCTTAATAATCGATATACTCATATTAATTTTGAGAATCCATGGTGAGGGTGGTCAGATGTTACGAACTTGAACTATTTTCTGGACTGCAATTCTGGACTGTACTGTCTTGGACTCTCTGCAGCACTTCTTTTTTTTTTGTATTATTATTTCCTTGAGTTTTCTTCATTGAAGTTCCTGGGGTGGCGTAATCCTGTAACCTGCATTTAACATGTAAAATTAAGTTGGTTAATGATACTAATGTGTGTAAAAACCTGCGACACTTGTGTGCGATCTTGAATGTGTGCTGCAGTACAGTTAAGTTTGTGTTATTGCATGTTTCGGAAGCCTGGTCTTGATTTTTAACGGTATGCTGTTGATTTTGTAATTTTCGGGGTTACTAAGGTGCTGGTTTTCGTGGTGAGGGTGATATGTAGTAGTAAGTGAATTGTTGATGTGTTTTTAAGGTGTAAACGAGAAATGTAACGATTATTTGCAAATAATATAAAAATATTCCGTTATTTAGATGTACATTTATCAGAATGTCCCGAGCGAACGAATCAATGCACAAAGAAGAATTGAAAGCATAAAGGATAAACATCTTTAGAGATGTACTCTTAAACATTTGTAGTATTAACACTAGGACTAAAATGTAAAACCTGCAGTAGAAAAATTTGAGTTTGAGGAATAGAAAAAAGTATATAGTAGAATGCAAAATTTTATTTGGATATTCTACAAAAATCATTCAAAAATAATATTATATATTATTATTTATATTATATTATTATTTGTTTATATTTATATTTTTATTATTATTTATAATTATATTATTATTCAGGAATGCAATATTCGGCTAAGTTAAATCGTCAAAGCTACTCTGAAAGAAAAGATAAATTTGTCATTCACGTCATTTTAATAATTCTAGTGTTTTATATGTATATATATATATATATATATATATATATATATATATATATACATAAGCCTACTAAGTATTTAAAGAACTATTACTATTAACATCGTTAAATATTAATTATCACTAATATGTATTATTATGTTATCATCTTATTTACGGACGACGACATTTGGGATCAAATTGAATTATTTGTTACGGATGACGTCGTTAGGAGTCAAATATTGTGCGTAATCACCGCCATATTTCACCGCAGTTACAGTTAAGATTTTAGTTTCACGTATACAGAAGTGATAAAATAAGCCTAATATTTATTATTGTAACTCTAAAATTTTAAAAAATGCGGCCTCAAAAATGTGAAATATAAACTCAGAAATAAGATTTACGAAAGAAATAGAAGCTACATAGTTGAAGAAGAGATTATGCTCTCTCTTGAGAGGTGGACGTGGATCAGTCAATACATTGGTTATTAACGGCAGACAATTTTACTGTCACGGTTGGGAGTGGAAGTATTATCGCTTAGTCATGAAATGAAATTTAGGTAGAAAACGGTCTGGGTGTTTGTCCGAGCTTGTACTGTTATGCATGTTCCGACGCATTGTGTTGCGAGAAAATTATCACAGGTAAAGAGGATGAACGAGGAAAACAATTAGGATGATTCTGGAACAAGCAAAATCGCTCTTTTCGACAATTGAACGACGCTCTTTGTTATCTCTTAAGCTAGCCTTTATTCTTTTCTTTTAATATGGAAACTAATGTTTATTCTTTTATTCTAATATAGAGACTAATGGTTATTCTTTTATTCTTTTATTCTGTTATAGTCCTTTAATAGAGGCTAATCTTTATATTATCGAAACTCAAATCCGAAACTCAATAGTAAGACTCAAGATATTAATTTTATGTTATCCCTTTGACCATTTCTCAGAAAATAAGCTAACAAATTTAGAATAAAAGAAAAGATTACATTCGAATATGGAGTTCCAATGTAATTCTAAAATTTACGGCATTTTCCATGCTATTCTTTTGTTTCCATCGTTATTTTCAATTTTTGATATTGAATTTACTATATTTGAATAATTTTTTTTTATTTAAAATGTGTAATTTTATGTGTAATTATTAAATTCTCTTTTGTATAATTGCTACAATTTTATTATTTTTATTTATAATGTTATTAACTCTTTAGACTTAATGCTTCGTAAAAGCAATTGTTTTAAGAATTGCGTCTATATAAGTTTTTATTGGCCACTTTTATAAACGAAAACGTAACAACGTACAAAAATATTTGATTCAGATTCCTCTTTGGTCAACACCAATGTCCGAAAATCTATCTAGCTGAAATCTAATTCTTTTTTCTTTTTACTGAAATATTCTTTCAGAATATTTAACGAAATATTTTTTTGATAGATTCTTTGGAGAATATTTTACATTATAGTTGAACGTTCAAATTGTATTCTACTCGACCGTATTCGAGACGTTGAAAATCCTCGAAATTTAAAAAAGTACCGAGAATTCGAAACTTTGTACTTTTTTCATCATTCAACATGAAATTTAGACGTGATTCCTTGAAATTTAGACAAGGAAAGAACAAAATCAATAAATAAAGAATTGTTTACAGCGTTAGTAAAGAACATTGGAATTTTGAGTGTTGAGATGCTTCGCGATCGGTCTTTGTTTTCAACGACATAAAGAAGACGTACGAATCGATCGTAATTCTGAAACCAGAGTATAAAATGTCTAAATAATGTATCAAAAAAATATCTGATTACCACCATCAATTGTATATCTTGAAATATTCAGCACTGTAATGAATAAAAAAAAAAGAAGTAAATTAGATCCAGAAAAAAGTTCGGATTTCAGTGTCCTTTTAAATAAGAAAGATTAGATATTTTTGTATGTTGTTTTGTTCAACCGCGACCATTAAAAATTTATATAAAAGCTGCTTTCAAATTTATTTTCAACTTTTTACTTTCAAATTAAATGTTAATTTCAATTCTCAAAGCAAGAAAATAAAATCAACCTCAAGATTCAAGAATTTTGAAATTCGAAACATAACGACGTCGTTAGCTTGTAAGGGTGTGATCAGAAGATTATACTTTGTAAAGTATAGTTTTACAGAATAATGCACGATACAGTAAAAATACTGTAATGACTTGCAATATTGACTGTACTATACTATATTGTATTGACTGTGAATCCTTACGCCACGCCGATTTGTACTTTGGTCCTTGACCAAAGTACCTGAGGATGGATTATGTGTGATAAATTCTTAACAACGTTATCTTGTTCGAATAGAGGTTCTGCAAAGCAGCAAAGTTATTTTTAAATTATAATCTCTCAATTACAGTCTGCGACAAAATAGCACTCTGTAAATTTTGTAAAATTCATGAACGAACATAGAAATATGTATCCTACTTGTACACTTCTTCAGTTATTGTTTATATGTCTAATAACGTGATGACAGCATGTAAACATTGTTTCTTAATTCTTGGAATCGTTGTTGCATTTTTCGCGAAAAATTAGTCCGACAAAATAATAGTACACGTTGCATATTTTCACTTCTTAGTTGAATCACGGGCAAGTGACTGTCAATCATTTCTATGTTCGTTTACGATATTATATAGTAAAGTAATTGTAAAAAAATGGGTCGTGGTAAAAAGCTAACAGATAGTGAAATACAAACAGTTTTGTTATTATCAAGAGAAAATTTCTCTGTATCAAAGATAGTAAGAGCTATTAATAATAGAAGTCAGAAAATTATTATCAATTTATTTCGAAATCCAAAAAGTTACGGGAAAAAGAAACGTCCTAGACGATATGCAGCTTTCACAACACGCGAGAAACGTGCCATTATAAGAGCAGTATCAAATGCATCGCTGACTGCAAGGTAGATTGCTGAAGCTTGTAAGATAAAAACAAATATTAAAAAGGTGCAATATATCCTGCAACATGTAAACATTCGCAGCGAAAGAAATTGCAAAGGAAACTTTCTTTAACAAAGGCACGTAAAGAGGCAAGAATTTGCTGAAGAATATGTACATTGGACTAAAAAATGGAAAAAAGTATTATTTAGTGATGAAAAGTTGAATTTAACCGTCCTGACAGGTGGAATTACTATTACCGTGACTCGCAGAAAGATACAAAATTTTCGAGCCGCCGTCAGATGGGTGGCACCATGGTATAATGATATGAGCTCGTATTGACTACCACGGAAGAATAGATTATTATACTAAAGTTTATTTGAGGTAAAATGAATGCCAAAAACTATTTAAGACTAATTAGTGAACAAATTGAAAAATGTGCTATATATGTGATATGCGGAAATGGGTTCATATTTCAACAAGATAATGCGGCGGTTCATACTGCAAAAGTGGTAAAGTCATATTTTGAAGCTAATGATATTCCATGGTCAGCCCGTTCTCCAGACATGAACATAATAGAAAATCTATGGGGAGATCCGCAAGAGCCGTTTATGTCAAGGGAAGATATTATAGTTCAGTAACATATGTAAATGAATTAAAAGACTGTATTTCAGTGGAATGGGAAAAAATAAATAAAAAACGAATTAAAAAGATTTATAAATTTCTTCTAAGGCGAATGATTGCAATTATAAAATAGTCTAGATGTTCTACAAAATATTAAATATTGATTTTTCTTGGTAAATATAAATAGAAACTGATTTTTAAAAATAGTGTGCTATTAATTTATCGTACCGATTTTTTAGGATTTTGTTTTTACAGATAAAATGATGACTGTATTATGATTTTCATACATACAAAAATTAAGAATTAAAATAAGATTAATAGAAATAGAAACTGACATACAATACCTATGTATTTTTAAAATTATATTTTTGTAATTTATTAAATAATAATTAACAAAAACAATGTGTGTGTTTTTTTTGTCGCTGTATGCAATGTAATGACGTCGTGATGTCAAAATTCTCGGACCTTAAAAATAATTTTCTTTCGTAAGAATTCTTTTAATGTTTGAACGAATTAGTATAATTAGGTATAAATCCTAAATTACTCTGGCCAAGGAGGGGATGCAAATTGGAAAGGGTATATAACGGTGGTGACAAAGGCATCCACATTCAATTTTTCACCACTACAGTATTCAAAGAGAAAGTCTTACCTTGCAAGTAAAATTGTGCAGCATAGTGTAAAATTGTACAGTATAGTTCGTGTAAAATTATACAGTATAATTTTTTTAATTATACCGTCATATCACAACAATCTTTGGTGGCAGCTGCTGAGTCTCATCAATTTTTTGAAAAACTTCACGCGAAGATTCACGGCTGAAACGAGGATCCTAAAAGAACAAGAGGAACGCGAAGGCAATCGAAATAAGCAAAGTGCCTTGTGTGAAATTAATATTCACATTAATTACACTGAACTATCTGACACATTTCTCGATCAAAAATGGCAGAATCAAGAAAAATGTCAAGATCTCAAAAAATGTCATGACAAAGAAATAAAAATACGAAGAACGTGTAACTGAGTGACATAATTAAAAGAGAAAAGGTATAGTGCAACAAAATGGACAGTGAATGCAGTTGGCAAGATTTGTGCCAGTATATATCCAAGTGTGTTTTGCACCCTGCTGATGAACTCCGTCAGACGGCTATTAAAAAAATTAAATAGTGTTCACATGAATTCGTCGATCAATTTTTGATATTTATTTTTGAATTATTAATCAGTGAAAACAAATTAACGATTGAAAAATTTATAACGTTAGAACAAAGGACGGAAAATTTAATGTTTTCAGATGCTCAAACTATGTTCTATATAATAGTAATAATTCGAGAAAAATTCAGTGAAAATCCTACCAAACTGGTAGATAACAGACTTACTGGTGATATTAAAAAAGCAGATAATTTGTTCGGCTTGAAATTTGAGTATAAATCTAAGTGTCGGATAGTAAAAAACTTCATATTATGCCTGCAAAAAATATTATTCAAATTGTGGGTAATTCTTTGTTGAAACGCAGAAATAAAGAAATGCCACTTACGATTGGAATTAAATTTGACAAGGCAGAGTACGAAGAAAAGTTAAATGAGTACTACGAAAAATAATCCAATAATTTCTCGATAAGTATTTAAGAATACTAGAATTGATAAATTACGAAATAAAAATTCAGAAAGCCAATTAACCGATTTCCTTGGTTTTGAAGCTATGGAATTGACACTATACACTATCGAAAATCGAAAACGTATTGTAGCTTTGAATACCGATTTCATAGTGCAAAATAAATCTAATGGACTACACAGGAACTACACAGTTTGAAGAAGAGGAACAGTTATGGGAGTGTGAAAAAAGTAGAAAAAAATTGAAGAAGGTATCAGGCGGACGAGGGAAAAAGAATATGAAAAAGATGATGAATTAGAGTTTCGCTACGAGAATGCATGCGCAAAGTCTGAATGTCTATCTTAATTCTTCAGCAATATTCGTTTTATCGAATTAATTATGAATCGAGAAACGTTTGCAAAAAGAAAAAAAAAATAACAGACTTGGTCAATTTGTCATATCGTGACTTAGACTATCTCTGTTAAAAAATTTTCGATCAAAAATAGTTGCTTGATTGTATTTAAAAATATTAAAATTCTTTGGATGTAAATTTTTGATATTTATTTAAAATGTACAGAAAAATAAAATCAGCCATTCAATTAACGATGAATTTTCTTGTACGAAATATTTTTATACTTTCAAACATATTAGCGTCTGGTTGAAAACCTTTCGCCAGGGGTACTAGATATCAATTTTTCGTACATATGTCAACTTCGAATAATTTATTTAGTTATTTTTATAGTTGTTATTTACAATCTACGTCATCTTTTCTATCATTCATAAACATACATACATGTGTAATTGTATATATATTATATTATATGTACATATTAGTTTAGTTTATTAATAACTCTTGGCTTTTAAGTCCAAGAAATAGACTTGGTTAACAATTCTGACTCGCGTTCACACACATCCTTCCATACCGCTTATCTTCTGTAATCTAACCTTCTCTCCTATTTTTCTTCTCTCTACATTTTTCGGCCATTTCCCTATCCCCTCGTTTTCTCTGCCCTCGACTACTTGTTCTAAACTGTAGGTACATCTTTCTACCTTCTCGCATTCTTGTACTAAATGTTTTAGCGTTCCGTGTTGCCGTCCCATAATTCTTTGGTTTCCTTTGTTACCTTTCTTCGTTAAGGATTCTGGTCTTCTATAACATTTTATGAATTTATACATAACACTGTACTTCGAGTTTTCTATTTTATTATATTGCATTTAACCTTGTACATCTCTATCCCGCTCCATCCCGTTTCACGCATCTGCTCGTCCCTTATCATTTCCCTCATTTTTTCCATCCTTTCTTGGTTTATCCCATTCCTATATAAATAATTTGGTCTCTTCTTTCCATTACAAGTTTTATTCCCTATTGCGATCCTTTTCTTCAGGCATTCTTTTAGTAATTTTTGGTCGGTTAACATCCATATTTTCTGTTCGTACTTCATAGCTCTGTTCCCCACTCTTATTCTTAACTTATCTACCTTCGATTTCTCTAGAACCAAATAACATAGCGTGCACCTATCCAGACCCACTTAATGTACCTAATTTGTACTAATTCCATCTTCTCTGATTCCTTCCATCCAAATATCTGCGCCCAATACATCAGACCACTCGTCACCAGGGAGTCAAACATAAACATTCTCTTTTCAAAGTTCTCCTTGAATATCCTTTCTCCAATTCCCCATACCTCCTTTACTGTAATGTTTGCTTTTTTTACGGCTTTTCATTCTCTGTTCATTTTCATTTTCTGTGCACTTTTTATTTTCTGTTCTTCTGAAATCTTATTCCCAAGTATACGAATTTTTTAACACTTTCTATTTCTTCCCCTTTCCATTTCCAGGTCCACCCTTTGCTCTCCCTCTCCTTTTCCTAAAAACCATCATTTATGATTTTTTTGTATTTAGTGTTAACTTTTTTTTGTTCAAATATATCTCCAACTTTTTCATCAACTGTTTCATATTGTCTATTCTTTTCGCCAATACCACCACATCGTCCGCGTATGCCAACGAGCAAAAACCCCTAACTCCAGCTACTCAGAGTCTCTTCCATATCCACAATGAACAGGAAAAATAATGTAAGACTCAAGGAACAACCCTGCCTTACTTCGCCCTTATTCCAGAACTCTTCTATTACATCCTCTCCCCGCTTTACGACATTCTTGGTCTCCTGGTAGATTTCTTTTATTCTTTCCACTAGCTCTTTGCTTATTCCTTTTCTGGCCATCACTTTCCAGAGAAGATTCCTGTCGACATCGTCGAACGCAGCTCACAAGTCTACAAAAAAAGCAAACAACTTACCTCCTTTGCTTTTCAGTTCTTTATCTATCACATGATTCATAATGTATACGTTTAACCTATCGTCCCTCTCGATTGTCTAAATCTTGCCTGTGTGTCATTCAGGATCTTTTTCTACTCGGTTTCGGACTTCAGTCTTTCGTTGAGCAGTGCTGCATAAATTTTATAGGCCGTATATATAATAATATCGTGATACCTCTGTAATTTCCCGTGATATTCTGGTCGTCCTTTTTATGTAAAAGTAATATCATGCCCTTTCTCCATTATTCTGGGAGTCTCTTACCTTTCCACACTTCTTTTATTATCTCTAGCAGTTTCTTCCTGGTGCTATCTTCACTGTATAACTACGTTTCTGTTTCTATCCCATCACATCTTGCTGCTTTCTTTCTTTTTAATTTCCTTATTTGTCCCTTGATCTCCTCATCCGTAACTTCCTCTATCTCTTCCTCCGTCTTACATTTCCCTCTACCTATCCCTTTTGCCTTTCATTTAACCGTTTTAGTGCCAGGGGTTTTTAAAAATCCGTGTTCGATTGTGCCATGCAGCGTGATAGCGCTTCATTCATTTATTTGCGAACAATGCCGATCGACGCGATCGCGCTGTTTTTTTTTTTCGTCCAGATATGCCGCTCAGTGCACTCGCGCTTCATTTCATCAGTCATATCAGAGACATCATATTAGTATTATAAATATTCGTGTTTTACATATTGTTTATGTGATAACATTCTATAAAACAGGTTTTGATTTTCTAATTCAAGAATTAATTTATACGTTGCGAATTAACGATCGTGACCAAACATCGCGGCACACTTCACCATAGTACGCAAACAGCGCGATCGCGCTGCGTAGCGCCAAAACGGTTAACCCCTCCTAATTCTTTGTTATATGTGTCTCTGTTTCTTTTCTCTTCCCTCTTTGCCTATTGATAAATTTCCATACTTCATTTTATGTCCTTGATTTCTTCACCTCTTTCCAAGTTCTCTCCCTCATATTCTCTTTTTTCCTTTCTATTGTTTGTCTCATTTTCTTCCTCTCCTGAACATAGCTCTCTCTCATAGTTTCGCAGTTCTCCCAGTTTATATACGCTTTCTTCGCTTTTCTTTTGTTGTCTGCATTTCTGATCTCACCATTTAGCCCATCCTAATTTCCATCTTTTCACTTTTATTTCCTTTATCCCATCTACACTGCCTACCTCAGTTCTTGCCACTTCTCTTCTATTCCCTCTGCTCTAAATTCCTGGTCTGCTAGATTTTTTTTATATTTCTCTGTTGTCTTATTATCCCGGCATATTATCACCTTCATATTATTTTTCTTTTATTCTTCCCTCCTTTTCTTCCGTGTGTCCTTCAACTTCAATTCTCAGTGGCTAGTGGTCTGATTCTATTCTCTCCTTCACTTCAAATTTCTTAATCCTATGCTTCACCATGGTATTTGCCACTATATAATCAATTTTCTATATGTACATATTGTTGCTCTCGAAACTATATGGACACTTACGACAGAAAATTTATGTAAATGTATTACGTTAAAAAATTATAATGTATAACATAACAATAATTACATCCAGAAAACAATTCGAAAACATACATACAATTGTTCACGAGAGTATTTAAGCGCATGGAGTAATTTTTTATGAGTATATTACTAAAAAAAAAACTTTTACTTGAATATCATAGTGGGAACCTATGAACTATAAAGTTTGAAAGAAATGCAACAACATATATATTATGTACTGTAATAAAATATATAATAAACGCAAAAATTACGAAAATAGTTAAAAAGTCTTAATTATTCATTATATTAACAAGTTTCGATATTTACAGTGAGATCACTTCATGTACACTAATCTTCTAATAAATATATTATATATTTGCAATAAATGGAGTGAAAGAAGAAAAGTTTGGCCAAAAAAAAAGATTACATTATTTTATTAACAAATTCCTCACGAAAAATAATCACAAAATATCTTATTATTAGGTTTAAAACTAATATTTTTTAAATTGGATTTTAATATCATTTTGCGTTAAAAAATAGGTTTGAAGAAGATGATGGATAATGAATGAACTTAAAGGAACGGAAGGATTTGGGTTAGAAAGAAAGACGATGGCAGAGACCCCTTAGACGCTTGTTGTTGTAATTGCCCGCTAAGGCTGGACTGCACTCCCATCCTAGCGGTGTTCCGTATTCTGCTTGATTATCATCGAGATCGCTAGGACTTCGACGCTAGGCTCACAGCCACTTGCGGCTTGTGTTAGTCCGTGTTTGTAACTCGTAGTTGAGAAATCATAGGCTGCTACATACATGTAATTAGAAAATACAATATTGATTTTCGAAACCTCTCTAGGTACAAGAAAAGATTGATACACTTCTTTTACCCATTTTTTGTCCGTTCGAGACCATAATTTTTGTATTTAATAATTTTTAATTAGACGTATGGTATGTTTGTGATTACGTGCAGCTGTTTGATGAGAGTATCGTAAGGTTTGTTTAATGTTAAGCCGAGAAATTTGTTTTGTGTTCTTTGTATTTTATTCATATGTGATTTGGTGGCGGCCGCCCAAGATTTGGTGCCCATACGCAATGATGAACTTTATGCACGATTTGTAGAGGTTTAGTTTTATGTTAGTATTAAGTTTACTATTTTTCAATATGAATGGGTAGAGTTTTCGAAGTACAGGATGAAGTCGAGGATCATTTAATCTTCTATTCTTCAGTGATTTGTTTTAGTGAGATATTTTTCTTGGTGGTAAATGTGATAGCTTGTGTTTTCTTTGGGTTAACTGCTAATTTCCAATTTTTAAAATAGTCTTGTAACATGTTAATATGGTTTTATATGTATGTTGCAGCTTTTTCTGGCAGCATGTCCATGATGCGTATATGACGGTGTCATCTGCATAGATAGCAGTGAGAGTGTTTTGATATCTGGAAAAATCGTTGATATATAGAATAAAGAGGAATGGATCTAGGATGGGTCCTTAAGAAACTCCTGCTGGAACGTTTTTTATTGCTGGTTTGTTTCCGTTTATAGCAACGTAGAAGTTTCTACTATGGAGGTAACTGGTTATGATGTTAATGATCGGTGCTGGAATATTTATTTCATGTAATTTCATTAGTAGTGTAATTTGGTAGCGGTGTGCCAAACTGAATCGAATGCTTTTTGAAAATCGAAAAGTAAAAGTTGTCTGGTTCGGTTTTTGTTTTTTTTCTACTATTATGATTATTTCTTTCAGGAGTGTTTTTGTCTGAAGTCGAATTGTTGGGATTATGATTTGCATTTCGTCTATATGTGAAGAGGTGTTGTTCTATGATTTTCTCCAATATCTTGCCGAAGATATTTAAAAGACTTATGGGTCTATAACTGGATGTATATGTTGCGGGTTTCTCCGGTTTCGGAATTGGGATAATCTTGGCCATTTTTCATGCTGTTGGAAAATAGGCAAGTTTAATGCAGGTTTTTTAATTTGGTAGCGGTGATCTTGTCTGGATTGAAGGTTTTATTCTTTGGGAGTTTCTTGATTATTTCTTTAATTATACAAGATAGTGTGTTTTTGTGTGTTGAATCAAGATTTTTCTGATGACTGTGGCTTTGTGCTCGATTTCCTCTATGGAGAGGAGGTGTTATAAGTGTTTAGGTGAATGACTTCAAAATTTCTAGTTAAGCCTTCAGATTTTTGCGCGTCTGTATAATGAATGGTGTTGTTCGTAGTGTCCTGTAGTTCCTGGGATTTTGTTTATAGAGTCTCCGGTGATTTTGTAGGTTTATCAGAGTGTGTTTTTGATATAGCGAGATCTTGCTGACAAGTTTTGTTTTTTATCAGGCTGATTCTTTTTTGTATGGTACTTGTATGTTTCTGTGTAGTTTGTGTAATGAGTTACCGGTCCTTTGGTATTTTCTTCTTATTTTGTTTCTATTTTTTATCATGTTGGAAAGAAGCAAGTCTGTGATTGTGGGCTGATATAGTTAGTATGATTTTACGTTCTGAATGTGTTGAGAGAGAGTTTTAATTTCAGTGTCTATATCAGATTTGTTGGTTAGATATGGATTGATGTTAATTCTGTTGCAGAGTTTGGTATGTTCGGTCCAATCTGTATGATCTGTCTTGTGCATGTGTACAGGAGAAGTTGTGCAGGAAAAGTTCTGTTGGGAGATGATTTGATGATAGGTCATCATGATAGTTCGGCAGTTGAAGAGATATTATACACTGGAGAGGAAAATGTCTATGTTAGTGGGTGTACAGTTTGTTTATTGTATAGGTTGTACTGCGGATGATTTAATAATTTCTTAGTTCGGAATGGTTTTTTTATTGTTGATCCGTTTGCATTTCTATAATAGATGGAGTTTCCAACGTTTTCTTATAACTTTTAGAGTCGTGTAGGTCGTGGTCCAGTACACTTTACACAAACTTCTTTCTTGATGCATTTAGCTGATGTATGGCCATGAACTTGACATCGAAAACATTGGATGATGGGTTTACGTGACTCGAATTTTTCCCAGTATACTTTGATATTTTCTATATCATGACGTGATTTATTTGAGAAACAGTTGCCCCGAGTTCGAAGGTAACTCGATAGATTGGGTATTTTATGTGTGTGAGAATTTCTGTACAATGAATTGGATTTAGACCTTTTTAATGTTATTACATATTCTATTTACTGAAAGTTTAATGAGTTCCTTGAGCTCTACAGTGGTTGTTTTTTCTGGTTATGTTAACTATGTAAGTATGATCAATATTTTTTTTTTGGCAAATTGTCTTGAAATCAGTGAAATCATTGGAATTTGCAATCATGATTTTCAAATTGTTAGATGTAAACTTGATTTGGAAAGTGTTCTCTTTGAGAGCGTACAAGAACTTGACCTTTATTTTTCCGTGAATATAGTTGGAGGAACTGTGAGTTCTTATGTTAGAAGATTGGGGTTGAGTGTAGTGTGTTCTTGTGTAGGAGTGCTTCTCGTAAATGATTCTGTATTTATAATCAAGTGATTTTCATTATCCTGATCAGTTATGAAGCAATCGGCGAAAACGACGAATCTGTTTTTTATTTGAATATTTGGATTTATGGAGTCCATACTTTCAATTTTGTTAATTTTGATGACTGGAGTTGAATTAGAGAGCGATCTTGATCTTCTTCTAGTAGCTACAATTTTTATTCTGCCTTCGGATAATTTTCTTTTTGCTGCTGTGGTCCATTTATTGGCATCCCCTGCTGCGGAGCAGGACTGGGCTGTGGCAATCTGGTCTTTGTTCAGGTTGTCTCGAGCGGGATAGTCTTCTCTAGGTGTAATTTTCAGCAGTTAATTTGAATTTTTCAATGCAAGGACACTGAACTTGACCAAAATTCACCCGAATTTTAACAAATATTTTCGAACGCTTGAGCAATGCGAACGAATATTTATTTAATATGTACTCTAAAAAACTATACTGAATATCTACGACTGCCGATCTGTATGTAATAATACTCGAATGATTCTCAATATCTATGTCTAAGTGTTATGATGCGAATGGCTGCCCACTCACTCCGTGCAGCGTCTTTCTCTTTCCTTCCTTGAGTAGTTATTCTTGCTGTAGTTCTTAGGTACGAGTTCCTATAACCTGTATTTAAATTGAAGAATTAATGAGTTAGTTTACCTTATTTGGTTTGGTTGTGTGTGATGCATGTAAATATGGGTTGCAGGAAAAAAGTTGCAAAAAACCTGCTGTACATGAATGTGATCCTAATGTAGAGTATTGTTATGTAATTTATCTGCGTGTTATTGAGTGCTTCGGAAGTTTTGTCCTAATTTTTAGTAGTATATTTGTGGTTTAGTAATTTCCTGTGCTTCTGATGAGCGTATTTGGGTGATTTGTGTTATAGGCCGTGTTGAGTGAGACTTGTATCAATTCTTGGAATATTTGCTATATAGTGTAAAGTTGTAATGGGGGTGTCGCAATGTTTGTTTAATGTAATACGTAAGAACTTGCTCTGCATCCTTTTAATTCTATTTGTATGTGCTGGCGGCAGCTGCTCAAATTTTATGTCCATGGATGATTGACACATATTTTGTATAAATTGATTTTAATGTCTGTTTTTAATCTGCTAATCTGGATATGAGAGGGATAAGTCTGTCAGGGCTGGATATGTTAAGTTTGTCCATTTGTTTATGGCTGCCCATGTGATTCTTGAGTCAAGAATGACTCCCAGGTATTTTGCGGTGAAGGACACGGAATATTTTGGTCTGCAATTTTTATGGTCTTGAGTGTCAAGTTTTTCTTAGTGAAGAATGAAATAGCTTGGGATTTGTAGGTTTCATTTTTAGTTTCCAGTCTATGAAATATTTCTGTAGTAGATCTAGATGATTTTGGATATAGATGGCTTGCGTGGGACTCCAGGATGAAGAGTAGATTGCGGTGTCGTCGGCAAATATGGCTGTGTGTGTGTTTATAGTTTTAGGCAGATCATTCATGTAGAGGATGAAAAGTAGGGGTCCTAGATTCTTGTAGAACCTCAGTTACGACTTTTTTGCACGTAAATTTTCTTCCATTTATGAAGACATAGAATTTGCTATTATTTAAGTAGTTATTGATAATGTTTATTAAAGTTATGGGAAGTTTTATGTCATGAAATTTTGTTATTAGGGCTTTGTGCCAAACAGAATGGGAAGCTTTATTTAAATCGAGTAAGGTGAATTGGATTGTTCGGGTTTTGTTTTTTTCTATGACTATGTGTTCGGTGACTCGCTGTAACTGTTGAATGGATGAATTTTGATGAAAGCGAATTGCTGTGGGATTATTAAGTCGGTTCTGTTATGTGTTCTAAAAGAATGATTTTTTTCTAAAATTTTGCCTAAAATGTCTAAGAGGCTGATCGGTTTATAACTTGTTATATTGGCTATGGGTTTTCCTGGTTTTGGTATTGGGATAACTTTGGCTATTTTCCAAGCTGTTGAAAAATAGGCAAATTTGAGACACGCTTTGTAAATATAGTATAACTGAACTATTGGTTTAATTGGAAAGTTTTTAAGTTTACTGGCTGTTATATTATTAGATCCTGGTGTTTTGTTGTTTGGAAGATGATTAATTATGTTTTTGACTATTTTAGAAGAGCAGAATGGTTGTGTAACTGGAAGTAGGAAGGTTGATTGTATGAGTTAGCCTGTGTTCAATGTCTTGTTCTATTCTTGGAGAGTGTTGGTTATATGCCGTCAAGTGTATGTCTTCGAAGTTTCACGCGAATCCATTCGACTTTTCCTCGTTCGTATAGAGAAGGAAATTGTGTGTAGTATTCTGCAAGACAGGTATTATTGATTTGAAGCCACCGGTGATTTCGTAGATACGGCATAGTGTATGATCCGTATTTTTTATGTTGGATAATTTTTGCTGTCATGTATTATTTTACGTATTATTATGTTATGGATTTTGTTTGTAAGGATATTTCTGTGTAGTTTGAAGATCAGATTTCCTGTTTTTTGGAACGCATTTTGTTTCTACTTTTTATTGTGTCGAAGAGAAGTGGATCTATGATGGGGCTTATGTTGTGTGTCGAAACTGTTTGTATTGCATTCCTCGTCTGCTTTCTGTATGTGTTGCGTAAAGGTTTTAATTTTCTATGTCTATTTGAGTTTGAACTGTTAAGTGCGAGTTAATGTTGATTTTATTGCAGAGCTTAGCGTACGTTTCCCAATCTGTGTGTTCTGTTGTTTTTGTTCCTCTTACTGTTTTGTACAATTGTAATGAAAGTTGCACAGATAGATATTTGGAGGATAGGTTATCAATAGTTTGGCAGTTGTAGGAGTAAGGTATGTTCGAGAGAAAGATGTCTATGTTAGTTAGTGAGCAGTTTGGTTATTTGTGTGTATACGTCGGGCTATGTATGACAGGTCATTGAGTGATTTTTGATCGTTGATACGCTTGCGTTTTTATTGAGGTTAATCCAGATGGGATGCTTGGTGTTAAAGTCGATGATGAACTGCCCTATTCCGTGAGGAGGAATAATACGGTCTAGATCTGTTATGACTTATTTTTGGGTGGAGCGTACGCGACGCCGACCGTGAGTGTAGAAGTAATTTTAAATTTGATTTTTATATCTATGTTAGGAGAGATTGATTGTGGAATATTTTCAACTGGCATATCTTTGTGAACGACTATAAGTACCCCTCCTCTTGGTTTATTGGCAGTAGAGGGAAATCCGTCTTTTCTGAAGATCTTAAAGTTTTTGAGTCTGTAAGTGCAAGCCGGGTTTCGATAACTATTGCAATATCCGTGTTGTAATCATTTAAAAATTTTTGCATTTCTATGATTTTGTTTTTCACGCTAGTTGCGTTTCATAAGATAAGTTTTAAAGATTTTATATGAATCATATTCTAACTCTTTAACTATTTGAACTGTAGCTTCAAATATTATAAACTCTGTCGTGGTTGTTTGTACAGTTAATGTAATGTTTTTGTAACAGTGTAATAATTTTTAGGAATAAGACTAGATCGGTTGTTTTAATTTGGTCTATCTTGTTCGTGAAATTGCGATTGTGATGCTGTTCTTGTATTGGAGAATTGCACGATAGCTTTTGAGGTTTTTAAGGCTTTTGCAAATGTGAGTCCTCGTTTGAATCCTTGTGTTGTCTGTGTAGTGGGGAAGATATAAAGAATGGGGAGAGGATAGAAAAGTGGTGTGTTTGGGGAAGGATAGGTGATGGTTGTTGTGGTAGTAGCTGGAATTTGTTTAGCTATGCATTTATTTATTTAAGAAAGCTAAGAGGACAGGGCATCTAGAAAAACTGGCTGGATGATAACTTTTTCAACTCGCGCATGTTGCAGGATTTTCGCGTTTTTGCACTTTTTGCACTTTTAGTGCAATTTCTGGTGTCACGGAGTTCAACGTACTTGATACATACTGCCTTTTTGTTACAATATGCGGATGTGTGTCCGTATGCTTGGCATCGGAAACATTGTACGGTAGGCTTTTGCGACTTAAACTTCTCTCAGTATATTTTGACGTTTTCAATAAATCTGATGATTTATCTGTGCCATAGATATACTGGGTGCAAAAATAAAACGGTATATAGTGTGTGTCGGTTTGAGCATGCGATAGGGATTAGACTCTGACTTTCGATGTTTTCACATATTCTTTTTACTGGAAGCCTAATTAGTTCTTTCAAAACTACTGCTGTTGTTTTTTCTGAATTTATTGTGTATGTATGAAATTCAATATTATCGTTTTTATATATGATTCTAAATCGTTGAAGTCGTTTAAATTTGCAGACATAATTTTCAGTTTATTGGAGATAAATTTAACTTGAAAGTTGTGGTCCATGAAGCCGCAATTAAGCTGGCCTGACTTGTGGCTGCTTCGTGTTCAGGTTTTCCTGAACTGGACGGTTTTTTTGGGGAGACTTCCAATTGTTAGGTTCGATCGTCCAATTTAAAACTGAAATTTTCCCTGGAGCTTTGTCGCTTATACGCTCCGATAACTAGCGAATCAACTTTGTTTGACTTTGCTTGAATGCAAACGGCCGTTAATACTATGCTGTATAATACTCAGCTTGTCAAACTACCGGAATCACTGGAACATAAAAAAATGAATATCTGAATAATCACTGTATCGAATCAAATGTATCACTTTGACTTCTCCTCAATGGAAACTCCTCCCTGCTAGGGAAGGTAAGGTGTTCTATGATTACTGACAGAGTCACACCCACAAAATAATTTTAGTAATTACTTTGTGTCTAGTGGTACTGCGGGTATACGTTCAAGGTATGCGCCCCTCACATTATATTTAATACTTCTGGCCATTAGGACCACGAACAGAGGAACGTATCCCCTATATCAGTTAAGAGTAAAATTACACTTAAAAAAAAATTAAGACTGAATCTAGAAGCAGAATTAATTAAGTAAAATGTTGTTAAATAAATCATCATTTGTCATACGTTATTATTTTGAACACATGATATTATTCACTCATTCATCATGTTCAATAGTAACCATTGAATATGACTGCATTAGTTCTTTTTATTCACAATATGTACTTAATTACCATGAATAATCTTCCTTTTTCGTCTATTTTCTTTTCTGTAACTTTAAAATAAGGAGAATATTCTTAAAGACTCTACATATAAGGAACGTGGAATGAAAACAAGAGAAGCTTTTTTGACGAATGTGATCAAGAACAACGTTCGTAATCATCAATAGTTGACAGTAATTACAGTAATTAGAGTAAAAAATATTTAAACACTATTGCATTATATTTATTATTCATCTGAACTATTCTGAATTTGGTATCCTTTGATGATATTAATGTTCTATAATTATGAAAATTCCATAAGTTCGTAGAATATTAGATACAGTTTTTAGTTCACTGATTACATTCGTACAAAATTCAGAGATTTTCCTTAACCTAAGATCGATGATTTATAATGTTTAAATGATTGATTTCTATTTTCGTATGTTCAAATAACACTTAAACCAATAATAAGGAAAGTGAGAATCAGATCGATATAAAAATCGATCAGATCGAAATATCTTAATTTTCGAAGAAATATGCACTAGAAAATTCATATGTATTTTTCATCTAAATATTCCAAGATATTCTTCATGGATTATTTGAAAATAATAAAACAAATGAGTTATGAACGAAGTTCCTTATCATCAAATGTGAACATTGATTCTTCTACATAATTATAGTACTAAAAAATACTCACGAACCCGAGGAAATGTTATGTTTGATCATCATGCAACAACTGTCAACTATCCTAAACCACATGTTCGTTAAATCTAATAAAGTAACAATTAAATTTACAATCATGATCAGATTTCACAAATTATTTTACGAAGCTTACGAATTTTTCCATTTGTTCGATTGATTGAATGCATAGGCGTCTATCGAGCAACTAAACGAGTTGCTTTTATAAAACGTTTCTCAAAATTTTTTAAGATCAATATTCCTTCCTTCTCTCAAACTATGGAAAACATCTTGAAACTATGGAAAACAACTCTAATTTGTTATAGATTTTGATTTAATGGTGTAAGGGAAAATTCTGTCGGTTTCTGTAATATCGACTTTCTGATTTTTCGCTGACAGATGGTGATAGCTATTATTAGGTCAATTTAAAAGACACTTATCCTATTATATTAAATAGTAGAAATTATTCAGGTTAATTAATTATTTTTGTTTCTATTAGCATCAATGTGCGATTCTGAAAAGTATTTGAAGCATTGTAAACTATATAAATAGAAATGAAATAGTGCTGAGCAAGTGATAAAAACTTATGCGATGTATTTGGTGAAACTGACATAATCTCTAAAATCTGCCAACCGTTCGAAATTTCGAAAAGATGATTTTTTATTAAAAGAAATATCAAGATCAGGAAGACTATCTTACAGTGATGATGATTTTTTTTTTTTTAATAATAGAGAAGAAGGAAAGCTTAACATTCATTGATGCTGCAAACATGCTTGAAGTTCATCAAATAAGAGCATAATTCACCGCGAGCATCTCATAGCGAAGTATTTTAAATACGAAAATGTGTAGAAGATTGTTTTGCAGATTGAGAATTTAATCAAAATAAGTGCCAAAAACACATCGTCAAATTAAGAACTTTTTAGAAGAGTTGCGAGTGAATAACGAAACAGATGAATTGCCCAGTGATTTATCCCCATAGTATGTTGTGAGATGGCTGTCAATTTACAATGTTTGGTGGAACTCCTAAATCGTATCATAACATTCACAAAAGAAAAAGGAAAAAAATACCCAGAAAATGAAACTTGGCTTTCTGACTTAATGTTCTTTGCAGATATGCTAGAACACTTAATTCGGCCTTACAAGAAAAGGAAAAAAATATTATTGATTTCTCACAAACTGTATTTAATTTTGAAGCTAGACGGCTTTTTGTGTACGATCTCAAGAACAAAATATTTAATCATTTTACTATGTAGCGGCTAGCAAGTGTAGAAAAAAGTTCTAGCGCTACAAAAGCTTGGAGACTTTACGGCTCTCAGGTCATACGTGCTGTTGAAAGACGAAGGCCAGAGTTTGTTCTGACGGTGCGTAAGACAATAAAGTCCGCACCAGGTTAATACTAATACGGCCAGAACAGCAATTACGAGCGTCGTAAATTCTAGGATTATGAAGGGTCAGCATTTAGGCCAGCGGGCCTAATATACACCAGGTAACGTGCAAAGCCCGGAAAAACCCCGCCACGTCATTCTGAAATTCGGGGAACTGTCCCCGGAGAAATTGCAGCCACTCTAGAAAGAGTAGGCGGCGCAATTACCCTGACAACCTAATTGGCCAGAGCTAAAAACACTCAGCCAATTCAGAAAGTCAGTGTCCGTTGTCCTTAAAAGACGACGCGAGCTAGAGCAAAACAGGAAGACACAGGAAATAACAGATAGACGCACCAGGGTTAAGCTCGTCGTCAATTAGCTGGTACGAGTTAAGCTTCGAATAAAAGATTATAACGAAGAACTCAGTCTCGTTCATCAACCATATCCTTCTTCAAAACTACAAGTAAAAGCAAATATAATTAATATTAAAGAAAAGAAGTTAGACGAATACAAAGAGAAATTGGAAGAATTGCAAGTATATTTCAAACATAGGTGAGAAGATTTGAAAAGTTGGAAATCTACATTTGGATATTTTGTAAACCCATTTATTTGTGATATTATTGAAGATGGATTTCCAAGGAATTATTAGTGATGAAAGTGGATCAGACATTGCAAGTGCAGCGCAAATCTACTTCTAAATTGAATTTTGGAAACTCGTGCCAGAATCAAAATATCCGCACCTAAAGAAAATTGCTTGCCGCCCAATTTCAATTTTTTGTACAACATGTTGCTGCGAATCTTTGTGAAGTTTCACTCTACAGTGAAGTTCGTGAAGTCGAAATATTGTTCACAGCTGACCAATCATCATCTTACAGAATTGCTGCAAACGGCTTTAACAAATTTCAAAGATTTGACCAAAGGTCTTCATTAAATGTTATACTTTTTATTAATGCATTTTCATTATATTTTAGTCTTATTATTATAATTTTTAAATAATTATTTTGTATTTTCTTTCTCTTAATTGTATTTTCTTATATATGTATACTTTACATAGCACTTAAGACTAATGTAGAATATGTAACTATATTAATTTGAATTAAATTTGAATTTGTGTATTTAATACCATGTAACTATAAGGTGGCTCTTTGTAATATATGGAAAACCGGAATGCGCCTCTCATGCGTTCCCAGCTCTGTCCTACAAGATGTCTGGTGATATGACAAAACTGTTAATTGGATAAAAGGAGTGGTTGCATTCCAAGTCCCAACATGTTTCCATGTTTTTAGAAGAGCCGTTAAGCAGATTGAAAGAAATATTTCACCGTCTAAAGAACGTACTCGTAGCAAGACCGAAGTTTGAGGTGTGCACATGGAAAAGAGAAGAGTTCTCCAGTGAATACTTCCATCAAAATATCATCATAGACAATTGATGTAAAGATCATTGAGTATCATCGAGTACAGAAAATTAAGAAGAAAAAAGACCTGTTGGTGTCGTTCGAGAGGATTACGGTTCGAGGACGATTTGTGCCGAATGCGACGCATGAGACTTCCAGATTTCAACCAAAGAAGATGGAGGGACCAGTGAGAAAGGAAATACCGAGCAGAAAGGCGACGAAAAACGAGGCCCAGTGCTTCAACTGCGGCGAGTTCGACAATCTAGCCGTGATCGAAAAAGGAAGGTCCTAAATGTTTCAACTGCAGAGAGTTTGGACACAAAGCTGCGACCTGTAAAAAAGGGCAGGACGTCAGTAAGGTAAGCGTGTGTATCGTTACGAACATGCGGAACAGCAAAGTTTATAAGCCAATAATCGTCTTGAATAAAGAAGTAATAGCGCTTTTAGGTACAGTCAGTGATATAAATTTGACAAGAGCAGAACAATATGTCGAGTTGGGGCCATCGAGACTCCGTCATTACCAGACCAAAAATTCGATGTAAAGGTTTCAAGTCAAAGATACATACCACTTTAGGCAAGTTTCACGCAGATATAAAAATAGATAACGATGTCTTGTTAATTCACATTATAGCCGATGTATACCTTGAATACAGTTGTTTGATATGATGTGATGTTTCCGCAAAAGTCTAAAGGCACGAACGCGAGGTAGAAGAATCCTCTGACACCATAGAAATTTTTCGCATAAACGTAGTCCATTGAGTAGATAGCGAAACATTTTCGATTATCAAAAGGACATTTAGAATATCAAAGATGATATCCATAAGAAATTCAGAATCTCGTTCATAAGTACATACCGAGGACCATCAAAGCAGTTAATATTAAAACGGAAATAATATTGAAGAATAACACGTTAGTGTATCGGTTCCCATGTAGGTTAGCACCGGTACAGAGAGAAATTGTAAATAAGCAAATAGAGGAATGGATGCGAGAAGGAATCGTACTAGAAAGTTCGTCGGAATATGCCAGTCCGATAGTGCTCATTGGGGAGAAAGACGGTGAAATGCGATTGTGCGTGGACTATAGACGTCTCACTGAGAAAATATATAAAGAACCGTTGATCGTCTCCTGTTGATAGGAGATCAGTTGGATCATCTGCAGGGCTCGAAATTATTTAGCGTACTCGACTTAAAAGATAGCTTTTTTCATGTAGCACTACATGAAAACAGTTGAAAACACACTGCCTTTGTAGTGCCAGACGGACATTACGGATTTTTGAAACGTCCCCGTTCAAAATTTCATTGACGCTGTGTTTCACGATCTGATAAGAGACGACGTATTTAAATCTATTATTCCCTCCTGCAATGAGAGAGACGGTGTGCGTAAGTTGAGAAAGGTTCTGTCCACCGCGAGCGAGTATGTGTTACGTATCAACTGGAAGAAGTGTCGTTTTCTCCAGCGCCGAATCGAGTATTGGTCATGTGAATGACGATGCTAAAACGCAAAACGTTGGCAGTAACAAATTTTCCGCCGTTAAGATTTACCAATACTAGAGATGTACAGAGTTTTTTAAGTTTGACCAGTTACTTCCGGAAATTTGTTCCACAGTACTCGTTGTTAGTTTATCCCTTATCCTATTTGTCGAAAAAGGATGCGAAATTTGAGTTCGGCGAAGATCAACAACCAGCGTTCCGGCAACTAAAGCTTGCGCTGGTTTACGATTGAGTGATGAAATTATACCATATAGGCGCAGAAATGGAGCTTCACGGGTACAAGAGTCGGTCTTGGCATTTTTTTTGTAACAAGATGACGTAGACCAGCGTTTCCATCCGATACATTATGCGAGCTGGGAGACAACCGAAGCAGAGTCGCGATACACTAGTTATGAATTTAAGGTCTTAACTATTATCAAAGCATTAAATAAATTTAGGATTTATCTGCTGGGTATAAAGTTTAAAATAGTGACCGATTGTCGTGCGTTCGCTCTCACAAGAAGAACCTGTGTGCAAGTTGCGAGATGAGCGTTACTGTTACAAGAATTCTATTGTACGATCGAACATCACTCGTGCAATAACATGAAGCATATCGACGCGTAAAGTCCGAATCCGACGCCAGTGTGTAATGAGCGAGTGTGAGTCTAATGGGCTATTAACTTTTTGGGATTAGGCAGGTTTAAAATTGTTCCACATTTTTTTTTTTGACAGTTAATGCATGGTTATTTATTTTAATATTATGGAATAGTGGGATATTTTTTAACCCACCTAACAAAATTTGAAATTACTAACACTCATACATTATTATATTTTATTTAAATTTTATCGTTTATTTGGCAATTCTATGAATTAACTGTAAATGAAATAATTGATTACAGAAATTTTTATAATATTATTGAAACGCATTAGTATTACTTTAACGGTGTGTAATTAAGATTGGCGAATTATGTGGTGCTAAAATGGATCTAAAACAAATAATAGAATTAGCGAGCACTGAGAAAAATAGTGACAGTAAATATATAGTGCGGAACGGGCTTTAATTTAGAGTCTTAGACGACGACATTCGCGTTGTGCCTACGTGCTATACAGGAGCAGATTATGCGTCAAATACATGAAAACATTTTTCGACTAACAAGACGGAAATCTAGTTTGTTAAAAGGGACTACTGATTTGAGAAACTAAAAGCTGAAGTAGACAAGGTCATGCGTAATTGCGTGACGTGCATTCTAGCTGAAAGGAAGAGTGGCAAGCGAGACAGCATATTGCATCCCAGAGAAAAGCGAAATTCCATTAGAGGTGTACCATATTAATCATCTAGGCCCTCTTCCTTTCACCAGATAAAATTATAAATACATTTTCGTAGTGGTGGATGCATTCTCAAAATTTGTGTGACTATGTACGACGAAAACGACCAACACTGCTGAGAGCATCAATCATTTGAGTAGACAGGCTACAATTTTTGGAAACCTTCGCAAAATTATCTTCTAACGCGGGACCGCGTTCACGTCTTCAAAATTTCAGCAGTATTGTGCGGAAAAAGAAGAATTGAGCACAATTAACCACTGGAGTACCCAGGGCAAATAGCCAGATACGAGTGAATAGGACGATCCTCTACTGACGAAGTTTTCTGCGCCCAACCCGAAAGAATGGCACAAATATTTAGATGTAATCTAGCGGTATCTAACGCCACTCTCCACAGTAGTATTGATACGACCCCTTTGAAGGTATTCTTCGGAGTAAGAATGAAATTGAAGGGCAATCCCGAAATTCGAGAGATCATATCGAGCGAATGTTTCAGGAGGATCGCAATGAATTGAGGCGGCATGCCAAGGTGAACATCTTGAGAGCACAGCAGAAAAATAGACGCAATTAAAACAAAAATCGCAAGAAAGCGCCGTACTATCAAGAAGGAGACCTAGTAGCTAAAAAACGGACGCAGGTAGGGCCGGGTTTGAAATTTGCACCCAAATATTTAGGACCCTATCAGGTTACTCGAGCACTGCGCAACGATAGATACCTTTTCGAGAAAGTAGGCGAGCATATGGGACTACGGCAAACATCGACAGCTGCGGAGTACATGAAATTTTGGGTTTAGAACTGTGAAGAAGTACTAACAGTTGACGAAGGAAAAGTGGATATCTGAGGGCAGATATCGCTGCAGGATGGCCGAGTGTGGGATAGAAAATTTTAGGAAATCGCCTGAAACTTTCTATATTTGTTTTAGTCGCCCAGGCTTAGGACATAAAATATTAGGCTGTACATGTGTGCATGAACGTGCGAAGGACGAAGGTATCGAAAAGAAAGGAGACAGAGAGTAGCGAGTCGTGAGAATGTACAGAGAGAAAACACGTAACGAGATTAGAAGAGAATATAGAAAGTGTAGCGAGTTTTAATTTTCTATTATCACAGCATTAAGACGTTTATTTTTGTCTAGCTCATTTTAATAAACTTTGTAACTTTGTTTAAAACGTACAATAAAATATTCCTTTAGTTTATTCCTACATTATTAAAATTGAATATAGTTTTCCTTAAAATTCTTTTGAAGATTTAAGCTGTTGTCTTCATGTTCTAAATACGAATTTTCTATATTTTATTTATAATTTAAAATTAAATTGTCTATAGTTATTTCATTATTTGTTATATTTGATTTTATTTCCTAATATATTATACAATAATTTGGGACTATTCCTTGCTATCGGTAGACCCGAACATTCGATTTAACGGTAGCAAGTCATTAGAAACAAGTTTCTTGAGTGCCAAGTATCTTTGCTACTATTGTCGTTACCTAACCGATTCTGCTGACGATTCATATTGAAACTTCGAAAAATATACAAACTACCGTCAGCAGTCGGCATCCTTTCAAGGTATTGTATTTTTTATTTTTTCAACGAAGACATTATTTTATTCTATCTTGCATTATCTATCTTATTCGACTGTATTTACCTATTTTCGACCGTATTTATTTTACCGCATTTATTTATTGAACAAAATAAACAATTAAATCAGCTATGTGAAACTGTTGGAAAAGATGTATCTAGAAAATTATAAAGTGGTAATAAGTAAATTTAAAAAGGAAAGCCCTCTTACCAGCCTTTCTGACTCACAACTGAAGATGGAAATGAAAAGACTACCTACGTTTGAGGAAAAGATCTTAGGAAATTCATTAAGAAAACAAAATTCACATGTGATGCATTGAAGAAACTTTGGAGGAAAAAAATGAAATGAAGGAAAGCTCCAGATATTGATGAGATACCAGATATGTATTATCACCAAAAATGTTTTGTTAACAGATACATATGTGAATATTGTAAACAAATGTTTGATAGAGGGTATTTTCTGTACCAATTTTAAGAATTAGGGATTAGTGCTTATAAAGAAGGAAGATCCTGACTTCAGTTCGATATTTCTCATAAGCTTTGGCAGCAATTTGTCTTCACAACAGAAAAAAATACACTTATGACCCTGGACAGAATAAAAAATATGTATACACTGATAAATACAAAACAGATCGCTCTGTATTTACTCTTTATATAAAAATACCTTTAATGTGTTTAGATGCAGCGTATTCAAGATGCTCGAACGAAGATATGTTCCTTATTGACATAATTAACGATTATTTCAAAAATAGGTGAGTGTTCACCTCAAAGGAATATGAAAGACCAATATGTGGGAAAAATCAATATAATACACGTATAATTTCGCCTTAAGAATTAATAGACTTACTAGACTACATCATTAAGTACAATTTAGTACAACTATCAAGAACATATAATATATGCTAACCTTAGTGTCATCTAAATTAAATTGATTAACAGAAACGTTTTCTAGAAATTATATTGTTAATTTTAATAAAAAGGAATTTACAAAAACAGTGTGCTATTCGACATGCTAGAGGGAAAGAGAATAAAAACATACAAAAATTATTGTTGTCAAAATTGTAATTTTGGATTATATATTTTATACTATGTATTTTCAAACTTGTCACATGTGAACTTCCTGCTTCTAAAAATAAATAGAAAATATAGTAAAAATACCATTATACTATTGCAATAAATAGAATCATTTACAATTATAAAGAAATAGTTCATTTTTTAGCGTATTTGTATCATTTAAAATTTTGACTGAAAATTGTATCTGGGATGTAGTAGAAAATTTTATCATGCTCAGAAGCTTTCCTTCAATCAAAGATTACACTTACAATACGTTTTAGTGATTATTGTTTTCTTTCGAAACGATTACAAAATACTTTCCATCAAAATTTTACGGGATTCAATTTGAAACATTTCTCACACTTTTATTAAAAGATTGTAATATTTTCAGTGTTGATGACATAAGAAGATAGAAAGATAGAAAGAAGATAGAAACCAGATTAGAGGTGATTCAAATAAAAAAAAAATTTAAAAAAAATCGTTCCAGAGAACGATTAAATTTGAAAATCCATCTGATGCGTATACATATATACGTATCATAAGTATATGCTTAGCTGTCATTCTATTCTGTTACCTACTGTTTTTCGTGCAAATTGGTATTTATAAATATTGATAACAATTGTGATTAAAATAAGACAAAATTTACAAATTATTCATTTCCTTATTGTTTTACAAAAATTGTTGGTCTTGTTACTACCATAACTCAACACGTTATAAATAAACTGAGAGTTTTTAGTGTTCTTCCGCTCTTTAAATTATTAAATATTTGAATAATTTTTTCTTGTACGTCTTTTTTTACGTCATATATGCCCATAAATAAAGAAGCGATGTAATGTCAAGCATACGTGAAGTGTCTAAACAACTATAATCAACTCAATGATCTAGTAAAATGCAAGAGAACTTCATCGTGTTGAAAAATTATATTTTTTCTAATATATATTATATTAGAAAAAGAGAACTTTTTTAAATATAATTCATCCTGCATAAAGAGCAAGAATCTACGGCTGTTTACGTTACATTACTGGTCCTGCGATCACATTATTCCAGTCTAAACATTGACATTCTATTTTTCTTGGAAATTAATTTTACGAAGCATTGAACTGATCACCAATGCATATTGTGTGACACTGAGAATTCCATGTCGTGTAAATTGCATCAATCTACAAGATACATAATAAAAATTGTCCAGCTGTCACGTGTTAAGTAACCACTAATAAAAGTTTATTTATTACGTTTCGCTTCTGAAAATACAACAATTGAGTAATACAATATGGTTGCTGCCAGTTATTGTGCAGTATATAATAATATTAAGTTCCGTGTGCCGATATCTCGTATAACGTTTATATAGTGGAGAACTTCTTCAATACAATTGTCATCCACGACTGCAGGTTTCTTTATACGTAAGAGAAGAACCATTTCCGACTTTTGTTTTACTCTTTGTATGATCCTCATTTATCAGGATCAAAACAATTGAGAATATTCATTATATAACTTGTTAGCGATAAAGGAATTATCATTGTAAACTCATAAAGCAACATATGAGTAACAGTAACATACTTTACAGTCATGTTGACTTATGAGAAACAAACAGTTTCCTTTTTATAGATACTTTATAGACAGTTTCCTTTTTATAGATATTTTCTTAACCACAACACCATCGATATTTATGTATTATACATAAATACGCCAACCAATAACAAAATGTAAATGACTTTCTCGGAAAAAATTTTATACTAAACTTTTTATTAATTTTTTTACGTAAAATCATCTCCAATTATACCACTAATTGCAATCCATCCTATATATGATAGAACTACTGAATATTAAACTGAAAACACTAACTGCAAATTTTAACTAAAAGTTACGAAAAGTCACTCTTACATTTTTGAGAAAGAGTTGCTGATTTTAACTGCTTACTCAATTTCAGACGTATAAAGAACAATTTTATTTATGTGGGTACAAAAAAAGAAGGAAATGTATTACAAACGACATAGTGAAAATATCTCATTATATGTATGATAAGAGAAATATGTATATTTTGAATGATTATTTCAAGTTCATAATTCAACTACATGTTGAAATATATTTTCCATATATATATATGCATACATAGTTACAAAACTAAATGCATCAAATCAAGATAAAATCAATTTAAATCGATATAAAAATTGATAATTATTTCAAATCAACCAATGTGACTGTATGTAAATTAATTTCGACAAATATATTTATATTTCATTTGAAATATTATTTTACCCAATACTGTTTTAGAAATATCCTTTTTATTGCTATATATGTATTATATTAAAAGTTTTAATTCCAACTCTGAGTCTAGTGAAGTTTTGTTATTTGTGGTAATTATTGTTAATTCACATATCATATATAAAAAAATGATTCCAAAATAGGAATCGGAGAGTTTAAAAAGAATCCGGTAATTTCTCTACTCGGGCTTACAAATTCTACAGGTAGAAATCTTCTATTCTTCATAATATTTATGTGTTAAGTGAAGTCCTGAATAAATCTGCCAGTAGAAGAAGAAAATCTTTCTATGTTATAAAAATTTTTGGAAAAAATGAAGGACGAGAAATAGATAGAAGAAGAACATAATTTGTACAGAATGTGGTAATAAAACATGCTTCGGAGGGCATTACGCAAAATTGAAATAACTAAGGAAGATGATATTATTATATAAAAAATATATAAGCTACTTTAAATTTAAAATAAATAAGTAATTCATATTTTCTTTGCTTATATAAAAGGAAGTTCATTATAATAAAAAACAAATCATTCATTTTAACGAATTCCTTCTTTTTTACCCCTTCCCTCTTTTTTACTTTTAACTTCTTCAAAAAAAAAAAAAATAGTTTAGTAACAGTACTTTATATACATAAAGAATCAAATAGTAGCAACTAATGAGGCTATCGCATCGAAAAAGGTAGAGAGGAAATTATAATTCCTCACTTCAATCACAGTATCATCGTTAATGGACATCACTTGAAATACTTGTGCCATTAAAGAATAAATTCGCATAATTTCTCATGACTAAAATCGAAGTATATTATCATTGTAGATACCACTATCATTAATTCTGTTTCGATCGCCATTGTCAACACTGTTAGAACTATGTGAAGGCGAGTGCAATCGCTAACGCGTGCACAAATATGGGCGCGAGAGTGAGCGCGAGCACAGCCAATAGCGTGGTTACACCGACAGAAATAACATGAGTAACGTTGCGCTGGCTGGGATTAGAGAAAATTCTCTTCTACCTCCCCCCATATCCTCTAAATTACAATATCATCACCCGTGCAATAGCCCTGCATACGATCGCATCTTCACCGCATGACACGGCCCTCTCCTTGATAGATATACCATTCATCTGGTTATCGCCAGTAAAAGAATTTCACTCTCCGCTAACGCTCGCAATGCAAGAGCCGGCACTGACACCGCCGAGCCTTTACTACCAGTAGGATAATTATATAATATTGTTACTGTCACCCTAGGATCATTATTGTTATTGTAACTACTGTCAGTATTATTAGAGTTAATACTATGTTACATCCTGTTTCGATATACAAACGCCGAAATTTTGGCGCGCATGAGCACCCACGACATAATGGCAGAGACTGTAGCAACAGCTACGTCCTCTCAACTGAGCCCAGCAATTCCTACTTCCGTTTAATCGTCTCGCCGAAATGTGCGTTTTCGGGAAATGGACAGTGCTTTTACGGAACGTGATAAGAGAAAAATGCGAAAAGAAGAGTGTTCTTCCTTATTACTAAGCAAGCGGCGAATCAGTCTTATCGTAACTGTAAAACAAAATAGTCTCATTGTATCCGTGAGAAGAGTATTACTAGAACTATCAGAACGTCGTAATTGTGAAAGTAGCCATCTAGCCGAGATTCTGTCCATGGCGAGTACCGCTGTACGAAAGTATCTTTAAATAATATTTTCTACGGAGTTAATCCTTTGTAAGGCTGTACGTAGAAAACGTTTTTACCTACTACAGTACAGGCTGTACTCACTACAACATTGGTGATTTCGACGTGATCGAAGGAAGTAATCTGAAATGGCTATACCGCGTTCGCACCAGGTCAATCAAACACCAGGCAGACGCACGTGTCCCGCCAGTCGACGAAATAACAGGGATAAACACCATGGCGCTCTAGAAACTCCGGCCATTTACAAAGAAAAACCCTTAAATTTTGGTGACGCCACAAAATATATCTACGTGCACGTCGCAACCACACTCCGACATCCTGTGCTTTATAGCAGATGTCGTGGAATCGCCACTGGTCACCGATAAGTACGCGACGATCAAAAGGAGGCTACTAGCCCTGTTTAGCCAGTTCGAAGAGTCGAAAGTCTACCACCTCCTTAGGACGTGTAGGATGGGAGACAAGAAATCATCGCACTTCTTGCACCGCCTAAGGAGCCTGGTTGGAAACAACGTGCCCGGTGTCATCTTAAAATCAATCTGTCCGGGACAGGTACCAACTCCTTACACGATATTTTTGAGGCAAGCGTGACAACGCTTGCGTTGCTAGCCGATAAAATCACATAGTTCAGCTCACCCCAAGTCTCGATCGAGACCCAAGGAAACGTAGCAACTTCCGCGGAAGAAACCAAAATGGCAGGCCAAGAAGACAACAAGATGGTCATAAAACAAGTGGCGGAGCTGACCCACTAAGTAGCAGCAATGCGGATGGAACGCATAGGGTTCTACTTCTAAACAGTTTGGCGCACATATTGAAGCACAATCCCGTCCTTATAGCGACTAACATCCAGCGCAAGCAACACCGCCGCGGCCGCATTACCAGCGGAAAACTAAATGCACGTCCCACAGATTTGACAACACTAAGTGGCGTGCAGAGTAGTCGTCTCGTTATTACGGATTTTCAGAACAAACTATCCGAAAGCACAAACGCCACCAGACAATATTCTGTACCACACTTACACGATTTCAGGCACGCGTTGGACGGAAAGACAATTTTCTCGACATTAGACCTCAAAAGAGTCTACCAATGGCCTTAGAGTACTGCAATATTCACGCCTTTCGGTCCTTTTGAATATAATCTTATGCCATTCGGTCTAAAGAATGAGAGACAGACTTTCCAACGATTTATAGATGTCGTTCTCCGGGGTCTCAACTTTGCGTTTTGCTATATCGACGATGAACTTATAGCCTCCTCTAAAAAATCTGAGTATCATAATCATTTGAGACAAGTGTGTGGTAGGCAGCAGTACAGCATGTCAATCAAATCTGCGATATACGTATTTGGATAATAAACGGTACAGTACCTGATGGCGTACCAGATAGTTTGAGAAAAATAACAATACGAATCCAGAAGTAACAGTACTAAATCAATTATACTGTTTTTTTTCTTTTTTTTTTTTTTTTTTTTTTGTTGTGTCATTTCTAATGAAAGGCAACAAAAAATTATTATTAGTAGAGTACTGGAATAAAGACAAACTTCTGCGCAGCGATATTTTTGGAGAAGTAATAACTAGAGACCGCTACATTTCACTAATGATCGCTTATACAAAATATGGAACATAATTGATATGTTACGAAAAACATTCAGTGATTCATTTCAGCCTCACCAACGGCTATGTACTGACGAAAATACTTTTATATAAAGGGCGGCTGTTTTTTAAACAATACATTCTTCTAAAAAGAAGTAGATATGGCATAAAATCCTTTATTGTCTTAGTGATAATAAGACAGGATATGGACAAGATATAATTGTCTATGCCGGATAATCTAATATGGTGAATACCGAAAACAAGGCTATTGGAAAATAGGAAGCAATACTGATATATATCACTTTTGAAACCCTATCTAGGAAAGGGCCATAACTTTTATGTAGATAATTGGTATTCATGTCCAGTTTATTTAACCTGTTACACAAAAACTATATAAATGCATGCGAGACCGTAAAAAAAAGGCCAAAAGGAAGGTCAAAGATTGATAATCGGTTAAAAAAGGAGATATTCTTGTTCATTTAATAACTTATTAGTGATAAAATGGGTTGACAAAAAAGAGGTATACATGCTTTCTACTATGCATACTACAGAATTTACAACAGTATCCAGACTTTGCAACAGTATTCAGAGGGAAAAATTTCCCAGGAGGAAAAAAGATTGTCCAATTGTATGTGTAATAGATTATAACAGTTCAATGGGTACAGTGGATAAAGCCGAGAATGATCATAAGCACTGTAAACTCAACTCGTAAATCTATCAAGTGGTACTGGAAATTTTTTTTTTCATCTGCTAAACATATGCATGGGGAATGCCTATTGCCTTTATAAGCACTAAATGAAAGAACCCATTTTCATGTCAAAAATTCAATTGCGATTAATCAGGGAAATATTTGAAAAGTATCATCAAAATTCAATTCATCAACGAACAGGCAATAATTATCCCTTCTGATTAACAGAAAAACATTTTTCTTCATTCTATATACAGGTACGAAAAAATTGAAATCGAAGGTGCGTCGTTTGCAGTAGAAATGAAAAAAAAACGTAAATCCAGAAGTGAATGTAAGAATTATGATGTTGGTTTACGTATCCTTGTTTCAGAATTTATCATGTTCAATTAAATTACTAGAAATTTCAAGTTAACATATTAATTATCCTGAATTGTATTTTTATTTCTAATATACGTGTAAATACGTGTAATGTACTTGTAAAATGTAAATATGCTGTAGCGGTTAGGAGATGCCGGAGAAGTTATTTCCTTAGGGCAAAGAAGTTAGGAGAATTTACGATTCACGTGTTGACTATGTTATCGAAATGTGAAGGCCAAGTTCTGTTCTTATGGTACGTAGGACAACTCCCTTATTCGGAAGGGCACGAGGCCTTGCTATTCCGCGGGCAGCGGTGGTCCATTCCACCAGTCGTGAGGATCAGGGTAACGGGGTCCCAGAAGGGAATCACCTAAGCGTTCGAAACGAAACGAAGATGACGACGAAGAGCGCAGTCTGGAGCACTGGCAAAGAAAAGGAGCACGAAGAAGATTGTGCTAAGGCGAGAGCAGAAGAGTTGGTATCAGAGGGAGTACTATGATCACGGTGGAGGGAGGAGTGGTTGGGGCCACAGACGACATCAAAGATATTGGTGTGGATCATCGGACTTTGGAAGATAAAGTTTTGGAAGAATTATTTATCCACCAGTAAACGTAATTGGGAAAAATGACGGATAACGAAATAACGGATACGAATAAATGATTTGTCTGATGCCAGCTATATATACATTTATCAAACATCTCCATGGAAATAAATAAATGAAATAGCAATTTATAAATTATCTAATGTCTAAAGAGTTTAATAATGTTAGCATCTGTTTATCGGAAACGCACCTTTCGGCAGAATAATTAAGAGAACGTAGATGGCGTTGATTTTAATTCTGGAGGTAACGCTACAATGTGGTTAGCAACACCGCCATTTGGAGGAACGATATATTGTAATCGATGTTGAGTTATTACTCTGTAAGGTGTGCACGCGGTGTAAAGATACAATAAAGAGCCATTATTATATTTCGTGGATAAGTCCCTGCATATAAAAATCTTATTTAACAACTTTCCCTCAATTTGGAAGGAAGAACGCTTCATTCTTGTCCCTAAAGAAAAGGAGAGGCTGAGGTCTGGGCATTGATTCATCTGTATCCTTTCAAAGAAGTAGGTCCTGGAGCTGTTATAAAGGCGAAGCTCCAAGACAAACCTGAGAGGAAGACTTTGACTCCCAATCAGTTCGGCTTCAAGAAAGGGCTCTCCATCATAGATGCAATGAAGGAGTTCATGCACAGATAAGATGGGACGAACATTATGAACCAGCACTGTTGGTTACAGTCGACGTAAAAAATACCTTCAACTTCCTGAGATGAGACAATATCACCAGGAGGCTGGAGGAAAGTGGTGAAATATCTGGAGGTCCTCTTTTCGGGTAACGGGATATTCTCGGAACATGTGGAGAAGGTATGTCTGAAGGCCTCATGCTTTGCGGGAGCACTGATGGGTTATCCTACCGAATAGAAGAAGATGCAGCTTCGAAGCGAAGAGACTTTTTATTTTACCTCGTAGTGGAAGTGATCATTCTATACGCGGCCCCTATTTGGTATGAGGCAGCGGACTTTGGACCGGTCAGAAGAAGGCTCAGAGTGGCGCTCTTTAAGATAGTTAAGGCATATCACACGACATCGGACGTTCTTTGTGTCCTTACAAGGATGCCACCTATACACCTAGTGGTAAGGGAGCGGGCAAGAGTGCTGGAGAGGATGACCAGGAGCAAAAACCCGGCGTACCGGCCGAGGGAAGGAGCGGCAAATGAAACTAAGGCGGACATGAAGAAAGAGGAAAGGCTGCGAACGATCCGGGAGTGGCAGACTGTAGGTAATTGCGTGTTGTTGGTAATTTATTTGAGACGATTACAATTGCCTACAAATATTTCGCGTGTTCTATGTACCCGATTACAACGGATTTCGTATACTGATTTGCTATTCGGATCGGCCACGTGGCTAACGATAATGCGGATGAACGACTGTACGACTCTCGATAATGACTGATAAGCTAATAGGTAATAAGCGATAGGTAACAGGTGAATACTAAGTACGTAAAGTGGCTCTCGCGTAGTCGGCGCTGTATATATAGACTTAGCCATCTATACTCTTTATGCTTTGTGGCCTAGCAGGCGCGGTGGCTGTACCAAAGTAGGTGGCGTTGTTTGCGCTGTGTTACCGACGGTGGTCGCTACACTACCCTCCCTTAAGTCGCTCGACTCGGTAGGGAGAGAGGACGATATTTTTTCCTTGGCGTAGGTGCGTGGTTGCTGTTCTTCATGAAGTTCCATATCTGGCGCGCAACATATATGTATATATCCTTGTCGCAATTGTGGTTCTGTCTATGAGTGTGGGTTATTTTTGTTAAGAATTGTCCTATGTAGTCTAATTGTCGTAGCTGTCTCGGTGATGCCTTTTCTGATCTTTGGTGGAATGCGTGGGTCAGCGGTTTGTGGTCCGTCTGTATCGTGAAGTCTCGTCCTTCTAAAAGATATTTGAAATGTTTTATTGCTTTGTAAACTGCGGTAAGTTTTCTGTCATATGTACTATATTCTACTTCCTGTGGTCAGAATTTCTTTGAAAAGAAGGCTACTGGTTTCCATAGATCGTTTTGTTGTAGTGCAGCTCCGCAGGATAGGTTTGAAGCATCGGTTATTAGTAATAACGGGCTATTGTTTTTTGGGTGTGTTAGTAATGTTGCGTCCACCAATGAGTCTTTACATTGTTGGAATGCTGTTTCAGCTTCCTCTGTCCAGTTTATGCTTCGTTTGTCGTTCTTTTTAGCACCGTGAAGAAAGGAGTTTAACGGGGCTTGTATTGTCGCGGCGTTTTTTACGAATTTACGGTAAAAGTTTATCATGCCGATAAAGCGTCTCAATTCGGCTATAGTTTTAGGTTTCGGGTAGTCTACTATTGCTTTCACTTTTTCCGGTACAGGCTTGGCTCCCTTCTGACTGATCTGGTACCCCAAGTACCGTACCGTTTGTGCTCCGAAAACAGATTTTGATGTGTTGATGGAAATGCCGTATTGTTTTAGTCGTTCTAGTATTTGTTGTAAGTGATCTAAGTGTTCGGACGCATTGGGGGAGGCGATTAACAGGTCGTCGATGTAGCAGAACGCGAAGTCAAGTCCTCTGATTACCACGTCCATAAAGTGTTGGAATGTCTGCGCTGCATTTTTCAGACCGAAAGGCATTACGTTGTACTCGTAAAGTCCAAAAGGCGTGATTACCGCTGTTTTTTCTCGATCCTCAGGCGCCATTGGGATCTGGTGGTATGCGCGGTCTAAGTCGAGAGTGGTGAAGACTGTCTTTCCGTCCAGTGCGTGCGTAAAGTCGTGTATGTGTGGTATTGGGTATCTGTCAGGTACTGTCTGTACGTTCAGTTTACGGTAGTCACCACACAGTCTCCAGGCGCCGTTTTTTTGGAGACCATGTGCAGTGGACTAGCCCATTAGCTCGACGAAGGCTGACAGTTACCTTGTTGGATTAACGACTCGAATTCTTCCTTAGCTGCTCTTAATTTGTCAGGTGCTAGCCTCCGAGGTCTCTCCGCACATGGTCGTCCTGTGGTGACTATGTGGTGGTGCACTTTGTGTTTACGTTGTTCCTGTCTCTGCGTAGGTTTCGTGACGTCTATGTATTGTTTTAGTAATTTAGTGTATTGATCACCGTTTTGTTTGCCTAGCGTGGTAATTGATTGAGAGTTGCTTATACTTAGCTGTGCGAGTTTGTGCAGTTTCGTATAGTCGTCCGTTATTCGTCTGTTTCTAAGGTCTACCAGTATACCGTGATGCCTGAGGAAGTCCGTGCCGATTATCGGTTGTTGTACCTTAGCGACAGTGATATTCCAAAGTTATGGACGTCGTAACCCTAGGTCCAAGGTCAGCGTTGTGGTGCCATAGGTCGGTATCGGTGTTCCGTCTGCAGAGTATATCTTGAATTCAGAGGGAGTGACATTTCCTTTTGCCGTACTAAGTGACAGTACGGATATGTCAGCTCCGGTGTCAATTAGAAATGAGAGTTTATTTCTACAATCAAAGATTATTAGACGATTACTCTGCACGTCTCCGGACGTCGTCTGAGCTACGGGACGTGCTGTCAGTTTTCCGATGGCTGAGTGTTTGGAGTGATGACCGATAGCCAATTGCAAGGGCTTTTGCAATTACGTGCTCGTATTCCGAAGTTGTGGTGGTAATAGCAGAGTCCTGTGGATGTGTGCTGTTGTCGTGATGGAGATGGTTGTCCACGAGATCGGGATCGTCGATTGTTGAATCGAGGTTGTCGGTAGAGTAGCCTTCGTCGATTTGTTTCCATCGCCGACATTTTGTAAGTCATCTCCGCTAGCTGGTGTTAAATTGCCGTCAGTTGCTGATTTTCCGCCATTTTGGGCTCGTCGTTGCCAGGTCTGGAATGGCTGACGGAAGTCGCCATTTTGTGAGCCATTTTCGCTAACTGGTGTTGAATTGCCGTCAGTTGCTGATATTCCGCCATTTTGAGTTCGTCGTGACCAGCTCTGAAATGGCTGGCGGAAGTCGCCATGTTGGATCCTTCTAGATTCCAGACTTGCGGTGAACGGAATTCCAACACGCGGTCGGCATGCGTTTCTAATTTTGTTAAGTCCGCCTCGGGAACTGCTACTAGTACATCGTGCAGAGGTTGTGGAATCTGCTCAAGGATGATGGTCCTTAAGATTGAGTCCGGAACTTTTGCGTCGACCATGCTTCGCATGCGCTGCAGGAAGTGCGACGGTTTTTCGTCGCCCATCCTGCAGGTTCTGAGGAGTTGGCGGACTCTCGTCTCTTCTGATTTACCGATTAGCTTAAAGAGTCTGTTTTTGAGCGTTTCGTATTTGTTCGAAGCTGGAGGTGTCACTATGAGGCTTCTTAGCAAGCGCGATACATCGAGAGGTAGGCGTTGGATTGCATAATCAAACCTGGAAAGGTCGCTGATGATTTTGTTCGCTCGGAAGGTTGTTTCCAGTAGCATGAACCAGAGTGTTGGGTCCTCCCTATCAAAGGGTGGAGCGTAGTGCGGTGTAATTGCGTGGATTGATGTATCTTCTGCTTCTGGCGGAATGTGCGCTCCTTCCGTTTGCGATGTCCTTTGGGCTCTGGTCGGTGAACGTGGCGTGGCCATGCTTGCTTCTTTTGAATCCGTTGAAATTTCGAATCACGTCGGTTTTGGATCTCGTCGGTTTTTTCTGAATCGCGTCGGTTTTGAATCACGTCGGTCTTTGAATCACGTCGGCTTTTGAATCACGTCGTGTTTTAAATCACGTCGGGGTCACCAATTTTGTAGGTAATTGCGTGTTGTTGGTAATTTATTTGAGACGATTACAATTGCCTACAAATGTTTCGCGTGTTCTATATACCCGATTACAACGGATTTCGTATACTGGTTTGCTATTCGGATCGGCCACGTGGCTAACGATAATGCGGATGAACGACTGTACTTGTACGACTCTCGATAATGACTGATAAGCTAATAGGTAATAAGCGATAGGTAACAGGTGAATACTAAATACGTAAAGTGGCTCTCGCGTAGTCGGCGCTGTATATATAGACTTATCTATACTCTTTATGCTTTGTGGCCTAGCGAAAGCGCACCTGCCGGCGCGGTGGCTGTACCAAAGTGGCGTTGTTTGCGCTGTGTTACCGACGGTGGTCGCTACAAGATACGGATTAGTGTCGCCATCTATTATATGTTTGGACTGGCTACTTGTGCAATGAATGCGTGTAGGATTGAAAACAAAGAAAACAAGAAAAAGACTTGTAGTGAATATAAAGAGATAGGCTAAGTATGAAAGCTATAAATGAATAGTTACATTAAAGAACTTATATAATAATAGACGTATACAAATAAAGATACGCAGTCAAGTGATTTCTACATGGTAGCAGTTCGCACATCAGAATAAATTTAAATATATATATTAAAAGTGAAAATTCACAGAGGTACTACGCAATTCTCAAAAATGGCGTATGCGGACGATATTTTAATACCAGTGTTCGATGGTTCAGAAATTTTTGATTTCAGTACTGGAAAAAGCGAAAACTAACGTTCTTACAATATAAGATGTGTAAAGCGGTAGTGGAAAGATCAGAGACCACAAACTATATACATAGTGCTATTAGTAATAAACAGTTAGAATACATAAATCAGTTAAATTCTGCGTATGAAATTATTCAGAAGATCGATAGTACGTACTTAAAAAAGTCGACAACGTTGCAAATAGTTTGTAGAAATAGTTTAGAGACAGTGAAATTGAAAAGCTATACAGAGGTAATGGTTTTCTTTTGACGATTTTGAAAGACGTGAATGATCTCAAAGCTGCTGGTGCAATAATGATTGAGAATGAGAAATTATACTATATGTTAAAAGCTCTATAAAGTACATATAGTCATTGGTGATCAAATTGATGTATTGCCGGAAAAAGAGAGAACGGTGGAATATCTTAAAAGTAAAATAAAATAAAAATCATTAGAAAAAAGTGATGGTGACAAATATAAAGAAGTGCAAATTAAATCGAATGCATTCACAGCATCTACAAGTGATAAGCAATTTGTAACGTATTACAATTGTGGAAAACATGGCCACATGAAGAAACTATCGACGGAGACGCACATACACCGCTAGAAGATAACAAAAACGAAGATACAACACACGTGGGCATAGAAGATTCCAGAATAATCGTGAACAAGTAAAAGGAATGAACTATCAAGGAGGATGTGGATATTACGGAAATATGGAAGACGAACCAAGGAATTGGAACTGCTTTGTACTGAAAGTAGATAAAGCAAAGGCAACATAAACATCACGAAGAGAAGAAATTGTGTGGTTGTTAGACAGTGGCTGCACAAATCACATAATAAATCGTGACATTTATTATGAAGACTATATTATGTTAAAAGAGCCGGTAAAAGTTAAAATAGGAGATTGCCGTTCATGCATGCTACGAAAATTGGTAACATAAGAGCAACATTTTTTGCTCATGCGACGGAGGCGTGAAGTACTTCGTTTCATTTATTGATTACTACAGCAAATTATCAAAGGTCTTTTGCATTAGAACCAAAGATCAAGTTTATAACTGTTTACTTAACTATGCTAACGAAGTGGAAAACTTGACAGGGAAGAAAATAAAGAAGCTGCGATATGACAATGTCAAAGAATATCTTAACAAGAGAGTTTATAATCTTGCTAAATGGAAAGGCTTTCAAATAAATGTGTGCCTTCCTTATGTTCATCAATTGACCGGCACAGAGGAACACTTCAACAGGACTATTATGGGCACTGCGAGATGTTTTCTGGCTGAAGCAGAGTGACTAGAATGTTTTGGCCAGAATACATCATGGCAGCTACGTATCTTAAGAACAGAACACTAATTAATCTACGAGAAAACAAAACTTCGTACGAAATCTTCTTCGGAAAAAAACCTTGTGCAGATAACTTACGCTTATATGCGAGCAAAATTTTTGTAGGAATTCCAGAAGAGAAACATAGGTCAAAGTGGAATAAAAAGGCAGAGTTGGGAATACTAATAGGATATACGGATGTAGGCTATAGAATTTTAATTAATAATAAAATAATTGTAGTGAGAAATGTCGACATAATAGAAAATAGCACAAGATGTATAAGATTCAATGAAAAAGAGTATGCAAAGGGAGAAAATGAAACTAGTGAAGATCTAGAAGCAGCTGATATAAAAAATGAAGAAGGAAAAGACACAGAAAGGAACATGAACGAGAATACGAGAATACGGAAAGAAAAGAAGAAGCCGAACGAAGAAAATCGAAGAGAACTTCAAAACCTTTAAAAAAGTAACATAATATATCCTTGCCAATTACTGTAATGTGGATGTACCTAATACGTATGCAATGCGAAGTGATGAAATGGAGCAGTGGCAAAAGGCGATGAAGCGAGAGTTAAATAGCTTAGAAGAGAACAAAACTTGGTGATTAGTGGATAAACAGGACAAGGAAATGTTAGATGTGAAGTGGGTATATACAAAAAAATCAAATGAGACTTTTACTTTTTGAGGCGAAACTTGTGGTTATCAACAGAGTGATGCAGTGCAAGAGACGTATCCAGTGTTTAAAATACAAACATTAACCTTTTCGCTACGGGAGTGTGCTCCGCCGAAGTGACACCGTTGTACGGGCCACCGTGCCGCCGGAGTAGCGGCACTGAACGCATCAATAAAAATATATTTAAAAATATATTTAAATATAAATACAATGCATGTTTATATTTCACTTGTTTAAAACAAATGCGAACAAACCAGAGAATGAGACAAATGTGATCGATGTGTAAATATAAAAACATCGCGGGTCTCATGGTTAAGTGGTATCACGCTGATGTCGCCTATAAGCGACACTCATACACACCGGTCGTCGCGCGGATGTCGCCTATAGACGACACTCGTACACACCGGTCGTCGCGCGGATGTCGCCTATAGACGACACTCGTACACACCGGTCGTCGCGCGGATGTCGCCTATAGGCGACAGTCGTAGCGAAAGTGTTAAAACTGTTGTTATCATATTGTTGCCAAGAGAGTGTTAAAATAGAGCAGATGGACGTACAGACAGCGTTCTTAAATGGAAGAGTAAAATCAGAAATTTATGTTAAACAACCATAGGGTTTTAATACAAAGAAAGATAAAGTTTATAAATTGCTTAAATCGTTATATGGCCTGAAAAAAAGCCCAAGGGCTTGGTACGACTTATATGTCAGGGAACAAAATTTTTACAGATGTAAATATTATTCTTTTTATTTCAAAGTTGAAGATAGTGAGCAAATTTTTCTTTTGCTTTTTGTAGATGACATATTAATATGTAGTATAGATAAGAATAAAATTTCAAGAGTCAAAATGAAATTAGCGAATAGGTTCAAAATGAAAGCTGTAGGAACAGTTGATAGTTATGTAGGCATAAATATTAAATATAAATATGGAGACAAAAATTTATTAACTTTAAGTCAAAAGCATTATATAGAGAAAAATACATGACTGAAAATGCAAGATTATACGAGACGTCAATGGAAACGAAATTGAAATTGGAACCAGCAAAAATAACACATAATAATGTCAATTATAGAAACTTAATAGGTGCACTACATAAGCTCAGCTTCCAAATATTACTTTCAGCGTTAATTACTTAAGTAGATTACAAACTGATCTGACAAAACACACTATAAATCATTCGGATCCTAGGAATTCTTAAGACTTTTAATTTGATTATAAAAGAGCGGGTAAAAATTTATGAAGACAATTCCGGAGCTGTAATAATCACTAAAAATGGTAACTTAACTAAAAACTCTAAACATATTGAAGTGCATTATCATTACGAACAATATATGAAAAAGATTATTGACATACTTAAAATAGAAACCGAAAATAGTATAGCCGATATTTTTACAAAAGCTTTGGAAAAGCCAAATTCGTTAAATTTAAAAATAAGTTAGATATTGTATAATAAGTATTAAAGAAGAAAAACATCTGTAAGTATACAAATGCAAGGAAGGGTGTTAAGTGCATGTGTGTATGGTGCATGTGTATGTTGCTGAGATTGTAGCGGCTTATGATTCCTCGACTACGAGTTTCGAACACTGATTGGCACAAGCCGCAAGTGGCTGCGCGCCTAGCGTCGGTGTGCTATCGATCTCCGACGTTAAGTAAGCAGAGTGTGCGAAAGCCCGCTAGGATGGGTGTCGGACCAGCCTAGCAGGTTTAGTTACAATAACAAGCGTTTGGGGTAGGAGTCGCTGCCATCAACCCCACTGATGAGTCTAGGCAGTGACTCCGAAACGAAACGCATCCGACCATCAACTTTCCTCTCCTCTCTACTCTTTACTCACTACCCCAGTCCATCTCCTTCCATTTCTTTCTATATATTATCACCATAATTCTTTCTCCCTACAAGATCGTAAGTGATTTGTGTTGGTAATAATTTATTTTACACGATTACAATTTCCTACAAATATTTCGCGTCTTCTATATAATCGATGACAACGGACTTCGGATACGATTCGCTACCCTGATCGGCCACGTGGCTAATGGTTATGCGGATTTACGACTGGCTTGAACGACTCCCGATTAACGACTGATAATAAGCGATAAATAACAGATAACTGGTGATAAGGAACAAGTGTACAAGTGGCTCTCGCGTAGTTGACACTGTATTTATACACTTAGCTATCTGTATACTTTACGATTCGTGGCCTAGCAAAAGCGCACCTGCCGCCGCGGAGGTTGTGCTAAAGTCAGGCCAGCGTAGCCTGATGAGACACGCAACAGAGTTAGCAAGCGATCGTTGTGCGAGTGCCACGCATCCAGGGTGCCTACAACGAAGCCGTCGATATGGACGTAACCGTGCCCACGCAACGAGTCAGCGAGGGAGCGATACTTCAGTATCTTCTCAAACCTCGCCTTCTCGAGCGTTTCGAAATTGTTTTCGAAGGACACAGTTACATCGACCATGACGACGGTTCTCGATGACTCGTGCGTTATAACGAGATCGGGACGTAGTGCCGCGAGATCCCCGCCCACGCCTGGGACGCGCTGGTTAACCCGCAGATCGCCTGGTAGCCTGGAGGCAGCGGTAAGTCTCTCGACAATACGATTATGACGTAATTGTCGAGGCGCGCGCGGTGAACGAAACGCTAATCGGCGAAGCGTATGAAGCGTCCCGTCCGCATGAAATGATTGCTCACCCCATGACGAACGGTCGCGTCGAAGACTTTCCCCTGATCGCGTTTACTCAATAACGGGGACAAATAGTGCTCTGACACTGCCGCCCTCATTCGGCCAATGACTTGCCGCTTGGCAGCGGGGGGAATGGTTACTCTTCGGCCGCCGCGTGCTGGGCACTCCAGCGAGAGCTTTTTCGCTAACCTCAATGCAGCGGATCGAACGCCAGACCAAAAAGTAGCACGCGAATTGGAGGGGCGCCTGAGATCTCCCTCGAGCGAACCCGAGAGATACTCGGCGATATCCCCCTCCGTTATCGGACGACGGATTTTGTCCCGAACAGCGGCTTTCAACGTTGACCGAACGATTCATGCGACAGTCGGGTCATCAGCGTCAGGAGCCTGAACGCGTGAGCCACGACGGAAGCATCCGCAAGGTCAGCTAGAGGGAGAAGCCCACAACCACCCCAGGATGGGGAGATGAAGACTACCTCGGCGCTAACCTGTTGGGGGAGGTTTAACCATCCCTTCATTGTCCGTTTCAAAACCCGGTCGAAATTTAACAACGGGCCTTTACGAACTGTGCCACCCCGCAACAAGAAGTCAAGGTGCGGCAACAAAAATATCGCCACGGTCTCTACCTTCCACCACGGGGTGAGCAGTGACGCGCTAACTACATTTAGATTAGCACTCAGCTCCTCGATGGCTCTGTACGGAGTCTGATCAACGCGAACTCCCGTGGGGACTCCAAGGTGGAGGTAGGAGTCACCCCGTTGCATGACGGGAAGATTTTGTCCCGCCATCCTAAAAGCCGTTGGGATCGGCTCACCCTTTTTCCCAAGGTGCAGCGTTGCACTCTTTCGGGGGTTGAAGAAAGTCCCAGCGACCACGCTGTTTCCTCCGCTGCGCTTAACACTTCACCCATGCAGCTCGGTGCTGAGGCGACCAACCGATGCGTCGTCCGCGTAGGCCAGAGCCGAAACTCTCTCACCCGCTACCTCATACCCAGCTCCCGAATCCCCGGCCCTACGGACCAAGGGATCGATCACCAGATTGAAGAGAATCGGGCTCAAGGGCCCTGCCGCACCTTCGAGAGCATGGGGATTGGGTCTGTGAAACCCTCACGAGTTCGAATGCAGACCGTTGAGTCTTGACAAATACTCATGACGGTTTTGACGACCCTTGTGGGCACGGAGGAAGCGAGGACGGTATCCTGGATGACCGCGTGTGGGACCGATCCGAACGCGTCGGCTAAATCCAACTACGCGACCACCACTTCCTCTTCTGAATACGAGCTACTTCAATTATACGCTGCAGCACAAAGGAGTGTTCGAGGCACCCCTCGTGCGGCAGGAAGCCCTTCTGGGCTGGAGAGAGTCGATCGTTAATGCGGGCCCGGCTCGTCAGTCGATCGGCCAGCACAGCGGTGAACAACTTGACAATGACAATACCCATTGCAATGGGTCTCCAGTTGCTCAAGTCCTGGCGGTCACTTTTCTTGTGGATAAGCACAATAAGGCTCTCTTTCCAGAAGCGAGGAATGTACCTCAGACGAAAATATGCGTTATATACTGCGGTTAGGACTGCTGCATCCGGGTCGGCCCTCTTGAGGTCGTCATAAGTGACCCCGTCGAAGCCAGGGGAAGAGTTCTTCATCCTCCTGAGACAACTGATCACCTCGGAACACTCGAGAGGGGCAACCAGGGCTTCGTTCAAAAAGGCGGACGGTTCCGCCATGTCTTAGGGCATGGGAAGGAGACCAGCACCTTCCATCCGTGCGAAGGTCTCCGTAAAGTGCCTTTGAACTTGCTCCTTGGCCACTTCACAGAAAGGGGAGTACTTGTTGAGGGTCTCATTGACCGCAGTTGGCCCGGTACAACTTCTGTATCCTTCTGGCCTTCCTAACCCATTCGTTGCGACTGGGAAGAGGCCCACCGACCTGAGAACTGGAGCCCTGCTCCGATTCAGTCATCCTGCTCGCCACGTACGATCGACCGGCCGACGTGCTTCTGGCGTTGTTGTTATCGCCCGCATTTGCGCGCATTGCCCTCCTCGCGGGGAAAAGCTGGGCTACTTTCGCAGTCACGGTTTCCAGTTGTTTGCTCGTCTGAGCAGCGTTTGCTTCCTCCACGAGGGTGGCTCAAGTACGCGCTACCGCTCTGGCGGACAGCGTTTCCCCGGTGACCACCCTGCGAAGTTCGCTCCGGCCGCTCCTGTCAGGTTGCGGAGCGTTGCGCGCCCCATTATGCACGCAATCATTAGAAGGAGCACCGATCTCGTCGCGCCTCTGGCCCCCCAGTGGGTAGAGCGGCTGCTGTCTCTTTCCTGTGATGACGGTGGACGGGAGTCTACTCCCCGCCGTTGGTGTCCTCTTCCGAATCGGCGAATTCTCCTCCGGGTCATATCGTGGAGAAACTCGCTTTCGACGCAGCTTTCATGCTTGGGACTGCAGCAGGGACCTCCAGAATGGTAAGCAGCGGGCTCATCGGCCCTCGCGGGCACCGAGGTGTCCGGGCGCCGGGCGTTGTCCCTGCTGCAGCTGGAGGCGATGCCGAACTGAGATGGCGTGCGGAGGTGAGCACAACGTCGCCGCCAGCGTAGGCTCGAAGGCAGATGATGAGACGACAGAGAAGGTGATTGGCCTGCTGTACGTCGAGAAGGTGGTAGTGGCCGTTGTGACCAGGAGAGAAACCCTCGCTGTAGGGATGAGTCCCTTGACGACCCGGACGAAGGTCGTCGACGGCGTAGCTGATGATAGTGTGGGCCAGCTCCTCGCTGGCTTGGGGGACGGATGTAGTGGAGTCGCCTTTGTCGTCGTCGGAGTCGCCGTTGGCGCCCTGACTGGGGTCATACAACTCAAGTTCCAAGAGGGGTGTTGACACTCCTCCGCGGTATGGTCCTGTTTCCGGAGGAGATTTTCTTGCCCCCAGGGGTGACCTCTTTCCTGGTGGAGAGTGCCTGAAACTCAGAGAGGGGGAGCACCAGAGCAGGCACCCCGCGTTTTACGCCGGATATCCGGTGGAGTCACGGAACTGGTCCGCGAAGCAGCAGCCTTCGCCGTCTTCGTCGACGGTGCTGCACGCGCCGTACGCAGCTTGATAGCGTTTGTTGTAGGCGGCGCTGAAGTGGACTTCGTTCCAAACCTCGTAGATGATATCGACTACTCCGTTGAAGCCCTTCCCGTTGTTGCCGCTCCGGAAGACACCGGTGGCGTTAACGCGCTTCCTGAAGATGACCTGGCCTTGGCAGCCACTCGCGCGATGCTGTTCGAGGAGGCGCTCTTTCTCTCTGGAGGAGAGGGCGGGGACGGTGGACGCGCCAGCAAACCGGGGTTCTCGCGGTGGTGATCTTCGTGCCGCTCATGTTCCGCGTTGTTATCTCGCTGTCACTTTGGGCTTCGACCGAGGGATTTTCCTGGGAGCGAAGTCTCCATCGCTATCGCTATCACTCATCAATATATGATCCTGTAAAAGCATTTCTAGTAAAAACGATTCAGTGTAAAAAAAAGTTACTATTCTGACCTTCAGTATAATGTAATTTATTTTTAAGAAAAAAAAAATCCAATAAAATTCAGTTTATAAGAAACGAGTCGTCAGTCCAATCAAAGATACGGTTTTCTAAGATAGACCAACCGTTCCTTAGAATGGACCATCAAACACAATTGAAACAAAAGTACTTTTTGATTTTTGGACTTACTCCAGCACATTTTGTATGGACCCAAGTGTAACATCTAATACATTGTATCATCTCTTCTTCTTTTGTTTCATCACATATAGTACAAAATCAAGTAGTTTTAATTTGTACTCTTTGTCTTTTTAGCCAAACATTTTCTGATTTTGTCTCATTAATCTCTTTTTCTTTGGCGTGTTGCAATTCGGAAAAATGATCACTGGTATTGGTGGAGGTGATAGTTCATGAAGAATATTTTTAAATTTTCTAATTTTTCTCTCGTGAGACACATAATCGGAATCACTATTGCTATTTTCATTGTTACTGAGTAAAGTGAGTACTGATTGCAATTTCAGCAGAACTATTACAATGTTGATGTTGTAAAATATCTGATGGTGTAAATTAGTGGTCTTTGAAAATATGTCCGTTAACAGGTCAAATATCAGAGGCACGAAAGGCACTTTCAGCTATTGCCACAGTTGCCGCCCCCCACCATATGCTTTATTTAGTAATTTAGAAATTTGAGTTTGATTAATTTTTTCTGCTTTATATTGACGAAAAAATGTTTCTTGAGCTTGACTAAAGTATTTCTGTAGGGGCCCAAAAAAGCAACGTCAAGAGGTTGCAAACGATATGGTATATCGTATATCGTATATGGAGGTATGCCCAGGCAACTGCAGTAACACTATTCCATTATCTCGAGCAAAGCTACAAGCGTCTAAGTTCCTGCTATGTGTAGTATGTCCATCAAGCAGTAAAAGAACTTTCCTATCTTTATTGCAGTTTAGATGATTTTTGAAATGTTTTAAGCCATTCAACAAACAATTCGGAATTTATGTAACCTGTGTCTGAAATAGCAACAATGCTTGCTGCTGGTGCCCCTTTGAGATCATTGTTGAACTTTTTTCTTTAAAAAATTATCATAGGTGGAACATAAAACACAGCGCTGACCGCGCATATCATAGTTGTAATAACGCCACTCTCGCCACTTGTTATGATCGGTACTTGGCGTTTACCTCTACGAGCAATAATTGTTTGTGAAGCTTTTTGTACCGTTGTAAACCTCGATTCATCCACGTTAAATATAGTATCGGCAGTGAATTTTAACTCGCTAACAGTTTTTCTAAAATATCAAAGAAATGATCTACGTTCTCTCTGTTGAAGCCTCGTGTTCTTGCCATTGAGGTGCCTTCCGGTTTTCGCAGTGACAACTGTGGATTGCGATTTATAAACGTATAAAACCATTTTCTCCCTGCTATTTTTTTATCTTTATTAAATGAGTGTGGCAACGAGTATTTTTTCAGCAACGTCAAAAAGCTAGTTTTCGTATTTCTCGGATGGTTAAACCAAAAAAACATTCTTCAATTTGAAGTACATGTTCAGAAAGGATTTTCCTCATGTGTACAGAAAATGTGGGTTTTTTACCGAATGCCTTTTCTATTTTTCTAGTAGCATTTTTTTTTTCTATTGGCATGTCTCTTAATTGTAGCTTTGGGGACATGCTAAATATGACTACACTCGTTTAAACCAGTATCGCCATTTTTATAAGCTGCAACAGCCTTTATTAAATCTTTTTTCGGATCAACGTCCGTAATGTCCTCTTTTAGCCATATGACCTCTAAAAAAATTATAAAATTATAGTTCGAAGTTATATGGGAATTACACGTCGCAGTTTTCCAAATTGGACCGGTTCAACTGCGGTATGGTCCAATCTGAGCAATTTCGACTAATATTTCTAAATATTCTACATAACCTTACTTATAACTTATATTAATGAAACTATCACAGTTTTTGAATAAATTTGCTTTCCGAAGATATAATAACATTTGTTGCTACTTACTTCAAAATTGTCTAAGAAGGATGTGTCGTTTGTTAAATTATTTAACTTAGGGTTGACTAAACACAAAATCTCTTTGTAACCACCGTTATAGGAAATTCTGGCTACTAATTGTTGCAGCAGCATGGTATCTCCCGAACTCGTCTAGTTATCAGAGGGTGTGAGCAAATCAAAGGCTTGGACTACGAAGAAGTATACAGCCTTGTGGTGAATATTTTCCACACCCATCTGCTGGAAAGCGGTTTGGCCTCCGAGACCTCACTTGCTTCCATGTCTGTCCATGTATTGTTCTTTCTCACTGCTTCTTTTTCTTCGTTCACTGCCTCAATCCAGCGATCTCTGTCGGGACCTGAAAGTGCTTGATGAAATGTTAAGAAAGCAGTATTATACTTCTCAGGTGGCCGTTCTGTTCGATCTCTTGAGCTGTAGTTTTTTCTTATTCAGTTTTTATTTTCTGTCTCTGAATGGCAATTTTTCTCTTCTTGCATCTTCTCTTCTCCTCCTTGTTGTTCGTGTTACTTCTTCAGTTTCTCTTTCCATTATTTTCTGTCTTTCGCTGTTTTTCGGACAGTCTTAACATAATTTCATCTTCAACTACTTGTTTTTGTTTTTCAGAGTTTTTTTCTTCTATTATCACATCCCTTGAGATGATAATATTCCTTCTTGACTTGTCTGACAATCGATACCCGTTAGGAGCATAACCTATCATTTGACATTTCGTACTTCTTATATCCAATTTTCTTAACGGTCTAAGTATCTTTACATATGCAGTACTTCCAAATGGTTTCAGCCGCTTGAGATCCGGTTTCTGATTTGTCTACATTTCCACTGTAGTTCTTGCCTGAGATTTTGTAGGTGATCTGTTGAATAAGAAAGTTGCCATGTAGAGAGCTTCTCCCCACAGTGTCTTCTGTATTCCTGATCCAAACAGTAAGGCTCTCGCTTTCTCTATGAGACTTCGGCATATGTATTATAGTCCAGATATGGCGATTGTCCAGTCTAGGCGACGGTAAAAATTGGGAAACATTCCCCTATATCCGAATATGCTTTATTGAAAAGATACAAGCGTTCAAAGAATTATGGACGAAATTCGGTTTGCAATTCGTTGCACAGAATTGAATACGTATTACAAATTCTCAATAAGATTATTGTTTACATGTCCTGACCTAGAGCCTCAAAACCTCTGCTATCAGTCGTTCTAACGTCCAATAGACATTTCGTCGTACAATACACATTCTCTTTATGATTTCACTTTTGCGATTGCAATTAACATGTACACATTTTCTGAATTATGCAATATGCATCGTGTGTATGGTGAAGTGCGATGTAATTGGCGTGCAGCAGGAAGGTACGCGGAAAAGTTTCCAAACCGTAAACATCCAGGTAGAAAGAACTTTGGCGACATCGATCGGTGGTTAAGAGAGTTTGGAAGTTTCAAGGAATATCATCATAATGGAAGAAATCAGATTAATTTAAATAAAGAAAAGGAAATTTTGCAAATTGTGACAAAGAATCCATAAGTGCCATTTGTGATTAGTCTAAATCAACAGTTGGAAATGTTAAATAGAAACTGATTATATCCATTTAATTTTCAAAAAGTTCAAGAATTACATTTTAATGACGGACTAAATCGAGTAAAATTTTGCCAATGAATGCTACAGAAACGATTACTAAATTCGCAATTTCTGCCCATAATATTATTTACCGATGAAGCTTCGTGACATGGAATATTTAATTTCCATAACAGTCACGTGTGGAGCGATGAAAATCCGCATGTTAGGCGAACTTCATCAATTTTCTATAAATGTGTGGACGAGGATTATAGGCGAAAAATTGATAGATCTTTATAAGATGCCTATCCAGCGGAGGCACCAAGTCTATCGATCCTTCGGTGAAATACTGGAAGGTAAAAGTGCATGGCAACGGCACAAATGCCGAGGCTACTATTTCGTAGAGTTGAGTGTAGTATAGGTGCAGTAAACTACTTTTTAGCGAATCGCTTCCTCAACTGCTTCGCCAAAAGGTTGGACTAATCTGTTATCTTTTACCCTATGGCAGTGGGTTCAATGGCTGCTCGCTGGGGGTTGGCCATTTGCCCAGGGCGAAGGGCATGGGGCAGCTTTTCCTTAAATTTAGTTAGTCTTTACTCTAACATTTCTTCGATGCTTGAGCGCTGTTCAGCTTCTGATTAGGGAGCGCAGTCTGCATTTGTAGTTTCGGCTCCGGAGGGGATATCACCACATCCTGTTCTCCCGTGCTGCCTTGGGTGGAGGGGCTTCCTCCGGCGGCTGTGGAGCGTTATTCCAGCTTCGTCAGCCTTTTTTCTAACTCGAGGAAGTTTTTCTAACTCCTTAGCCGGAAGTTCTCCTGCTCCAAAGCGATTTCGCTGCCAGAAGCGCTCACTTCTTTTGCCAGCTCCGTGGTGGCTGCTTTGGACTCCAGCTTCTTCCTTTATCAGGCACTTATACGTGCCTTTAAAGTTGTTTGACGATATCGCCACCTTCTCGTTAGTTCTGGTTCTCCCGACAATGAGGGCTATCAAGTTGGCGGTTGGAAGTTTCTTAATTTCTTCCGCGAATTCCTCTTACGTAGAAGAGGTTCGGATTCCCTAGAGGGGGGAAGGCTTCTACTGTTGAATTCAGGAGGTATTTCTCCTCATCTTCATTCCTTAGGTCGGCGCCTGGGCGCGGAGGAGGGAAGGCTTCTTTTTTATTTTGGTGCCGACACTTTCTTCGGGAAAGCTTAGTCGGCTCCTTTTGTTTCCTTTTCTCCTTGACCTTCGTCTCGGCAGGGACGAATCAGACAAGTCTTAGTCGTTATCGTTGATAGCCATTGCCAGGCTTGGCCCTGGTCTTTCCTCTGTTGCGCCAGTTGCATTATTGGCAGAGCAGGCCTGGGCAACCACATGCTCGCTTGCGGTTGCTTGCTGACAATGCGGAGGAAGCCCGTTCAATCGCACCCTCCGAACTGGGGCTGGGGGTTCCGAGTTCCCTTGATCCAGTAACGTTTTCCTCTTTGCTTTGTACTTCCATATTTGGTTTGTTTTTTGGTTTCTTGCCAGTAGTTTGCTGTGTGTCGGGCCTGGAGTTCACCCTCGCAATCGTTGGATGACGGTGCGGTGGGGGCCTCGATCGCCCTCGCTGTACGGGGTTTGAGGGTCCGATGTTCGCGCACTTTTATCTGTGCCAGCAGATTTGTTTCTGTTAACTTTGCTCTTCATTGTGTTTTTCTTTTTTGGGATCGTTTTTTGTTTTCGACATTTGGTTGTTACTCGGGAGCCACATTGTTGGCGGTTTTTTGCTCGCATTAGGTCCCAGGAAGGGGTCCGGGCTTTCTTGTTGTTGCAGCCTTGTGATAGCCTGGGGACTAGGAACTATTTAAACTTAACGCGCCTGATTCTCAGGTCCACTTGGACCTTTGATTTGTCGGTTTGGTTACCTTGCTGTTTGGATTTGGTCGTGGAACCGTAATTCTCGAAGTAGCCCATGTGGGGCCGTTGGTGATGTAGTGTCAAATATGGCCGACCACGATCACGAGCACAGGCGCTCCCTCCACTATCATTATTTCCAGACAATGTCAGCCAATCAAGCGACCAAATGGTCCAAGCACCGCCTCAGCAGCAGAAACAAGCCATGAACCCCTCCGAGGGCGTCGAGGAGAGCAGCCGTTATCGGAACAATAGAAGTGGGCGGGTACCCAAAAATTTCGGGTTTGAGTATTTTTCTCGGGTTCAGGTCCGATCCCGAAAGTTTGTGATACTCGAGTATCCGACATCGAAGTCGGGTCAGGTAATGCTTAGATCGAGTCGAGAATCCTAAAATTTATAACATTTGGGTACTCGAATATTATGTTATGTAGATTGGATAATTCTTCAATCGGATTTTACACTTATTCTTTCTTCAATCTTTATTGGATTCAATTTCATTTACAATATTGCTGCCATTGTCAATGATAAAAAATGCAGGTGTATTAAGAGCACTCCATCCGCATTTACTCAACGACGTAATTAATGCAGCTTATATGCTATTCTGTTAAATGAATACTTGAATAATGATTTTCGATTGATTGTAAATTGTAAATTATATTACTTTTTCGGGAAGGTATGTTTTCTAAAAATAAATTAGCATTTCTTCATTTATGCGGAATAGGAAAAACTATCGGTTTTGTTAAGTTACGCAGCTACAAGGTATCACGAAAATCGTCAGTAAACAAGAGCAGCCATGGTTTTCGATGAAGAGTTTGGAAACAAATGAAGATAGTTTTTTCTATTTCAGCGAAATTGAAGAAGTGACGATGTTTGCAAATGTTTTTAGTTTCACAACTGTGAATAACACCAGCATCGTTGATACATAGTAGTATTTACAATACATCCAAGACGTTGCACTGTACAGACATATTGCCAAATTAAGTGAAATAAAATTCTATTAGTCATTAAAATGTTGGACGTCAGTGATATTGAAGATAGCATTGCAAAATGATAGTGACATTACGACAGCAACGAAATAGTAGTTTAGTATAGAAAAGTTTTAAAAAAATTCTAAGCTCAATAACTATTATGTATGCAAGTTATGCAAATAAAGTTTGGTAATACTAGTACTCTTTCGTGACATTTAAAGTCTAAACACAGTGACATTACAAACACAAGTACAAGAACAGTTATAGAACGGCAAATAATAATGGACAAAATATAATATATTTAAATAAAAATTATACAAGGATGAACAATTAACCGATTGCACGCATGATGGTTGTTCGCGAGAATTTTGGTTTGCCGGAACCGGGCCCCTCGACTGGGTTGCTTCATAGAAGCAACTCTCCCGAACACGGGTCTCGCCGTGAGGACAACTCGCCTTAGGACACTCGTGGCGTAAAACCAACTCGCCTTAGGACACTCGTGGCGTAGGACCAACTCTACGGGCGAGCCTTTGTTGCTACCTTGAGCCACGTGACTCCCCAAGGGAAAGGGAACCGAGGTTACCTCTGTGCGTTCCTCGGTCCCGTATTTCAGAATCAGTTTAAGATCTGAGCAATTAGGTTGATTTTTGCGACACAAAAGCTAACAACGAGGGCATAGCCTCCACCCATATCTCAGCATGCGTTTAACCATACAGTCCACTAATAAACATACAGTCCACACCACATTTAACACCTTGCCACTCACGCGCGCTAACAATGGTCCTGAAATCCAGCCATTCAGTATTGTTGAATATGTCGATTTTCGGTCTTTTCTTAATGTTGCCGAACCACGGTATGATATACCAAACGTCAACCTTCACCAGAATCATCATACCTAAGACGTATGAGGATTTAAGAAATATTATGAAAAAAATACAATCGGATATAGCAGAAAGTAATTGATTTTTATTATATTTTTTCGTTCAATCACTTATTGTGTTTTGAATGCGTGTATGAGTATATACAGAGCGAGATTACACAGATGATACAATCAACCGAGCAAAACGTTATTTTACATATATAAATATATTTTAGATATATAATTACGTTATTTTACATATATTTTACATATATATATATATAAATATAACTTGAACATAAGAAAAACCTTTTTTCGTTTAATATCCCCTTTTCGAAAATATCAAGTTAAAAAAAATTAACGTTACTTTGTTCATGAACTACTGACTGAATGATAACGGGATAGGAAATTTTTCAATATGTAGATAATATCTAATAAAATTCAATAAGTAGATAATATCTAATAAAATCGTTCATACCCCATCAGTCACGTAACTGAACAAATATTTACAATTATTAAAAATTAATTTAGGCCTCGCTCGTACACACCGTAAATTTTTTGAATTAAATTTTTTCCAAAAATGAAACTTCAAAAAAATACATTTCGACACTTTCGATTCATCTTCCCATGAGAATCATGCCGCATTACCTACTGTAATCAGATGTTAGCTAATTAAATAACATGTGAAGCTAAAATTTCAAATTCAATTTTCTTAAAAATAAAACCCCAAACAAGAGGTATTTATTCTTTCGTTTCAACTCATTTAACAGGAAAAATAGTTTTTGCATTTACTACCGATGGCTGGACCTCCCGGGCTGTAGACTGCTATTTGTCTCTAACAATTTACTATATAAATAAGGATTTTGAAGCACATCATTATATGTTAAGTTTGATCTATTTAACAGAATCACATACGTGCACACTCATACAGGCTGCATTAATTACTTCGTTGAGCAAATGGGGCTTGAATACTCTTAATACATCTGTTTTTCTTTTTTTGTTACCAATAATGGCAGCAATGTCATAAACATTTCAATCTAATAAATATTGGGTTTGAATACCGTGTTACGCTCATTGTCTACAGTTAGTAGTTAAGTCCACACTGAAAAAATGTGCAGAATTCTCGAATCTGCAAAAAAATCTAAAAAAATAATCGGATATTTCTTACGATCAACATCTCATAATGAGAAATTTTTACAAAGAAGTAACAGTCCTGAAGAAGAACTTCTTCGACTGGTGCAGAAAGTAGATACCAAATTCTACGTATTCTACGTTTAATTCTTTTACGGAGACCACTTAGTATGACGTTGTGTAATGAGAATATGTTAGAAAATTTGGATTCTGAGTGGAACCTCGCAGAGGCATTGGTAAATGTTCTTGAACTCCTTAAAGAGACAACTGTACTAACGTGTGCAAAGAATTATCTCACTCTATCATAATATCTATCATTATATAGGGCGGGGCATTTAAAACAGGTCATCTGAATAACTCGCTTGTTTTCGGAGATAGAAGAAAATGCATGAGACCAAACTTATTTGGTATCGAGGAGTTCATAATCTGGTGTTACTAATATTTTTATAGGTGGAGGCGTCAAGGAGATATGAAGGTCAACTCTGTTTTTTTAAGTAGAACAACATGGTTTTCTATTTACATTCTGATAGAGAATTTCAAGACGAATACAATGACCTATTATGAAGATCACTTAAGGTCAACTGCAAGAGAAAACATTATCTCAAAGCACTCTTCGAGCATGTTATTTACGTACTCACTGCTAGTACAAGTGTTCAAAATATGACTTTGAACATATACATAGTATAAAACGTTGCAATACTGATGATACTGCCTGACAAATTTCATTTATATCTCTTACAGAGCAAGCTCTTTATACGCTTTTTATACGTTCTTACATGTCAACTTTGGTTGTTAGTTTTTCGCGGCACACTTGTTCTTTTAATTTTCCCCACAAATAAAAATCTAAAGTTATCGGTCTCGGGAACGTGCCAGCCATTTGTTTCTTCCTGAACGACCAATCTAACGGTCTTCAAATTTTAAGCACTTAAAGACAAGTTGTTAAACGCTGCGTTACTAGCACATCCATCGAATCGTGAGGTGGATGCTTCCGATTACGCGATAAGAGCAACGCTGCAGCAGCAAGAGGAAAGTGCGTGGAGGCCACTAGCCTTCTTCACGAAATCCTTGTCATCGGTGCAACGTAAATATAATACCTACGACAGGGAGTTGCTTGCAATTTACACCGCGATTAAACAGTTTCGACACAAGATGGAAGACCGATCGTTTACAGTATACACCGATTATAAGCCAATCGTTTACGCGCTTAAACAAAAGCCCGAAAAGTGCGATCCGCGGGCTACTATCTGGACTATATTAGTCAGTTCATGACCGACATCAGACATGTCAGAGGTAGCAAACGCATTGTCCACAGTAGAGACAGTAACTGCGCCACACGACTATGAGCAGTTAGCTCAGTCGCAAGGCAGAGATGAAAGATTGAAGCAACTATTCACAGCGTCTGATACCTCACTGCAATTAAAAATGATCAAGCTCGTAAGTAACGACATTGAAATGTACTGCGACGTGCAGACCTTTTTTAACAACTGCATATCGGAGATAGACCTACGATTCAGTTCATAACATAACACACCCAGGTATTAAAACAACAGTCAAGCTGGTGAAACAATGTTTCGTCTGGCCGTCGATAGATCGCGACTCCCGGGAATGGGCCCGAAGATGCGTGCAGTGTCAAAATAAAAATAAACAAACACGTAGTCAGTCCAACCGCGAACTTTTTACCCTCGTTCGCTAGGTTCGAGAAATGAATGGTTCCACAAACTTCTAGCATTCGCGCTTCTTCAAAAATCTGATAAAGTCTCACCTAAACAGCTACGACAACTGGACTACATAGGACAGTACACAAGCGAAATAACCCACATTCCGAGATCCGATAATGAGGTAGCAGACGTTCTATCACGACTGGACGTTATCAGTATGCCAGTCGTGGTGATCACATCAGAACCTGCCGAAGAACAATTAAAGAATCCGGAATTACCACAGGTCTTAGAAAGCGCAGTTAGAGAAAGCTTAATACTAACTTTAGTGTTTTAAGATCTTTATTTCACTAACAAGATAATTACAGGAATAACAATTGATAACAATAAAAGTAACAGGGATGATCACGATGATATCGTGATCTCTTCGAAATATAAAAGTGTACTAAAATAATTATAACTCTTTAACTCGAGTTACGTAAACGCGGTAAACTGCGCACTGGACTATTGAACACACTAGACCTTCAAGGAACTGAGAGCTTAACAAGTCAAAGTCAGTTCTTTTATACTGTGGGTCTAGGTATGTCCTTTTTCCTCAAGAGATTGAAAAGCGGATATTGTCTACGGTCAGGCCCATGTGAGGCTATTTGACAATTACCACATGGTCCTGCCGATACTACGAACTTGGGTCCACGTCGTGGGGTGCTTCCTGCAGTCTGGACTGTGTCCCCTACACTAACAATACAAAAAATACATTATACCGCGATATTTCAACAGATTCTATAAGACCATATGTTCCAGTACGGCTGCAAGAAAATCTTCGACAGCATTCACAACTTCGCCCATCCCATCGGTCGAGCTACCAGATACATGTTAACAAAAAGATTTATATGGCCTGCGATGAAAGACATCATATAATACATTAGGCGAGAAGTTGTGTCAAAGAAACAAAGTAAGCAGATACGTCAAGTATCCACCGAAACATATTGCTGTTTCAGAGCGTTTCCAGCACATTCATATAGACATTATAGGACCGCTACCGACGATCGACAACTACAGTTGTTTGACCATGATCGATCGATTCTCTAGGTGACCCGAGGTGGTTAAAAGACAAAACGCGGACATCATCGCCACAGGGTTCTATGCTATATGGATCGCGAGATTTTGAGCTCAACAATAATTACGGACCGCGATACGCAATTTGAATCGCAGCTATTCAACGCGTTAATAAAACTGATTGGATGCAGGCATGCCGGCACTACAGCGTATCACCCTGCATCCAACGGCATGATAGCATAAATCTCTGAAGGCAGCAATTCGATGTCATGAAAATAAAAATTGGTTAGAAGTACTCGTAGTCATACTTGGTTTGAAGAATACCTATAAAAAAAGATATACAAGCAACCGCGGCTGAAAAGGCATATGGTACCTTTCACACCTTAGACTACTTGGAGAATTTCTCGTTGACACAGAAACAGACAGAAACTTCACGGTTAAAATTTAGACAATATATACAGACAATACGTCCAAGACGAGACACCACTCCAGACGATCATACTTTATTTTCAATAATTTTTTCGACACATGTATTTGTGCGCATAGACCATACCAAACATCTGGAACAGCCATATGAAGGTCCATATTGCGTGCTGAAGCACGTTTCCGATAACGTATTTTTAATAAATTTCAAAGGTAAGGAAACCACCATCTCAAAGGAACGATTGAAGCCGACATACACGAAGAGCAAGAACAGCGAACTTACTCTAAGCCACAAACATCGTCTGCTCTCCCTTACAGTAAAACCGGAGAACTATCGATAGTTTCTGACTATCAAGCCATTATCGATAGTCGGTATCTACTATCGATAGTCGAATTCAAAATGGCCACCGAGTTCGTAGTTCGTAGAATATAGATTCGAGTGAGTAGTAAAGTGAGTGAGTAGTGAAATGGAAAATTTTTTATGCAAAACAATTAAGAGTCGTAAGTAAATAGCTAGGCATCTATTTCATGTATTCATCTACTTTAACTTAATCCTTAATCTAATATTTTCAGCATTTAACCTAATATTTAAAGCCTTTAACCGGCTTTCATTTTCATTTTAGCAAACGCATCGCTTACGAGATAAAACCGCATTTGTAGTTCGGAATCTGATGGCGATAAAGAAAAAACTGGTGCGGGAACAATATCAAATAAAAGAAAAAAAAGGAATATCCAAAGTGTGGAAGTATTTCAAAAAATCATCTGATAAAATGTTTGCTACATGCCTCACTTGCGGGAGGAAATATAAAACACGACAAATTTAAAAGACCATTTAAAAAGGTTTCACCCAAATTTGAGTGAAGAGGAAACTGAAAAGGAAATGGAACTGCAAAATACACTGCGTGCTAGCAGTACATCTGGAAGCAGTGAAAGTCAACAATCAAGCATAAAATCAATACATTAATATTTTAAAAGCACATCAATGTATGATAATAATTCTATCAAAAAAAACTTGATACTGTTTTTAATTTTTTAATGGTCAGTTGCCTTAGACTTTCAGCCATATAGTATTGTGGAGAACAAGGGCTTTAAAAATTTTGTTTTCATCTTAAATTCACGATATACATGAACATACTTCTGTTTTTAAATAAAAATAAATGGATATTTGAAAATTAACCACATTCAAAATTAGTTTCTTTTTCCTATTTTTCTAAAATTCATAAAAAATAATCATAAAAGAAAGTATTAATAATAAATCCAAATTATGTTTGTAATATTTTAAAAATTGATTCGATCAAATATACAATCAGTATACGGTTATACATGAAAAGAAGGCTCTCTCTCGTTAAATTAAATTCATCCTGATTTTAATTAGAGTAATCAGAGTAATTCCATTATTTTCCTCCGTATAGACATAACGATTTTTTTGATATGTAGATAAGCTTGACAAAATGTATTGAATGCATTGAATGTAAAAGAAATGTAACATTTACTCCTAGAATGATATTGATTTTGATACTACTAAAAGATTATCTGTAAAATTTAGAATACAATTATTTGACATTTTTAATTTAATATATCTAAACAATAATTGTGCTAAAGGCTAATAATTCAGCTAAGCCGTAACAGTCATTTTTAGTATATGCCATTTCAATATACAACGTCAGTATAATTAGTTATAACATATCAAAAAAAAAAAAAAAAAAATAAAACAGTACATGACGGTTCAAGATTTCTTGTTGACACGAAGAAACTCATTAATCTAATTTTAGATATTTATGATCATTTCTTTTTTTTTTTTTTTTTTGGCTCACAAAAAGTTAACTAACATTTATGATGCTTCAGTTGTGTCATTGTTTGGGAAGCGCCTTGCTTCCGCCAATCTCAATCGCTGACATGGGTTTATTTGGTTCTTTTAAGCAATAATTAGTGTCGATCGACGTTCAATGTTTTTTTTTTTTGTATGTATCTAGGCGAATTTCGAGAGAGTAATCAACCGCCGCTCATTTCGAAATGATTAATGCCGGCTAACCAATCGTCTATAAAACAAGCTCACTTTTATATAAAACAAAAACTTTACAAAACTATACAAAACTTTTATATAAAAGAAGCACAACGGGCAGTTGTTTTTCGATCAATCAGTCAATTTCGATCAATTTCCACGGCAACAGTAAAACATACACTACACGCGTATGATTCAAAATGGTTGTGCGCGTTGCCATGGTTTAGCGATCACTGCTATCCGAAGCGCAACACATATTTCTTATATGTATACTTATAATAATATATAATAAGTATACTTATATTTCACATATGTATACTTATAATAAGAAATGGAACTTCTAATAAATCTCTATTTCATTTAAACGTTCTGAGATATATAAACGATACATACATAAGAGTGTTAGCCATATACGTTCACATTTGTTCATAAGAACTACCTCAGTGTCCTGAGATATCTAAAGAATGTAAAAAATGTACAAATATCACACCATTCACAGTTATGTTTTAACATCGTTAGTAATAAAACCTCATTTGAGTGAAATCCAAACATTAAAAATTGTTAATAAAATGTTAAAATTTACTTTTAAAAGCCAAAGCTAGCAAAAAGTGTGTCATGATAAAAAAAGTGGATGCCTTATCATCTTTAAAGGTGACTTAAACTTTTTTTACCGCCCTTCAAAAATTACATACGCTAAATGTACCAAAAAATTATTATCCTATCTTTATTTTATTATCGATTTTCTTAATATCTCTTTTGGCAATTCTGATTATTTGGATGAAGGCCAGATATCTCCAAATACGTAAGAATGGTGACTTGCGCTTTTGCGATCTGTTTCGATCACCATAATGTCTCGAGAGTCTTTCATAATATTGAAGATTGCTAAATTTTATAAAAAATAAAGATGACTTACAATCATCCACGCATCTTGCTCTGATATCACGGATTTATTTTTCCCGACAATCATTATTCTCTTTTCCTGGAGATCTTGCGCTAAAAAGGATTAGTTCCTTTTCCTTAGATTTGAGAAAAATTTGGTCTCTTTATTCCTATCGTATTTATGGCTTTAATCGCCACTCTATATGTATACAAGTTCAGGGATTTTTCTTTTTTCAGATATATTTTTAGTCTTGGTCTCTCGCTTGCAATTCCCTAGTTCATCCGAGCTTCGTGAAAAATTGTATCTATATCTTGGAGTGAACGGATTTCCAGATTTGTTGTTCAGTTCTAGACAATTTTGACATCGCCTCCTTTCTTAGAATTTTTGCGCTTCGTATTTTCGGTCCTTAAAAAGCCTTGGTCTTTTTCTTTGCAATGAACTTAATTAAATTTTCCCACGACCGCGTTTGGATTTCTTTAGATTTTAGTGCCAGTTCGTTCACGTACTGAGTGTATGATTTGTTCATCATGGACGAATATTAGTCTGTATTCCAGATATCAATTTCTGTAAGGTGAAAAGAGTTTCCTCGTATGCGTTAATATTATAAAAAAAACATGGCGAGATCACTGATTCCAGTTATTCTTGTTAATGTATTGTTCAAGATATTCAGTGTTCTCATAAATGAGACCGTTCTACTCAGCCATTCGATTGTGATTTGAACCCAGTTTTTTGTATCGGTTTGGTATCGCAAAATTTTAAATTTTCGTGGTATTTGTTTCATGAATGAACTGATGAAATTCATGCCTTAATCTATGAGGACTGCTTTAAACGACAAGTGAATCGAGAAATTAACACATTGGCGATGTTTATTGCTGCTGAAGAGGGATTGCCATAGAATATTTAGTTACATCCTAAATCGTCGGATATAGCTATGTCTTAACTGAGTAGAACGGAGCAGTCCATAACAATCTCTAACATCTTATACAATGCAAAACCGGCGTCTATCAGTGTTACAGGTTTGCATGTTTTTGTCCTGATTAGTTTTCTTTGACATCTATTACAGGAATTTCACGAATGCTCAGATGTCTTCCTTCATTGTAGACCAATAATACCTTTCCCGTATTCTCCAGCATGTTTTTGTTGCAGCTTTATGCCCACTATAGGCTGAAAAATGATTTTTGATCATAATGAAATGCCTACATTCTGCTGTCTTGAATTTTGTTTGAACACGCGACAAACTTTATCTGCGTCAAATACATACAAATACACACAAATCTATTAAGTTGCTGTAGAATGTAATTCCAGGGGAACTCGTTCACGGAGTTGCGCGAGATACTAAGAGATGCGAGGTTCAATTCCTTTGCAATGACTAAAGAGCTTCCAAAAGATCTCGCGTAAAATGAAACCCCTGCTGGCTTTATCAATAATTAAATAACATGCTCCTATTCTTGTTACTTGCATCAGAAAAAAAACAAGGTCTGATAGTTTCGCTAATTTGTCACATGTTGCGAGACCTTACATTCCAGAATCGATAGGTTATCCATTTAATGATTCAAAACAGACCAAACTGTCAAGTCCCACGATCAGTTCCTATGTTGAACTAATTGCATTGGTCTGGATGTCAATAGGAGGTGGTGCTGTTGCACGTAAAAACGAGGTAGCATGGGATTTTCTCTGTTCCCAGGTTGTGGTGGCGCGTGACGTCGTAGTGAATTTTTCCGATGCGACTCGAGTTACTGCGAGATTCGATTAGGTCTGCTTTTATAAAACTTTATATTTTGACGTACGTTCAAGATGAATCGCCGTTCTTCTTCCGTAACGAATTGATCGTACCGCTGTTAGTCTTGTGTCGCTAGCTTCCAAGTGATAGTTTCTGTGCATAATCGTAGAATTAGATATAGTCGTTGATAAAGTTTCTTGTTGTCAGCGTTTCCACCTCGGTGGCAAGCGCGAGATTTTCGTTTCGGCGATCTCAGTCTAATGTAGCAAAATAGAGGTCCTTCACTCGGTTTATATAATCTACGATATGTTCGTTCCAACTCTTTTTCTGATAATGGTTGTCATTTATCCCGGTATTACTGTTGGTATTTGCCAATAGCACGGGTTGAAAACGTCCTTAATTGCATACAAAGATCAGTGATATTTCCGTAATGTCCGTCCCTTATCACCATATTCGTAGGCTGTCCTTCATAAATTATTGACGACGAGTCTTGTAAAAATTCTTTCTGCGTGTACACGCAAAAAGTCACGAGCTCAGCAGTAGGCGTGAGAGAACGTATCGTATGTTGAGATCGAATCAATTATCTCCTTCAGCAAAAAATTCAGAGATTCTGACGGTTGATATTCTGGAGGAAATGAACTGTAATGATATCCCTCTTTGAGACTGAGACCAGTCTATCTGTTGCATGCGAGAAACCTCAAGTTCGGCACGTATCTTTTCTCGGTTAATGTTCCCCGATTTCTTGTCGCTTTATTTTCTACCACTTGACATTTCTGGTCAAGTGCTTCGTAATCACCTGTTCTTTTTGCTCTCGGCAAGTTGATGCTGTAAGCTGAGTAGTTCTGTCTTAATAGTACAAGTCTCAATGTTTCTTTCTGCAGTTTGGTTCATGTATTTTGCCAATAAATCACGAAAAACACGCTTGTTGTGTAGCTGTTGCAGTCATATGACGTGTACTCGAATGGAATACATTTTGCTAGTGCCAACAAGTTTCACCAAAACTAACAGTTTAATCGAAACTGCTTGATCGAAAAACTGTCCACTGAGATGTCTGTGAGCTTGTTTTGTAAAAGTTCTTATTCGCTGATAACAGACTTAAAACTTCAGTATAAAAAAAAGGACAAGTCGTTATCCGTGATCATAACATCGAAAGTTAGATTAATAAATTTCTTCATGAAAACGGCTAAAGAAAAGACTCGCTGGTCAACCGTCACTTATCACCGTGCGAAGACAGCTAAGAAAGGAATTTGCTAGCCCATCACCCGCTTATCACCGTGTGAAGACGGCTAGAGAGAAGAATCTGCTGACCCTCTCGCTGCCGAGTCAGACTCCCCACTTTCACGAAGTTACTCTCTTGTATAAATAGAAGCGAACTCATTAAAGGATAATCCAGTCCAGTTTTATTTTTACAACCATTTGTACTTCATTTACGGCAACCTTAATTTTCCTACGGGTAATTAAGGAAACTATAATTTATCGTACGCTAACGTAACGTATACAAAAGTATAGTAATTCTCCTACGGGTGATTAAGATATCGTAACATTCTACGTTAAATGTAACGCGTACGGAGTATTATACTAGTAAAACGTGTAACAGTCACACGTTAAACGTAACGCGTACGGAGTGTTATTCTAGTAAAACGCGTAACAGTCACGTCACATCTTGTGTGAGGTGTACGAAGTATTCTCTTAGCGAGATGCGTAAAAGGTCCTGTCACAATGTCAACAAGAAATCCTAAACAATTATACTGTAGTTTCTTCTTTTCTCGTTTTTTTCATTTTTTTTTTCTTTTTGTAAGTTGTAGCTAATTACACTAAAATGCCAAATATATGTATATAAATATAATACAGTAATGGCTAATTAATCATGCCATGTTTAAATTGTCGGCAAATATTACAATATGTAAAAACTATATATTACGCAGAATAAACGCAAAACACAAAATAAAAATTACGTTTTTCAAATTAGTTATTCATAATGTAAATTTCTGTCCAGGAGCCATTGATCTATATATTTTCTATTAAAGTACGCATTTACATAAACATTCGTAGTATAGATATTTTGGAATGAAAAAAATTCGTAAAAAAATTTTATCTAAGAATTAAGAAGAAAAAATGAATTTGAAAAAATTTGCGTTTAAGTTAAAATAGGATAAAGAAAGTAAATTTTTGAAATATACAATATACAATAACTAATGATTAGAAACTTAAACAAAATCTATATAGTATAGATACTATCTATATATTACAGTTTACATACTAGACACAAAATCTATGAAATTGGTAGAAACTTCTGCAATGAGTGGTGTATTGCAATCATCAAATGTAACAATTTATAGAAAGAAAAATTATTTTAATATTGGAATTATGTGAAAATACGTAGAATATGATCTTTAACATGTTAAGTGCCGTGTCGGTCACTGGTGACCGACAGTAATCTTTTTATTTAGACCGCGTGACCGATGAGATAATTTATTATTATTAAATTTACTATATTAAAACTTAAAAAACATTAAGATTACAGGAAAGAATAATTGCTGAATATTGCTTTTATTGATATTTATTATACAAACAGTATAGAAGTATAATAATTATAAAAGTATAATAAGTATAATAATAATAGAAGTATAATAATGCAATAATAATTATAAGGCAAAGATATGGTTTTCTTAGTCACGTTTCTACTAATATTTCGTTCCAGCAGTGTTGTATTTTCTTCATAACAATTTTTACAAAATTTCCTAACTTGGGATGCTGGATGTAATTGTACTGTGATCTTGCGTTTTGCTTACCGCGGAACTGTATCGAACGGCGTAAACGAAAAGGTAAACAAAAAAGTATGCACGGCATTTAACGTGTTAATGACCAATCCTTCGTCAGTAGTATTAATCCTTTCGCTACGAGCATGTTCGCCGAAATGATCTCGCTAAACGAATTACCGCGCTAAAAGTATATACATTGAAATCAAACACCAAAACATCTGAGTAACGACACAACAAACCCAGAACAAGATGCGGAATGTGCAAAACAGTAGGCGATTATAATTGCACGTCATATGTAACTGGCAGCATATGAGGCTTTACGATTACAGTCGCGATTACAGTCGCTTGTTGTAGCGAAAAGGTTAATTTGTTTCAACTCGACTAGTGATAAACGGCCGGCGACAAATTAATGTGTTTTTCGATATTCACGTAAATAAACATAAAATAAACTTAAACTGTTTGACGTCGGGTGTCCGACGTTTGTTCAGACTTCAAAATTATCATGGCATATCTACATCCGAAGGTGCAATCTCGACATTCTGCGTTCATTTCTTGGATAAATTTCTCTTAGATTACGAAACATATACGTTGTCAAAACGTTATTGCTTATAGGAAAAAAAGAGACGATTTTTACTTCTTGTTTGCATGAAGAAATTTATTACTGTATTTTTAATTACAACGAGAAAAGAGCAACGGATCGCTTTTTTTCGGCATTTGTTTACACTAAACGTACCACAAGGCCCGGTAAAATGACTGGTTTTAAAATAAAATTTAAAATTGTATATTCATTGTTATTCCTTTTATTCATCTAACTTTATGTAAATTTTTATATTATCTGATTAATCAATTCCTCTTTTTTTATTTTTTTATTTTTTTGCTCCTTTTGTTATTGAGGAAGATTTATCGCCTGGCTTGTTTACCGCGACCGATCATTTGATTGATCGACAAATTTAAATCTTTTTCTAAAGTTCTCTGCCTGGGATCTTAGCTCTGAACTCAAGTAAGATCTAACCAGCTATAGTTGCATACATTTGAATGTGGCATGTGTTTGATTTCGTCGTAAGCAATTTAATAATCTGACAAAATTCATATCAAGTAACGCATAAACACAACGGAGTCTTGTCGGAAACTCCCAAGAAATATTCCCTCCATAATAAATTCTCTATGCAGCTAAACGAAATCTAAATGTAGTATCATTTTGAGACCGAAACCTACAATAAATCAAATACGACAAGGAATGAACAAATCTTATAATATTCAGTACATTGATTTTGTATTTTGTTTTATCCTTAATATGTCCACACATTTAGTGAGAAAGTTATTGAAAAACATACAAAATATAAGTAAAGAGTGTTCAGACGGGTGAAATTCTAAGTCAGAAAATTAAAATTGAAGATGATTTATTTGACACTGAGGAAATTGAAAGTGATTATTTGTTTGACATTGACGATGAAGAAGAAAACAATTTGAATGTCCGTAGAAGATAAAAGCGCCGAAGATTTTTATCGAAAGTGAGAGTGACCAAAATGTCCAGAACACTGAAGTGGCTTTTGATGGAACTGTTTGATAACAAATAAAAAAAGAACCAATAGTCGGAAGAATATCATACAGTTTCAAACAACGGGATGAAGGGCGGAAGGAAGAAAGCTGGAAAGCTTATGGAACGAACTTAGGAACAAGGTAAAATCCTCAATTAAGAGGGAGAAACGGAAAATGGGAACTCGGGGAAAAGGCTTAGCACAGCAAAAAGAGAGCTGAGAAGAAAGAAGAAAACTAAGAAAGCTTAAAAAAAGTAAGATAAGTAAGGAAGAATACATACGAAGATGAAATGAACATAAGAAGTGGTGTAAAGAGGAAAAAGAAAGGCACGATAGAGAAGAAGAGGAAAAGATTAATAATATAAAAACAGAGAAGGAGGCATTGCAATATATCAACAGGAGGGAGAAAAATGGAAAGAGAAAAAAGAGGGTAAGAGTGAACATCGGACTGGAAGAGTGGAAGACTGGAAGTGGAATATTTCCTTCAGTTTTTGACTTTTCTATTATATAATGTATCGTAGATTTACTTCGATTTAATAATTTGACAATTTCAAGATAAGATTTATTTTCATTATGTAACTTGAATATTAACTCACATTCACATTTACTGATTTCTGACTTTTTCGTGCTCATGATTAGAATAATTATGAAAGATTATACTCTACAAAATCTGTACGAACCACACAATGTCTCAGAATTTACTAAAATGTAATGTTTACATATTGTTCACTAGAAATACGATTCTTGTCTAGAAATACGTATTCGAATACTTTTGAGACGTCCGAAATCGGTATGTTTACACTCAATGCCCTGTAAATCCTGTATGTGTTGTCAAATTTTTTGTAATTTTATTTATACATTCTCGAGATTCCTGTGTGGCTTTACGTACAATCTTATTTTAAAAACTTAAACTTAACGTGTGCATTTTATTTATTAACGATGTAGATTGGAAGCGCTCGAATACTTTCGTGAGCTACTGTAGGTAGAATCTATGTACGTATCTACTCATTATAAGTCACCAGGATAAACGAGTTTTTGCTTTCACTAAATAGATAAGGGTTCAATTAGTCTTCTGATAACTGTTTTGTGTGGTGCACGTTTCATTAAATTGTTGTTCATAACCTCTAAAATGGAGAGTGAAAAAGTGCATATTCGTCATGTGATGCTTCAGCAATTGAAATAAGGCAATAGTGCTAAGGCGACAGCTGAAAAAATATGCAGTTTATACGGTGAAGGTCTGATAAGCGATCGGGCAGTTAGAAGTTGATTTGCCAAATTCTGTTCTTTAAAGGACGAACCAAGAGCGGAACGTCCTTCTGACCTTGACGACAACCTTTTAAAGGCAATATTGGGGCAAAATCCACGTCAATCAACAAGAGATATAGCAGCAAGATTGAATACATCACAATCAACTGTTTTCCACCACCTGGAGAAATTGGGGAAAGTCAGCATGTTAGGAATATGGGTACCTCACAATCTCAGTGAACGGAATAAAGAAGATCGCATGTCAATCGCTACAAGTCTGCTATTACGGGTAAAAACCGAGCCTTTTTTAAACAGGATTGTAACTGGCGATGAAAAATGGGTTACCTATGACAATATTGTCCGTAAAAAACAGTGGCTTGATAAGGATCAACCATCCCTACCAGATCCGAAAGCAAACATCCATGGGAAAAAGATTTTATTGTGTGTATGGTGGGATTGTCGAGATATAATTCATCACGAGTTTTTGAAATCAAATTTAACGATTACTGCGGATACATACATTCAGCAGCTGCAAAGAATGAAAAAAAAAAACTCTATGAAAAAGCGTCCTGCACTCGTCAATCGCAAAAACATCATTCTTTTACATGACAACGCGCGACCACATACAGCAAGGGTGACTCAAGAAAAAAATTCTTAAACTTGGATGGTCAGTTTTACTACACCCACCTTACCTTGCCCCCAGACCTTGCCCCAACAGACTATCATCTTTTCTGTTGCAAAACTTTTTGAATGGAAAAACCTTCAATTCTGAAGAGAAAGTCAGTCAGGCTGTCGAAAATTTCTTCCAGTCCAAACCAATCACATTTTACAAGGAAGGAATTGATAGGCTGCCAAAAAGATGGGAGAAGGTCATACATAATAAATTAATATAATTTTGTTATTTAATAAAAGCAAAATAAATGTCTGATAAAAAAAACGGAAATTATTTATGACTCGACCTAATAAAACCAAATTTAGCGTCGATGTGACTGATCAAATGGCGAGAAAGTAGAGCGTCCAAATCCAAATCTTATAGATGGCCTGTGTAAGTTTTTTCAACATCCTTAATTTGGCCGGTATCAGTGCTTGGATCTTTTATAAGGAAATAACTGAATAAAAGATATCAAGACAACAATTTCTATTACAATTAGCAGAAGAGCTTGTCAAAGACTATCATCACGTATTTCTCCAAGAACAGAAGGAAAATGTACAAGTGTAAGCAATCTTAGAGACGATTGCCATAGTTGGGCGACGAACTGTTTTCGTCTCCGAGATAAGAGGTTTGTGTCTGGGCGGTGAGATGGATGGTCCGGGGGGTAGGGAGGGGAGCGGAACTTTCTTTGAAGAGAAAAGTCAGTTGAATAAAGACCTTTGCGAAGGAAGAAACCCACTGCCTTTAATTTCTCACTTTGTGTCTTTCATAACTTCAGAAGTGGGATTCGACGAAAGCAAGTCTTAAGTGCGCGACAGTTTTGTTTTATTCGTAACTATATATTCTCTTACAAATTTTGATAAGTTTTTACGGACAGTTGTATTAACTTTGTGTTGTAATGGCGTGAACATTTTGAACTCTTGTGAACATCGTTTTATTTCTTACATTGGAAATGGACACTGGACAGAAACAATCATTAAGTGATTTTAATATTTTTTAACTTAAAGAAATATTACGAGGCCAGTTAATCATTGACAACAAGTGTGAGCTTATCGCCCGTTTAAAACACTGTGATCCTTAGATCGAGAATCGATTGAGGGTGGACGTTGAAGAATGTTCGCAAGAAGGAATAAGTCATCCGGAGGCACTTGGATCAGGACAAACGGTTACGATGACGCCGAGAGAGAGAAAGAGAGAGAGAGAGAGAGCTGTTACAGCGGGAAATCCAACTTTTAGAACGGGAAAGAGAATTATCAGCTACGCCATGATCTGACTTTAGTCCGAATTCGACCGTCAACGTTCGAACAATAGCAGATTTGTTAAGCGAATTTTCGGGAGAAAATGATAATTTTTCAAATTGGAAGTCTGAACTGTTGCAACACACTTACCACCTTGAAAATTCGATGAGGATTTTGATTAGCTTCAGGTTACGAGGCAAGGCCTTAAAATGGTTACATCACTTGGAAATTCCAATTTTCACACTATTGAGAAAATGCAATTTGACAATACTGACTTTTTGGTTATAAACCCAATCGATTGGCACTCAAGAAAGAATTTTAGAAACGCGTGTAGTAACGATTCCAAATTTTTACAAATTATTATCACAACAAAATTACATTATCCAACAGACTCACGTTAAGCTCGAGAGAGTTGGCGGATTTGATCATCGAGGGCATTTCCGATTCCAAATTACGAGATCAAGCTAAAATGAATCGGTTTCAGACAGCAGATAACATTTTGGATGCTTTCCAAAATATATCGCTGACGTTCGATGTGAGGGATGATCGTCGTGACGAAGTGCGACTGAGAGGGCCCACGCATGGTACGGAAGGACCTCCAATGCTACGAGACAGGACACTTAAAGACGGATTGCAGAAAACCGATTCGTCAGTGGGATTCATGTTACACATGTGGTGATGCTATGCATCGATGTTGGTAACAATTGATGTTTGATCGGTTGGCATAAATGATGAAAGAGTGTGGTATGAGTGAGACGTATTCATGTGAAAAGACAGAAGCATGTGATTCCTAAAAACAATTGATATCGATCTAAACTATCAACAGGTTATGGGCCAAGAACGCTTCGCTATAATACGTGTGCATAATTATACTAAAAATTAAGACTAAGACTTTGAACAATTAAAAGAGTGTTACGTGTGCTGAATAAAAAAAATATTGAAATGAAAAATAATAAAAAAAGAGAAGGAAAGAAAAACGTAGTGGGAGTAACATGGCGAACGTAGCCTCATCGGAAATCGCCTACGTGGAGAAGTTACTGGACGTTGAGAATTTTTCATTGTGGAAATTTCAATTCACTGTTATACTGACGCAATTTATATGAGATGGTAGAACAGGTGACTGAATCGAAAGACAGAAACGAGGGATGGAAAACAAGAGATGCAACTGCACAAAAAATCATTGTTACTACAATGGACAAGGAACCCATGATACACATTCTCACGTGCTCCGCGGTAAATGAAATGTGGACAAAGCCTCAATCAAACAATCATCTACCAGAGGGACACGTCTCGACAAAAGTGCAACTTAATGCGAGAATTCTATTCTCTCAATTACAACAAAGGATCCAACATGGGTGAACATCTAAGCAAATTAGAGAATCTCGCGTTCAGACTAAAAACTCCGCAAGTTGATCTCAGTGACGACATGCTAATATCAAAAATTTTGTCTACCCTCCCTGACGGTTTCGAGCATTTTGCAACGGCATGGGAGTCTACAAATCCTCAAGACAGAATATTGGCCAATCTAATGCCAAGACTCTTGGCAGAGGGAAACAGGCAAAATGCAGTAAGGGAAAATCCTATTGCATATGGTGCAACCGAGAGAAGGTGCTACAAATGCAACAAACCAGGTCACTTGGCACGTAATTGTAGGACAAACACTCACACAGAAGCTAGACAGCATTCAACAAAAAACAAGGGGTGGAATTTTCAAGCAAGTACTACGGAACGAAGTAATACTGGCATGCACTGTGATATTTGTAAAAAAGATAACCATAATGAAGTAGATTGCTTCTTTCGCAAGAAGGATAGTAAAAACATTCCTAGTAAAAAGGTAGCTTTTCTGTGCAGTATCACAAGTACGATAGAAAACTGAGTCATTGATGGTACAATAATTGATGGCACATGGTGAAGACGGATAAAAATTTGGAAAACGTAAAAGCAAGTAAAATTGAAATTAATGTGACAAAGGAAAATCAACGGATGAAGTCTAAAGGAGTGGGAAAGAAGAACTTCAAAGAATGCCAATTAAAGGAAATCATGCTAGAACCAGAACTCTCGACTAACTTGTCAGTGAATCAAATTACTAAAAACGGTGGAGAAGTAACATTCTCTGATGAGAAAATGATAGTAAGACATAAAAATGAGATTGCATTGCTTAAAGACAATAACCAACATGGACTAGATAACGCTGCATGCAAAGAAATAAAATGCACACTTCACTAAGGACAAGGGAAAAGAGAACGCAGAGATGTGGTTCGCCAAGCTAGGTCACATGAACAAAGAAGCAATGAAGACTTTATTAAAGTTATCTGAAGGTATGGATCTGACAGAAACAGAAATAGACGAAATGGACGATGTCTACGAAATCTGCATGTAAGCGAAGCAACCAAGACTAAGCTTTGGCCATAACAGAACAAGAGCGGAAGAGTCTCTGGAATTAATACACAGTGATGTATGCGGACCACTGGATTCTACAACATGGAATGGAAAGAAACACTTCATAATCCTCCTGGACGGGTTTCTTGGTGACTACTCCGATTGCAAATAAAAGTGAAGTGCCTAAAGAAATTAACTATGTCACCTGAAACACACTGGAATAAAAAGGTGAAGAAACTACGCTGCGATAATGGAAAAGAATATGCAAGAATGGAAAAGTAATGTTTGACTGCTGCAAATACAAAGGAATCGAATTAGATTTTACTACGTCTTACATACTTCAGCTTAACGGAAGAGTTGTAAGGTCAAATCGAAGTCTCATAGAGAAAGCGAGAGCCTTACTGTTTGGATCAGGAATACAGAAGACACTGTGGGGAGAAGCTCTCTACATGGCAACTTTCTTATTCAACAGATCACCTACAAAATCTCAGGCAAGAACTACAGTGGAAATGTAGACAAATCAGAAACCGGATCTCAAGCGGCTGAAACCATTTGGAAGTACTGCATATGTAAAGATACTTAGACCGTTAAGAAAATTGGATATAAGAAGTACGAAATGTCAAATGATAGGTTATGCTCCTAACGGGTATCGATTGTCAGACAAGTCAAGAAGGAATATTATCATCTCAAGGGATGTGATAATAGAAGAAAAAAACTCTGAAAAACAAAAACAAGTAGTTGAAGATGAAATTATGTTAAGACTGTCCGAAAAACAGCGAAAGACAGAAAATAATGGAAAGAGAAACTGAAGAAGTAACACGAACAACAAGGAGAAGAGAAGATGCAAGAAGAGAAAAATTGCCATTCAGAGACAGAAAATAAAACTGAATAAGAAAAACTACAGCTCAAGAGATCGAACAGAACGGCCACCTGAGAAGTATAATACTGCTTTCTTAACATTTCATCAAGCACTTTCAGGTCCCGACAGAGATCGCTGGATTGAGGCAGTGAACGAAGAAAAAGAAGCAGTGAGAAAGAACAATACATGGACAGACATGGAAGCAAGTGAGGTCTCGGAGGCCAAACCGCTTTCCAGCAGATGGGTGTGGAAAATATTCACCACAAGGCTGTATACTTCTTCGTAGTCCAAGCCTTTGATTTGCTCACACCCTCTGATAACTAGACGAGTTCGGGAGATACCATGCTGCTGCAACAATTAGTAGCCAGAATTTCCTATAACGGTGGTTACAAAGAGATTTTGTGTTTAGTCAACCCTAAGTTAAATAATTTAACAAACGACACATCCTTCTTAGACAATTTTGAAGTAAGTAGCAACAAATGTTATTATATCTTCGGAAAGCAAATTTATTCAAAAACTGTGATAGTTTCATTAATATAAGTTATAAGTAAGGTTATGTAGAATATTTAGAAATATTAGTCGAAATTGCTCAGATTGGACCATACCGCGGTTGAACCGGTCCAATTTGGAAAACTGCGACGTGTAATTCCCATATAACTTCGAACTATAATTTTATAATTTTTTTAGAGGTCATATGGCTAAAAGAGGACATTACGGACGTTGATCCGAAAAAGATTTAATAAAGGCTGTTGCAGCTTATAAAAATGGCGATACTGGTTTAAACGAGTGTAGTCATATTTAGCATGTCCCCAAAGCTACAATTAAGAGACATGCCAATAGAAAAAAATGCTACTAGAAAAATAGAAAAGGCATTCGGTAAAAAACCCACATTTTCTGTACACATGAGGAAAATCCTTTCTGAACATGTACTTCAAATTGAAGAATGTTTTTTTGGTTTAACCATCCGAGAAATACGAAAACTAGCTTTTGACGTTGCTGAAAAATACTCGTTGCCACACTCATTTAATAAAGATAAAAAAATAGCAGGGAGAAAATGGTTTTATACGTTTATAAATCGCAATCCACAGTTGTCACTGCGAAAACCGGAAGGCACCTCAATGGCAAGAACACGAGGCTTCAACAGAGAGAACGTAGATCATTTCTTTGATATTTTAGAAAAAACTGTTAGCGAGTTAAAATTCACTGCCGATACTATATTTAACGTGGATGAATCGAGGTTTACAACGGTACAAAAAGCTTCACAAACAATTATTGCTCGTAGAGGTAAACGCCAAGTACCGATCATAACAAGTGGCGAGAGTGGCGTTATTACAACTATGATATGCGCGGTCAGCGCTGTGTTTTATGTTCCACCTATGATAATTTTTAAAAGAAAAAAGTTCAACAATGATCTCAAAAGGGGCACCAGCAGCAAGCATTGTTGCTATTTCAGACACAGGTTACATAAATTCCGAATTGTTTGTTGAATGGCTTAAAACATTTCAAAAATCATCTAAACTGCAATAAAGATAGGAAAGTTCTTTTACTGCTTGATGGACATACTACACATAGCAGGAACTTAGACGCTTGTAGCTTTGCTCGAGATAATGGAATAGTGTTACTGCAGTTGCCTGGGCATACCTCCATATACGATATACGATATACCATATCGTTTGCAACCTCTTGACGTTGCTTTTTTGGGCCCCTACAGAAATACTTTAGTCAAGCTCAAGAAACATTTTTTCGTCAATATAAAGCAGAAAAAATTAATCAAACTCAAATTTCTAAATTACTAAATAAAGCATATGGCAGGGCGGCAACTGTGGCAATAGCTGAAAGTGCCTTTCGTGCCTCTGATATTTGACCTGTTAACGGACATATTTTCAAAGACCACTAATTTACACCATCAGATATTTTACAACATCAACATTGTAATAGTTCTGCTGAAATTGCAATCAGTACTCACTTTACTCAGTAACAATGAAAATAGCAATAGTGATTCCGATTATGTGTCTCACGAGAGAAAAATTAGAAAATTTAAAAATATTCTTCATGAACTATCACCTCCACCAATACCAGTGATCATTTTTCCGAATTGCAACACGCCAAAGAAAAAGAGATTAATGAGACAAAATCAGAAAATGTTTGGCTAAAAAGACAAAGAGTACAAATTAAAACTACTTGATTTTGTACTATATGTGATGAAACAAAAGAAGAAGAGATGATACAATGTATTAGATGTTACACTTGGGTCCATACAAAATGTGCTGGAGTAAGTCCAAAAATCAAAAAGTACTTTTGTTTCAATTGTGTTTGATGGTCCATTCTAAGGAACGGTTGGTCTATCTTAGAAAACCGTTTCTTTGAAAATTGAATTTTATTGGATTATTTTGTTTTTTCTTAAAAATAAATTACATTATATTGAAGGTCAAAATAGTAACTTTTTTCACACTGGATCATTTTTATTAGAAATGCTTCTATAGGATCATATATTAGAAAATGTTTAGATGGCCCAAATTCCCTACATAGATGACAGTCTCCTGGTCTAGACGCAGTGACACCTCTCCCAGACTCACGTAACAATTGTACACACTCTAGTAAAATATACGTCTTAAAAAATCTACAATCTGCATTCTTAGTTTCTCTCCGACGGCTGTACAAGGCCAAACAAGAGAACCTCAGCGAAGAGTGCAGCATTCCACCAAAACCAACGTCGCGCTGAGACAAAGGGCCTTCTTTTCTTTTTGGGTTTATTTTTAGTCAGTCAAAGCCAAAAGTACTTGACATTGTCATCGTAACTTTATCCTTACATTTTTTTGTCTTTTTTTCTACTTAGTTTATAATACATTGTATACGCGAGTTCCCTGTGCGATTTATTTTACACTAACATATTATCAATAAACCTGTGTACCTAAATTTACAACACAAGAAACGTTTTCAAATTGGCCTGCCGTTATAACTTAGAGTTCCAGTTAGATAAATACTCGTTTTTATACCAACAAATACCCTACTTAGGGTATTTAGTTGATAAATCAAGAATCCGGTCGATTATAGCAAATGTTGAATCCGTTTTAAACTACCCAATTCCGCGAAATACTAAGATATTTATCGTAGACTAAATGCACAAACGACAACAGACAATTATCCATTCCCGACATACATGACTTTACTCATGCGCTGAACGGCAAAATAATTTTTACGACTTTAGATTTAGAACTTGCTTATTATCAAATTCCGATGGCGCTAGAAGATCGTGAAAAAACGACGGTAATTACGCCATATGATCTTTTTGAATATAATGTCATGCCTTTCGGTTTAAAAAATGTGGCAAAGACCATCCAGCATTTTATAGATGTCGTAATAAGGTGTCTCGACTTTGCATTCTATTATATTGATGATGTATTTATTGCCTCCACCAATGAGTCTGAACACTATGATCATCTACGTCAGGTTTTAGAACGATTAAAACAATATGGTATTTTTATTAATACAGCAAAATTTGTTTTTGGATCACCAACTGTACAGTACTTGGGGTACCAAATAAATCAGAAGGGAGCCACGCCTGTACCCGAAAAAATTATAGCCATAGTAAATTATCCGAAAGCGAAAACCATCATTGAATTAAGACTTTTTCTTGAGATGATCAATTTTTATCGCAGATTTATTGAGAATACTGCTGCTATATAGGCTCCATTAAATTCTTTTCTTCGTGGTGCGAAGAAAAATGACAAAAGATCTATTGTTTGGACACAAGAAGCCGAAATAGCATTTCAAAAATGTAAAGACTCGTTGGCGGACGCAGCACTATTCACCCAAAAATTAATAGTCCATTACTTTTAATTACAGATGCTTCTAATTTAGCTTGTGAGGCTGCACTGCAACAAAAAGTAAACGGTCTGTGGAAACCAATAACTTTCTTTTCGAAAAAAATGTGTACTCTAAGAAATTAAATATAGTACTTATGACAGAGAACTTACTGCAGTTTATAAAGCAGTAAAACATTTTAAACATTTTTTTATAAGGACGAAATTTTACTATACAAACATCATAAACCACTGACTTATGTATTTCTTCAAAAATTAGACAAAGCCTCACCAAAACAATTACGATATCTGGACCATATAGGACAATTTTGAACAAAAATTATCCACATTTCTGGACTTGATAATGAAGTGGTAGACGCTTTGTTACGATTGGACGTCATGAGTATGCCAGTCGTGGTTAGCACATCAGAACTTGCCGAACAGCAATCAAAAGACCCAGAATTAACACAGGTCTTACAAAGTCCTACAGCTAAAGAAGTTGAAAGTATTCCGATAATTCAATATACTGTGATCTGAAACGATAAGATCATATATACCAATAGTGCTGCGCAGAAAAATCTTCGACAGCACACAACTATGCTCATCCCAGTGAAAGATCTACAAAACATTTAATTACAAAAAAGTCTGCATGGCCTGGGATGAGTAAGGATATATTACACTGGGCGAGAGGTTGTATGAGCTATCAAAGAAACAAGATAAGTAGACACATAAAAAATCCACCGAAACACATCACTGTTCCAGAGCGTTTCCAGCACATTTACATTGTAAAGAAGACTTATCTACCCCTACAACCGGTTGACAACAAGATAAGGACAACTCACTACCGAAGAGTGCAACCTTTGGACCTTCCCCCACTACCTCTAACATAAATGTATCAAAGAAGACAAACTCTTCAATAAAGTAGATCAGAGTTGAACGCCATATATTTCGTATGGTTACTTTTTTCCGAACACTACGGACGTCGGAATAAGATTCAAAGATATATAAGATTGACCAGTACCATTTATTCAAGCTTTACGTCTAACAGAAGCTAGGCACAACCGGAATTTAGTTTATACTTTTATAGTTTCGTAGCTCGTCGCATGACATATATTAATATTTTGGCGATCCTGCTAGAATCCATAGACTTTGCCACAAGGGAAACTGGACAATTGAAGATCCAAGGACCTCAATTACCAGACTACACCACACCTCTGCGGAACATCACGGATCCAGAACTTTGATCAAGACAACGAGAATCTGCATTTTCACAGAAGCACATCCTCGGGCTGCGGCATCTAAGAATCACCCAGGTAAAATATGGCCAATTCACCTGATTCTCAAAAACTAAGCTATTGCTTCACTTGTAACTAATATAGAAACTTTGAGCAAACAAATTAATAAACAAAGCGAAAAACCGTCAAACCAAAACGATCTACTTCGGGAAAAAACTAAGCGGTCGGAAACCCACGACCAAGCGCCAGAAAAACTAACAGCCATCATGAGGAAGTTAGAAATCGCTCACGAAGAACCACGAACTGAAAAGACTAGCGAACGGTATGAAAGCATACACATAATTTGAAACAGTTCACATCGACATACGTCCCAAAATGACGGACGACAAATCAATCCAGTACAGTGCCAAAATGACACACGAAACGTAAGCCAGATGCAACCAACAGAACCAACAGAACGGAGGGAGACAAACTACAACGAACCAACAATGAAACCTTCCGAAGTATTACGCACCGTGGAAACACTCAATGAAATCAACGACACGGAAGTGAAGGAATTCATCAAATCTGTAAAGTTCGCACGTATCAGAGTAAGTGACACCGCTTCCCTACTACGCATGATTCTAACGGAGAAAATTACGGACAGAGCCAAACAAAGCATTCGTTTTTGCTAAATAACCAAATAAATACGAAGAATTATACGCAACCCTTCACACTCAAGTATCGATTTCCACCACCGTCAACGGAAGCAGAAATAAGATGCAAAACACGAAACAGGGAACCCACGAAACCGTCCAATCCTACTCCAACCGCTTTCGACAGGCACTAAATGAAATAGAATACACTGTACAGGCAATCCGACCGCCAGAAACTTAGCATTAGAAAAGGAGACTGCCGAAGCAGTGCAATTCTACATACTTACGTACTGATTTATCCCAATATATTATCCCGATGAGACCAACATCGCTCATCGAAGCGCAACAAGAAGCCTCCAACATGGAAATATGGCTGCAAGAAACTACGACCACAAGACTGACTCATCAACCAAACCACCGCCCAATGACAAATAAGATCCCCACCAAACCAAACCAACAGAGTCCTCCCACCAGAAACCTACCTAACCATTTTACCAGAATCCCCACTCCCTCAAAATGTGACAACTGCCAGAAAATAGGGCATACTCATAATAACTGCTTCTTCTTGAAACAAAATTTTCCCCGACCTCAACACGGGAAAATTCACCGCAACACGTGAACAACGTAGAAAGGACGGACCAACCCGCGGACGGGAACGAGGAAATGGATCAAGAAAAGGACAAATACGAATCAACTATACTCCAGGAGAACTACAACACGTCTGATACTCCCGGAGATGTCAAGACCAGGAAGATTACTATTAGACACCGGAGCAGGAGTTAACCTATTAAAACATAGCTTCTGCGATACTCGAATCAAGCTAAGGGAACCACGTAAAATTAAGTTAGGAAACGACGAGCATTAACTAGACTACACAACGTTTTGCAAAATCCATGGTAAAACACACGCCTTTCTCATAATACCAGACAACTTTCCATTAACTGAAGATGGAATAATGAGACTGCCTTTCTTAAAGGAACACCGGTACACTATAACTAATAACATAATACAGATTGATGACGATAGTATTCCTTTATAGATAACCAAAAAAAAACTATCACTCCGATCATACAAGATACTCTGTGCAAAAATTGGAAATAAAGTCCTACGGGTTACATCAATCCTAGTAAGCAAATTGTCACACCTTCCAACCAGATTCAAACAAACAATAGTATTAGAGTCCACAAGCTTCTAAATAAATTACGAACAGACAATATCGAACCACAATACGCTGAAACCATCAAAAAAATAATTTGCTCATACCACAACATCTTCACACTAGAAACAGACCCACTGTCATGCACCGACCTCATCTCCAATACTATCCACTCGAAACAAGACAAGCCCATCAATATCAAATCGTACAGACCATCAGAATGCCATAAGCAAGAAATTCAGACACAAATCCGGCAAATGCTAGATAAGAAAATAATTGAACGAAACGATTTCCCTTTCAATGCCTCTGTTTGGGTCGTCCCAAAGAAAACCGACGCATCAGGCAAACAAAAATGACGCATAGTAATCGATTTCAGAAAACTTAACGAGATAACTGACCAAAACACGTATCCCCTTCCTAACCCTGATGATATCCTACACCACCTCGGAAATGCAAAATTCTTCTCCGCTCTAGACCTCTCATCCGGATTTCACCAAATTCCTAACAGCAAGAAATATACGGCCTTCTCAACGCCAAACGGACACTTCCGTTACAACCGCATGCCATTCGGACTGAAAAATGCACCCACTACATTCCAATAAATGATGGACACAGTGCTGCGCGGATTAATAAACAAACACTGTTTCGTAAAACCTAGACGACATCATCATTTTCGGCAACACTCTAGAGGAACATAACCAAAACTCGGCAATAGTATTCCAACGATTAAGAGACACCGGACTAAAACTACAAGTCGACAAATGCGAATTTTTAAAACCAGAACTTGAATATCTCAGACACATAGTTACCGCCGATGGAATACGACCTAATAAAAACAAATTATCTGCCATAAAAGACTTTAAAATCCCTAAAATCGTCACGCAAATCAAACCGTTCCTTGGACTAACGGAATACTACTGAAAGTTCATACGTAATTTCGCGAAAATAGCAAAACCACTGACCACGTTAACGCAAAAGAACACACCATATCATTGAACGACAGAACAGCAAACCTCCTTCGACACGTTAAAAGAAAAACTATACTCTGCTATCTCGATTTCCAAAAGACATTCACTTTGACTACCTACGCTAGTAATGAAGGCGTAGACGCGGTACTTTCACAAAACAACCATCCCTGCTGTTATATATACCAGACTCTCAACACTGCGAAACGAAATCATACCACGACCGAGAAAGAATTGCTCGCCATCGTTTGGGGCATCAAATGACTACGACAATATCTCCTTGGATGTAAATTTATCATTCAGACTGATTACCAAGCCCTAAAATGGTTACACAAGGTTACACGTTAAGGACCCATCCTCTAAACTTATGCATTGCAGACTCAGATTAGAAGAATACGACTACGAAATCCAATACAAAAAAGGCAAAGAAAACCAAGTAGCAGACACTCTTTCGCGACTGCATCCACTAAAAATCACCTCTAATGAACTTTTTATGAACAAAATCAAAATTAAAGATCTCGAGACCGAATTCAGTGTCTGAAAGACGATCATTAACACCCGAAAGATCCGAATAAAACTAGTCGCAAATTACCGCGCTAGACTACGAGACATTCGGACCCTTTAACGTACAGCAATGATTACAAAACCCAAACGATCTCATTCAGAGTTCATAAACTGAAATTACCAGACGTAGTAATGTTAAAACTAATGTTACAATTCACCTGCGAAAACAAATCTGTTGAAATTATCCAACTGGCGACCGAGCCACCCAAAGAATACACGACCGAAGAGAAACTATCATAAGAGAAAATCACGACTTGACCGAACATATAGGGGAAAACAAGACGTTAGAACGAATAAAACTCAGACACCATTGGAATGGACAACGAAGTATCCGAATACATAAGAAACTGCAAAATTTGTCAGACTAACAAGTTGACGAGAATAAGATTTAGGGAAGAAGCCCTTATAACCGACACCCCAGAAAATCCCAACGATAAAATCGCCCTCGATATTATTGGACCACTAAAACTCACCTACAGAGGCAACCAGTTTATCCTCTCTATTCAAGACGTCCTCACCAAATACCTGATACTTATCCCCTTACCTGATCAAAAGGCCGAGACCATTATAGACCTACTGATAGAACAGTACATATATACATTCTCTTCCCCCAAACACATACTAATTGACCGGACAGAAGGACAGAATTTCGTTTGCAAGCTAATGGACTCATTCGAAAAGGCTTTTAAAATCAAACATACCAAAACTACTGCGTTTCACCCACAATCTAACGGATCATTAGAAAACGGATTTATAAAAGACATGCTGCGAATCAATATTGATGAAAGTAAATCTGAATGGGACGAAAATTTGATATATATCCATGGCTTACAACACTACAATACACTCAACTACCGGATTCACTCCCTGTGAATTAACATTCGGACAAGAAGCTAACATGGCCTCCGCGATAGCACTAACTCCTAAACTTACGCAAAACAAACTCTTCAAACTATGGAAAGACAGACACACAGAATACCTAACCGCCGCGAAAAGAATAACAAAAGAAAATAAAAAACGGTACAAACGAGACCAAGACAGAAAAATTAAACTCAGGAGCCTGTATCGATGATCTGATACTGTTACAGAACGACCACAAGACTCACAAACTTGACAAAGAATGGTTAGAGCCGTACAAAATCATAGACATACAAACACCTATTTACTCGAGATACCAAGAGAAATCCAAACCCCTACTCGTACACGGCAACCGATTAAAATCATATCACTTTTCCAGAGACTCATCTCAATAACTACAAGTTTAACTATAAACTGATAGGACACGAAAAAATACTGACTGAAACCGTTGAAAAGGCTTTCATGTACCATCAAATCAAAATCACCGTAGTATTTAAAACCAGCAAATTATATCGAGACATAAAAACCATTCAGAATCTGTATAATCCCATTGTCAAACACTGTCAGAAATTCGACTACGCCAATACAGCATTCGATCTTATCACCGTACGAATGAAAAATCTAGAACGATCTGCCAATAAATTAAAAACCATAACTCACACCAGAACTAAGCGAGGACTACTTAACCTCATCGGTTCATTATCTAAAACACTCTTCGGCACGCTCGACGAAACTGACCTAAATTTGATTAACGAAAACATCGATAAATTATTTAGTGATCAAAATAAACTAACGCACATTATTCAAAACCAAACCTCAATATTCGGGCAGATCCTTCAAGATGTCATTTTCAACAACTAACTAAACAATTAAAACAAATTAAAAGCCCAGTCAGAAGACCTTAGAAACAATGAACTATTAGACAGAAACCTCCTTTATTAGAAGTACTAATAACCGAACTCGCGAGTAAAATCAATGACTTCTACCTCACGATTATTTTGGGTAAAAAGAGAATAATAGACACCATACTGATAGACATAGACACTTCTATGGAATCCTACGCTAAACTAACACAAAAACACTCGAATTTTGCTGAAAACAAACGACGTGAAAAACTTTCAAAGCATAATCGACATCAGTAAATTAAACACCGTAATGAATAACGCACTGGTCTATCAAATAATTATACCAATACTTGAAAACAATGAATGGACACTATCCCGACATATAGCAATACCTTACAAAATCCAGGACAGCTTTATCGCACCGCTAATCGAACATGAATACACGTTAGAAAAATAAGGCGGATACAGCCCCGTTTATCCCAATGCAAAGTCACAATAACTACATAGCTATACCACATACCAATCTTTGTCCAGGCACTATGCGATTCCATCGAACACTTAGAATTATTACGCGAACCTAGTATAATATCTACCAAAAACGACTGTATCACCACCTACGAAAATAATATAGTGAAAATTGGAGGTACGAAAGCAATCGACGTGAATAGCTAACTACAGTCTTGACTTACCACTAATAGAACACGACATGAAATTATTGCATGACTTCCTACCAATAGCATCACGAGTAACTCCAAATTTTAATAATTACGCAAATTCTCTTGATTCCACAATCAGATAGCAAGTTTAAGAAATCAAAGAAGAATACCATCGGCAACCGAATAACTTTTGACATATTAAAATATCTAGGTTACATATCGTCAGGTATAATCACCCTGTACACCATGCATAAGATAGGTTGTCTTCGTCTAATGTCAAAATGTATACCAAAAAGCATTTATATCAAAATTTTTGGTAACGAAACTTCAATATCTAATACTGCTCAACCACGCGTCGCACACCTATAATTCGGAGCCCTTTGCATCTGAAAGCATCCTACCGCTACAACTAGATAACAACGACCATGAGCCATGACACTCCTCATTAAGGGCTATCTTTTCGTACATGGACTTGGACAACATCAAGACGCTCAAGGTAGTTCGCTTCGAGACGAAGTCAACTCTATGAAAGGGAGTGTAAGGAAACCTTATCTATACCTACGACCGGATGTCGATAAGATAAGGACAGCTCGCCACTGAGGAATGTAATCGCCAGACCTTCCCCACTACCTCTAACAACGCTGTATAAAAAACCGACGAGTTCCATAATAAAGAGATCAGAGTTGAACGCCATATATTTCATATCGCTATCAAATCTTTTCCGAACAGTACGATTTACGAAGTAATATTCAAGGTTGACCCGCACGGTTTATTTGAGCTCTACGCGTATTAAAAGATAGGCACTCAGTCTTACGTTCTACGTTGCGTAATCCGTCCCGTGACAACAACATCATAGGACCGTCACCGACGATAGATAATTACAGGTACTATTTGACCATGACCGATCGATTCGTATGTGAAGACGGCTAAAGGGGAGAACTTGCTGGCCAACCATTCGCTTATCACCGTGTAAAGACGGCTAAAAGGGAGAACTTGCTGGCCCACCATTTGCTTATCACCGTGTGAAGACGACTAAAGGGGAGAACTTATTAGCCCACTATTCGCTTATCACCGTGTGAAGAGAGAACTTACTGGCCCACCCTTAACTTATCACCGACTCGCTGCCAAGTCAAACCCCCACCTTCACGAAATTGTTCGTATATCAAACCTAATAAATAGAAGCAGACTCATTAATCAGTTCAGTCTGATTTTAACCACCAGTTGTGCTTTATTATTCACGTCATCCATTAATTTCCAACAATTAATTATCGTGTACAAAACGTGACGTGTACGAAGTGTTTGCTTAGTGAAACGCGTAAAAGTCCCGTCACACTTAAATGGTCTGAGGTAGTTCTGTTAAAGGATATAAACGCGGGCACTGTCACAACAGGATTCTATGCCACTTGGATCGCGAAATTCGTTATTAGTACGAATCGTGGCGCAAAATTCGAGCGGACAGTCTCAGTCCGCGTTGACAAAAGGTTATTGGATGTAAGTAGATCCGCACGACAGCGTGTCATCCTACATCCAATGTCACGATAGAACGATGGCATAGATCTCTGAAGGCAATTCGATGCCACGAAAATAAGAATTGGTTAGAAGTACTCCCAGCAGTCATGCTTGGTTTGAGGAATAGTTATAAGGAAGATATATAAGCAACCGCAACTGAAATGGTATATGGTACATCCCTCAGACTATCTGGAAAATTTTTCGTTGACAACGATACTGATACAAATTTCAACATTAGTAAATTTAGAGAATTCATGCAAACTATACGCTCAAGACCTATATGTTAAACAGCCTCTGGAACAGTTTTATAAAGGTCCATATCGCGTGTTAAAGCATATATTAGACAATCCATTTCTTATTGATTCGAAGGGTAAGGAAACCACCATCTCGACGGAACGATTGAAACCGGCGTATGTAAAATTACAAGAAAAACAGCAACAGTTCAGTTAATCTACGTTATAAAATTTAATATATGTACCTTTGTTATTTTAATAATATTTAATATAATTTATAAAAAGTTAATACGGAGTTATTTATTTAAATTTTCAGTACGTTGAGTTAAAATAACATCAGCGTACCTACACAACGAGTGTGCAGAGAGTAAAAACAAAACAAAAGAAGAGTTCTATAAATAACAGCGGTTGTCTGTCGATCGCTCTCTTGCTATCGAATTATAGAAGCGCATATCTCGTCGTCCGTAAAAGTAATAAAGAATTTTATAAGAACATCAACAGTTATGGGCCCAGTGCATTGTGCTTAAAATAAAAATGTCGAATAAAGATTAGAAAATAAGAGGGATTATTTGAATACGGGAAAAAATGAACAAAATGGCCGAAGAAATCAACGTGATGAAGCTGGAAATTTCAGGTAACGATTATTATTTAAATCATACGGTTTATATAAACATGTAACTGAAAAAACTACAAGAGAAAAAAGAACTGAGGCTTGAGAAAAAAAAGACGCGAACGTTCAAAAGGTGCTGGTAACAACTACCGACCGGAAACCGTTGATGCACAAAATGAAGTGTGATAACGCATTTGGAATGTAGATAAAATTACTAAATATGTATAAAAGACACGATGAACTGTTATTAAAATGCAACCTAATGGAGTAATTTTCCAATTGCACGTACGACAAATGTCTGAGTATTGGTGACCATATGAGCAAACTCGAGAATATCACACACCGATTAAGATCATTGGGGTCCAAAACAGATGATGATATAATTATGTTGAAGATTTTAGTTACACTTCCAGAGAATTTAAAACATTTTGCCGCGTGAGAGTCTGTACAGAAAGGAGAAAATTGGGAAATTTAATTGCTCGATTACTGGCCAAAGAAAGCAGGAATAAAACGAATAGGGAGAACACAGTAGTGTTTCAAATTTCCAAAAAAAAGAAAAAAATGCTTCAACTCTAACAAGGTCGGACAAATAACAAGAAACTGCCGAACGGAATCGTCGAGAAACGGAAAGTCTCGTCCCGTAAACAAACAGCAAAGTCACCAACGGACATTACAGAAAAGAAAAGACAGTCAGTCCTGTGAGTGTTGGTTTTATGTGTGTGAATGTGAGTATAGTCGATAGCATGGATGTATGATGTATATATGTGGGTCGTGTCTGATATGACGTGTTTTGTTTTTGAACTGTGCCCGGAGTCAGTCGTTGTGAAGATATCGTAGTGATGAGATATATAGAGAGTGAGAGAGTGAGAAATAAAACTTATCAATGTTGTAAACTAACTTCTATTGATCAAATATATATATTTTATCATTACGTCTTCTTATAATCCATTAACAAGTTTTTCTTGTAGAATCTATAAGAAAAATAATCATTTGGAAAAGGACTGCTTTTTCCATGATAAAAAACATAAGGGAAATCAACACAATAATAAAATAGCCTTCCTAGCAAATAATGCACGAGACGAACCCATATGGATAGTGGATTCAGGCACCACGACCCATATGATAAATGAGAAAAGTAAGCTGACAGATACAAACAAATGCTAAAATGCAAGTAGCAAAAAAAGATGACATAATGAGGGTTCACGGTATGGGAAAATTAAGTTTTAAGGTCTGTGATCTCAAAAATGTGATGTACATTCCAGACTTAACGACAAATCTATTATCTGTAAGAGCCATTACAGATAACAACGGCGAAGTGATATTCACGAAAAACAAAGTAACTATCAAACACTCAGATCAAGTAATATTAAGAGGGAAAAAATTGCAGGACGGGCTACTCGAAGTAGACTTAGAGTCAGAAATAAAAGAAAAAGCTAGCTTGACAGTAAATGGAGCGGAAAAAGCAACAATGTAGCATAGCAAACAAGACTTTCGTTTAAAAAGGTACGCGAGAAAGTTAATGAGACACTAGAACTAATACACACAGATGTCTACGGACCGATCGACCCCATCACATGGGATGGGAAACGCTATTTCTTGACCTTTTTGGATGATTATATGAATTACTATAGTGTATTTGACGAAATACAAATCAAAAGTACCGATTGCATACGTTGACTACATTGCATACGTTGAAAACCAGCTAAGAAAAAAGGTAAAACAGATAAGGTGTGATAATGAACGTGAATATGCAAACGCAGAAATTCAAGACTGGTGCAAGAGGAAAAAAATACAGATGGATTACACTGTATGCTATACACCACAACAAAACGGAAAAGCGGAGAGACTTAATCAGTTGTTGATGGAAAAGGCACGATCTCTGATTTTCCAAAATGGAAAAATCGATGTGAGGAGAACCGACATACACCGCTGCATATCTGCATAACAGATCCCCTACGGTGACAACATCAGTTACGCCATTTGAAGCTTGGACGAAAAGGACGCCAAATCTTAATAAAATTAGAATGTTCAGTTGTAAAGCCTACACTAAGATTCTGGGACCTTTAAAGAAATTAGATAAAAGAAGCAAGAAATTCAAATTAGTAGGATACACTGAAAATAGCTACAGATTATGGGACGATCAAGAACGAAAAATAGTCATCAGAAGAGACGTAATATTCTAAAGGGATCTGTAAAGATATTTAAAACCCAGGATGCTGCTGGAAGGACTGAAGGAGTGTGTGAAAGGAAAGGAAGTGAGAAGAAAGGCGATTGCGTTTCGTCTCGGAGTCACTGCCTAGACTCATCAGTGGGGCTGATGGCAGCGACTCCTTACCCCAGACGCTTGTTGTTATAACTACTCGCTAAACTGGGCCCGGATCACCCTCCTAGCGGGGTTCCGCATGCTGCTTGCTTAACATCAGAGATCGGTAGGACCTCGACGCTAGGCGCGCAGCCACTTGCGACTTGTGCAAGTCGAGTGTTCGAAACTCGTAGTCGCGGAATCGTAGGGCCGCTACAATTCCATGAACGAAAGAAGACGAAGGAATAAATAAAAAACAGCTAATAGAATTACAAAAGGACTAAGAAAACGAAGAAGAACCAGAAAAAATTCAAGAAAGAATGATACGAGAAATTGAAGAGACACGCCGAAAAGGAGAAGAAAAGACAGAGGAGAAGAAAACTGAAAAAATCTGAAAGAGCAAGAAAGCCTCCAGAAAGGTATTTAGTTCACACATTTCTAACATACAAAGAAGCAATTTCAAAAGAGCAGATAGAGACAAATGGATTGAGGCCATCAAAAGAGAGAGAGTTAAAAAAAACAACACATGGGATACAGTTGACCAAAGTGAAGCCGAAGGATTTGAACCGCTAACTTGCAGATGGGTGTTAAGAATAAAAGATGACGAAACTTATAAAGCACGTTTGGTGATAACAAGGTGCGACAAAGGCTGGTATAGATTACAATGAAACGTTCAGCCCAGTGGTGAGTATGAATGCACTTAGAACCCTGTTTGCATTAACAACAAGCTCCAGATACAAAATGATAGCACTCAACGTCAAGACAGTCTCCTTATACGGCGAATTGGAAGAAAACAAATTCATGTATCCTCCTGAAGATTACGAATACAAAAATAAGTTATGCAAACTAAAAAAATATGGTTATGCTTATATGGTTTGAAACAGGCCCCGATCAAGTGGAATGAAAGGTTCACAAAATTTCTGAAACAAAAAGGACTGCAACCACTGGAAACGGAACAATGTATTTTCAGAGGAAAAAAGTAATTGAGTACAGTAATTTAATACCAGCCGTATACGTAGATGACGAAGTCTAATTGAAGAATTAACAAATAAGCCGGTCAGAATCACGCTTATAGATAATCAGAACACACTCTGCTTAATTAAAAACAGAATTGTAAACAAAAAATTCAAACATATCGCAATCAAATTTCATTATATACATAGTTTAGTTAAAGATAAAATGATAAATGTGAAATATTGTCCTACTACAGAACAATTAACAGACATCCTGACCACTAGATTACGTTAAATTTAAAGAATTAAAGGTCCACATTGTAAACTAACCCAGAAAACGAAAATCTAAATGTAAATATAAATACAAGAATACAAATAGATGTAAATATAAATATAAATGTATGTATAGGTGTAAGTACAATCAATCACGAATGTAATCCAGACGAAATTACGGGGAAGTGTTAGAAACAAACATCTTAATTTCGTCTCAAGACGGCACAAGCTTACGGACAATGAATGTGGAGAGAATAGAAAAACAAAAGAAGACTTCTATAAATTACAGGTCGTCTGTTGATCGCTCCCTTGCTATCGAATTATAGAAGCGCGCATCTCGTCGTCCGTAAAAGTAATTGTTCGGTCTCACCGAACAGACAAGGGCCAGAAAGCCGGGCGGTTTTTTGTTTAGATTTCGCGCCGCGTGCACACATAATCAAACGGCAAGCATTCGGTTAAATGGAAGACTTTAAGTGAGATTGGTCTATTGTTTCGTCATCGCGCGGTCGTATATCGATCGCGTGATTTTTTTTGCTTGTGTGCGTCTTATTCGAACCTTCTCGAAGCTTCGAAATCGAGTCGGTTCGACAAGCCACGTGGAAAGACAGGACAGTTCCAAAAGAGTTCTCTGACAGTGCGATTCGAATTCTATTACAGTCTTTGTGGTGCGACGATACGAGTTCAAGTGGTGCGACGAGATAATTCTAATTCAACAATCCAAATCCTACTGAATCCAAATCCTATTGATTTTACCTCCTAGTGATCATAAATCCTACAGATTCTAAAATAAACCCAATCCTTAAATTGAACCAGCTGGTCTTCATTAACGTTGAAGGTCAGCAAGCCACCGATCAAATTTGCGGCCATTGCGTAAATTCGGATCGGCACGCGACAGTAATAAAGAATTTTATAAGAACATCAACAATTATGTTAGATGATTCACTAATAATATGGTGTAGTAGAAAACAAAGATCGGTCTTTCAACATGCGTAGAGCTGTTCGCATGTTCCAAACTCATTAAGAATATTAGCTTAGATCTCTGATTAGAGTTAGGTATACAGAATTTCTGTAACAAACCAATAACTTTGAATTGTGATAATAGAGCAACAATCGAATGGATATCAAATGGTCGTTCGTCTAATAAGACGAGACATATTAATCTGAATTTCCATTTCATAAGAGACTTAATCGAAAACGGAAATCTTAAAATTAGCTACGTAGAATCCGAAAATATGATAGCCAACTTTCTCACGAAAGCAGTGACTAAGGATAAGTTGTCTTGGACATAAGAACAAATTAAGACTGATTAGAAAAAGTCATAAGTGAACTTGGTGGCATTTCTCGTAGGGACAGAATGTTGGGTTAGTTATTACGAATGTCGACAAGCGAAGCAACCAAGGTTGGTAATGTACGTAAGTGTCGTAAATGTGGTGTATTAGGAGTTAGGGAAAAAACAAGGAGAAGAAGCAGGAGTATCGAGAGTTCAAAGTGTGAAGAATAAAGAAAACGCTGTACTCGAAGAAACAAAATAACTTTTCAAAGTGACGCTTCTCTGAATTATTTCTTTTCTCCAACACAATGGAATACTGGAATAAAGTGATTTTTACAAACGGGAGTAAATTCAATATTTTCGGATCTGATGGACACTGTACTATTTGGAGAAAAAAAAAATGAGGAACCAGCAAACTTACGGCCTAGAGTAAAACAGGTGGAGATTCCGTAATTGTTTGAGGCTGCATGAGTGCAGGTGGTGTCGACACATTACAATTTATTCTTGGAATAATGAACCACCGAGTTTACATGGAGAACGCGTGGGGTTATTGTGATGTGTCGATTTCTTATGGTGCTCCGTATTTCGACATTATAAATCGCGGTAAATCGCGTCCGGATAGTGGAAAAGCATGTTCAGTGTGTTACGGTATGGCAATTCTATCGAGTGTGTTGTTTCTTGAGTGAAGCAAATAGAAATATAGGCGAAAACTGTTGAAATTAATGTTTCGCTCGTCAGTGTCGCCGCTTTGCTGAGCGGAGTCGCTATATTTCGAGAAAGAGACGACTAACGATTTGTGACATACTTGTGCTGGTGCGGAAAAATTTTTCATGAATTTTGAGCGCCGAACTGTGAAAAACGGATCAAGAGTGCCGAAGATACGAATTTTTAAAGTTTTCGTCGCCACGTGGCCGGGCGGTCAGCATCTTGGCAGCTGCCAGTAGGCCTCGCACGACCTCGTTTTGAAGGACATTTCGCGAGTTGCTTCAATATATATGGATAAAAACTGTGACTGAACACTTTTTAAGAGAGCATCCAGGGATACTGTGGCTTTTCATGCTGAATTTATGCTAACAATAAGCTTTTCTCGTCCACTAGAAAGTACCGTACTATAATACATTAACACTGTCAATGAAGACATAGCTCGGAATCCAACATAGTTCGGAGCATGGGATATATGTGGTTTAGCGTGGAAAACTTCTAAAGAAATTTTATGTGTTTTCCCGTTAAAAATCTATGAACTAGTTGTGGAGATATTAATTTTTAAAGTTGGATCCCCACGTGGCCGGGTAGTCGGCTATCTCGAGCTGCTGGCCAGCGAGCCTCGGCGCACGGTGTAGCGACTGTTACCTCAACTGAAAGGAAATCAGCGCCATCAGCGTTCGTTCAATCGTTCCACCGAGAGGTGCGTTTCCGTGAAATCGACAGCGCCAAATTTGTTGGAACTCATAAATAGTAAGATTGTTGTTCTGAAGCAGAACAGGACACTCAGGCTAGGTTCTTGGAATACTCTAACCTGCAGAGAAGTTCCAGATGCCATGGCACGCGCCTATCTATGGGACCTTTGTCTTATCCTGAGAGGCAGAGTATTCCAAGAAAGTCTCTTAAAGGGTAAACAACGGGCGTCGTGGCTAGCGCCAAGAAGTTACGTAGACACATTTCGTTCCACATAAAAGTTTCGTCTCCTAACACGCGACAGACAGTCTGAGTCAATCCAGTCAATCAGTTCGAGCCGACACACGTCTTACACATCACAAACTCACGTAACAATTGTATAACTTTTACCAAATATACGTCTTAAAAACCTACAACCGGCATTCGTAATATCTCTCCGACGGCTGTAAAAGGCCAAACGAGAGAACCTTAGCGAAGCGGGCAGCAGTCTTCACGCTTCACCGACGCGCTGAGATAATTGTGAACTGGTATTTTATTTGTTTCGTTACCATGGAGAGTTTGGTTGTTTATACTGATGTATATATAGCAATAAGAAAACCAATTCAGAAGCATTAATTAGTAGGCATTTAACGAGAACAGTTTGATATTTATTTGTAATTTACTAAAATATTTAATCTATTTTATTTACTTTTAATTCCGAGTTATTGTTATTATTATTATAATTATTTGTAGTACGTTGATTGAATTAATTATTATCATCGTACCTACAACAGAGGTACTCTGAGCGCCTGAGTGGTCAACTGCGGAACCCGGTTCTCGCGCAGTCGGTAAAGCACTGTATCAAGAGATGCTGGGAAGCTGCACAGGGTCGTAGCAAAAGAAATTTTCGCCCCAAATTTTCCTGATGCTGCGGAAGGACTCTATGATGCATGTGAACACTGGAGACAAGGTCAGACTTCTCTTTTCGGCCGATAAGCGATGAGTCAAGCCTAAAATTATTATCAGACCGGCAATCAAGTCTCAAAGGGATTGCTCATTGCTTCGAAAGCATGAGAAAGGGTAGAAAAGGTAATAACACTGGTAAATCGAAAAAGGAGGCAATCTCAAAACCCGACACAGTTGGGACAGCTGGATCTCTCTCGGAATTTTTACCGGATGTCGGAGTTATAACTGTTTGTGGAGTGATTACTCCATGATCAGACCGCGTTGGGAACTACTCTCACTAGTAATAATTAAATAAAACAAATAGATAGAAACAAGAAAGGAAAAACAGGTACCGACATAGGGGGGATTGAAGTCCCCAAGCCCGATGCGAGTTTCCCTGCCGCATTGTCATTGGATAACTGTCCCGAAACTGCATCTGGGGTGGGCCCCAGGCTCAGGCTCAGAGGGCAACTGAGATAGAAATTACAGATCACATTATAATGAAAAAACAAGGAAAAGGGAAAGCAATTACTGAAAGGGGCGTCGGAATCCCAAGGCCTGGTGAGGAGGTGGTGGTGGAGCAGGCCCCCTCCGCATCGTCATCGGGGAACCGTAGCAAAGGACAGACGGCGGCCCAGGTCTGTTTTGAAGAAGATGCGACTGGAAGAAAGGTGGGCGAACGGAGTATATCTATGTCTGCCAGCGAAGGGAAAAATTCAGACACATCTGATTGGTTTCCGTTCCCAATCACAAGAGATAGAAATAAAAACAAAAAGAGCAGGCAGAGCTCCTCCGAGGAAAACAGATCAACAGACACTAAAAGGAAACCGGTCGACTCATACGTAGATACCAAGGAATACTTATTTAATTCAGATATAGATCCACCGCCCCCGTCCAAAAGAGCGAAGCGCCTCCTTCCGGCGGAGGAACTTGTCCATGAATGAGGGACATGTCCAGCAGATCTAATCTCCCTCATTATCAATTATGCTAAAATAAGTGAAAAAATTGCAGCGACCTCAAAGAACTTGAAGGATACTAAGAGGTTCATACGAGAATGTGCAGGAATGCAGACGGCGGGTGCAACCGAGCTAGCAAAAAGGATTAATTGCGACTCAGGACGCCGCAAAATTAGAAGAAGAAAACCTGCGCCTTAGAGCCCGGTTGAATGAACTAGAGGAAAGATTGAAGAATCCAAAAGGCGGTACGTTGCAACCCGCATCCTGATCTGAAACGAAGAAAAGCCGAGAGGATAAAAATCAGGAACAAGGACGAATTTGCCCCAGCCCAACAAGACGTGATATAAGTGGACATGGAATCCACGAGATCCAATCCTAGAGGAAAAACAGCAACCCCGCATGAGAGGAAAACGTTCTCTACGCCGAGCAAGGACAGAATAGAGGGAACAGAAATATTTATTGAAAAAAGAATCGCGTCTTTCAAGACGAAACTAATCAACTCCCTATTTAGAAAGCTAAGGAAAGAAATGGCAGAAAGTGGTATATTTTCAGTCTTGTAGTCAATGGACACAAGGATAAACAGGATAAGGACGAAATAAACCTCGAATTACAACCATTGAAGGAATCAACGGCCCTAAATGCGGAGCAGCCTAGTCGCATGCAGGCACAAAGCGAATAGGCCAAGGTTGTAGGGAGAAAAGCAAGAAGGCAGACTAGGAAAAAAGAGGCGGCACGGCAACGCTCCCATCTCCCTGCTGCACCGACCAAGGAAAGGGAAAAACTAAAGACGTCAAATACCCCTAGAAGAGCAGCAGTCACTCTTACGGCGGCCCCGGGAAGTTCACCTAAATATTCCGAAATAATGAGGGAGGTTCGATCAGTAAAATTAAAGGACATTGGGATAGAAGACATTCGCTGTCGGCGATCCATATCAGGTGGTATGGTAATAGAAATCACAGGAAAGGGAAGCTTAGATAAGGCAGATACACTCGCCGACCGACTAAAAGAGGTGTTTGGCAACCGCGAGGATGTAAGGGTAGGCTGACCAATAAAAATGGCGGAAGCAAGAATTCGTAATCTTGACAACTCGATCATATCAGACGAGGTAGTCCGAGCTGTAGCTGCAGCTGGAAGATGCAAGGAGGAAGAGATCTCTATCGGAGAAATCAGATAGAGACCTCCTAGATCCCTGGGCACTATATGGGTAAAATGCCCAGTCATTACGGTCAAAAAAATTGCACATGCATGGAGAATCACAGTGGATTGGTCCACAGCCCGTGAAAGTGCTCCCCCTTCGCCCATTGTAATATTTCAAATGCCTCTGTGCAGGGCATGTGAAGAACCAATCAGTGGATAACTGAAGCGGACGCTGCTTCGCATGTGGGGAGAAAGGGCACAACGCTAGGAGATGCACAGCCTCTCCCTCCTAAGTGTCCCCTCTGCTCTGATCTTGGAGCCCTCGCAACGCACAGGCTCGGAAGTAGGGCTTGTAACTTCTCTAGCGATAAAGAGAGGCAGAAACAGATACGGGAAATACAACAGAATGGAACAGGAGAGACAAAAGATGCATTATCGCAGCAGATAATTCGGGAAAAACAAAACTCCCCTCCCCTCCCCCTCCATAGGAAAGATATTAAATCGACAGTTTCGGTCAATAAGAATCAAGAGGAATACGGCCGCGAAGAGGCCATGGATATAGTGGACTGATGGGCTATACAGGCCTCAACCACTCGACTGGTGCTCAAGACTTCCTAATACAGACACTTGCCGAGTGGGAAGTGGGATTGGCTGATGTAATTTCAGAGCAATACCAAAATATTGATAGTAATGAGTGAATCTCCGACATACCGCATACGGTGGCCATCTATCGCTCGGGAAAAACTCTCTCTCCGCCGCTGCGCGCCATTGCACGTGGACGTGGATTCGTGGTGGCGGAATGGAGAAATATTAAGGTATAATTCTACGCCCCTCTCAGCTGGTCGTTAGACATAGACATTTGAGGATACATTGTTTGAACTCGGGAAAAATCTGCAGAGAATACCGAGTCAATCGCGATTAATAATCATGATTTCAATACCAAATCCACAATGTGGGGTTCAACAAAAACAGATCCTAGGGGAAGGTTACTCATTGAGTGGACTGCTGACCTGGGCATCCACCTCTTAAACGATAATGGAATTAGTACCTGCGTGCGATGGCACGGGAAGTCGGTCGTCGACCTCGCGTGGACTACTGAGGACATTATGAAAACAGTATGAGAATGCGAAGTAATGGAAGAGATGGAGACGCTCAACGACCACAGATACCTGCTACTGCGTCTCCACCTTCCCAGACAAAATACCCGTTGCGGAGGCCGGCGGCCGACTTCTCAATCGGAATGCTAAAAAGAAGACGGGTCACACCCCTGGCTAATTAACTGATCGACCACGAAGCTGGAAGCGGCAACTGAAGCAGTCGCCTAGTCGTGGGAACCCCCTAGTCTGGAAACAAAAAATGTAGAGCAAGAAGTTGTCTACCTGCAAAGAAAGCTGAAAGAAATTTGCGACTTTGCAATGCCTCCTCTCTTGAGCAAATTTTGGAAGATCCATATACTGGTGGACTGCTGAGAACGGGGCGTTGCGAAAATCCTGCCAGAGGGCACGTCGAGATCTGCAATGTGCAAGAAGAAGGATAAGTACCTTCGAACATGAATTAAGACTAAATCGGATTTTGGGAGATTGCGCTGGAACTGCACCGAACTATCAAGCTTGCAAAAAAGAAAGCATGAGATGAGCTGATACAGGATATTGACCAAGATCCGTGGGAAAGGCCATACCATCTGGTCCTGGGCAAGTTAAAACCCAGAAACCTACCTATCACGGTGACTTTGCCACCCAATAATCTAGAAAGGAATACGAAACGTTATTCCCGAGAGAAAACGACCGAAATTGCATGGGGAATATTGAGGACAATATCCCATCAGTCACAGAAGAAGAGCTGAAAAATGCAGTGAAAAGAATGGCAAGATCCTTGCGATTGCCAGCAACTTTCTGGCGGATGAAATAATTAATCTCTTCAACAAGTGCCTAAAGAGAGGAAGGTTTCTGATTATCTGGAAAAGTGCAAGTCTCATCCTGATACCTAAACCGAGGAACATAGATTGGGAGTCTCCGCCCTCTTTCCGACCAATATGCCTAATCAGGCTGGAAAGATGATGGAGCAAATAATCGCTGATCGGATCTGGAACCATTTAAACTGAGTGGGCCCAGACCTCTTCCACAATCAGTTTGGATTTAGGACGGGTTGCTCGACAATCGATGCGATTCAAAGGGTGATCACATTGACGGTGGGGGGGGGGAGGGCTTGACAATATCCTTGGACATCGCTAAAGCCTTTAACTCCGTCCCGTGGCCGAGTATAAGACAGGCCCTTCGAAGACACCGGGTTCCAGTGTACCTACAAAGAATAATTGGTGATTACCTATAGAAAAAGGCTATAGTGTATAATTTGGGGAAAAAACTTTCGTTAGGGCAGCGGAAGATTGAAGGAGGAGTCCCACAAGGCTCCGTTCTAGGGCCGTTTCTCTGGAACCTGGGTTTTGTCCCGGTTCTTAGGGCAACGGTCCCAGACAGGGTAGAAAAAGTCTGTTATGCAAACGACACGATAATCATCGCTGGAGGGAGGTCGGCACCAGAACTCTTAGAGTCATAGAAGCAGTGATAGTTGCAGTAGTTAGTGTAATAAGCAATCTGGGACTTAAGATAGCCCCGCAAGAAACCGAGGGAGCTATGGTTCCATGGACTTTCAAGAACAAAACGCCCACCGCTATCATGGCTGAGTGTAGGAATGCACCGAATACAGATTAAGAATCAGCTGAAGTACCTTAGGAGTTATCTTTGATGGAAGGCTGATCTTCCAAGCTCACTTTGAAAGCTTAGCTCCACGAGTGGAACGTGTGGCGAATCACTTGGTACGCCTACTCCCGAACTTGCACGGTCCTGGTATAAAGACCAGGTGTTGTATGGTGCCTCGGTTTGAGCCTGACACACATCAGGAAAAAAGAAATCGCATTCCTGGTCAAATTGCAACGCCAGATTACAACGCCTGATTGCGATTCGGATCACCCGTGCCTATAAGACAATTTCGGGTGAATTAGTTCTAGTATTAGCCGGGATGATTCCGTTTTATCAGGAAGCCACAATAGACGATAAAGTGTATTGAGTGCGTATGCAGCGAAGGGAAGGGAACTTCCCCCCTAAAAGCGAAATAGTGCAGAGACGAGAACAGGAGCGGGTAAAAACCCTGCTTCCCAGGACGCAACTATCTTCGGGAAGGGCTGGTCGACAACAGTTCCTGAACGCTATACTTAAACACTCGAAACTGTGGATGGCACAGGGCCCTGAAAAACTAATTTTTAGGGTCACGCAAGTCCTCTCTGGCCACGGATGTTTTGCGAAATACCTCTCACGGATCGGTGCAAGAAACAGTGCAAAATGCGCAGAGTGCTGGTCGGGTACAGACACAATGTTACATACACCGAGAGAGAGTCCAGCGTTCAAGGACCAACGAGGAATGTTAGAATCGATTATTGGCAGTGACCTCACCCCTGAGGCAATAATAATTGCTGTTACAAAGGAAGAGAAGAGCAACGCGTTCATAGACTTTTGTGAAAATGTCATAAGCGTAAAAGAAAACAATAAGTCGATACGAGAAAGAATTGACCCAGTAAGTCCTAAAAGACAGCGTAGGCGATGAAGAACAAGGCGCAGCTACAGAGGAATATTAGACCCTAGATAGAGAGGAGCGGCGGTCTGGGACAGTAATATATTGCCCCAGGTTGTCTCACACTCCTCTCATCCTACATAGAGTGAAAAGGAAGGGCTGCTTGCCCTTCCCATCAAATAAAGCTGGGACTAGCTCCCAAATAAAAGATTGCGATAAAAAGATGCACTCATACCGTCGCAAACATCCTCAGGCCTGTAGTGGCTTCCTGAGGGCCGGTGAGGGCCGTTACAAACCCCAGACAGACACAATCCGCATATGCAGAACGTAGGTAAGGGAAGAAGAGAAAGAGAAAATTCACCCCCAGAAACAAGAACCTAATGGGTTAATACTTAGGTAACTCTGGCGAATACCTTGGCCCCGGAATTACTATAATAGCAAGAGGTAGGCCATCGTGGAGGTTTTAGTCGGTAGAAATCCGACACTACCCAGCCATTCCCTTCAGAATGGCCGGGCGTCTTTTAAAGATTTCCTCCACGTTAAAAAAAAACCGAGTTTATATTGACATTTTAAAATCTAATCTTTCTTCCAATGCAGAAAAAATGGGCATTAAAGATGATTTCATTTTCATACAAGATAACGATACAAAACATACTGCGTATAATACCAAAATGTGGATACCAGCGTATCTAAAAACTCCCCCCACAATCTCCAGATATAAATCCAATAGAACATCTGTGGGATTACTTGGAACAGATTAGAAAACATCAATTTCCTCTAAAGAAGGTTTAGAAAATGCTCTCCAGGAAAAATGGAACAAGATTTCGCTTCGCATAACATCAAATTTAGTTAATTTAATGCCTAGGAGAATTGCAGCAATATAAAATCAAAACGAAACCCCACAAAGTACTAATTAACTGTTTACATTAGTTTCTTATTGTCAAATTCATTTAAATTATTTTTTCTTCTAAATTTCTAACAATTTAGCAGTTGTACAAATACTTATTGCTTGTATATTTCTACCGATTTTTTATTTTTTCTTGTTGATTTCACAAATTATGCAAATTAAAAATTTTCTTTTGCAATAATTTCATCTATTATAGAGATTTCCGAAAATATGTACAAACTCATTGTTTATGAAAATTGTTAATAAACTATCATTTCACGAAATTTTGTTTGAAATTGATTGATATACGAATACTTTCTAGTACCCACTGTACGTATTTGTGAAAATGGGTAAGAAAAATAAAAATATTTCATTAGACGTCCAACAACTTGTGATATACCGAGAAAAAGGGTAATCATATCGGGAAATTGGGAAGGAAAAGCATCGTCGTGGATTATAAAACGATATAAAGATGAAGATCACACTGAATCTATTCCTCAAAAAGGTCGACCATGTGTTCTTGATGCTCGTGATAAGCGAAAAATTATTTGGAAAATAAAAATTAATCCAGGATTGAGTGCTCCTACTTTAACTGCAAAATTATATCAAAAAACTGGGAAGAAAGTACACGTGGATACAGTTTGCAATGCTTTAAAAGAAGCAGGCTACAATAATAGAGTGGCTCAAAAAAAGCCATACATAAACGAAATCAATCACAAGAGACGTTTAACATTCGCTAAAGAATCTATTTCTACAACACAATCATGGTGGAATGATGTGATCTTTGCGGGTGAGAGTCAATCATGTTTCTAATACGAGTAGATAAAAATTAGTGTGGCGTAAACCGAACCAACAATTCCATATAAATAATATGAAATAAATTCCGCATATAATATGGAATAAATTCCAAATGGATATAAATGAATAATGAAATAATGAATATAAATTCCAAATAAATAATATGAAACCGACAATGAAACATGGTGGTGGAAGCCTGATGGTATGGAGTTGTATTTCAACCGCCGAAATAGGAAAGTTAATTCATTAATGGAATTTTAGATAAGAACAAGTACTTAGACATATTAAAACAAAATTTAATAAAAAAGTGCAACGAATATGAGTATAAGGGATAGTTTCAAATTTTATCAAGATAATGATTCCAAATATAAGTCGAGGATTGTTCAAGAATTTCTATTAGACAATTGTCCGAAAGTGCTCCCACCCTCACTACAGTTATCACTTAAATCTCATAGAGAATTTATGGGACTTATTACATCGTAATATTCGGACGACCAGAAATAAGGACAAAAGAAAAACTAAAGTTACGGTTAACAAAAGAGTGGGGACGTATCACTCAAAATTATTTAATTAAAATCATTTCAAACATGCCGATACGTTAAAGCATGTTATGAAACAAAAAGGATCCAACAAAATATTAAAATTATTGCAATTTTGTTCAAATGTATTTGTATAAAGGAAAAAACTTTATGTAATATTATATGTCCGAATATTTTTTCGATATGAAAATTGAGTCTACAGTGATGAGCAAAACTGGACACTTTCTAAAATTTTTGAAACTATTAACATTCTCTCGAATATACAACATTGTATTTCAACCAATGCAATACTACTGTGAGTCACAAAATTATTCACTCGTTTCATAATAATTACTGTTATAATTATTATCTTAATAAAATTAATATTTAGTGGGATACCCTTTCCGTTTTATAATTTCCGCAAGCCTTCTTAGCTGATCCTACTATTTTTTGTAAATAATTAAAGTTAATTTTTTACTATTCCTCTTGTAATCTGTTTTGTAGTTCAGTTTTAGTTTTAATTGAGTGTTTACGTATTTTAGTTCTAATATATTCCATACCATCTCGATAGGATTGAAATCCGAAGACTGAGGAGGAGTTTTCATTATTTTCGGGCAGTTGGATAACAACCATTTTTGCATTACTTTTGATTTGTATTTGGGATCGTTATCTTGGTAAAAGTGGAAAACGTCCAAGATCCCCATCTTTTGAGCACTTTACTTTAAATTTATTTTTAAAATATTTAAATACACTATTTTGTCCATTGCATCCGTAATAATTTGCAGATTACCCACACTATGATAACTAATGCAGCTCCAAACTATTATATGACCACCCTGGGCTTAACAATACTACGTAAGGTTCTTCGGATGCAACTCCGTGTTTGGTTTTCGCCAAAATTTTTGCGGACCGTCGAAATCGAAATATTAAATTTGCTTTCATCGCAAAACATGACATTATGCCAAAATTCAGGAAGCTTTGAAATACAGTTTTTCGCGAAAAAAAGAATGAAATATAGTTTACGCGTGCACTTGATTAAGAGTCAACTCAATGGATTTCGCTGTATAGTATTTCTATACTACGCGTATTTTGAAAACATTGCTGTGTCACTTGATGTGTTTGTAAACAGTATCGATGTTATACTTTTTTGTATCATTCTTATTCCTCTCTTACGTTTATCGAATCGAACTCTTAGAATTAGTTTCTATCATATTGCCAATATGACTACATACAGCAATCAAGAATATACAGACATGATCCTTGCGTCAGATACATGTGGTGGCAATGCTGCTGCTGCTAATTATTACAGAGACCAATATCCTAATCGTCGACATCCCGATAGGAGAATTATTCAAAGAGCTGCTGCAGAACACGGTTCTTACGAAACACTTCGTCGATATGGAGGTCGCATTCGACGAGTTAACTTGAATGCGGAAGAAAGGATTTTGCAACAAGCGAAGGATGAGCCAAGCACGAGTGTAAGCAATCTTTCCTCACAATACGTCAGCAGATGGACCATCAGTCACATATTACATGAAAGTAGACTACATTCTTACCATATTTGTAGAGTAGGACTTACAGATCGTGATTATGTTCCACGAATGGCATTTCGTCACTGATTGCTGGAACAAATTACTGATGATGCACAATTTTTAATGATATTAAGAATGATATTAAGAATTTTATGGACTGATGAAGCAAAATTTACGAGAGACGGAATGTTTAACATTCATAATTCACACAGATGGACCCCTGAAAATCCACGTCCTGTTTTGCAAATACATTTTCAAGTGAGATGGAGTGTAAACGTTTAACCCGGCATAATAAGAGACCAAATTGCAGGTCCTTATTTCTTTCCGGGTAATGTAACTTCAGCGGCCTACTTGCATCTGTTACGCAACATATTATTTAATTTACCACCAAGATGAAGCACCATCGCATTTCAGTCGTAAAGTGAAAAATTTTTTAAGTAAAACTACCAATATTGGATCAGCCACGATGGAAGAATACCTTGGCCACCATGATTTTCGGACCGCTAGAGTTTTTCTCATGGGGTCTTATTAATCTATGGTGTATTCTAGCAACATAGAGAACGTTGAACAATTAAAAGAAAAAGTTATTATAGCGTTTGTAACACTGGAACTACAAAATAACACATTAGAAAATGTTCGTAGAAATTTAATAAGAAGAGCACAATTACGTATGCAACAACGTAAACATCACTTCCAACAATTTTTAAACTATTAAAATTGGTGAGAAGTAGACATTTTGTCTTATTCTGTGCCTTCGCATACAACTATTGGGAATGTTTACAAATGTTAGTAGAGATAATAATGATAATAATCCATTGAGTTGAATTTTGATTAAGTGCACGCGTACTCGATAAACTTTCAAAGCCATTTTTCTTGGAAACAAAGCTTCCTAATTTATATTACGAATGGTAACTTATTCTATTTTTGAAGAGAAAATCCAGCAAGAGAACTAAGGCTCTAATGAGACTTGGCTCGTTAGAACTGGAGAATTGGGTTATGCCCATGCACATTTCAATAGCGTAGTGTATCATGTGCCATTCTCTCAGACGAAGTTCCCGAAAATATTTAAAAACACTAAACATAATTGACAAATAATATTAATGATCTGTCTTCATGGAAGTGCCAAAATCTTCGAAGGAAGAAGGAAACGAAGGAGTTTTCTCTAATTTTTCAATAACTGAAGACAATACAAAATTCGTCTGATATTGGTAAGAAACAGTTTGCTTACCGGGAGAAGAAAGGAAGAAATCGTTTGTAGTCTGAGAGTAGCATATATAATATATAAAATCACGGTTTTCGTCCGGTTTTATGTATATTAACAAACCAGTGTATCATGCGAGAATAGTTAGAATTCTTTTCAAAATTGAGTGCAAGTGCAAAAGCAGAAGAAAGAGCAACTTTTTCAACGTGCTGACAAGCAGGAAAAAACTGGTTTGGTAGTATTGTTAGGACATAATTCGTGGCAATTTTCAGTTTATAGCAAAGAAACTAAAGACAAACAAAAAGTACTAATTGTGACGTCGGACGACCGACGTTTGTTTAGTCGTTCGACGATTTAGACGATTTAGACGTTATCGAGACGATTTAGACGATAACCTGTTTTAATATGGAGTGTTCTGTACCAAGAGTGTGAGCGAAGAGAAAATGAATATGCGTGAAACTATTAATTATGAAGTATGGAATGTTTGATCGGTCTTTGTTCTGGCGCAATCAGCTCCAACTAGTTTTTGAACGGTATAGATTAAACGGCAAACGAGAATGAATATCGATACAATATTCAATAAATACCATCTCTGACATTACATGACACGCCATCGATAACTAATGTCATAAAAGGGGATAAGAAATCAGTCAGTTCAGTTCTACTCCTTATTTCAAAGAGACAGTTCAAGATCCGCGCAGTAGTCAGTTCAAGTTCGTTCCAGTTCTTCTATTTCCATATTAGTTCTCGGGGAAATTCCGCTGGAGGTGTTGATCGCATTCGTCAAGAGCTATCAGCGTTACCAAAACTCCGGCATCGTATCAGTAGAAGTAACTCGCTGGTGCTTATTTAAATATCACATAGAATGACTGGTGAGTCCCCCTCTCTCTCACGCTCGCTCTCAACATAAGCACGCGGTCTAAAAAGCACAGCGGTGACGAAATCGCCGCCATCCAAAAACAGATCAACAGCAGAGAAAGACGAATCCGCGAAGAAGAAATCGCACTCGAGAAGCAAATCGCCGCGAATTAGACAGTGAGCTCGCGGAACGCGAGTCCTTCGAATGAAAGAAATAATGCGTTTGCGTTCCGTAGCGGAATCCGCGCGGCAGGCACATGGAGCCGCTGCCACTGTGGTACTTGAAGACGATCTGTCTCTTCGACAACGTGAAGTCCGATACCGCGAAACTGAAGAAGCATCGTCCTGTTGTCTGAAGGAAGCCCTCACCGCCATACCGGTATAATCAAGGACAAAAGTAAGTGGACAGATAAGAAAAATGGATATAAATGAAATTTAATCAATATACACAGCATCATAATTATATGTTTAAATTTTATTTAACATTTATTTTTATAGTATATAGATTATTTAAATAACATTTAAAATAAATATTAACAGTCACTGCAAACCCAAAAAATCAACCAATTACAGAGAGACAGAAGTAAGTGGACATATTATTACGAGACAAGAAATGTATACAAACATTATACGTAGGTTATGTTTGTACATAGCGACATTGAACGAATTTTCCAGTACTTATTCAGGCTTCATACAAATAGGATTAAGTGTTGAACAATATCAAAATGCCAAAAACAGCAGAAATTTCATATCATATCCGTAATTTAATTGTTTCGGGCTGTCGTACTAAGTTAAATTACCATATTATAGCCCAGAAGTATAAAATATCAAAAAATGCGGTGGAAAAAATATGGAAAAAATATTTAGTACATAATACTGTAGAGAATTTAAGACGTTGTAGACGAAAACGTTGTACTACCATACAAGAAGAGCGTCGAATTGTTCGAGAATCTCGACGAGAACCAATGATCTCCTCACGGCAGATTTTAAATGCAGTAGGATTGGATGTGTCGAGAAAAATTACAAAGCAAAAGTTGCACAAAATGGGACTAGAATCTTGTAGGACAAAGCATAAACCTCATATTAATAAAAAAAAAACAAGAAACATTTAGCTTTTGCTAAAAAGTATATTAATGTAGGCGATTTTTGGGACGATTGCCATAGTCGGGCGACGAACTGTTTATGTTTCCGAGATTCATAGGAACAAGTCGAGGGTGGGAGTGAAGCCTTTCTCAAGGAGAAAAGGAAATCGAATAAAGACCTTTGCGTAACTCACCGTCTTTAATTCCTCATTTTATATCTCTTATATTAATATGCCTATATCGTTCTGAAAAAAGATAATATGATCTGATGAATCAAAATTTGAGATGCGACAATTGAAAAAAAAAACAAAATGTCTGGAGATAGAAAAATAAACCATACAAAAAATCATTTATCACACCAACGATTAAATTTGGAGGTGGTTCATTAACACTAAGTTTACGGGACCCGTCAATTTGACGGATTTCAAATTTTGAAAAGAAATACCCAAAAACTATAGCATTAATTTTAACCACTTTGTATCGTAAATTAATCATTTCACCCAAAGAATTTATACACACAATGATTTTTTTCCGAAGCCTTCTAATTTTTAAAATCTGTATGTAGTATACTTATCTTTACGAAACCCGTCAAATTGACGGACTGACTAGCTAATTTCATAAATAATCCTTATATATTTGTTTTGTTCGTAAAATCATTCAATCCAATCCCTTATCTCGATCGCGCCGCGAATTGTTTAGAATGTAAACAAGCGGATTATATGCCTGAGTGTTTACTTTCGTTTTCAACACATTGAACGAAATTGCGTATGTCTATTGCCGGAATCCTTAAAGTGAGAAACGATCTTCAGTATGGTCGTTGCACTGCCAATGTAAGGACGTGTTTCAAAGACAGTGTGCAAAAGTTTCTATAGTTATTGTTATTGTAAAAAATTACTGTAGACAGTCTCCGCTTATTGTAAGTATTTACAATAGGGTAATTGAATTGGACCACAGTATTTTTTTATTTTGATCAAAAGCTCTTTTCTAGCAATCATGAGTAAATCTAGGAGATATTATATAATAAGATATTGAACAAAATTGTCAAGATCAATGAAGATTGTTCTGAGGATACCTCCGAAGAAGATTAATATGAATTACTCGAAAGCGAAGATAAGAGTGAAAGCTCCGAATGCATTGAAAGTGGAGAGATAGAAGGTTCTTCGGATAGTGAAGAGGAAAATTTCTTCAAAGTATATCGAAGCAAGAAAAGGATAGGTATTCTTTCTAGTTCTAACTTCGAGGATGGGAGGACGAGCATTCCAAGTACATCCCAAAATGTAATGGGTGAAATTGAAATTTCAGTAGAAGGAACACGGTGGATAAAACTGAAAGCAGGCGGATCCACGGGTAGGCCGCTCATTCGTATGATATTCAAGGATATCACAGGACCTATTAACTACGCTAAGAGAAATATTATATTAGATTGTGTAACTAGTGCTTTCGAATTAATAATTGACACATACATAATAGAACACATAAAAGATTGTATTGAAACGGAAGCACGTCGAATTTTGAAACAAAAGTGGACAATCACAGTTGCTGAGTTACATAGGTTTTTAGGAATTCTATATGCCCGGGGCGCATATGAAGCGAGATTATTGAAAGTTTCTTATCTATGGTCGAAAAAATGGGGACTCGCTTTCTTCGCAAGCACAATGCGCAGAGACAAATTTACAGAAATTCTGAGATTCATACGCTTTGACAAAAAAAAACCAGCGATCCGAAAGATTACAGATAAATTTACGCTGATATTCGAAATATGGAACAGATTTATAAATAATAGCCAGGCTTGTTATAAACCATATGAAAATATCTCAATAGACGAACAGTTATTTCTATCGAAAGCCCGGTGCAGCTTTACGCAATATATGCCGAAGAAACCGCATAAATATGATTGCCGTATACGTCAATATTATTAATATATTGACATTTCCGTGGTAATTTAAAAAAAAAGACTTTTTATTTATGCGTATTACTTTTTAAAATGCGTATTTTTGTTTACCCGTCAAATTGACGGGTTCTCGTAGAAATAGATATATAAGAAATGCCCGTAAACCTAGTATTAATGGTGTAGAGTTGTTTTTCATAGAATGGGAACCTTAGTACCAGTTGATGGCATTATGAATCAACGAAAATTTGGAAGAGAGGACAGTAAAAATGCATTTGGAGGAAGAATTTATTTTTCAACAGGATAATGATCCAAAACATGTTGCCTGTAAAGGCCTATGATTCCTCAAGTACGAGATCCGAACACAGATTAGCACAAGCCGCAAGTGGCTGTGCGTCTAGCGTTGAAGTTCCAGCGATCTCGACGTTAAGCAAACAACGTGCGGAACACCGCTACGATGAGGGTGTGATGACCGTCCAGCCTCGCGAGTAGTTACAAGAAGCGTCTGGGGTAGTAGGGAGTCCGCTGCCATCAGCGTCATTCATGAGTCTAGGCAGCAACTCTGAGACGATACGCATATAATCTCCACCTTCCTCACCTACCCAAATCCTTTCGTTTCTTTAATTCATTCATCCATTATCATTATCACTTGAAACTCTTCAGTGCGAAAGAAACTAAAAAGAGAAAGCAAAGAAAGAATTAGAAGAAATCAAGAGTGCGAAATCAGAAAAAGAAATCTGGAGCTACAAAGGAAGAAAAGAAAGAACTCCAGTCAGCACAGAAATTAAAATCGATGAATGGAGAAATCACTTCATGAAGCTTCTAAACGGCTCGGAAAGTAAAAAGGAAAAAAAAAGGGACAAGGGACACAGAAGAAGAAGAGGAGATCGAAGGTGAACAAAGAAGGAGGACAAAAGAGATAGGAAAACAATTGATGAAACTGAAGAAGGGAAAAACAATGGGGGGAGATAAAATTCCGAGTGAAGCATGAAAGTACATGAAAGATGAGACGAGACAAAAAATGATAGAACTAATGCAAAAGAGTTTGGGAAGAGATGGCAGAGGAACGGAGAACAGGAATAATTTCACTCCTATATAAAAAAGGAGACCGGAAGGCGGTAGAAAATTATAGAGGAATGACACTGCTCAATACCGCATATAAAATGTATACAATGATCCTGGGAGGGATTAAAAAAGAGATTGAAACAAAAAGGCTACTGCCGAATACCCAAGTAGGTTTTAGGAAGGGAAGGGGGACAGTAGATAATATATATATATACTACAGTATGTGATGAGAAAAAGCAACAGAAGAGAAAAAGAACGGAAAGTTATACGTTCTTTTCATAACCTAAAAGGCTGCTTTCGATAAAATAGATAGAGAAAAGCTATGGGAAACTATCGAAAAGGCAGGTATCAGTAAGGAACTGGAGAGGATAAGAGAAATCTACATAGAGACCAGAAACAAGATCAAGGCAGATGAAGAGATGTCCAGAGAGTTCTGAACAGAAGAAGGAATAAGACAAGTTTGTCCACTCAGCCTCATGCTATTTATAACCTTTATAGCGGATATAGAAGAAGAGTTCAAGAAGGAACAAGCCGGGGATTGGTGGTAGGGAAAGAAAAGTTCTGGACGCTCTCAAACGCAGATGATATAGTTTTACTAGCAAATGAAGAAAAAGAGATGAAGGAAATGCTGAGAAGGATGGAGAAATATCTAGATAGGAAAAAGTTGGTACGAAATGAGAATAAATCTAAGATGATAGTATTTGGAAAAAGAGGTGAAAGAAAAAAGAAATGGACATGGAGTTGGAAAAGGCAATAGACCAGGTTACAGAATTCACATATCTGGGGTATCGACTTAAGAATAACGTAAGAGCAATGAACACAAAGTATTTAACAAAGAAAGCGAATATGGTAATGGGCATACATGGGGAATAGGAGAGAGAATGTTTAGGGACGACTATGTTAGGAGAAATAAAATAAATAAAGATATTCGGTAGCCTAGTCGTGGGAATCCTGGCCTATGGAGCAGAATGGGCAGAAAAAGGGGAACTGGAGAGAATACAGAAAAAATATATTGGGTTGTCCGGGAAATTCGTGTCGATTTTGAAACGCAGAAGATTTAAATTTTAGTATACATTTATTAAATTATATAGGTGCTATTCTGTTCTACAACCTTTCTCCATCTTTCAGGCAACTTGAAAATTCTGTCATTCCAGAATCTCTCAGGTCAGCGAAAAATTTTTTTACGTGATCTTTTATCTCGACCAAAGAGTTGAAGTTTTTTCCATTAAGGGAATTTTGTAATGATCGAAATAGGTGGAAATCAGAGGGCACGAGATCTGGTGAATATGGTGGATAGGATAGAACATCCCAACCGAGCTCCAACAACTTTTGTCGAGTTATTAAACACACATGAAGCCGTGCATTGTCCTAATGAAACACGACGCCCTCCTAATATACTATTTCTGGACATTTTTGTTCAGTTGCTGTCTTTAATTCGTCTAATTGGGAATAATACTTCTCTGAATTTATCGTCTTGTTGTTTGGTAAAAGCTCATAATACAGGATCCCTTTCCAATCCCACAGAGCATGACCTTCTCTCGTTGAAGACCGGCTTTTGAAGTGACTAAAGGTGATTCATTCCGCTTTCCTTAAGATCTTTTTCGCTTAACATTATTATAAATGATCCATTTTTCATCCTCCGTCACTACTTGCTTCAAAAATGGTGTCTCCTCGTTGCGTGTATAGAGCTAGTCGCAAATGGAAATGCGATCCATCGGATTTTTCTCCGTTAAATCGTGGGGAATCCATACATCAAAATGGTTTATACAGCCAAGCTCCAAAAAATGCTCGTGGTTGGTGGATTTTGACATATTTAACATTTTTGTTTACGTGTCATATAGCGTGGGTTGTTCTCGATCAGTGTTTTAATCTTCATCGGTGGTGAAGGGCCTACCCGGGCGTAGGCCACCTTCTTGATCTTTAAGGTTGAAATCACCAGCTTTAAACCTAGCAAACCACTTCTGCACAGTTCTTTCAGCTACAGCACCTTCGCCATAAACAGCGCATATCTTGTTTGCCGCTTGTGTGGCATTTTTGCCTTTCCGGTAAAAGAAAAGCATTAAATCCCTAAAATGCACTTTGTTTTCTTCCATATTCAAAGGCGTATAAAATTGACAAAAATTAACATATCGTAACCAAATTTTTGTCCAAATATGCCTGAAGTACCGTCTTTTACGATATACATGCATGTCATTTGTTTTCAATCGTTCTGATATATTCAGACCTGCCCTTACGCCACCTACCAAAAATCGGCACGAACTTTCCGGACAACCCAATATTAAATGGACGCTCGATCTGGACATTAGAACATCAGACTATATAATCATGGAGGAAACGAAAAGAGAGAAGCTGAAGATTAGACTGGCAAATAGTGCGGTACGAAAGAGGGATAGAAAGAGAAAGAAAGGGAGGAATAGTTAAAGAATACATAAAGGAAAAGAAGGCAGGAAAAGGGAACCAGGATAGAATAAAGGAAAGACAAGATCATCTCAAAAGGTGCGGTTTTAGTCAGATAAGAATTAAACATCTGTGGAAAAAAGAGAAACCAGTCGGAAAATTTTAAGAAAAAGAAAAGCGAAAATACAAAGACAAAGGCAGTGAAGTAGAATCCAGAAGACGTACTTACAATTGGAAGTGTAAGTACTTGGTAACGGGAAAATTGTCAAAATACCTAAGAGAGCCAGAGCAAGATGCGGCACCCTAGAGAAAATTCTGGGCGAATGAGAAAGAACGGAGATATCAGCTATGCGAGGATGGCGAGGGAACGCTAGAGCATTGGAAAGATGGAGATGGAGTTTGTATAGAGATGGAGACAACAAATGCAAGTCTGGAAGAGATACTGAGCGAAGAAGGCGAGAAAGAAGCAGTAAACTGGCTCAGAAAGAATAGAAAGGAGAAAGAAAGATAAAGAAGAAGAAAGACAGCGGGGAAAAGAAGAGCTAATGCGGTCCTAGAAAGAAGAGAACAACAAATTAAGCATAAAAACACGAAATAAAGTGAAAGAATTGGATTAAGATATTAACATAGGGAAAAAGATAGCATAATTATAATAAATATAGGTATAGGGTAAAGTAGGTTATAAAATGTATTACAGATAGAAATTTATGATAAACACAATGAGAAAAATGTGCAATATTTAAGAGTAACCAAATGTAAAAACCAAAGCCGATTTTAAGGCTAAAGGAACTGAAATAAATACATACATATTAGGTTGTACCATAAGTTTCTTCCGCGCCACGCTCTAAGTGGTTGTGTTAATTAGACATGCAGGCTTATTTCTTAGCCGTTTATGGCATCGGTTTCAATCGTCCCAGAGCTCAAAGTACGTTTCGTTGGTGACAGTCTCTTTTAAAATTTTTTCTGCACCGTTCAATATGGAGAGCCAAAAGATGCATCTGCGGCATGTTATGCTTCATTGCTTTAAAAAAGGCAATAGTGCAAAGGACACTGCAGACGAGATCTTCACCGTTTACGGGAGTGGTACTACCACTATTAGGACCGTCCTTATGAACCGCGTCTCTACGTGCGATTTGCTTCTCCAGCGACATGAAAGGGATCCTTTCTTAAAGAGGCTTGTCACTGGAGAGGAGACTTGGATTTTATACCAAAATGTGCATCGAAAACGCACTTGGTCCAAGGAAAATAGACCTTCAACTGTTGCGAAGCCTGGACTTCATCCGAAGAAGGTTCTTCTGTGCATTTGGTGGGACTGGAAAGGTGTAGTGTACTACGAGCTCCTTCCTCAAAATGATACGATCAATGCTGACAAATATTGCAATCAACTGGATCAATTGAAAGCAGCCAGAATTGGCGAACCGACGAGGCGTCGTTTTCCATCACGACAACGCAAGACCGCATGTTGCGTTAGCCGTAAGGCAAAAATTATTACAGTTTGATTGGGACGTTCTACCTCATCCTCCATACTCCTCAGACCTTGCTCCATCCGATTACTAGTTGTTCCTCTCCTTAAAAAATTCTCTCCGTGGTAAATCTTTCAAATCCATAAGCGAAATAAAAACGCACCTAGATGAATATTTTACAAGTAAACTTAAACAATTTTGGAAAGAGGGCATAATGAGGCTTCCTGAGAGATGGAAGAAGGTTATAGAACAGAACGGTTCATATATAACATAATAAATCCATCTTAAACAAAAAATATCGTGTATTCATTTCGCATCAAAAAAAGGGAAGAAACTTATGGTACAACCTAATACATACATGAAGGAACAAGTTATAAGTTCTTTACAAAACGGTGAATACAAATCGGCTGTTTCGCGATATTTAATCATCGCAAAACAAAGTGTGTATTCTATTAAGAAGCGATTTCAAGAACGAGGACACTTAGACGATAAATCCAAATCCGGCGGAGCGAAAAAAACTTCAATTAGACAAGACAGGAAAATACGACGTCTGTCAGTTACTGACCCGAGGAAGACTGCAGTAGAGATTCCATAAGAATTTAATGGAAAATGACGACTTAGACATTAGTGTGATTACAGCCATTTAGAGTCTTACGTATGACATGGACGACACGGAGTAAAAAAATTACTAACTTCGAAGAAGAATAGGATAGCTCAGCTTAAATTTGCATAAGGCCACCTCCATTGGTCGTTGAAAGACTGGTCCAATGTCCATTTCAGCGATGAAAGCAAATTTAAATTATTTGAATCTGATGGAATTCAGTGAGTACGTCGACCAACAGATAAACGATTCAACGTTCGTTACCAAATTCCAACAATAAAACATGGAAGAGGAAGCATTATGGTTTGAAAGTGTTTCTCCGGTCACGGTGTTGATCCTTTGCGGCAAATTGGAACAATATTGCGGCAAAGAAAGAACAATACATTGAAATATTGGAAACAGATATGTTATCTTATGCAACGAAAACTATGACGAAAGAAAGGTAGTTCAACAAAATAATGACCCGAAATATGTTTCTCGTGCTGTGTAAAATTGGATTAATGTGAATAGTTTGAACATTCTTAAATGGTCATCGCAAAATCCGGACCTAAATCCTATTAAACATCTTTGGGAACACTTAAAACTATCCATAAAAAACGAAAAATTTCAAAATACTGGTAAATTGTACGATACTCTTTGTTAAAAATGACAAAATATTACTCCTGTTACGATAAATAAGCTTTTGAAATCTATGCTGAAAAAAATGCAGGCAGTTATTAATTCTAAAGGTTATTCTACTAAATATTAAATTAATTTTTTGTTTTCGTCAATTACATTCGTTTATATTATAATATTTTCAAGATTTAAACTTTGTTCGAATACTTTTGTCAATCTAAATTTCGTTTACTCTTAAAAATATATCTTTTATATTATAATTTGATAAATTTGATTTACATATTATTTATCACCCTGACCTTTATTTCCTTTATTTGTATGTCGCAAAATTCAGAGAAATGGATTAGCCAAAAGATATGGTACAGATGAAGTGTTTAGCAACTTGATAAGACATATAGACCGTGTCTTGCATTTCTAAAACCTGAAAAAATTTCCAATGCTTTTGCAAATTTAAAAGCTGTACTACCCCCTGAAACTGAAGAAATTATTAAATGGTTCGACAAATATTACGTAAATGGCACGGTTAGACATGGAACTAACGGCAGATTACGGATCCGATTTCCACGTTTTCCACCAGAAATGTGGTCCGTATATAACAATAATTTGCAAGGACGATTCCCACCAACGCAAAATTTTGTCGAATCATGGCATCGACGATTTGGTCGACAATCATAAAGTTTTATTATTCAGAATCATCGAAGAAATTAAAAAAGAACAAGCCGTTGTCAAAAATATATTAGAACAATCATTAAGCAATGAACTACGAAAAAGAAGAAAAAGTGAAAAAAACGGAAGAAAAAATGAACAGAATATTACAAAATCGTGAAACTTACACAGAAATGAGTTTCCTTAAAGCGTTAGCAAATAATGTATCTTTATAATTTTATTTATAACTAATGAAATTGTTAATAGTTCTTTCTCGCAAATACAATTAATATATAATTTATAATAATTAACTAATTGACGTTAATAAACTTATCTTTTGTGTGTACAAATATCAGCTTAAATTGCTTTACCTTAGAATCGTTTAATAACATCAATAATAACATTTGTCAGTAAAACGAGAGTTGATGTAAACATTTGTCGATTTCAATGTGTCGATATATAAACAATGTCGGCGAAATCGTGTCGATGAAAACATTGTCGATGAAATAATTGTTGGTGATTTCAAGGTAATTCCTATGACAGTAGATGGTACGGGCCCAATTAATCAAACAAAGGGAATTATGGACAGATACGTGTACTGTGCAAGATCTTACTTCCATTTGCTGAAGAGTATATGCCAGGAAAATGGATCTACCAAGCAGATAATGATCCAAAGCACTCTGAAAAAGTTGTGAAGATATTTTTTTTGAATGACAATAATATCCGTGTAATAAAGTGGCCAACACAGTCCCCGGACTTAGAAATGTGGATTGATGTAGATAAAAATATAAAAGAACAAAAGCCGAAAAATATTGAACAATTATACACTTGTGTACAAGAAGCATAGAATTCAATACCAGCTAGCAGGTATAAGAGACTTATCGAATCTATACCGCGAAGATGTGTCGCAGTTATTAAAAATAAAGGTTTATATACAAAATATTAATGTATTACAATTTTGAGACAAAGAAATGTACAAAAATATAGACATTTCCTATGTGTACTTAAATGTGTCCGCGAAAAATGTGATACTTAAATATAAAAATATAAAAACCTTTATAATTATTGTAAATTAAGAAAAATTAATATGTGTTATTTATTAATATGTGTTGTAATCTTGTGAAAAATACAGTTGATATTTCTTTACTTGTTCATTTTATTTATATGGAATAAATAATATTTCATTGTGTTAACTGTACGTAAGTATATGACTGCCACTATACAACTCAATTACATCAAGAATCGTTGAGAAAGAAAAAAAAAGAAGAATGAAGAAGCTGGGAATCTATCAATACATTTGACTGTTTCGGGAGACGAAACGGAAAAAGCGAGAGTTTTCTTCTTTGTTCGGAGTTTCTACATTTATTGGGAAGTACAGTAAGAAAGTTCTGGACGCTGTCGTCAAGTCAAGTTTCTGCCAAGGCTGTAATTTATGAAAAAATAAAAAGGAAGAAGCAATTGACGATTACGAGTATAGCATAAAGAACAGTGTACAATAAACCACGTAAGTAGTGCAGGCAAAATAGAAATATTAATAATGCAATTGCGGAAATGTTCTGAAATTCAGAAGGAAAACACGGAGTAAAATATACAGCGTACATTGGAGACGGGGACAGCTCAACACTGTTGGTGTTGGTGTAAGTGGCGTTGAACGGAAGCCATCGGCAAAGAGAAATAATTTATTTACGAGCGACCACCTCTAGCGGATCATGTTTTGACAATTATAAAACTGATCTACGAAGACTATCTGCAGATGAATTGTTGAAAAGGTGTTTGAGAGCGGAAACGCAAAACAATAATTCGTAGATTTGGCTTTTCGCTCCAAAACACATGCACTCGGGGTTAAAAACTGTTGAAATTGCCACATTGTTGGCGTTGAATATATTTAACAAAGGATGTTCCTCAATTCTACGTATATTTGATACACTGGGGATAATTATTGGACAACAGATGGATGTTTATGCAAACTCTCGAAATAAAAGTCACATCCAGCGTTCAGAGCGTCGATCGTTTGAAGTCGTAAAGAGAGCCAGAATTACTAGTAGAGAAAAGAAATCTGACTAGCAGAATTTCTACAAACACGAGGAAGGAAGATCCACTGTGTGGCCCTGGATTGGCAGATTGATTGTAAGTATGAATATTTTTGTACAACGGGTAACAAAAACTTCAAATGTGTTTTTCTCAAATCCCTATTTTTTAAACTGGTTGACGGAATATTTCACGTTTTAGTCGGCCAATTAATTTGAAATCTGGAAATGTTCACCAGATTTACTTTTATCGCATGAACCACGGATTTCAAAATTTGATGTTTTTTCTATTTTTGTTTACCCAAAAGACAAGCACAAGGAAAATCGATATTTAAATTTCAAAATGCTACCATTTCTTTAATTTTCAAAATTTCATTGTTTTAGTGGTACATGCTATAGTCATATTTAAACTAATTAAAATGCTTTTTGGTTTTTTTCGTTTCAAATAACCAGATGGACCGGAATCATGTCAGCCATTCAAAACCGTTTTTAAAAACACGCTTTACCTAAGGCTATGTAATTTTCACAACTTTTATTAATTTCGTTAAAAAAAAAATTGTAAATACTCTAAGTATGAATAAATCTATGTGCGAAAACTGTATACCAAAACGTATAATGGTTTCCTGTGGTTTCCTTAGAAAAAAGTCCCAAAAAATCGATTCTTATAAGCCGGATTACCAAAATACCCCCTTAAAAAACGTTTATCAGAAGGGGGTTTTCATGGCCGTGTGTGCTGTAGAAAGCCACTAATTTCTAAGAAGAATGCATTGTGAAACGGTTAAAATTCGCAACGGAATACTTAAAGAAGCCAATTGAGTTTGGGAATCGATTATTTGGAGCGACGAGTCAAAATTTGAAATTTTTAATAATAATAGACGACGATATGTTTGGAGGAAGAGAGGCAAAAGTTTTAAAAGAGGACATGTGAAAACAGCTATTAAACATGGAGGTGGCTCTATTATGACCTGAGGGTGTTTTAGTAGGCATAGTGTGGAAAACCTAGTTATTACTGATGAAAAATTGACGGCAATTAAATACATTGAAATTCTACAAAACAATTTATTTCATTCAGCACAAAAATGGAATTAGAAAGAGAATCTTTTAACAAAACAATGATGCCAAACACAAGGTAAAAATAACAACGAAATTTTTGGAAGATAATGTTATAACTGTACTGAACTGGCCCCCACAGCCCGGATTTAAATCCCATCGAGCACTTGTGGAATGGGATTGTGGAATCATTTAAAAAAAAATGTGGCCGTAAACGAAAGAATTGATAAAACAATTTTTATTAATGCATTAGATAAGAAATGGAACAATATTAGTCTAGATATAATTAAAAAATTAATTCAGAGCATACCAAACCGTCCACAAGCCGTTATAGCCGCAAAAGATTGTCATACAAAAGATATAATATCAAGATATAATTTATTGTAAGATATTAAAAAAAGTAAGATGCGTTAACTTATTTTCCGACGCTATCATTGTAGTCACATTGCACATTTTGTTTCTCCTTTCCTTAATTTTAAAATATTATGTTATTTCTCTATGACCATTCGTTTACTATTACTCTACTAAATATACATCTTCAAGAATCAACTCATCAAACATATTATCTCATTCATTTCTTCAATTTTTATGCACGACGCTGATCGTTAACTTTTCGACGCGAGTGTATATATGTATAATATATATACAGGGAGTTCCCGGGTCAAATCGTCAAACTTTAAATATAATATGAATTTAGGATCCTAAAACAAACAAATTTTTCCTCTGAAAATATGTTTTCTTCAAGAATATTACTACTAAATATTTACTACTAAAATTGTAGGACTTAGTAATGTATGCCATTGAAATAATTCAGGTTTATTACGTATATTATTAAAGAAAATTGTATTTATTACTAAAAATAATTGTAATTATTACATATGTATGTGGGAGAAGTGGAAAAATAGATGAGGTAGAGAATTGCCAAAACAATTTTTCTGGAAATATCAACCGGCCAAAAAACTTAAGAAAAAAGGAAGAGCGAATGGAAGTATCATAACAGGAGTCGGGATGTACGAGGTAATGAAGCGGAATTGGATGGAGATGTCTTAAGGAAATTAAATGCAGGCAAGAAGATATGGACGGTATATTGCAATCAGAGAGTGAGCAAACTAATGGAAAGACTAAATGAGAAGGAGGCGGAAAAGGGGAAAGATAATGGTGGGCAGAGACATGAACGCGAGGATTGCGGAAGAAGGAGGTACAGGACCGGTGCAAGATATAACGAATACAAGAAGAAAGAACGCCAAAGATAAGTTCCTCAACAAAGAGGAAGAAAGGTTATTAAGTCTTGTAGAAGGTAGGGGTTGGCATTTTATGAATGGATGTATGCAGGGGGACATTGAGGGCGAATATACGTACATGGAAAAAAAGGGGGCTATTACAATAGATTACATGATTGTAAACACGGAAGGCTGGCGGGAGACAAAATATTTTGTAGTTGACGGGAGAACTGAATCTGACCACCTATCGCTGACTGTGGTGCTGGAAGGTAAACACATCCGAGAGAAAGACGCTCAAGAAACTAGGAGGACGATAACTATTTGGGACAAAGAATCGACTACAACATACATGAATAAAGTAAAGGAGCAAGAGTATACAGAAGAAGGGATCGAAGGCATATGGAAAAAGCTGAAGGAGAAAGCACATGAACATGTGTAAGAGGGAAGTGATAGGGGTAGATAGGGAAAATAAAAAAACCAAGTGGTGAGACAAAAACTGTAAGAAACAGAAGAGAAAATGCAAAAAGGCATACAACAGCTGGAAGAAAGGTAAAATAAAGAGAGATAAAATCTGGGAAGAGAAGAGCAGACTGAAGGTGTTGATAGCAGAGAAAAAAAAGCAAGCGAGAGAAAAGTATCTAGAAGAAATAAAACATTTGAGGATTGACACCCAAAAATGGAAATATATTAAAAGAGAAAAAAAAAGAGGTAAAGGAATAGGATCTGGGATACCTATGGAAGATTGGTACAAGCACTTTATGGAGAAGAGCTTGTAATCGGGAAAGGAGAAAACGGATACTACAGTGGAAGTCAGCGACCTTTCGGAAGCAAAGTTGACAGATGAAGAAATCGAGTAGCAAATAACGAGATTGAAAAAGAAAAAAAACCGCAGGAATTGATGGGATTCCAAACGAGGCGTGGATCTACAGTACAAGGAAAAGATTGAAGAGCATCATCAAAGAAGCATGGAAAAAGAAGACGATCCCGGAAGAATGGAATAGGTCAGTGGTAATTCCGCTGCATAAAAAAGGAGATCTGAACTATACAGCTAATTATAGAGGCATAAGCCTTCTATACACAGCGTATAAGATATACATCAGTCATAAATGAAAGGCTAAAAGATGACCTTAATAGGAAAAATTTATTAGGCGAGTCACAGGCTTTAAACGGAATCGAAGTACGATGGACAATATTTTCGTGTTACATCATATAGTGGAAAGACAACTTAATAAAAAAGGTGCTTGGATCCTCTCTGAGCGTTAACTTCTTTGGACGTCCTGTACGCTTCTTGTTAGTAATATTTCCTTCAGTTTTTGACTTTTTTATTATATAATGTATCGTAGATTTACTTCGATTTAATAATTTGGCAATTTCAAGATAATATTTATTTTCATTATGTAACTTGAATATTAACTCACGTTCACATTTACTGGTTTCTGACTTTTTCGTGCTCATGATTAGAATAATTATGAAAGATTATACTCTACAAAATCTGTACGAACCACACAATGTCTCGGAATCTATACAATGTAAACATTTTGTTTACTAGAAATACGGTTCTTGTCTACGCATTCGAATATTTTTGAAACGTCCGAAATCGGTATGTTTTCAATGCCCTGTAAATCCTGTATGTGTTGTCACATTTTTTTGTTTTTTACTTATACATTCTTGAGACTCCTATGTGACTTTACGTACAATCTTATTTTGAAAACTTAAACTTAACGTGTGCACTTTATTTATTAACGATGTTTGGAAGATTGGAAGCGCTCGAATACTTTCGTGAGCTACTGTATGTACATAGGAGCTTTCAAGAATTCAATAATTTTAATAATTGTCAATGTTTTTAATTGGCCGGAATAAAAAGATTTAACCTTAACCTTACTTAAACCTAACTATTCTACCTAGTAACTAATTTAATGGATTAGGTTCGGGTTAGCATTTTTATTCCGGCTACTCTGATCCAATTTTTAAGTACACCCGTTATACGCGTCTATTGCCGGCTGCTTCGATGTATTTATAGAAACCATAAACAATTGGCGACACGCTTGCACACACGCTGCCACGAACGCGTAAGTATAGGCAAAGTTCACTGCAGTAGTAGCAACAGTTTTTCGCAAATATCTCAAAAACTAAAGCCGAGCGGCGATTATATGTATAGGAAAAAGTTGTTCAAAATGTTGATTTCTACACAACATATTTAAAAAGCGAAATCGGTGAGATCTCCCCTTTTCTAAATAATTGCTCAGATTTCTCTTAATACAACAAGAAAATAAAATGCTATTAAAAAAATTAATAAAAGATTAACAGAGTTACAAAAAATACATTTGTTAGAATGTAAAGAGTATAAAAAGAGGGTTAAAAAGCTCAATCTGATTAAATTTTCTTCAAATTGTTAATAATAAGAAATTAATATACAGCTATGCACGTAAAACTTTTCAATCAACTGAAATTGATTAGATTAGAACAACACCATTTGCACACACAAAAATCACAAAGAAAAATATATTGTAAAGGAAATAAATGTCTATTTACATTTTTACAAGTAATGATTTTTGTTTATTATATTTGTTACACTATACGTTATATACATACATATACACACACACACATAAATATATATATATATATATATATAACGTGCAATATGTAAACTGTTACGATAAATGTTATAATAATTTTTGTGAAATTAATTTTAGCTCAAGAGGATAAATATTGACTTAGGTTTAGATTCTTTAGCTTTCATTAAAATGTTCAACAACATATTATTTTTACTTATGACGTACCATGCTGGTGATTAAAAAATAAAGAATTGTGGCCAAAAAAAATATAAAATTCGTTGAAATATAAAGTGATTACGCGTCAATATTATTTGTAGAAAATCATAATTCAAATTACAACATTGAGCAAAATTTAATAGATGCACGCATCAGTCAGACTAATACAGCAGTATTCCTACTGTCAACAGTATTTTGTTATAATTATGCTAACAGAAAACATTTTCTAAAAAAGAAATCATAAATCGCTAGACTAAAATACGTGAGCTCATAGAAATTCTCGACATCTGTAAAGACAATCTATGTAGACATGCTTCAATCTCGAAAACTTCCGAGTCAGACGGCATTTAAAAAAAAAATGGGATTTTTCTTCATTTCCCCGAGCTTTATCACAAAATAAAGAATTCTTAGAAAAAAAAAACTGAGGAAAGACAACCAAGTATGAAAAAGCATAAACAAGCAAAAATAAGCGAGACATTGTTGAGTTTCTGTTCAAATATAAAATTATTATTAACATTTCTTACACATGTTCATTTCGATTGCACCGATTTTTCCCCAAAAAATTTCTTCCACCCCACGAGTAAACATCATAACTTCCAAAAACAAGCAACAATTCAACGACCCGAAAAATTGGAAAAAAAAGCAGAAAATGTAAAAATTCAAAATGCTTAATTGTTCACCATCACCAGACCAGGTTTGCGTCGTAAGAGCGACCCTAAAAAAATAGTAAATGTAGACAATTTTTTCATAAAATGCTTCGTTTTCAAGAAAATCAAATTTGAAAATTTATCATATACATATGTACCAAGACAATATTTAATGAAATATTTAAGTACTATTTCCCTGAAAATAAAACTTTAAAAGAAAAAAAATTCGACATTTTCACTTATATTTGCATGTTTCATAACCTCATTTCACGTTTAGAATTAGCTAAATTCAAATATAAATTCAATTTTCTCAAAAAAGATGTGATTAATTATATTATTCATATTTTCACGATAAGTTAATAGTATTGAAAATCTGTACTTTCAAACTATTTTTCATAATTTAAAATTAAAAAATAATAAATAAATAATAAATAAATAAATAATAAATAAAAACCAGGACATCAACATTTAAATCGTATGTAGCCAAATCATCAATATGTATGAAAATCTTCAAAAATTTTAATACAAATACAATATAATTGTATTATAGCAGACGGATGATCATCGAAAAAAAAATTTTTAGAAGTAACTGGATCAGTGTTGTGCGAACCGTCGTAGCGATAGGACGTAATAACGGGCTCCGCAAGTAAACACGGTGTACTAGTGTCACACATTTGAGTGTGCCGAGTATAAGAATAATGACTATGTATTCACTTATACACTCACGCAAATTTTAGAAAAGTGAGCAAAGAATGTTATACTACAACCGCATTAATACAGCAAAATAGTGGTGGTAAATCACCCTCAATAATGCTCCAAATCCAGACAGAAAGAGCTTCATCAGCCGAAGATTCCTTTGTCTCAACACAAAGAGGTGCTGCCAATGCAAACACAAATCTAGCTCAACACATGGACACCACCAGAGAAATATGGACTGGCAACAAGTTTCTAGACGAAATAATAAACGAAGGGAAGTGAATTACAATGATCATGTCTCAAAGCGAAAAAATATAGAAACTCTTAATAATGCACGATATAAATAGATTTTCTATTCTAAGTTCGAATATAACGAATCTTACTGTATAACTGGAAGAGCATATAAACAACACAGAAGACAAGGTAAAAAAACCTATCCATCAATGATAAACTGTATACAAACAACTATCTCTAAAGATGAATTTGTGTGCAAAACTTTCTCCAATAACTTAATAAAAGTCAATAAAATCGGCATCTTCTCAAGCAAGGTAATGTAGAATATTACACGTACCAATTGAGAGAGGAAAGAGCATATAGAGTGGTAATCAAAAACCTGCACGCTACCATTTCAACAAATGACATAAAAGACGAACTACAAAGTAGAGAATTCAAAATCCGTAATGTCGTAAATATTCGAAACTTGAAAACAAAACAATCATTGCCACTTTCCTTCATTGATCAAAAACCAGGCGAGATTTACAAACAACAAAGATTTACGAGTTAAAATCTCTATTAAGCATAAAAATCACAGTAGAACCCTCACGGAAAAAAGAAAAATCCCGCAATGCCATAGATGTCAGGAATATGGACACACAAAATCCTATTGCACAAAAGCTTATTCATGTGTAAAATGTGCTGATAATCATCCAACAGGAGAATGTACTAAAAATAAAGATCTTCCACCTAAATATACTCTATGCGGTGGTTCACGCCCTGCTAATTATAAGGGTTGCGACGTATACAAGAAGTTGCAAAGAACAAGGAGTAATCCAGTAAAAACAGAACGTCCATCACCGTAGCCAAAGAGCAAGGCAAAATGTAAATTATGCTCAAGCTACAAGAGGTATCTCATAACAAGCCAACGACATGAACAATAACGAGATAGAAAACAGCACTGGTACAATGTTTGTTCAATTTCTGGGTAAGTTCGAAGTCGTGTTTAACCAATTGATGAATCAAAACAACAATCGTCAATCTACTCACATCTCTCATTGGTAATAAAAATAAAAACATTTAAAATTAAGAATAGGTCTCTCGAACGCGAACTGCTTGGCGCAACACCGCCAGGAAATAGAGATTTCTTTCAACGAAAAAAACCTAGACATCCTCTTGGTGTCAGAAATCCATTTTACAGACAGGAACTATTTCAGCATTCATAAATATAAGACATATCACACTCAACACAACACTCAACCCAAATGCAACAACCCAGAAGGGATCGCTGTAATAATTAATGAAAAAATCCCATACTTTGAAATGGATAAATATGAAGAGGACTACCTGCAAGCAACAAGTATAAAAATAAAAGACTATAGCGGTTCCTTGACAATAACTGCTATATATTGTCCACGGCACTCTGTAAAAAAGGAACAATTTGAAAAATTCTTTGATTCCTTAGGGGATAGATTCATAGCAGGAGGGGACGACAATGCAAAACACCCGCATGGGAATCGAGACTTATCAACCCCAAAGGCGGAGAGCTACATAAGAATACAGTCATATAAGCACCGGTAAATCAACCTATTGGCCTACAGATACACCTAAAATCCCAGATCTATTAGATTTCTTCGTCACCAAGAGAGTCTCACTGAATAAAGTCAATGTTGACCCAAGCTTCGATCTTTCGTCCGACCACTCGCCAGTAAACTCTCGTATATTCGAAAAGGAGAGAAAACCTTCATTATATAATACAAAAACGGTCTGGGAAAAATTCAGGAAACTAATAGATGGAAATACATTTTTAAATATCTCGTTAAAAACTGAAGACGACATTGACGAAGCCACAGAATTGCTAATCACGAATATCCAACATGTTGCATGGGAATCTACACCAGAGATTAAAAAGAAAGCTGAAAATATATCTAACTGGCCTAAGCATATAAGAGAAAAATTCTGAGAAAAAGAAATGCTAGACATAAATGGCTAAACATAACGTCTTGACATCCGGAGGACAGAACCAAATTAAACAAAATAATAAAAGAGTTAAGAAAGCTCCTATATCGAATAAAAAATCAAAACGTATACGATTACATAAGGATGATTACTCTCTGTGGAAGGTAACAAAGAAGATAAAAAGACCGACAACACACATCGCTCCAGTCCGTCGAGAAAATAACACATGGGCTAGAAACGATAAGCAAAAAGCGGAGAGTTTTGCATTACACTTCCTCAAGGTATTTACTCCTAACACAAAAACAACAACCGACGTAAAGGATATCGATAAATGCACCGTTACAAATGTGTCAACCTATCGAGCACTTTAGCCTAAGAGAAGTAAGAAGAGAAATACAAAAACTCAATAGTAAGAAATCTCCAGGGTATGACCTAATAAATGCAAAGGTGTTAAAGAAATTACCCAAGAAGAGAGTAGTAACCATAACCAAATATACAATGCGATTATCAGAATGCAATACTTCTCTATACAATGGAAATACGTGAAAATCATACTTGTTGCAAAACCGGACAAATCTCCTAATGAATTGACATCCTACAGACCAATCTCCTTACTCCCTGTACTTTCAAAACTATTTAAGAAGCTACTGCTAAAACGGATAAAATCCTTTTTAACACGTTCGTCGCCACGTCACCCATATCTAGGTGAAGGATATGTCCAGATATGGGTGACGTTCTTCTTGGTCAAGTTATAGGATGTTTAATTGGATTTTTGAATAGGAATTTAATGGAATAAGCACTGGTAAATATAAAATATATAAAATAAAAATAAAAAATAAAAAATTTGCACATTATATTAATTTATATTTAAAATAAAATAAAACATTATATTACGTTGTAAAATATTTGTTAAAACAGTTCAAACACATTTGTGGTAGTTTTGGACAATTTTGACAATATGTTATAGTTTTTTTTACATTTTTTCTCGCTTCTTGGCGTTCAAGAAGTTGTCTCTTCTTTTGATAACATAGAACGCAGATCCTTCTAATAGACTTGCCCTGCTGATTCTTACGAATCTCTAAATGGCGAGACACTTTTTTCGTTTTCTTTCTTTCATTGTCGGGCCTAGTATTTTCCGAGTACAACAATTCTCTAACTAGAAGTTCCCATATCTTAGCTTCTGTGACTAGAAGGCTCATCACCTTTTCATCCAAAAATAATGAAAGAACTTCACCTGGGCTAATGTTGGAAGGCAGATCCATCAGAAGCCCACTTTTTCCGGTGAATATAAATGATTGTTAGTTGTTGGCGAACTCGTTCCACTGGATATTATCTAAAGAATCACCAGCATTGGTCAATTCCTCTTCTGCTATAGCAAGTTCTTCTAACATCTCCTCAAGGACTTCACTTGCATATGACTCCTCGTCATCCGAGTCTGAATTGTAAATCTCATTCTTGTAAAACTCACTATTTCTTGATCACTACTCTCCTCACTTTCAATTGTATTTTGACACTGTGCAACGAACATTTTGAGGATAAAAAATCACTGATGTGCTTGTCAGACAAAGTATGCTTTTTGACTGAATGAAGGTTCTGGGATAAATGCAGTGAGATCCCTCGCAGTCATCTTGTAGCGGCCTAGGATTCCTCAGATACGGGTTTCGAACACTCGACTAACACAAGCCGTAAGTAGCTGCGCGCCTAGCGTCGAAGTCCTACCGATCTTCGACGTTAAGCAGCAGAGTGTGCGGAACCCCGCTAGGATGGGTGATCAGACCAGCCTAGCAGGTTTAGTTACAATAATAGGCGTCTGGGGTAGGAGTCGCTGCCGTTAATCCCACTGGATGAGTCTAGGCAGTAACTCCGAGACGAAACGCAAACTCTCGCTTTCTCTCTTCCACTCACTACCTCAAATCCTTTCCATTAGTCCTTCCACACATCCTTCACAACTTGCGTTCCTTTACTCTTTCCGAAGAGCTTATCGCTTTCCCTATTTCTAAATGTTTTACTTTATAATGACACGAAGGTTCGAAAACTTTAGGTCACAGACCACGCAAGTGCCTACTCGAATTTCATCGTTGCTATTCCAGCTGATCGCTCTGTTTACATTCTGGCGCTCCGGAATAATATCATGCCACAACACCAGTTTCGCTTCAGAGAACAACACTCCACAATTCAATAAATCCACCGTGTAATAAACATAAGTGAAAAAAGTTTAGAAGAACGCAAGATATGCTTGTCAGCCTTTGTGGGCTAGGCACATGGGACTGCTGTACAAAATAAGACTTGCTCTTCCACATAACTTTTACCTATTATTAAGATCTTATTTGAACGAAAGGTACTTCTACGTAAGTGAATCAAAACACTATCCTATAAAAGCAGGAGTCCCACAAGGAAGTACACTAAGTTCGGTCTTGTACCAGATATTCACAGCTGACTTTCCCTGCAGTGAAAACGTTACTACAGCTACATACGCTGACAACAGCAATCTTGGCTTCGCACGATAATCCTATTAACGCAACAAACTTATTACAAACATCTCTGGATGAAATAGCAACTTAAGCCAAAAAGTGAAAAATCAAAATAAACTCCAACAAATCCACGCATGTAATCTTCACAAGATATGTCACGATTCCAGAAGTGAAGCTAAATAATGCCAAACTAAACACAAAGAATTGTGTGAAATATTTTAAATATTTAATTTAGGCATGCATTTAAATAAAAAGTTCATGGAAACATCATCATCAACAGCGAAAAGAAAACAAGCAGACCTAAAATGAAAAAGCCCTACTGGATCCTTGGACAGAACTCTCTATTAACTTTACAAAATAAACTTCTACTGTACAAGATCGCCATTATCCCGATTTGGTCATACGGGATTCAACTGTGGGATTGTGCTAAAAAATTAAACATCGATATTATACAAAGACTACAAGATAAGGTTCTCAGAATAATAACATCAGCTCCATGGTATGTTAACAATAAAACGCAAGGATCTCCGAGTGAAATATATACGTGAATTAGTACAACAAGTTGCTACATCTCATAAACAGAAGCTAGTCAATCATCCCAATGAGCTAGTTACTTCTCTCATCAATAATGAAGGGAAAATCAGAAGACATAAAAGAACGAAACCATTAAACCTCCCTAATTGCTAATTGATAATTGTTAATCGTATACACGCAATACTGAAGAAACATCACTGAATGATACTTCACAACATACCAGATTATATCAAATTTGCTCGTTGGCCTAAAAATGGCCAATTGTAGATGTATTATTATTATTAACAAAAAAAAAAATCACATTAAACTTACTTACGTTTCATACTTTTAAGAAATAATAATTTTCGACTCGCATTCTAAATGCATAAAGTGAACAATTTCAATCTATCATGGAACATCCAGTAAAAAAAGTTACATTTTACATTTAACGTTAGCTTACAACATTAACTTAACAAACTTTACATTCCCCACACACGTATAGTTCAATTACATCACACTCCAAACAAACTTTTTAATTGCACAGAGAATATAGTAACTTCGATGAGAATACGATAATATTCAATCATAAACAATTCAATCATAAACAAAAAAATTTCCAAAACCGCGCTGAAAATAATGATAAAGTACTAAATCATTTATCGCAAAAACGCAGAAGCATCTTTCTCTCCCACACGAAGGAAATGAACGTTTTTGGTTGCATGCGAAAATTATACAATAAATGATAATGAAACATTAAATCTGCATCATCACGTAATAATAAGTATATCTTTTTCTCTCATACTCATACTTTTGATCTGATCAAAAATGCGCTTGGACATTTTTGGCTCTCTGCAAAATCATAAGTTCTCTATAAAGCAGTATAATCTCTAAATAAATCTATTTCTGATTGCCTAAAAAAAAAAATTTCTTCAATCTCATTCCGGCAAACTTTACAAAAACACACTACAGAGCAAAGAAAAAAAACTCTCTTAGTATAATTCATATTTTAAAATAATATTCGATATCTACAGTCACACAATTTCTAATAGTCAAATTAATGACATTGTCTGCTCAATATAACATACAGCTACAAACATACATGGTGTCACACGACTTAAGAGGCAATTCTAATATAAAAATGACCAAAAAGAGATTGCCTAAAATAGAGATGATTGTGATTCAAAAATTAAGGGGGAAGAAACATTTTCTCGATATTTGATATCCGTAAATGTATCCGTAAAAAAGAGTTCTGTACCCGTCCGTGTCACTACGCAATGAGTCTACTTATACTTCTGATAGGTATTACTTATTAGGATATAAATAGATAAAAACAAATCCGTGGGACAAGACTCAAGCTGCTTGTAGCTGGCGTGCTAATGCAAATCGTTTTATAACAACCTTTTGCGAAGTAAACATCCTATTCGACGAAAGTGCTTTTTTCCTTCTCTTCCTTAAGTATTTGTACATTAAATAATTCTATTTTCCTGATCGAGTTTGCAGCACAATAACATCTTAATCCAGAAAATTACTAGTTCTACTGTAAGAGAGAAATCGCAGAGACTTCATTTTGAATATTAATAAAATGAAAATATCGAATTTAACCTTCTTATGATTGTATGTATGTACGCAAATTTTTATCAATCATTAAGATAAAGATATATTGCAGAAAGAATGAAAATTTTCTTGAAAAATTAAATTTTCAATCCAGCATGATCAGACAATCATATTGGGCTTTTTAATTGAAAAGAAAAAACAATTTATAACCAAATAAATTGTACTCGACATGAAAATCGTATAAATTTAGATAGAGATTCCTCTGTAATTCATTATCGGAATTTATTTTATCTTATATATAAAAAATATATAATATAAAATATATATAAAATCGGACGTTGCATCGTCCGATGATTATCACTTTTATTTAAGCAAAGTTATTACATTTAACGATAATAAGAAGTACATATGATATACTAATATTCCAAATGCTATAAAAAGAGAGAAATTGTCGAACTCACTGGAAAGTACGATTGAAAGATCAAATACATTTAAAAACATCTGATGAAAGAGATATATATTTAATAAAACAAATTGATTTAAAAGGCTTAAATTTAATAAAAAATAGCAATTAAATTTTGACCATGACTGCAACATCGCAACGTTTTGAGGAAAAAATATTACATGCACATTTTTGGAAAAAGGAAACAAAAACTATAGAAGTATTTCTTAATAAAGGAACTCTGTTATTGGATACAAACAGAATTTCACATTTACAACTTAAATATCTGTTTGAGGAGTGAAGGTTTTTTTTATAGATTCTTCAAAAAGAAATTTAAAAGCAATAGTATAATGATATATATTCTCCAATTCCCCCGTACATACGAGATAAAATTGAAACATATATTGTTCTAAAATTATTTTCAAAAAAAAGTAAATTACGAAAATTGGTATATTTATGAGAACTTCAAAAATATACCAATACTAATGAATGGATCTCTAAAGTGAATACACAAAATACTTTTTCTTAGTGTTACTTTTGTAAGTAGAAGAGCGAAGACTAAGCACTATAAAATTAGAATTTGACCTAACAGAAAAATTCTTTTAACAAAAGAATTTAAGAATCAGAAAAAAATGTATTTACCATCTTTACATACCAAATTTGGAATTACGAAGAATTTTGTAAAAACAATAAATAAAAATTGAACAAGATTTGAATATTTAAAAAAGATATTTTCAGAATTGTTAAAAACACAAGGAAGGAATTTCAAAATCGTAGAAAAGAATAAGAAAATTAATGCAAAACCTAAGCTTTGATAGAATATTAACAAAGTCAGAAGAAAAAGTGTAAGTGGTATTTAAAAATACGTGCAAAAATTTTTTGAGTACACAAAACTTTGAACTACACAAAAATAGTAGAAAATGTATTAAAAATATGAGGAGCTATCATATAAAATGTCACTAAAAATATAGCTTTGCACTTGGACTTTTTTCCGCAAAATCTTGGCGATAAAGTAAAACATTTCATCAAATATTATTGATAAAAATAACATTATATAAGAAAAAGTAATGTTATAAATGAAAAAACAGAAGAATAATATGGGATAATCTAAAAGATACAACGGAGAATATAATTGATAAAAAAATTGAATATTCGAAAAATACAAGACGTAGAAAAAAATTAAAATCTTCAAATGATACAAACATCGTGCTTATTAATTACTTAAAAAAGAAACAAATAATTTAACAAGAATCACCGAAAGCTAATTTTATTAAGTTTGTTTCTCGATTTACATGAATTATCAGAGAATGATATATAAAAATTTGAAATGCAGACAATGATGTGAACAGGTAATATTCTAACACTGCATACATATATGCTCTTTTTACATCCTCAGTTTCAAACGTATCACTATTCCTTCACCATCAACATAAAAGAATATCTCCTTTCATCCGTACTTTTATTTTTACATACATTTAACAATAATACATAAACGTAGATTAAAAAAATAGTCTTATTAATGACTAACTTGTTATCCTAATGTTATTAAAATCGTTTCTTTATACACTGTCACATGTATTTTGTTTTTGTATACTGGATTCCACTATTTCTACAAGTTTTTATATATTTCCTCTCGCATTTTATAGAATGAGTGAAATTTATTCTCTTGTGCTAATTCTTTTGCAGCAACAAATTCTGTCATCGATATCTTTTTATATAGAAGAACATATTCAGAATTTTCTTTTTTCTTCTTGACCCTTTTCTGCTTTGAATACAATTATATAGAATTAACATGTCCTTATTGTCACTCAAAATTAATGCAAAAGTTGCTGCATGCTTGGTGAATCTCGTGCGTAATGAGCAAAATTTCCGTCTCGTACTCTACGTGTACATTGTCCAACCTCCTGAATAATTCAATAATAGCTTAAGAAAAATACATGTATAAATAATGTTTTAAATACTGAGTACAATCTCAATATTAGCTACAAAAATATAAGATGTTCTGTAGTGGAAAAATGAGCAGAGTTGAATTCAGCACATTAAAATAAGCAAAAATGTTCATATAAACACACGTTCTGCTTGTTTTCGTTTTAGAGTTACAGTTCGTTTTGTTTTGTTACAATCAATTCTACCCGTAGGTTAATCCAACGGAGTTGGATATTGTCTGCATATCTGGAATCATTATATTACGCAATTTTTAAATATTAGGTATTGCATTATAAACGGAACAGAATACAAATTAGGTTCAGTGAAGGAAAATATTCAAAGCAATATTCATTATTGTGAATTAATAGTAGTAATTACCGCATATTAATACTAAAAATGCAATATTCCAACACTAAAATGGCTAACATATCTTATGTATGGACTAGCAAAATGCAATGCTGTTAAAAGCAAGACTTCTGTATGCAGAATGATTTCTCAATCACTCTTTGCTCGAGAGGAAAACCTTTGAAAAAATGTATGAACATTTTTAACAAACTGGTACTTTTAAGAAATGCAACAAACAATAATAATACTATTACTAGTGATAGAGATGTTAGACGGAAAAAAGTTTCGAAAAATATTTTTTCTAATTCTCTAGTATAAGAGAAACAAAAAAAGCAGGCATAAGACAGTGGTATAGAAAATTTTACACAAGCAGCAACTTCATCCTTACCACAAAGAATACAATGTTTATCCGAAAGCAATTATTATGAAAAGTTCTGTACAGGTGGTTAAATAGAACATGGTACTGTTTGCAAATAAGACTGGTTTTACGAGAAATAGCGCAATTAATTTTCGTAATACATATCAATGAGACGAGGAAAATCCGCATGATATTCAAATCAAACATCAGAAACAACAACAATCTATGAGCCAGTATTATTGATGATCATTTGATAGAATTATACCTTTTATCTTCACGATTAACAGGAGCTGCTTGTTCTAACTTCTTGAAAAAAGAATTAACTGAATTATTACATAAAGCCACTAAAGATTGTACTTCTTTCTAGAAAAATAATTTTCTTTCTTTCGCAAAAAAAAATTTTTTTTTTTGAGTCCTTAGCCACCATTTTTTAATAGGTAATTTATAAGATAGCTTTCAAACAATTGCATCCTTATATAAGACTGACAATATAAATCCTAATTCACTTCGATGGTTTTATCAACTACTGAAGTTTGTCTGCAAATCAACATCTCATTGCAAATGCTGTATCGATCATTAGCATTACACATTTCGAAATTACTCATTTATATCATTTAATGTTTCATAGAAAAATTCTTGCTTTCTGTTATTACTTTTGTTTATAGACGCGTCTATTTTGTTTTGCATTATCTAATTTCTTTATTAGTGGGTTTTATGAAATTATTTCTTTATTTTATTTGTACCACAAATAAAATAAGTAAACTGTAGTGGCATAAACGAACTTTACGAAATGTTTGTATCAGAATTTTCATCGTTATCAAATTTTTGTTTGAATTGTGATCCCAATTACACTTGTAAATTAGTATCAAATTGTGTTTGCATCCTCTTTTCTTATTAATCTTATTAATCTCAGTATTGTTTCTTTTAAATATATCAATAATTGTGTCGCTGTGTGATCTTGTAAATTAAAATCTGATCTATAATTAAATAATGATCTGTAAATCTTGTAAATTGATGCGCACATGTTGCACTTACATTGCATGAATCTCTACACGAGATAATCTTTGCATATATTGTAACAATATTTTTATTAGTAATATTACATTCTGGAAAGATTAACTTCTACGTACATTTCCAGTGTCTACAATGCTTGAAACCAACTGCGAAGGCAGAAATAATAACTAATAATAATCTATGGATATTAAAAAGGACTAGCGCATTCAAGAAGATAGCAGAAAACAGCAAGAAAATTGAGAGTAAAATTCTGAGGGAAAATTTGCTAAAGATACAAGCGACTGTTGTTTGCCTATTCTGGTAACTTGGCTGTGGAGATATGCAACAGAACAACTTAAGATAAACTGGCTATTTAACAGGATAAGGATATTGAACATTTCCCAATGAAATGGATCAACAATAAAAATGATCAAAAAAATCTATCGAAGATATAGCATAAAAAAACATAATACACGAAAATGATGCAGGATGAGAGAATAAGGCAAGGTGACACGAGTTGCTACGTACAGTCGGTCACAAAATGATTCGGTCAGTAATAAGTTTTAACTTCCAACTTTTATATTTTCAATAAATGTAGAAACAATAATAACAAAACAAAAATGTATTGCATTATATTACGTTACACTATATAGGTAACAATAGCAAAAAAACTGTACTATCATCAATTATCATTTTTTTTTTGTCTACATATTAATTTTTTGTGCCCTGGAATACTTTTTGCCGAAACGCTCCATGTGGACGGCGCGCTTAGCGATTGCAATCGCTGTGGACAAACAACTTTTTCACTAATGTGAATTCTGTTGATTGAATGTACCGGGGGTAACTAACAATAAGTTTCTATGGTAATTCTTTTACACCAAATTAAATAATGGATAAACATTATTTCTGAGCATTAATTATTTATCAAAAACAGCAAGATTTACAACATACCCCAATTTGAAAATAAGAAAACTAAACTCAATAAATATAACAAATAATAAACTTCAAATTCATATTATTAAACAACAAAATATTCATTTTTGAATCACTAGATTTATTAATAATTCATTTGTGTATGATAATACTTAAATCACGACTCTGCGAAAAAAAAATACCGATAGAAACAGTCTTTGTTTTGTTTATTACCGTTGCTAATGAATACACATATATTCATCTTATATAAAAATAATTATAATTATACTACATTTGAGATCGAAAAAATTATATATGTATCATAGTCCATGGTAATAACTTTTGCCAAACGCATATATGCGCCCATAGTCCACAGCAATAATTCTGTGGGTGGACGCATATATGCGTCCATAGGACTCAAAAGGAATAAAAGAAATAGAAAGAGATCCAAAAACCAGTGCACCGAAAATTGCTCTAATGTTACAAGAAGAACGAGACATAACAGTTCATTCAAAAAATATTCGTAAAATACTGAAATCGAAGATATACAATTATTTTTCATGTAATTGTATTTGTTAACTATAAATATATAAACTTCAAATATGATCTCGGTTATCATTTTTATATATTTAAAAAAAAAAGTACCTCTTAATCTGATAAAACATAAATATGTGTACATGTATATATATGTTTTTTTGCATACACATGTACATCCATACATCTCTATCCCATATACTCCAACTCACGTCTTTTTCAACTTACGCCGTCCATCAAACTGGAAATGGAACATAATTCAAGTTTTCTTATATAATTAATAAGAGACGAAATATTTCAGATAACAGTTCTTAATGACCCACACTATATATTACTACATAATAGTAATATTAAATATAATAATTTAAATTTTTTTAAATTTATCATTAGATTTAAAAAAATTAGAAAATTACTTAGGACATCGTATTAAAAGTGTTACAATATAGTAAATCTTATATAACACTGTACATGATTGCAATAATAATATAACACTGAAAAGTGCGCCAAATCCTATAACATAGTATTCGGACGACGCAATTTCTATATAATCATTCTTAACGAACATGAATGACCTTCATATACAATACGACTGTTTGTACAGTTATAATTAATATAGTAGTATATATCATACTTGCAATTATTATTAATTATGAACTAGTGTTGAGTACATTCAGTCCATCAAAAGGAAAAGAATTAAACCAAGAGTGATTCCAAATAACAAATGTACTTCACTCATCAAATAATACTTTAATACATTAAACATATTGTGTTTCTCTCTTCCATATTATTTATTATATATTTATTTATTTATATATTTTGTGAAAATTATTTATTTATATATATATAAATAAATAATATATATATATTATTAATATAATAATATATAATATATATATATTATTTATTTATATATTTTATGAAAAGATATCTGTATTTTCGAACGATTTTCTTATAATATGATTGATATAATACGGAACTATTCTCCTAATTCCTATTCTAAATTTTTTGCAACACAATTTCAGTATAATAAGGAATTAATCGTGTTATATGAAGGTTTACTATACTAGGCATCAAGTTCCAACATGGTATACTGTTGTTAAATATTACATGGTATGTAATATATTATTATTCACCTTTATTACTCATCTTTAAGGATATCGAATGTAGGATCACTCATGCAGTCAATTGTAAATTTATCTCGCTGCATTTACTTACTAAAAAATATGCAAACAATTGATTATTCAATTTTAAAACTAAAAAATCGTTGCTATAGATTAAAATAATTATTGTAAAATCAATATATTATATCTACATTGACTATTAATACGTATCTGACAAATTTCATTATAGATTTATTATAGATTTCAATAACTAATGATTTACACTTAAATCAACATTTTATCATTTAATAACATATCTATTAGATCAAATCTGCAAAATATCAAAAAATACATGAATTATATTGTTATAAAAAAATTTAAACAAACACGAATAATACAAATGAAATAAGATAGAGAATGCATATTACTTCATTTCAAGGTAATATAATTTCATTTACATGCAGTATATACAGCAAAATCATTACTGAGTGAAAAAAAATATATAAATAAGTAAATAAATCATTACTTGTGAGTCTTAAAGAAATCTTATGCTAGGTGTCCACTGGAGAGTAAAACTGTCGCAAGTTGCTCTCGAGAGTACTTCTCACAAATGGATACTGTTCTGAGAGTTACTATCCGAGAGCATTGCTCAACTGTCTAAGTCGACGTGTCGCAACCTACTCGCAAATGGACACAGTATTATACTGCTCTCGGAGAGTTGCTCTCAGAATTCGAAGTTCTGAGAATACTCTCGTGCGAGTAGAAATTGTTCAGTCTCACTGAACACAGCGAGAGCCAAACTATAATGCGAAAAATATCGAGCCAAGAATAAAAACTTTCAAACTGACCGTACTTTCATGTCTTCCTTTCTATTTCATTGTTCTCGACATGAACAAATAAAAAACATATTGCGAGGGACGCATCCTAAGACCATTGTAAAATTGTAAAAGGAAATTGTAAAAGGACCGACCTCGCTCATATAATAATTTGAATATTATATATAAATATTATATAATATAATTATTATATAATAATTTTTCTTTTTATGTTGATTCTTCTTTTTTCTTAAAATATTAAGGGCAACTATGAGGACACACATTTTTTGCACCTCCATGATAACGATGTCACTCTCGTTCACACTCGTGTTTCGAACACCACAGTGGGACCAGAGACAGTAGGACCAGAGACAATGAACTCTCAAATGGATACGGTTTTGAGAGTTCTATCGGATAGTAGGCTCTCGAAGAGTATTTTGGTCTCTCTCGAAGAGAGAGCTGCTCTCGCGAGAAACTCTCAAATGGACACCTAGCATTACTCTCCTTAATTATCTTGAGTCTATTTGAATTAAATAAACGTACTTTTTAAAAAAAAACATGATTTTAAAAAATCTTAAAAAAAATGAGAGTTATTTCTCTAAACATTTAAAAGATAACAATAATGTCAATTTAGTATTTTAATAAAATAAAATATAAGGAAAAGATATTTTGGGACAAAAGATCTATGTTTCTTAGAGAAAAAAACAGATACTAAAAACAAAATATAATGTAGAACTTTAAAACATGTTTATGAAAGAAATAAATACAATTAGTGTATAAATAACCCTGAATCAAGAAGCAAAACTCCTTAGAAGCAAACATTATCTTCAGTATATATTTATGTTTACCTATGCGTTTAATAATCAATTTGAAACAACCATTTTGAGAAAATGCATAATTAACGCAATATAAGTATCAAGACTTTTATCATGATTTTATGAAAAAAATAGTACTAAATCATATTAATCTTAAAAGGATAAAATAAACATGATTTTTTGTCATTATTTTTTAGACATTAGTAATTCAAAATAAACATCTTTTTACAAAATAAAATAAAATACTACTAATAAAAAAAATAAATTATTAAATAAATTATTTATTTCGAGATCAAAAATCATTTCTGCTCATTGGATAAATCGTTAGTAACAATACACTCAAAAGTCATGAAAAACTTTCTTGATAAATTTGATAAACTTTGTATATATGTATGTATAAAATATATTTATAAAGATTATGCATAAAATATATGTATGTATAAAAATATATTTATAAAGATTAATCAGATTTTATTGCTTGCATAACATTGAATATAGCACTGTTAATATCCAGATGACTGACACAACCTGTAGATTAGACGTACGTCATGACTTAAATCATAATGCAAGGGATTAATAAAAATTAATCGTATTGATCTTAAAAAAAAATTCATGATCATTTTCATATCTCAGAAAATATAAAAATGAAAAATAAAACCAAAAATATCTAACTATTGGAGATGAAACGTAAATATATTTTCTTGCACAATTAATAAAAAACGAATTATTTTGGATAACAATTTTTAATGATTCACCCTATATATATTATTATTATAATAATAATACTTTTATATAATACTACTATAATAGTAATGTTAAACTTATGTATTAAATTTAAAAAAATTAGAAAGTTATTTAGAATAGAATATTAAAAATGTAATATAAATACAGTAAGGTCACGTCTGTATAACACTTCTGTATAACTTTCGTATAATTTCAATATACGGTTTCGATATAACATGGTGCGAAACAACTCATACAACACGAATAACGCTATTTTCATGTAACCATTTCTTAATAAACATAGACAGCCTTTGTGTTCAGCACGAATGTTTATATGGTTACAACTAATGTTAATAATAAAGTTAATAAGAAAGTAAATATTTACAAGTGACAAGAAGTCCGTTAAAAACAGAAGAATTAAACTAACAGTGATAATTTCAGATGACAGTAACGATAACAATTAATAAGTTCATTGTATTTTTGATTCTTTAAATGGTACGTATGTATCGAATATATATGTATATCATCAATACCTAACGCTAAAAATATTGTTTCCTTCTCGTATACATTCGATATTATTTATTTACTTATTTTAGAAAAATCTATAATAATTTTAGAATTATAGAAAAATCTCCATTTTCATGCGACTTTCTACCTTATAATATAATTCCTATATAACACGCATTTCCCTGATTCCTATTATTTCTAATTGTAAGTTTTCTTCAACACAATTTCGATACAACAGGGAATAAATTGACCATATTAATTTACTATTGTTAATTTTAATTAGATTTACTGTATTATATAAAAATTATAGGAAGCATTAAGTCTCAACATAGTAAATGTACTATGATACTATATATTGTAGATACTATATTATTATTATTAATTGTATTAGTAAAGTATTACCAAAATATTTTATTTTATTTGTTACAAATTTACATTCATACATTTCATGTATATATTTTGTAACAAATAAAAAATTTCATTGTGACAAGTATATGTAATGACATTGTCAAAAATATGCATGTGTGTGAATGTATTGGCTTTAAGTGTGTAGATGGGAGAGTAGTGTGGTATAGATGTGTGACATGTATATGTGTGTCGTGTCTGGTGTGTTGTGTTTTGTTTTCTGGACGGTGCTAGGGAAGATTTATTCGTCGAAAAGGAATCATGATGTAAGGATCTGAGAAAAGAGAACAGCGAGTTCGGACTAGGAAAGAGAGTATGTGAATGAGAGTGTGAAGAATCTAAAGCTTTACTGTTTTGTATCTAATTGTGTTTGTTCAATATATTCTTTTAATATTATTTCATCCCTTATTCCACTCACATGTTGTAGGTACAATAAAATTTTTTAAATTAATATATGACAAATAATAATTCTGTAATCACTAATGATTCTTCTTTAGCTATTATATATTAGTTTTCTAATACTCGCAAAAATTTTCCAACTAAATTTCTACAATAAATAAAATTATAATCATTGTGCAGCAATAAAATATAAAAAATTTACCTAAAATTTAAATATGTAAATAAGATGATAGTTGTAAAATACATAATGACATGTACAATTCTTTGATCTATAAATTTTCAATTATTTCATTATATACTTTCTTTACACCAAATTCTTAAGAATCAAAAATGAATATATCTATTTTATAAGAATTATTTCTGGAATTATTTTGCCATATTTTATAATAATTATGAATTTCTGCAAGTATTATCTTATTTAATACTGATAAATATTTATTTTTATTTTACTTGTCCATGAGCAGGATTAACATTAGTTTATCCATAATCTAATGTTGGCTGACCATTTCTATAGTCAATTATTAGTCAAGTTTACTTCGCTGCATCCGGCTATTAAAAAATATAAAAAAACAATTATTGATTATAGGTCCATTTTTAAAAGTGAAAAATCCTTGCTTAGAATGATTAAAATGATTATTGTAAAATTAATATTTTATACCTATAGTCAGTATTAATTGTTATGTATCTGACAAATTTCGTAATTAATAATTTACATTTACATGTATCTATAATTATCTACATATAAATTTCATGTATCTACACATATATTTACACACATATATTTACATGTATCTCCATATAAATTTCAATAATTAATAAATTACATTTACAAAATATCAAGACAGTTCACATTATTCAACAGAAAAATAGATAAATAAACTTATTTCCTTACATAGCTAGTATAATATTAAATTATTGAAATTGAATTGAATTATAGTAGAGTTTTTAAATTTAAAACTAACATTTCATCATTTAATAACGTGTCTATTGGATCAAACTTACAAATTTTTAAAAATTCTTTATACGAATTACGAACAATTTATAAATTTAAATACAAATTCGTAAATACGATATTATTTAATATACAATACATAATATAAAAAATTATAAATGCAGTACACAAATTCTTTACATGAATAAATAATTTATAAACCATATTATTACCAATTTAAATATACAAGTGATAGTAAATAATACAAATGAAATAAGATAGAAAATGTTTATGAAATAAAATAAATAAAATTTATTGCTTCATTTCAAGGTGGTACAGATCCAAACAAAATGATAGCACACGATGAATTGCAGCATTATCATGCTGGAAATGAATCCATTTTTTGTTACGTGTTGTATCGATAATTATTGCGATTCACCATGTACAAGTTATACAAACGTATTTTGAACAAGAAAATATATCTCTCCTATCATGGCCTGCATGCTCTCCTGATTTAAACATTATAGAGAATTGTTGGAGAAAGCTTGCACGAGCAATTTACAAAAATGAAAGACAATATTATAACACAGAGGAGAAAATCCATTATCGCAGAATAGAACAATTTATCGCAAAATACAATCCAATGTTTGCATAAATCATTACCAAAGCGAATGATTGAGAACAAAGATTGATATACACATAAACATGTAAGTTTCCTTTTTACATTGATTATACATATAAATTTTATGAGTGTGCTATCATTTCCAAATTTACCTGTTTATGTTGTTTACAGTGGAAGTCAAGGAGAACGATCTGATTTCAGACCAAATTCCTTCCTTCTGCATTGTGACATTTATGTACTACTTTCCGAAAATAAAAAAATTTAGCTATTTCAGAAAAATTAAAGATAGCACATTGTTGCTATTATTTTGTCTGGGTCTGTTTAATTTTATTTACCTGCAATAGAAACATCAAAATCATTTAGTTAATTAAAGAAATATTATTTTTGATGACTTTGAGTCTATCTCTGAATTAAATAAACATCTTTAAAAAAAAATTTATTTTCCTAAACACTCAAAAGATGTAACAATAATATCACTTTACTACTTTATTGTAACAAAATAAAATATAAGAAAAAGTTTCATAACAAAAGTATGTTCCTTAGAGAAAGAAAATAGTACAAAAAATAACATATATGAAAATATAAAAGTTCAAAATATGTTTATAAAAGAAATAAATACAATTAATCTTTAAATAATTCTAAATCAAGGAGCAAAGTATCTTGAGTATATATTTATATTTATATTTATATATTTGAATACACATATTATATAAATACAAATAAATATGTTTACTAGTGAAGAAGATTATTGAATGTTATGAATCTTTTGAGCAAACGCATAATTATTGTAGGAATAATTATATTTTTACAAAAGAAATTGCATTAACCTCATTAATCTTAAAAAATAAAATAAACATAGCATTATGCATCAATTTTCTACAAAACTATGATGTTACTTCATTATTCTTAAGTTTAAAATATTTTTGGAATATTATACTCTTGCAAAAGCCTTTTCAAAAATGTTTATATAAGTAAAACTAATAACTATGGAATAGAGACCATTTATTTAATTAATTACTGAATCCTTTATGATTCATGAAACATTTACATTTTCTGATATCTAATAGCCTCGTAATTTAAGATTTTTTAGTATTTTGCTTAATCTCTTTTTTTAAGTGTAAAATTCCAATATCTTAAGTCATAATTTTATTATTCTATTTTGATAAGTATACAATATTATATACAGTGACTTTTTAGTATTAAATTCTAAAATTATATAGAATAACGATTCATTATTATCACAAAATGATAGCAAATAAAAATCTTCTTTAAATTTCTTTCAAACATTTTGATTATATGAAATATAAAAAAGATTCATATTTATATGTAAAAATTGAAAAACAATGTACTAAAATGAAATAAAATATGATAAATATAAAAATTAAAATTATTTATAATTTTAGAAAAATACGATGCAACACAAAGTACAAAGTAAAAGTATAATAAAAAAAGTTAAAATAAACTTACTTTCTCCGTCTTCTGTTCTTAGACTTTTTAATATAAGAAACTGTTTTCATATTTTAGATACACATTCCATATGTTAATAAAAGATCAATAACTAATTAATAATAAACAAAAAATCTTTCTGTAAACTATAGCACGTGGAACTGAAAATGACGAAAGGTTAAGATATTTTCTTCGGAACACGTACATATTTAAAAACATTATTCGAAAGCAATAGCGATACAAATGTAATGTAACACTGAAATTTAGAAATGCTATGAATTTTATATCTCTACTTATGAAATTTGAAAAACGTCTAAGGAAATTACACAATTGCATGCTCTCAAACCGGATAAATACCACAGTAAATGTACCATAGACAACGTATATCGATAGATGCAATACATTTTTTTCTCCTATTTCTAATTTCATGTCACATCCTGTCGTATCGATATAGGGTTTACACTGCAGCGCTGATAATGAAAGAATTAAAATCAAGAAATATGGACAATGATGCAACGTCTGTTTCAAAAATTATTTCTTGAATTGAACATGGTCACATGATAAAAATTTTAAATAGATATAAATAGTAAAATATATAGTAAATTTTTCATTTAAATTTTCACCATTCTTTTAAATCATACTTTCTTTATTGACGTTTCTATTTAATAATTTATCTATTAATAATAAATATTATTATTTATTATTATTAAATTTATAAGTAAAAGCTACCTTTTTTTCTCCAATTATCTTTTTCGTTATTATTTACTAATAGAATCATATAATATAATTTTATTGTTATACTATTTGTTTCTTTTATATGTTTGATATTTCATACATATTGCATGTTACAATCAGAAATTTTAATACTTGTATTTTTTTCTTTTTATTGGGTAATTAATAACTTTTGTAATAATTTATGCTACTATGTCCGGAAAAGAATGTTAAAAGAGATTTGGAAATGTTTTATGCATTGAGTCTTCGCAATTTTTTTAATAGATATCGTTAAGAAATCTTAAGATTTGTAATAAGTAGAGTCTGTAAAAAATTATTATTTCGTTCAGGCGAGAATCTTTGTAGATTCAATAGAAAGAGAATATGCATCTTTCTCGTATTGAAAACTGAGGAATATATTTTTTTCCTACAACACTCACCGCCCCTTTTCTCTTATTAACTTTAAATAATTTCATATCTGGGTATACTATAACGAAAGTTCTTAGATTTTTATTAGATTAAATTAAATCATATTTAATTTATTAGAATTTTTTTAAATTAATTTTATAACTAGATGAAACATATTTAAATTAAAACAGATGGAAAGTATATAAAATTAGTTAATCCGCTAGAAAATATTGTTTTTATATCCTAGTAACAAGTAATTAAGCGTGACATTGAAAAGCAAAAGATAATTTTTTAGTAAGCATATTTCATTTTTCTCTTTCATGACAGTATATAATGTAGAAACAAGTATGAAATATCGTATTATATAGAGATAATTAGATTTTTATGTAAATCTGTATTTTTGAGAATATACTTAAAAAAATTGAACCTTGATTGAAAAAATTATTTTATGTATTAAATATAAAAAGCACTATATTTTGGATATATATATAATTATTTATATTACCTTCTTCTTCTTTGTTTTTGCTTTACGTCTCATCGATAGTGAGGTCATTAGCGATGACGATGGTTTTAGATATGTGAGTAGTAATTTGTATTTCTGAGATATTTTAAAATTCTGTACGTCATTTTGCGAGGTCAGGTTTATGTTTGAATTAATTCCGTGTCTCTGTCTTTGAGTTTCTGTGGTGTGGCATTCGTGCAGAATGTGGGTGACTGTCAACGGGTAGTTATTGCAATGGTTGCAGGTGAGTGATGTAGTTCTTTTAATTTTGTGTTCGTGTATCAGCAACCAATTCTTAGGCGTGTGATGTTTATTCCTTCTTTCCTGTTACTAATATTTGGTGTTTGTTGTTGAAAGTCTCGGATACTTTTATGTAGTTGAGTTGGATCTAATTGTGATCCATGTTTTGTTCCATTCATTTTTTATTACTCTTTTGCAGTGGATTATTTGGTCTTCACTGGGGATTAGAAGGTGGTTGCGTTTGTTAGTAGGTGAGGAAACTGTGGCTTCTTTCGCTAGTGCGTCGGCCTTTACATTTCCTTCTATTCCTTGATGAGCTGGAATCCAGCTGACTATAGCTTTTGTATTGTGGTTTAGTTCTTGAATAATTATTATTAATTGGTTATCATGGTCATATGATTTCGTTAAGGATTTTGTAATGCTCATAGAGTCGGTGTATATGACGACCTGGGCTTCGTTATTTGAGTGCGCATATTGTAAGGCTTCAAGAATGGCATAAGTTTCGGCTGTGAAGATGGATGATGAAGAAAGGAGGTTTTGTGTTTTTTTGGATTTTTCTGTAATGATGGCGTATCCGGCTCCAGAGTCCGTTCTTGACCCGTCAGTGTAAATCTTGCTGTGGTGGGCGTAGCTGTTATTTAATTCCAGAAATCGGGCCCTGTGGTCAATTGGATCGAGGATCTTTTTGGAGAGTTCGACAAGACTGATGTTTATCGGGAATGCTTCTAGGATTCGTAGAATGCTTCGAGGAATTTGTGGTGGTTTACGTTCGATGGTGAATTCTGAATGTGGTGGTTTGGAGAATTTTGATAAGTTTGATATGGAAAGGGAAGGAAGTTTTGAGTTTATTGTTGACATTAAAATTTCTCCAATAGAGTAGAGTCTTATAAATATCGGGTGATGGTAGTTCTCCGCCTTTGCTATTAATTACCGAGGTAAAATTTCGGTAGTTTTACCGTTACAAAAAAGTTACAAAATAGTTACAAAAAAAAATAAATTGATACTCTTGTCCTTAGCGATATATTTCGGCATTCTCTTTCTTTCAATATTATCAAAGATATAAAACATAGATTTACACTACTATTTCATGCAATAAAAGTTATTTTTCACATGCAACGAATGCCAGATTATTTTGACCCGACCGGATTTCTGCGTTTTCCTGGCATAAAAAATATAAGAAGCACATAAAAATTTCGACTTTTATAAAAAATTCGCGTAGTTTACCAACGATTCGGGCTTGTTTTAGCCCGTAATGATTTATTAAACAAATTTCCAATCCCCAAAAAAATAATTTGCGCCACCATTTCAGGGACTTCCTCATAAAGCAATACGTTGAACAATACTGATCTGCCAGATCAACGTTGAATTTCGTCTTGGACTGTATCAAAACAAAATTCGTCTTCACTAGAACTGAGTTCACTTGTGAAATCCATTTTTGTCGGGGTTTAAACAAAATCACTCTATACAAATTCTTCTGATGCTTTCGCCACGATCGCCAAGTCTCAATTAATGTCAGAGCCATTGTCAGAGCCACAGTTTTAGAAGAATCTTTCATTAATTTTATCTTATCTCTGTTACGATGTGTCATTTCACACTTCGTATGAAAGAACACTAACAACTAAGGAACCTTTCCAAGAACTAATAGTGCGTTCCTATCGGTTGGAGGCAACGAAATCTAACATAAACACCGACTTTCATTCGCCACTCGTTCTGCCACGCGAAACGCCGTGGCGACCAAGAGTCGCCTCTCGTCGGCAAAGGGTTAATATTTTGTCGGTCCGCCGTGAGCACTTATTATGGCTTGCAAACGTCGTTGCGTGCTGTCAACCAAATTTTCAGTAATTTCTATATTATTACGAACTTCCAAAATTTTTGTTTTTAATCCTTCCTTGGAATTAATGTTCTATTTACTAAGTTGTCTGCCAAATTCTGCCCACAAGTGCTCCATGGGGTTAATATCCGGACTTTGTGTCACTTTATTATCAATTTTCCATCAGTGATGCTAGTTTCAGACTTTTTTGAACACATTATTAATAAAATTTTACAATCTTATTAACTGGCTGTATTGAACAGGGGAAGTGTGTAACGCCAACTGAAAGAACCAATGTTCAATTCGTACATTTTTGTAGCGTCCGTTTAGTCGATGTTGGCAAGAAATCTTTCATAAGTATCGTTTACGTTATCAAAGACACTTTGATAAGACTATCAAAATTTAACACGTATAGCCATGATACTTGTATGTTATTGCAAAAATAAAAATGTTCTAATTCGTAATGGCACTCGCATTTTTTACGCGTCAAACTTTTCATTTTAGAGCGTTCGAATACTTTCGTAACTTACTGCATGTATAACATCCATCTTCGGACAATAGCAGCCAGCCGGGAACACCATGTAATTTTTATCTAATTTTTATACCTCTTTCTGTCTTTCGTTGTCTTTTGTACGTTAGATATCATAAATTATCTTCCGAACGATTAAATTCTCGAATTCAGCAAACATCTCGAAGGAAAATATCCTTATTTTACACTAGGAATCAGCTAATTGGGCTGTAATTCTGAAAGGCCCAGAGATGGATTGCGTGAAATTTAGAGAGACAAATATAAAATTTTAGTTTCGGCTAGTTTTTGAGATATTAGAGAATTTAAAAATTAAATTCTGCGTATATAAACATTACTAATGTATAAACTATGTAATGGTAGAAATTCGAAAAATCCTAACATTTCGTCGTCTAATTCTAGTGATTAAAGTTCAATAGAATGTCGAAAAAGTTACAACAACATAAGGAATAATTATAAAATCGTGTATTTAAAAGAATTGTGGATTATCCAAATCGTTCGAGAGCTCATATTGAATTGTTTGTCCAGCCTCCTTTGTTGATCATCGTTCTTTGCTATAAGACTGTAGTCTTATCTCTTCTAGCAGTCCTCAGCGTTTATGTTTATGTTTATACTTCTCCTATCAGGTAGATTCTATATAACATATATACATACTATCGAATTTCTTTACAGTGTTTTATGATATCATTGAAAGAAAACAAAATTTTGAATTTTCTATAATGGATTTTCAATCATAAGGAAATTCTCAATATTTTTAAACACGTTTGTATTTTAACAAATTTCAAGAATAGAAATTTTTTCGATTTCTCACTTGCCTCATAATGTAAAAATATCTTCAAAAAAACAAGGGTTCAGGATAATCAAAGCAAAAGCTTTATATATTAAAAAGAATTCAAGTAAACAGAATGTTACATGATTTTTTACAAATTTCATAATAAGATATAAATTTTTGAAATAGTGCAACTATTTGACATTTTGGAGTTGAATCTAACCGGATAATTTTGATCGAACTCGAGCAAATAACCAAAACTGTGTTCGAGAAAGTTTCTATGCGAGAATGCCCCATGGTCTGATCGCAGACTCGCTATAGAGTTTATGGTTTTCAAGTGACCTGAATCTCTAGTAGTTTCAAGTTGCCTACCTAATCCCTTAACCGTCTGACTGATCTTTGTTCTATACCTAACAAGGTTCGTGGCTTAAATCAAGGCATTAACTTTCCCGAATATAAGTAAAATATTTGGATAAAGTCGCATTAAAACAACGACAAATATCTTGTGCTGTACACCCTACCCTGGAGTAAGAAATTTGCCGAAGTTGATAGAAAAGGAAACAAGGGAGCTTTCCCTGCTTTTCATTGGCTTGGAAATTAGAATTTTTTTGATTTCGAGACTGTCCAGTCCAGCTCTCGCGTTCCAAGCTCTCGCGAAGGGAAACGTTTGACTACTAATTCATCTCTTGCAATCCACCGAGGAGAGCATTCAAACAGCCTAACTCGTCTCTCACAATCTAATCTTACGATCGAAGGGAAATACTCCTTTGATAGTCAGGCGCGCGAAAAACAGACAGTCCACTGCAATCAACCAATTAACATAGACTTCGTTCAGTTTAAATCGCGCGCGAAGACAAGATCGTGCAGCGTATTTCGCTAGTTCCATTATTTCATGGACAGAACCAATCGGTGGAATAGTAACAAAAATGTGGTAACCATGTCAAATTTTTAGATTTGACAACTTGCTTTCTTCAAGAAATCCTACACTGTTCCTTTGACTCGCTTTTCTTTTGTGTTTCTGCATGATGACAATAGTGATAAAGGCAATCGAAAAGAGAGTGAGAATGAGCAATACTCAGTATATTTTGAATTCGTATAAAATTTCAATAAGGTATGTTAAAATATATCATTAAATTTTTGATAAAATTGTAAAGAAATTTCGTAGTATACTCCGTAGTATATTACTACGTGGTAGAAGAGGCACACACACATGTTGAGGACTACGGTTCCTAGAAGAGATAAAGGCTGCTGCCTTGATAAAACAATGATCAGCAGGAGGAATTGAATGGGAAATTCGATACGAGTTCTCAAACGATTTGGATGAACAGCAACTCTTTCTCATATATGTCAATTATGTAATTTATTTTACAAAATTATTTTGCAAATTTGTTTTATATTTTATATTAATTCTCGCACAATGAATGCCTGATTATTGCATTCGCTTGACTGCAGTAGATATCCGTACTGTTTTAATATAAAATTCAACGTCTTTAATAAATAATTCGTTTCAAAAGAAACTTCTCTAGATTAAATGATTGAAACGAAATGATTATTCAAATGATTAAATTTTAATTTTTATGCTCCATAAGAATATCTACAAAGATATGAGTCCATTATTTTCACTTTAAAACCATCCTAACAATTTTTCCACTTTTAATAAATGTGCAACGCTTTTTAAAATAGTGCAACTTTATCTTGAACATTTTCTTCATAAAAACAAAAATACAGTAAATATATTTTTATTTAAAAGCCACATTCTGTATAAAATTTGAAGCATTTTAAGAAATATGAATTTCTTTTTGACATTATGCTTTAATTATTTTTTATTCAGAATAGCACGTAGAAAAAATTTAACCGTAGAGATCCATTGGAAAAAATACACTTTTGTGAAAAATCACATTACACAATGGTAGAGCTTCTTAAATAATGTCTTGTTACTAAATTCACATTTATTTATTATGATTATTATATGTATATGTATATGTGTATATATATTACTCGTATATAAAATGTCACCGGATTCAACTCAAAAAATAATTTTCGATGAGGAAACGGCAATACTGTCAATGTAATGCAGTACTTGCCTAAGTCGATATGACAGCATGTGACACGAAAATGGTAAAACCTGGAACACGAAAAAGCATTGAATATCCAGTCTATGATAGTTACTCAATGCCCTGAGTCACGAAGTTCTATTTAATGTCCAGTCTATTCTATTAATCAGTGATGAGACTTAGAAAATTTGATAAATTATTCTTTTATTCCTCAAATAAAAATTTATGAAATTTTTTAAACAAAGTAAATATTGCTAGAATCAATTAAATTACAATAAAACAATTAATGTCTATTTTTTTCTTGTTATATTTTCCATAATATTTATAATGATAGATTTAAAAAATTTCTAGTACTACATATTCTTTTATAATTATTAAATTTTTTTTATAATTACTAAATTTCTTTTGTTTAGTTACAGAAAATTTGATACAGAACATAATACAAAAATTTATATCTAGATTATAAAAACTAATCATAAATCTTATAGACACTTGTAAAACATTTAAGTACAATAAGTAGAATATCAATAGAATATTAAACAAGTGAACTTCTTAAGATAATATTCAGTATGTTCTTGTTTGTTTTTTTTATCAATAATTTTAAAAATGCAAAACATTGATAATGCAAAGATAACTTTTTTCCAAAATATTTAAATTCTCTGCTTTCTTGTGAAATATAATCTTTCTTGTTTGTTTCAAACTATGTGATCATGAAAACGTGCATTTTTTTCATTATTTTCTAATCAATAATCTTGAGATATTGAGATATTGAGATAATCTCCAGATATTTTTTATGCGATTCATTAATTTAGAGAGACTAAAGGACACTGGAAACTTAATTTTTCATACTATCCATCTTTTACTGTACTCTAAACATTGAACTTTTTATTTGAAGATCTTCATTTGTTTTATATCTTTTCCCTGATAATATTTAACATGTATATTGGATACTAACATTTCAGCTAATAATTTCACAATGATATATGCTACTTTTAAAATTTCTTATAAAAATTTGTTGCTCTTCTATCATAGTTTGCTTTTGATTTAAAGGACTATGTAATACGAACAATGTAATCTACTTATATTTAAAATTGTTCATTTGCTTTAAAAGTCTTTCTTTGAAAAATATCGGAAAAATGTATATCATATGATTTTGGCAAAATGTTCTTAAAATTGAATTATAATTGAATTTTTTTAGTATTTATGAAAATTTTTATATTACTTTATATGTAATAAATATTTATCGTATCTTTTCTTTTAAATCATCTCTGAATTCATTTACCACATGATTTGTATGTTGTATAATGCATTGTATACACTAATGCATTTCTTTTTTTTTTTTTTTTGTAATGAATAAATGTGATGATTATTGTTAAGTGGCGCAAGTCAAAAACCATCTAGTGATGGTTTAACTGTGTTTATCTATTCGGGGAGGTCGTTTGATCAGTCCTCTTATTATAGTCTTCTCATTATAGTCTGCCTGGATAAGTCTTTGATAAGTCTATTTTGATGATCTAGATTTTTTGTTTTGTTTTGTTGCACATCGTTTTATTTTTCATCGGGAATACTTGTAGATCGTTGTGTAAAGTTTGATTGGAGACAAACCACGGTGTGTTTTTGATTTATCTGAGAATTTTTGACCTGAACGTCTATAGGATTTTTGTATTGGATGACTTCGTGTACCTCCATAATTCGATTCCATATATCCAAATTATTGTCTTATATAGTAGAAGTTTATTTTTTAATGACAGTTGATTTTTTTTCCTAGTAGCCAGTACATTTTCTTTAGTTTTAGTATCAATTGTTGCTTTTTGGCCATAATATGAGTTTTTCATGTCAGTTTTTGTTCGAGAGGAAGTCCAAGATACTTTATTTCACTTTTAATTGGAATTGGGAAGTTATTATTCGTGAACAGGTATCTTTCCTAAAGGTAAAAGTAATTTGGGTAGATTTGTCATTGTTGATTTTAACCAGGATTGTAGATCGTTTATATGTTGAAGTTTCGTAGACGTAATGTTTGTGCTTTTGTGGAATGGTAATACAGCAGTATCGTCTGCTAAAGTAACAATTGCAGTCTCTTCCGTTTTTGGAATATCAGCTGTATATAATAAAGTACAAAAAGGGGTCTAAAACACTTCCTTGGGACACTCTAGCCTTTATCTGGTGGTAGTTAGATTGTGCGTTGTTTTGTTTTACTTGAAAGAAACTGTCAGAAAGATATGATTTCAAGATGACGTAGTGAATCGGCAAATTCTTTTTCAGTTTGTATAACAGTCCATCGTGCCAGATCTTGTCAAAGGTCTATTGGATATCCAGAAAGGCAGCTGTTTTATCCTATGGCAATGTTGAATAGTGGAGTGTTTTTCCCTGAAACCAAACTGATGGTCAGGAATTATTTTTTTTAGTGATCTCTGTTTTCTTTCAGTCTTATGAAAAGTCTTTTAAACACTTCAGATAGCAGTAAAAGGAGACTTATTGGTCTGTATGTACTTCTCTTTTTGAGTATTATTTTCTAGCTAAATCAATGTATTTATATATTAACATATTAATATATTAATTATTAAAAGCATTAAATTAAAATACATTTTTTAATGAAAATTAATTTTATTTTAATTTAGTCATTTTTAAAATTATCTATATCTTAATCTATAAAAAAATTAGTTATAACTGCACAACAAATAGTAATATATCTGCATACTCATTAATAAATTTATAAACAAAAATTATAGTATTCCTTTTGTAGTATATTGAACGGCTTAACTATGTACTAAACAAGTAATAGCATTATTGTTAGACAATATTCAATTATAATTAAACATCTGTTTGCTCCTCATGATTTCATTTTGACCCAGAAAATTCTAATGATAACAATATCCTTTAATATCTAAGCTTATAAATGATGAATTTCTATAATCTTCAATATATATTATATTTAAACATATAAAAATATATAGACATTCATATCCACAAGGATACAAATCATACGTTACTGGCACAACATTCTATTTCTTTTTCGCTTTTAATATAAATATTTCTTTCTTTTAATTAGGATCTGATAAACATAAAAAAATATATAATTGTTTTATGCACAAAAATATAATCAGTAAAGATGTATTTTTCAAATTTCAAATAATTCTTACATACGATCAAAACCTATCAAAATATGTCAGAAATTTTTAATGTTTATACAAAAATACATTATTTGCTTTGTTTAGGTCAACAATATTATCATATTTTTCAATAAAATAAATAAATGATATTTCTTCTAAATTTTTACGGTAGATTAGCATAATTATGTTACAAAAATGTTTAAGTATAATTTTTAAAATTTTTAATTGATAGTAAAAATTATTACTAAAAATTAATACTAAGTGATATATGATATAAATACAATTTTTAGACATATTCCTAACAACATTTTGTAATACATAATATATATATGAAACTTATTTTTATTAAAACATAAAAACTTAAAATCTCTAAGTTAACTTCATGTTCGTATTTATTTCGTATTTAGTATAGTGAAACATATAGGTTATAAGAAAACATATATTAAGAAAAATTAATTTTCACATATTTCAAATATGAAAACTTTTCAAAAAATCGACTTATCGAAAATTAATTTTTGAATACTGACCATTGTCAGGCGCCTAGAAATTTATAGCTCTATCAATACTAATTTCTATTCTCTTTTTATTTTTATTAAAAATGAATAGTTTATTGTATTTTAATCAAAAGATCATATAAAAAATAAATATCATTTGATATGTTATATACATTACCTTCAATATTTAAATTTATTTATTCATTGTTTTTAATATTTTATTAAATATTTATCATGTATTAGTATCAACATATGTACAATGGCGGACAAAAGTATTCGTACAGCGAAGAAATAATAAAAAATGTCGTTAACTCGTAAATGTACTCGTATGTACCTCAATATAAACGTTGATCAGTTAAAATTATAATTATTTGTATGAATGAATGTATTTGCCATTCAAAAATTAATTGCAGTATAAAAACATTGATGATGAAAAATTTTAATAATTTTTTGCAAAATAGTTTTATTATTTTTGATAATTTATATGTTAAAATTAATATATAGGATGGAAAGAAAAGTTTGTCCGTGGAAAGAAAAGTTTATCCTAGATGAATTCGATTTGATGGAAATATACGTAAAGAACTTATTATAAAATTGAATTTCAAGATCAAAATATTTTTTTTTTTTTGTTTTGCATTGTATTCTACTCATCATAAAAGTAAAACTTTTCCAAGGAACCATAGATTGTAATCTAATAATTCTTTTGAAAAACTGTAAAAAGTTTCTTAATCATTTAATGCTGTGGACGCATGCGTGCTAACAGCGACTTTATGGTTTTGACTGTGGAGTCAATTTTGCGGCACATTCTTTATATGTATTTCATCAAATCGAAGAATGTAGGTGTAGAATTCATCTATAAAGTTTTCTTTCCACCTTGTACATATGTAGTCCATGTATTGATAAAACATGACTTTGTCAGGAATATACTAATTTTATAATAAATTTATTATTATGATCAATTTATTGCACTAAATAACTAATTCATTCTAATTAAATATAAAATTGAAGAAGTATTTCCAATTGAATAAATGTGACTATACTCAAATTGAATAAGTGTTTATAATTTAAATATTGAATAAATTTAATATAGTTTTAATTAATTATTTTTTAATTAATAACAAGCCAATAACATTTTTGCATTTTCATCAAAGCTGCTTCAAAGTGTTATCCAATTATTTTCTAATTATTACTTTATCTTTGATATTTGTTATCTTTTAGTGAAAAATTTGAAATTTTATATTTGAGTTTATTAAATTTTTCTTTTTATTTAAATTATGCTTTATTATATTATCTTATTCTATTGTTCTTTATATTTAATTTAATTAAGTTGTTATGTATTAACTACACAAACTCTATTAATTATTTTTGACATATAATAATAATATAAAAATATAAAAATATAAAACAAATATTTAACAAAAATATATCTTTCACCATATTGTTTTTAATCTTATTCTACATTTTTAAGTTTAATTTATAATCTATCTTATAATATTTTATATCTGTTATATTATAATTTATAGATAAAATTTTGCAAGCTATTAACTCTCAACTATTATAACTATATAAAAGTATGGATAATGTAAAACTGTTCAACAAGTATTGAAACAATTAATTCATTCTCTTATTCCCTATTATCTATACATTTGAGTTTCAATTTACCATATCATCTTTAGTTTTTTATATAATTTTGCTGCTTTCTAATTTTTTTACTTTCTTCATATTTTTTTTTTTTCTTTAAATTATTTCGGTATATTTCTTTATTTTCTTTCAGTATTTTTCTGTTTTTTCTTACATATTCGTTTACTGAAAGCTGCAATATTCCTTCTTGTTTGAGAATTACTTCTTCTGATGATCTTTTTATTTCATTTGCCTATTATCTTCATCTTTTTTTATATGTATTTTCATATATGTATTTCATTATGTTCATGTTTTCTATTCCAGTTCTCAACATTTGCAAGCAGTAGAGTTTGTTGTTTCCTTTCCTAGGAGACAATATTTCCTAGTAAATATTTTAGTAAATTACTCTAGTAAATTTTTCTAGTTCCCATTTTCCTAGTAAGTTCTTTTGGATCCATGTTATGTATCCACTTTAATATCTCATGATGACAACAACGTTGTTGTTTTATTAGTTACAAATTTATCAAATATTTCTAATACGAAATTTTAATTTAAACTTTTAATAAATTTAATTAATTTGTTTTATCAAAATAATGTCAAATTACACTTAATAATATAAAAATATTCTATTCTATTTTGAGAAAAAATAAATTATACATTATAAATATAAGAAATTTATAAATATTAGAAATTCTGTAAATTTAGTAATTATTATTAATAATTTTATTTTTATAAAATTAAATTTTTGTCAAAAATTAAAAAAAGGTCATTCCTGTAGACTTTAAGAATTTTTTTTAAAGAGAAATAAATTCTTAAATTTACTAATAAGAAACATTTTTCTTTTTTTAAAACTATATGCAATAGCAAACTTAAAATCTAGATGTATAATATTTTAGTAACATAATTTGTTGAGAAATATTTAAACATTATAAAAAGATAACATAAACATACAGTCTACTTTCATAACATTTAAGTTTTTCATGTAAGCAGATTACTGTTTTCCTAGATGGCTGCATACTGAGAATGAATTTATCCCTAAACAAATGAATTTATCCCTATAGTTAGTGCCTCAATGTGAAATGGATAGAAAAATAAAGTAAAATAGTGAAATTTGATATCTAATTTGCTGAGATTTTAAATAATGTACATAAAAATAATTAAATATTAAGATTCAACATACTTATCATAGAAGCATTTCTAAACTTCCAAGAAATGCTGGAGATAATCACGATCAGTTAGCAAGATAAAATTTTGATCAATTAGTAAAACGGTGTTATGATTTTAATAAAAATTTTTAGTTTTTTAACTTATTAGACAAAAAGAATAGTTTAATTCTTAAATGTACAAATATATTTATCAATCAATACAAATTTATATGATTTATAAATACCATAGGCGTAGAAAGTAACTTTGGACAAGCGGCCATGATTTCTGACGTTGCTAATGTATTACGAGAACTACCAAGAAAATGGCCGGTAGCGAGTGTTAATCAGTTATGTTGAAATCAGTGTAAAATTTGATCAATCGTTTATATTAAAATCAGTGTGAGGTTTATTATAATGACATTAATTTGTGATTAAAATGAACGTTTCTTCTGTGACAAAACGAATTTCGTAATGGTATGTACGGACATTATTTTTCTTTATGTATAATAAATATTTGTAATAGCATGGAATCTTCAAGTTTGATTTAAAAAAATAATGAACTATTGTATAAGAGAGTATCTGAAATAAATTATTATATTAATTCAAAAATACATAATATTATTAGTATTTTTTAATAGTATAAATATATGGTATTAATAATATTTAATATTTAATTATCTTTAATATATAGTCTCTCTATTAATAATAGTATCTTTTTCTGTATTTTAGGTGATGAATTATATATATTTAAAAGTTTAGAAACATCAGTATGGCAAGTCCTTCGCCACAATCATCTCCTATGCCTCCACCGCAAACACCAAGTCCTATGGGCCCTCCTCAACAGGTACCATCACCTTCTAATTCTCAAGGTAGCCCTATGGGTCCACCGCAGCACCATCCTCATAGTCCAACACAAGCTTATCAAACACCAATGCCACCTGGGGGTCCACCTATGTCTCAATCAACTCAACAACCTTCATCGCAACAGCAGAATTATCCATCACATCCACAACAAATGCAATCTGCTATGGGTCCACAGGTAAGAATAAAATCTAGTAAGTATTAATAAGTATATCTTTCTTTCACATAGATGAAATAATATGTTTTATAATTTATAAAACATATAAAAAAAAAAAATATAAAAAAAATTTTAAAGAATAATTTTCTAATAGGTTAGGAGATAGAAACATATTTTTGAAACAATAGAAAAGAATTTTTATAATTATGTATTATGCTGTAAAATCTTATTCAAAATATTATAGATCAAGTATTAAATCTAGAGATAGAGAATATTCTTCACATTTTTCATATAAAAAATATATCAATTTTCAAGAAACTACATTAATGTATAACAATATTAATACATAACTGTATTAAAAAAATTTTATACTTCAAATATATGCTATAAAAAAAAAGAACATATTTCATATTACTTAATGTTGAAGTGATATTAATTACAAGAAATACTTATTATACTTTGTAATTTTATATACAATGGCTCACAAAAGTGTTTGAACACATGCAAAAAGTAACTGAAATAAGAGAGTTATGTATGTTAGATTTAATCTTTCAAGATAGTACTATAATTGATATGAGACACAAGTATCAAGATAATATACATAAAAGTTTAAAATAATCAAATAATGTAGAAATATTTATAATACAGGTGTATTGTAAGGAGGTCACAAAAGTGTATGAATGGAAGAAATTATTTATATCTTACTTTATGTTAATAATTAATTTGATCTCCTTTTGCCTTAATTACTTCTATAAGACATTATCTCATGTTACGCGTCAAGTTAACTTTGGACTTAATATTCAAAATTTTTCCATTTTGACTGTTCTTTTGAATTACTACCATAATTTTTTAATCTTTAGCATATATAATGTATTATACAGTAATTATTTTGTATAGCCTTATCTTAATGTTTAAGATCGTTATTTGGTTGAAAATAATTTTCATGCTTAATTTGGAAGCACTTTTTCCTAAATTGTTTTTTGAAATGTATAAATACATGACTTTATCTAAAGTTCCTTCTATGAACATAATTTCCATAATTTCAAGTATGACTGCCATACATCCTTGAAGAGTTTAAGGTGATGGATGCATGATGGAAGGATGGATTTGAGGTAGATGAGAAAGAGAAGAAAGTTGCGTTTCGTCTCGGAGTCACTGTCTAGACTCATTAAGTGTGGCTGATGGCAGCGACTCCTTACCACTTGTTTGTTGTAACTACCCGCTAGGCTGGATGGCATCCATCTTAGCGGTGTCCGCACTCTGCTTTGCTTAACGTCGTAGATCGGCAGAACCTCGACGCCAGGCGCGCAGCCACTTGCGGCTTGTGCTAGTCAGTGTTCGAAACTCGTAGTTAGGAATCCTAAGCCGCTACAATCCTGAAACCACCACTATTTTTTACTATTGGTCATAAATTGTACATACTCATTTCTGTGTTTGGTCTTGTTCACATATAATGTTGTCTATTCGATTTAAAAATGTTGAATTTACTGTCATTGGAAAAATTGTAGTGTTCTAGAAATTACGCTAAGTGTCCACTGGAGAGTAAAATTGTTGCGAGTTGCTCTCGAGAGTACTTCTCGCAAATGGATACTGTTTTGAAAGTTACTGTCCGAGAGTATCGCTTAACTTGAGAGTCGACGTATCGCGACCTGCTCGCAAATAGATACAGTATTATACTGCTCTCGGAGAGTTGCTCTCAGAATTCGAAGTTTTGGTGCGAGCAGAAATTGTTCGATCTCACTGAACACAGTGAGGCCCAAACTGTGATGCGAAAAATATCGAGCCAATAATAAAAACTTTCAAATTTATTATTTTCTCCACAGCATGGATTTCCCTTGACCGTACTTTCATGTTTTCCGTTTCTTTCTATTTCATTGTTCTCGACATGAACAAATAAAAAACATTTTACGAGGAACGCATCCTAGGACCATTGAAAATTGTAAAGGAATCGACTTCGCTCATATAATAATTTAAATATTATATATAAATATAAATATATAAATATTATATAATATTTAATTATATTAAATATTATATAATAATTTAAATTATTGAACTCTTCTCTTTATGTTGATTTTTCTTTTTCCTTAAAATATTATGAACAACTATGAGAACACACATTTTTTGCACCTCTATGATAGCGATGTTACTGTTCACACTCGTGTTTCGAACTAAACTACACCACAGTGAGTAGGGCCAAAAACAATGAATTCTCAAATGGATACGGTTTTGGGAGTTCTATCGGATAGTAAGTTGTCGGAGAGTATTTCGTTTTCTCTCAGAGAACGAGAGAACTGCTTTCAAATGGATACAACGCTTGAGTACTCTCGAGAGAATTCTCGCGAGAAACTCTCAAATAGATACCTACCATTACAGCCCTGCCACCATCAGTTTTCAGGAATTTTTGTAGGGGATTTGCATCCATTTATGCATTTGATTTTTTTCTATAGTACAGATGTTGGTGTTTGTGGATTTATTGATGATATGTAGTTCTTCCATGATTGTTTTTTATTTTCTTTAATTATTCTACGGAAGTTGGCGTGTTTCTTTTTGTACTCGGTTAGGTTTTCATTTGTGGGATGTTTTTTTTGCTTTATTGAATGCGTGATGACTTTCTTGCATGGCGATTTTGCATTCTTCGCTTCACCATGGTCTTTTCTGATATTTTTTGCAGTTTGAGAATTTCAAAGGCTTTGTCTGCAGCTGAGATTATGATTTGTTGAAATTTGTTTATTGTTTTGTTAATCTGGGTTGTGTCAAGTTCAGGTTCTGTTTCTTTTTCGATGAGTTGAAATATTTGATATACTGACCAGTTTGTTTTTCTTATTTTCCATTTTGGTCGGTGGTAATTTTGAGCTGTGGTGTTTTGAGTTGTCTCCATTGGTGATTTTTATGGGGAAGTGGTCGCTGTCGTATAGATTTTTTAAAGTTTCCCATTCCAGGTGTTGAACTATCTGTGGACTAGAAAAGGTTAGATCTATCGCATTTCATTTACCATTCCTAGTGCTGAAGTATGTTGGGAAACATGTTTAGTAAGATTAAATCCTGGTTGTTTAGTAGATTTTCAATAGTCTTTACTCTACTGTCAGTTTTAGTCGATCCCTAGGGAGCGTGATGACTCTCCGGATCGGAAGTCTTCGAACAGGATCAGTAGAGCTGAAAATTAATCTTCAAGGTCTTGTAACTCGAGGGAAACTATTTGGAATGTATTATAGACATTGCAGATGTGGATTCTTTTTTCAAATTGATATTGCAACGGCTTCTAAGTTTGAATTTAAAAGGATTTCAGTAGAATCATATTTGTCAGAAATGGCCACTCCTCCGCTGGCGTGGTTGTTTGCTCGGTTTTTGACGAAGGTATTGAAATGTTTTAGTGTAGGCTGGTGATTCTTTTTGAAGTTCGTTTCTTGAAGGCAGATAATATCAGGGCTGAATTTGTTTACGAGAATTTAAAGTTATTCATAGTGGATATAGTAACCGTTTATGTTCCACTGTATTATTGTTTTCATAATGAATTTGCAACTTGTTGCGATTTCGGCTCTTATGAAAATTCGATGTTGGATTCAGATGAGCAACTAAATGATGATTCAAATGTATCGGTCGGCTTAGTGAGCTTTTTACAGAGTCGATGTATTCTGTTTTTTATACTTTTCTCGTTTAGGTAGGAGTAGATTTTTTCAAGAGTTTGGACAAGAGTTGGAATATTATCGATATAGTTTCTTGCAATTTGCAATGGGTGAGCTGATCCGAAGGTGTCTTGGAGGAGGCTTTTGATCGGAGAATAATTTAGCTGAGAATGCGGAGGATTTTTTTTTTCTATTATTTCTTTTGCTGGGGCCAGCGTTTCCTCTAGTTTAGCGGAATCGAAAACTGGAGATTGGGAGGGTGGTTTTAGTTTGGTTAGTGTAATTTTTTTTTTTTATGTGAATTGGTTGGTGGAGGCATGAAGTCTATGTCGTTTAAGTTAATGTAGTCAGGTTTGTCGTCAGCTGATGATTGTAACTTTCGGAACTGGAAAGTTTGGTGGTTGCTGTGGAATTGGTGGTTGGATTTGGTGGTTACTTAGGGAATTTATCAATTGTTTGTTTAGAATTGTCGATGTTTGTCTCGGTAGTTATGGATATCTTCTTTACCGGCAGTTTGGAGGATTGAGTTGATATGGAAATCGTTAAATGTGTTTGGAATTGTTGAATCGGTTATTATGTTTGAATTTTGGGTTAGTGGGCAATCTTTCTTGTTTACATCGGAAGCAGAGAAAGCTGTAGATGCAGGTGAAAATACAGTAAGATGTACCCTCAAAAGTTATTAAGAAGGGATTTATCCAATGTCGTCAGGATCTATGTATGCCTGTCGTCTGTAACTGAGAATGTGGGCGTATTCCAGGTTGGTCATTTCTGTTTTCAGGGTTGTTATTCTGGAGCATAGCATGACGTTGTTCCTTTTGAAAATTTTTTCAAATTCTGAGTTAGGACCGGGGTGATGTTTGATAGTATTACTTTTTGGACCGGCGTTAACATTGGTCTTAAGTTTAACGTATTGTTGTTGACGGTTATTGTTTTATACAAATTAGTTAGGTGTAACACAGTTTCTTTTTTATCAAGGTATGCCCAAACACAATTGTTTGAGATGTACCTTATTGCTTTGGAACCGATTAGTTTCCCTATTGCAAGGGCATAGTTTTGGAGGCTTGTGTTGTCTATTGCGTGGATGATGGCTTGGTTTTAGGTAAAGCGTCAAGTTGTGTTGCGTGGGAGTATGATTTAATGGAATTGTTTGTTTCCGTTTGATTACAAAATTGGAAATCCCTATACTCAGAGATTCTCGTAGGTTGGTGTTGGTTTGTTGGTGTATTCATTTCTGTAACACTGTTTTTGTGTTGATATACGAGATTGTCGTTTGTTTTCATTAACGCTATATGTACTAACAATATGTTGGGTAGGAACTTGTATGTGAGACTGTATCGGACGTTCGTACGGTACGACGGCTAAACCGAGACTCTTCATTATCCATCTTGATCTCCCTAGAAATCTTCCTTAGAAATTTTTTTTGGCATATTTTAAATAAGAAGTTTTAATGGTCATATATATAGACAATCATTGGAGGAATAATGCTTTCATTTGTAGAAAATTCCAGCGATACTATTATGATTTGTTTTTCATTACTTTTTTTAGTCTTATAGATTTTTCCAAGAACTTTTCTACTTTTGGGACAAAATGTTCCAAAATTCGAATACTGCTTTATAAAATTAAAAATTTTAATCGGGTCAATCATAACATCTATCGCGTTTATTTTTTTTATACTATTCATGTAAATTTGAAAATCATTTTTTGATATACTTAACACAACCTTTTCTTTTATTTATAACTTCGATCTTGCGAAATGCTACCTCGTGGTGACATTGTAAAAAAAATTTGTATTATTTTTCTTCTGGTTGATCAATTTTAAATGATTTAGTATTTTATGTTTTGCAGCTAATATAATTTTTTGTATATCTAATAATAGACACTATATATATCTAATAATAAACACTTAATCATTTATCAATTTTCTTGATTTCCTTATCTTTTAAAATAGATGCCATGAGACGAATGTTTTTTCATGTTTTGGGGAATCACCTGACCATTTTCATATCATATAGCGCTATTGGTGACAGAAATTAAAATGAAAAAAATATAGACAATGTTGCTGTTTCTTCATTGAAAATTATTTATTCAATTGAATACGGTGACATTTTATTACGGACAAACATACATACGTATATATACAGGGTGGTCCATTTAAGTGGGGACATCTAAATATTTTTTCGAATTGTAATGAAGCAAAAAATTTTTTTTGCCTAACATGAATGGTATCGAAAGGCCAATAGCTGGTAAGAATATTTTTTTCAAGTTCATTTTTGCAAGAACTTTTTAAGGTTATTGATATATATATTTTTTTTTTCATATAACTATATGTATATTTTTTATCGTGTAGCTGATAAAGAATATATTCAGATATATAAAAAGACATGACTTTGAAATAATATTAATTCTTTTAAAAAATGATTGGTCACTTTCGTATTGACGCAAACTTCACTGAGAAAGATACATACGATTTACAAATCTGTTCTATGGAGATCTTGATGTAGAGATAAATGATACGGGTGAAATTTTTCTCCTTTCAATATCTGTATTATGCTAGTTTCATGCTCAAGTTGTCTTAGATTCACATAGTGTGAATTTTCGTTAAGTCTAGTTACAGTATCTTCTTATTTCTTCTGTTATTAACAGTTTCAGTCCTCAGACGTTTTTTCATGAAAAAACTGCCAGTTTCACGAAAATTTTTGATCATCTTTGCGTATGTATTGTAATGGACAATTATGATTAAGAAATATGTCTTTGTACATTCGAATTGCCTCTTTCAAACACTGGTTTTACCATAAATGAATATTGTTCGGGAGAGTTTCCATCCTACAATAACCATGGTCTGGGTGTCGGAGAAAGTTTATGTGTTTTAAGTGACCTGAGCCTCCAGCATGCCTGTGTCGCTACAAAACCTTGGCCGTCTGGCTGAGCTTTCTTCTACAGCAGACAAGGCCCTCGACCGTGAAGCATGGAATCAACTTTCATGAAAATGTGCGAAACACGGACTCAAAACGACAATAGGCATCCGCCCTTTGTGCCCCACCTTGGGCCCGCAATTTCTCGAAACCGAAGGAAAGGGAACCGAGAGAGCTTCCTTCGGCTTGTAAGTTAGAATTGGATCGATTCCAAGCAACACAGGTCATCTTTCGCGATATTAGAATTACTACCGAGGATTAGAAAAAACCCAGATATCACACGCGTGCGAACATACATACAGTCCATTAATAACACGCGCGAACAAATATCATATCAATCTTTTCTTTGAGTATTGCGTTGAGTATTCCATTATGAATTACTGACAAATTTTGATATACTCGATCGAGATTTCAAGCTACTTCAAATTCTAAGATTATACTGGTTAGAGTATAATAAAATTTATATTTAATATACAAAGAATCATAAATACACATATTTAATACATTAATGCATTAATGTTGCTTTCATTAAATTTTTATAAATTTAGTAAATTAAAATCTAGTAATGTGTTTTAGTATTAGATTTTTTATATATATTTTGTAAGACATATGCATTATATATTATTTTATATATCATACGATGTATTGTACGTTAGTTTGTATATTGTATATATTGATTATATTTATCTTATAAAATTTTAGTAATTTTCATAAATTTTATATAGAAAATTTTGTACTTAAAGAAATTTATTAAAAAATTTTTTATCTGTCGATTATATCAGAAGAAAAATGATATTGAAATATGCATTTTTAAAGATACATTTCAGTTTCGTAATTATATTTCGAACCAGTTGAATTTTAAGATGCAACAGAATTTAAATAATAGAATTCCATTTATCTGAATTCAATTTTTTAGAATAAAATTTTAGTTAGTCTCAATTAACTGAAGTGTTGCGAAGAAATTGAGTCCATTTATCTGGCCATGATTTATTATTTAAATAAGAAATCATAAGTAGTTGAGAGATATAATAAATTCTTATTATATGAACTATTTGTTTTCTGCAGGGTCAAATAAATGGGATATTGTTTAGATAAAATGTTTACAGTTTATAACAATTTAAATTATTAGCATAATATCTAAGTGAAAAAGATCATTATTACATTTTCAACTTATTTATGGCATAGTTTACATATTGTATGTTTGTATATATAAACTTGTCAAATATCACTTAACTTAATTTATTCAAATTAAAGAAATGATGTATAAATCTTATCTTTTAAAACATATTTTAGTAAAGATGCTTCGTATTTTCAATGATTTCTTTTAATTTTGATATAGCAGTATTGCCAAATTTGATGCATTTAAAATTCGGGAAAGTTACATCATTATTTATATATTGAAATCAATTAACCAACGATGACCATGATTCAATAGCAAGTGCTTGGAAGAAAAATTCTTAAAAGAATTGTTTTTTAAAGCAGTATGTTAAATGTTATCATTATAGAGATCTGAATAATTTTTTTTTACTCATTATTAATGAAATAATTTTATAAAAGATGATATATACTCAATGTAAAAGTTCATAATGGACAAAGTGTATCATTATATATCATTTTTATGTTATATATTTTGCATACATTTTTCCTATATTTACCTATATTTTGTGGGTCATATATAAAAATATCACTATAATAAATTTTATTAAAGTGGATGATGGATTTAAAGGATCATTTGCCAGAGTTTATAATTTTTTCATTATAACTTCACTAAAAATCATCTTTTAAAAAATTTATAAGTAGAATTGATTAGTTTAGTTACTGAAAAACTTACTTGAATGTAAAAATATTTTATTATCATGCTACATCATGCTTCTTTGTATGAGAAATTATATTTCTTAACATTTTCACTACGGATGTCATGTATATATGATTTCTGTTGTTAAGTATTAATATAAATGAGAATATCTATTTAAATAATGAAAGCATATGATCGTTAGATGTATTTTAAAATTTGATGATGATAGCTTTAATAGTTTCCATATATATATATATATACACATATCACGTAATTGTTGTTATTATTCACATTTTTGCAGCACGAATGTTCATATGTACGAAAATTAAAAAAAATATATATTACTTCTGATGTTATAGAATCAAAGTGGACCTGGTTTGCCAGTCAGTCAAAATTCTAATTCTCAGCAAGCTCCTGGAGGACCTATGGTACCAGGCCAAATGGGACCAAATGGATCTCACATGATGCAATCTGGGCCACATCAAATGAATACGAATGGACCAGGACAAATTGGTGCTGGAGGATCTGGTCAAATAGGTCCGGTAGGCCCTAGCCTAGGTCCAGGAGGTCCTGGTCAAATGGGGCCAGGAGGGCCAGGACCAATTGGACCGAGTCATATGGGACAAGCTGGAGGACCACCAGGAGGTCCTCATATGAATCAGACTCCTCCGCAAATGGGTCCAGGAAATGGACCTGTACCACAAATAGTTTCTGGAGGACCTTCGCAAATGGTACCAGGAGGACCAGGACATATGAGTTCAGCTGGCCATATGAATTCAAACGGACCGCCAGGACCAAGTCACATAAATGCGACTGGATCATCAGGACCAGCACATATGAGTTCAACTGGTCCACCTGGACAAGGACATTTGAATAATAACGGTCCATCAGGATCAGGACATGTTAACACAAGTGGTTCATCAGGATCAGGGCATATAAATGCGGGACCACCAGGTTCAACTCACATGAATACTGCTGGTCCGCCTGGAAGTCATTTAAATAGTGGATCACCCATGTCAAGTCATATGAATGCAAATGGTCCACCAGGAACTGGACATATGAGTGGACCAGGAAATCATTTAGGTCCTGGAGGACCAGGTCAAATGCCTCCAGGTGGATCTAGTACACACAACTTGGGACCGGGAGCACCAAATCAAATAGGTCCTGGAGGTCAAAATCAAATGGTCCCTAGTAATCAAGCTCCTATGGTTTCTAGTCCAATGGGTTCCGTAGGGCAAGGAGGACAAATTGGGCCAAATGGACCTGGACAAATGGGACATAATGGATCTTCACCAATGGGTCCAAATGGTTCTGGACAAATAAACATGGGAACTGCGTCGTCGCCAATGGGAATAGGAGGACCTGGAAGTCAGTTAGGTCCAGGAGGACCAGGCGGCCAAATGGTTCCAGGTAATGGACCTGGAGGTCAATTAGGACCGAATAATCTCGGACAAATGGGACCGGCTAATGGTCCTGGGGGACAAATGCCTCCAGGTAATGGACCTGGAGGACCTATGGGCCCTGGTGGTGGTCCTAGTGGACAAATGATATCGAGTAGTGGACCTGGAGGTCAATTAGGGCCAGGAAATAGTCCTGGAGGACAAATAGGACCAGGAACTGGTAGTGGAAATCAAATAGGATCTGGAAATATTTCTGGAAATCCGATGACGCCAGGAAGCGGATCTAGTGGACAAATAGGACCAGGAAATGGACCAGGAGGGCAAATGGGCCCAGGAAGTGGACCTAGTACTCAAATGGGATCAGGTATTTTACCTGGAGGACAAATGGGTCCAGGAAATAGCTCAAATAATCAAATGGGGCCTGGAAGTGGTCCAGGTGGACAAATAGGGCCTAATGGTCCTGGGGGACAAATGGTTGTAGGTGTTCCAGGAGTTCAAATATCACCAAGTGGTCCTGGAAATCAAATGGGACCTGGTGGTCCTGGTAATCAAATAGGACCAGGTGGACCAAATAATCAGCTGAGTCATGGTGGCACGAGCAATCAAATGGGACCAAGTGGACCAACTGGACAATCAGCTTCTGGTCAAATTGGTTCACAAGGTCAACAAATTGTGCCTGGAAATCCAGTACCAATCGGACCTGGCGCACCTGTAAATCAAATGAGTCAAACTGGTCAAATTGGTCCTGCTGGACCTGGAGGTCCACCTGGTGCAGGACAAGAGAACTTAAATGCTTTACAGAAAGCTATTGACTCCATGGAAGAAAAGGGACTTCAAGAAGATCCGCGTTATTCTCAGCTACTAGCTTTACGAGCTCGTCAAGGTAGCATGGGAGAGAAACAAACTTTCAGTTCACAACAATTACAGCAATTACGGTATATTATATAGAATATATTTATTAATTTTATGATTATATACATATGTAATTAATTGTATCAGTAATCTAAAAATATTAATGTTTTATATATAACTATTTGCAGTGTACAGATAATGGCATATCGATTATTAGCACGAAATCAACCGTTATCTCAACAGCTTGCACTTGCTGTTCAAGGTAAATGAAGAACAAGTCTTTATAAGTTTTAGATACTGCTCTATCTTTTGTATTTAAAACTATAAATACACAACTTACAAATTGTATACAACTTACACATTGTATTGTATATTTAAAAAAGCAAACCAGTATTTTTACATTTGATGTCAAAAATGTCAGATTTTGAGTAGATATTAAAGCAATATTTGACAATTATTTAGAAGTACATCCGATTTTCAAAAATGTCGTAGAAATCAACATTTTGAACAACTTTTTTCTATAATTTCCGCTCGTCTTTAGTTTTTGATATATTTATGAAAAAGCTTGTGACATTTTTACTTTGATGACATTTTTACTTTGAAGCGATTATGTTTTAGGTTTGAGTTATATTTATTTACGAGCATACATATAGAAAAAAATTGTCCAAAATGTTGGTTTTTACATCGTATTTACAAATCATGGAAATTGGTCAGGTGTATGATCCTTATTTGTATGATCCGAAAAATATTCTCTTTTTTTTGTATCTTAGAAATTATATTTAGTAATTTGTTTGAAAGGAATGATTAGTATAAATAACTTTTACGTACAATAGATATATTTTGAATCTTATTGTATTATGAAAATACAAAAATAGAATAGAATAACCTACACTGAGTATCTGATGTAAGATTAATATAAATAGGTGGAGCACCTCCTCCTCCAGGTATGGGACAGCGTACTCCTATAGATCCATCTCAAGGACCTCCTACTACTACAGGTCCACAAATCTCTGGACCAAACGTAATTGGTCCTGCAGTTCCTCCACGACCAGGTTGTCAAACACCACAACAACAACAACCTCCTCAACCAGGTGCAAAAACTAACAGAGTAACAAGTGTGGCAAAACCTGCTGGTTTAGATCCGCTATTAGTTTTGCAAGAACGTGAAAATAGGTAATTATTGAATACATTAAAGAATGGTATAAATTATACCAGTACTGGCATGTTTATTAGGGCTTAATGTGAGAACGTACTTCTTTCTCATATGTTGAGAAAGCGATGTGCAGGTTCCATTAATTAAAATGCCGCATTAATTAAATATATTAAATACAAATTTACTAAAAAAATGTATTTTGTAAAATAAGATAAAATAAAAAAAGATTTATATTAATACTCAAAAGAATATGACTTTAGATTTATGCTACACAGTATGTTTACTTTATATACACACTATTACTGTATAATATATGGAAGATATTTAACTTCATGGAGAAAATTTAATAAGACGTTTTTTTTTTTAATATTTTTAATTATAAAGATTTCAATGGCAATATATATATTTTTTAATGGAACTTTTATTATGAACTTTTTTTAATGTACTTTTATTATTGCTAATTTACTATGCTTTTCAAAACGAATTCAATGATGTGAATAACGACTATTTTTATTTAATAATGTATCGGCTATTTTTATAAATATTGATGACAAGCATCAATTTCAGTAAGTGTTTATCGAATTTATACAATTGAATATGTACATCATCAATATGCATTTGATATTTTCTAGATGTATGTCTTATCTTATCACACTATCAGCGGAAAAGGTATTAATACTGGTAGACTGGTGTCGAAAGGCAGATCAGGTATTAATATCTTTTGTCTAGAAACATTTTTTGATGCAGCACATACTCTGCACTGTTCCTGAGTACATCTTTTTTTCTCCTGTAATTAACCCTTTGACGTATTTTGACGTATTTTTATTATTTATAATTTTTTATTTTCGCCCACTGGGCATGTGAGTATTTAGAATTTCACTGATTTAACTTGGAATTTTTACTCATGATAAGACATGAATGAACATAGGTGAAAATTTAAAAATTTAGAAATTTAGAAATTGGACAGTTCATTGTTCCAACAATATTTATAAAAGGATTTTCGTTGGAAAAGAGAATTTAATAATTATTCAAAGTATTTTTGTGAATTTTGTCCATTTATGTGGACTTTATACGAACTTGTAAATGACTTAGAACTTGTGACTGTGTTTATCTCATTATTTGTTGCTGTTATTAACTGTATGTTTTGTGTTTGCAAATAAATTGAATTTTAGTTACTATACTTACTGTTAGTGTATACTCAGTTTTAGAAACATTATGATTGTCACAATCAGAAATGTATAAAAAATTTTATAAAATATAATTTGAATTCTAAAAATTTAAATATTAATCATATATATTTTTTATGTTTCATGCAATAACATTCATTTTTATAATTTTTATAATAGAATAAACAAGGCATAACTTGATTACTGATAATTTTTTTCTTTCTTTTCTTAAATTAAAGCTCTATATTTATAATTTTGAAAATATTTTTTTGATATTTTAAAATTATAAATGTACAATTATAGAGTTGCAGCACGCATAGCATTACGGATGGAACAATTGAGTAATTTACCAACCAATATGCCAGAAGATCTTCGTATCCAAGCACAAATTGAATTGCGAATGCTTAGGGTGTTGAATTTCCAAAGACAACTACGATCAGAGGTAAGACAAATATTAATAATATCATTTTATTGTTACAAAAATGATAAAAATGATAAAAATGTTTCTTTTTTTAATTGTAACTATTGTTATTTCTAGATTTTAGCGTGCACTCGAAAAGATACTACTTTAGAAACTGCAGTGAATGTAAAAGCCTATAAGCGTACGAAAAGACAAGGTCTTCGTGAAGCTAGAGCTACCGAGAAACTTGAAAAGCAACAAAAGTTAGAAGCTGAACGTAAACGCAGACAAAAACATCAAGTAATTAGATTTTTAATTTTTTACTAAAATTATTATTAATAAAAATTATATGTAATTTTCATTTCTATTTTAAAAGGAATTTCTTAGTTCTGTACTTCAACATGGCAAAGATTTCAAAGAATTTCATCGAAATAATGTGGCTAAGTTGGCTAGACTCAACAAAGCTGTTCTCAATTATCATGCAAATGCTGAAAGAGAACAAAAGAAAGAGCAGGAACGTATTGAAAAAGAACGTATGAGACGTCTCATGGCAGAAGACGAAGAAGGTTATAGAAAGCTGATTGATCAAAAGAAAGATAAACGGTTAGCGTTTCTGTTGTCACAAACAGATGAATATATCAGTAACCTTACTGAAATGGTAAAACAACATAAGATAGAACAAAAAAGAAAGCAAGTAGAAGAACAAAAGCGGAAAAAGGTAAGAAAAAACTAGTTTCTGCAATTATAATTAATCAATTTGTTATATTGCGTACTATCACTGAAATAGAAAAAAAAGAAACTACAAGATGGCGAAGGAGGCGAAGATGGAAATGCTAATGAGGATACTCGTGTTGGAGTAATTGAAACAGCTACTGGTCGCACATTGACTGGTGAAGAAGCTCCATTAATGAGTCAACTTTCAACATTTTTGGAATCTCATCCAGGTTGGGAACCAATTGAATCAGAAAGTGAAGACGATGAAGATGAAGAGGAAGAAGAAAATGAAGGTGAAGAAAAGGGGGAAAATAAAGAAAAATCTACCGGTGATTCAGAAGAAGAAAAGGTTAAAAAAACAATACACAAAGCCAAAGTAGAAGATGATGAGTATAAAACTGAAGAACAGACATATTACAGTATTGCACATACTGTACATGAAGTAGTAACAGAACAGGCATCTATAATGGTCAATGGAAAATTGAAAGAATATCAAATAAAGGTTTAATATTAATATATTTTACATGCGAAGCTATTTTTAAAATATACATTATAAAATTTGATTTTAGGGTTTGGAGTGGTTAGTTTCATTATTTAACAATAACCTTAACGGTATACTTGCGGATGAAATGGGTCTTGGTAAAACTATTCAAACAATAGCTTTGGTGACTTATCTTATGGAGAAGAAAAAAGTGAATGGACCATTTCTTATAATTGTTCCTTTATCGTATGTATTATTTTCATTAATTATTTTAAAATACAGGAAAAATGAAAAATGTATAAAAATTATGTCTATCATATAATGTAATGATATTGTGAGTAGAACATATTTTCTTTCAGAACACTGTCAAATTGGGTATTGGAATTTGAAAAGTGGGCTCCCAGTGTGGTAGTTGTATCATATAAAGGTTCACCAGCTGGTAGAAGAGCTATTCAATCTCAAATGAGAGCCACTAAATTCAATGTTTTGCTTACTACGTACGAATATGTTATTAAAGACAAAGGCGTTTTAGCAAAGTTACAGTGGAAATATATGATTATTGATGAAGGTCATAGAATGAAAAATCACCATTGTAAATTAACTCAAGTGTTAAATACTCATTATTTGGCTCCTCATCGACTTTTATTGACAGGAACACCATTACAAAATAAATTACCTGAATTATGGGCGTTATTAAATTTCTTACTTCCTTCAATCTTCAAATCTTGTAGTACTTTTGAGCAGTGGTTTAATGCTCCATTTGCAACTACTGGTGAAAAAGTCGAACTAAATGAAGAGGAAACTATTCTTATTATTCGTCGATTACATAAAGTATTACGACCTTTCTTGTTGAGACGTTTAAAGAAAGAAGTTGAGTCACAATTACCTGATAAAGTGGAATACATTATCAAATGTGATATGTCTGGACTGCAAAAGGTTCTTTATAAACATATGCAAAGTAAAGGTGTATTGTTAACTGATGGTTCTGAAAAGGGAAAACAAGGTAAAGGAGGTGCCAAAGCTTTGATGAACACCATTGTGCAATTGAGAAAATTGTGCAATCATCCATTCATGTTTCAAGCTATTGAAGAAAAATATTGCGAGCATGTAGGCACGCAAGGATCTGGTGTCATTACTGGTCCCGATTTGTACCGTGCATCTGGAAAATTTGAACTATTAGATCGGATTCTTCCGAAATTGAAAGCAACAAATCACAGAGTACTATTATTCTGTCAAATGACACAGTTAATGACAATTATGGAAGATTATTTGAGTTGGAGAGGTTTTATGTATTTACGGTTAGACGGTACTACAAAAGCTGAAGATCGAGGAGACTTACTGAAAAAATTTAACGATCCTGGTTCCGAATATTTCTTATTTTTATTATCAACGCGTGCTGGTGGTCTTGGACTAAATTTGCAAGCTGCAGATACCGTTATTATTTTTGATTCCGATTGGAATCCTCATCAGGATTTACAAGCACAAGATAGAGCACACAGAATTGGTCAAAAAAATGAAGTACGTGTACTTAGATTAATGACAGTTAATTCTGTTGAAGAAAGAATATTAGCTGCTGCCAGATATAAGTTGAACATGGATGAAAAAGTTATACAAGCGGGAATGTTTGATCAGAAATCCACTGGCTCTGAACGACAACAATTTTTGCAAAGTATTTTACATCAGGATGATGCTGAAGATGAGGAAGAAAATGAAGTACCAGATGATGAAACAGTTAATCAAATGATAGCACGAACGGAAGGTGAATTTGAAATATTTCAGAAACTAGATTTAGAACGAAGAAGAGAAGAAGCGAAATTAGGACCAAATAGAAAATCTCGATTATTAGAGGAAGCTGAGTTACCCGATTGGTTGGTTAAAGATGATGATGAAGTTGAAAGATGGACGTATGAAGAAGATGAAGATAGATTCCTTGGACGGGGCTCAAGACAACGAAAAGAAGTTGATTATACTGATAGTTTGACTGAAAAAGAATGGCTTAAAGCAATCGATGATGATGGAGCTGAATATGAAGAAGAAGAGGAAGATGATAAAAAGAAAAAGAAAACACGAAAACGAAAGAAAAAAGGTGAAGAAGATGACGAGCCCATGCCCAAGAAACGAAGAGGAACAGGGTCATCAATTGATCCAAAAATGAAAAGAGCTATGAAAAAGTTGCTGATGGTAGTTGTTAATTACACTGATAGTACAGATGGCAGGCTCCTTAGCGAACCATTTATGAAGTTGCCATCCAGAAGAGAATTACCAGATTATTATGAAATTATTAAAAAACCATTAACCATTAATAAATTACTTCAAAAGATTGAGGAAGGAAAGGTAAATATAAATTATTTTTATATATATAGGATGCATCATGAAATAATCCCTATGATTTTTTGGATGATTTGACATCAATTTGAATTCAAGGTTATAATAAAAATGTAATATAAGTTGTTGAATTCGTCTTCGCATCAACTGGGAAGTCAGAAATACATAATGTCATTTAAAAAAGTTAAGATTTGATTGTCTTGGTCGGATTTTTCTTTTTTTAATTTTGTGTATTGCAATTTGTAATCAACTGAAAAATTTAACTTTTGCTTGAGACTTTTTTTTGTCAGATGATCGAAAATGTCTAAAAAATCGTGAGAACTATTTAACACGTTGACCGCCACCATGATCATCGGTGACCGGAGTGCTTTAAATGTTTCTAATTGTAAAAGTTGAATGAACATTGACAGTTAATACATTTTGAACATCATCGCTAATTAAAGAATACTTTGAAATAAAACGTGCACTATTCAACACTTAAAAGTTTTTATTAGAAAATCAAAAATGAAAGATTAATTTTTATCAAATCTTCTATCTACCGGTGTATTGTATTAAAGCATTTCAAACATAGATGTGATTGGTCAATACAATCTGGACAGTATGTAGTAACCATTTTGGTCCGATTTTTAGCAATCTTTATTCCAAAACTTGCAAAATTTTTTTGATAACACACTTTGCAATATTTTCGAATTAGGTAGTATGCTAGTCTTTCTTTTGCATTTCATGCCGTAATCTTCTTAGGATAAATAAATTTGATGGCCGCTTTGGTGCTTTCCATCATGGCACTGCAAGATGCATTATAAAGTCAGAGATTTTCTTTTTTTTATTTATTGTCAGTTTATATAATAATAGCGCATTTGTAACTGATGTATTTAATAATAATTCGATAGCTAATTTTGTAACACTTGAGCGTTTTTCTGTGTGGTGTAGAATATGATCTATATCATCTGATCGGACAAATCTACAGCACATTTTCCTACGTTGTAATTCAAAACTACCGTTGGTTTTTCACGTGTGTAATTATTTTTGCGTACAGTTACTGTTTCTGCCGAATGTTTTGTTGGAAATCATTAAAATATCTTGTCTGTTTTTCGCAAATAGTCAGTAAATAAATATTCCACAATAATTATCAAATGTTATCGAGTGCACCAAGGCGCCACCGTGGTCACCAGCAATATAAACGTCCCATGGGTAAAAATGTTGTCTTACATAACCATATTTATTATTATTTTGCCATTATATGCTTAGAATAATAAAAACACTTTTGTGACGTCCTGAGAAAAACTTGTGATTTCGGAGTGGCGGTCAACATGTTAATGATACATTCTGTATCATCTATAGTAAAGACTCTGTAGAGTTCTGGAATCGAGATCCCTATAAAATGGTATTAATGTAGACAATTTTTCAATCTTTTTGTATGTTGCTAACAGTGACATAAAGGACGAGTGAGAAGTTAGAGTACTCAGTAATTAAATTGATATAATCAAATTTTAATCTGATAAGTCTTTCCAACATATTAATGAAATTTCGATTTATAATATACAATAAAAATATTTCGTCGTTGGTTAGTATTGTTTTATCGATGCAAGAATGGTAACATCGCTGGTGCGAGGATAAAACATTAGCAATTAATTACAATCTTTCCAAACAATTATAGAGTTTTTATTTGTTACTTTATTTTATATTATTGTAATTATATCTTAGAAAGTTTATTTATTAACATAGTTTATATTTATATTTCTAAATTTATAATTTATATTTATATTTATATTTATATTTATATTTATATTTAATACCGTTATAGTATGCTGACTTTGATGATCTTGAGAAGGATTTTATGCAGCTTTGTAAAAACGCTCAAATTTATAATGAAGAAGCTTCTCTTATACACGAAGATTCTATTGTTTTACAATCTGTTTTTACAAATGCACGTCAACGTATCGAAGAGGAAGGCAATAATTCCGACATGGATGATAAAGGTACTTTATATTATTATAATTTAATATAATAGTGGTAAAATAATAATAATAATAGTGGTAAAATGATTTTATATGCATGAAATTTTACAAGGTGAAGGTGAAGAAGGATCAGATGCAGATTCTAGTGTTAGAATGAAAATCAAATTAAAAGGAAGAAAAGGTGAAGGTAGAGGAGGTCGGAGGAAAAGAGTCACTAAGAAATATATATCAGATGACGACGATGATGCTGACGATAACTGAAGATTATATGAAGACTGTATGAATTTTTAGATTTATCTTAGATAATAAATAATTCAGCTACTTCGGATTATTATCCTATGCAACTGTTATCACGTAGTTCAACTATATGAGATTTTATAAAAAATGTAACCAAGTATTATAATTTTTTGATTATAAGACAAAAGTACTATTATTAATTAAGTTATAAATCTTTTGAAATTATCGCTGTTAAAAATAGCATCTCGACGTCTATATTAAATTGAATTCTACTTGAAGTAGCATAATTTCAGATACGTATAAAAGGTACAAGTGATACAGTGAAATTATAAAATCCGTTAGTGCTTAAAATATACGATTTTTGACGCTTTTTAACACAATTTCTTCAACTTAGTATTCCTAAAAATAATTGTTTTATTGTAAAGAAGAATTAATATAACTCGGTTTTATGACTCAGCTGTGAATTATTAACGATAGGAGAAATTGATTTCAAAAAAATATCGCAAGAGCCTACGTATATTTGAAATATTTCCAGCTATGACTTATTCAGTTGATAATTTTATTTAATTTTTCGTTGAAAACTTATAAACTTTAACAGATTTTATAACCTCATTATATTGTTTCTATAATAATCTCATATTTTATTCAAAATAAATATATATATGTGTGTGTGTGTGTGTGTGTGTGTATATATGTGTACACACACACACACACACACACTTACATGTAACTTGTATAATATGCAGTAAGCATATTTTTTTATAATTTAGCGTTACGTATTAATACGTAATTTTATTTGAATTTTTAAAGTAAACTGTATATTAAATTCAGATGCCTTCTCTTTTTAGATAAATTCTTTATTCAAGAATTAAACTATTGAAATCTTAAAAAAATGTTAGTTGGTATTACAATATTTGAAAAGTAAAATTTTTAGTTCAAATTTACTATTTTGCAGATATTTTGCATCGTTGGAACCAACAATCAAAATTATTTTTCACAAAAATATATAACATTTGAAAATTATAATGAAATTCAATTATACCTAAAATGCAATGTTGATTTGCGGAAGAATTATTTATTATTACTCGATAGTAACATCATTATTAATACTTTGAGTGCCGAAAGTTTGTATTTATAAATATGTTTCATTAAATAAATAAATTATTTAAATTCAATATGTTTATAAATAAGTAACGAAAAGTAAGTAAGTTTACGAAATTGTTCTTATTTGAGTAAATAATTTTGTCTCCCGGAAAGAGACGGGGCCTCTGCGATAAATTATGTGTCTCCTATTTCTGTGAGACGTACCACTCAAAGTTTTAATATTATTATTAAGTAATATTTTATTTATTAAAATGTACACATATAATTCGAAAAATATTGACATTGAGTGTTTATCTTTCAATGCATTTTGACATAAGATAAAAATTAATAAAAAACGTATTAATTATTTTATTTCTCAATATTTAAATATAAATTATTATTCTTAATGTATTACATATACAGAAAGCAATTTGTTTAATTGACTGTTTCATTGGTGATAGTTCCATCATTTATAGAATGCTGTAGTGTTACGAAAAGGCAATTTATTTCATTTTTTATTATACAAAGACTTTATTTTATATGTAATGTAAGTAAATAAACATTGGGAAACTAATAACAATAATGATTCATATATTTGTGCTTCAGCTATATCTATGCTTATACCTATAATAGGAAAATCCATACTATAATATATAGAAAGTTTATTATATGACAATTATAATTATCATTTAATGATTATTAAGTAATATAATAGTGCTCAGTTTTCTAAGCGATTTGTTTGATTGATTACAGCTAATGTAATCATAAACATATATTTGCTAACAGTATCTCGATCTAAGCTATAATTATTGATATGTTAAATAAACTTTTTCTCCCATATCTTATTCTCTTTTAATGTTATTTAATGTTATTTTTTCCATATTTTATATAATTATAAATTTATTCAAAGGTAAACAAGAAAAATAGAAATAAAAGAAATATGTTTGTTCGGATAACTGGAGTAATAATTCTTTTGCTAGCCGTAACTGAATGTAATATCTATGAACAATGCTATATGTATTAAGATATGAAATTTGACATTCCGTTTCTGAAAAAGAAGTAAAAAATACTTGTAAAGGAGAGATCTTGTTCTAATACATAATTTGAAAGAATTTTTAATAGTATAAAAAATTTGTAATATGTAAACAAGCATAAATAAAAATTTTTCTCCGTTCTTTTCATATAGTTAATATATTGATATTATGTATGTTGTAATTAATATTAATTAAATACATATGATGTAAGTAATACCATATAGGGTGTCATAAATTTAAGTGTCAGAACTTTGAAAATGTTTAGAAAACCGATAAACTAATTGTAAGAAAACAATTCTTTAGAGATTAGCGTTTCTGCTCTTTTTTGGAAAAAATCGTGAAAATTAGATTTTAATTAATCAATAATAACAAATTAATTCTTTTATATTTTCATTTTATTTTTTTTTTCTTTTTGTAATGTTCTGTATCGTAATCTAAACTTCCTATCTAAATATTCTTCTTAATTTAAGTATTTACTAACATGACTCATTGCATAAGTTATACTATATGGATGTGTTTTATTTACTAAATACATTACACTGCTAACGTCGTCTGTGCAATTTTCATTTTCTTTTTTTTCTTATTTTCTTTCTTCACATATTGAATATGAACTCAATATATTAACTTCGTTCATTTTAAATCCTGCAAACTTTCTACAAACTTGAACAATTTCAAAACTACTTTATCAATTTGTAACCTGAGATCAATAGGATTTTAATATATAGTTATTTTAAATTCTTTGTTCAAATCATAGAATGGATTTTCTAGTTTTTTTCTTTTCTCCTGCAACTATTCCATCTCTACTATTACTACATTACATTACAGATGTACTCAAAATTTTATATGTGCATAGGTGTAGTTTATATTCTTCATCTATCAAAAAATGTATTAATCTTTGATTTCATTTTGCAGATGATTTAATCCATATAATCATTTTTATAACTTACATATTTTATTCTTTTCTATTTTCTTTGGGAATACACATATATTTTTTTCCAATAGTCCATTTAGAAATACACTTTGAAGATCAAATAATTTTATTTTATTCTTTCGTCGTTAATGCGTTGACTAGGTCAACGCATATGCGTTTACAAACGTAAAAACGAATATCAAGTGAAAGCGGGTGTTGAAATTTTAAATGTACTGCAAATCTAAATAATTCGTTGATATTCGTTGATATTTCTTACAAACCGCTGATCTAAGTTAATTTACAGCGACATTAATGAATATGAACCGCAGTGTCGAAATAGCAAAACACATCGCATATCAAAATATTTCGATGAAATTTGCTGATATTCCTTCCAAAATCGCAAACCTAGGTTAATTATAGCGATAAAAACGAATAAGAAGCGAAAACGTATATGAAAATAACAGAACATGACGCAGCTCAGAATATTTTAGTGAAATTCGTCGATATTCTTTTCAATGTTGCACATCTAGAACAATTTACATTAAATAGGATACGAAAACATGTGTCGAAAATGCAGAACATTGCGCAAATCAAAATATTTCATTACAATTCGTTAATATTCTTTCCAGAAACGCAAGTCTAGGTTAATTTACAACAGTAATAACGAATATGAAGCGGAAACGGGTGTCGAAATAGCAGGTCATTCCGTAACTCAAAATATTTCGCCGAAATATTTTTCTTCTAGAATCCCAAGTTTAAGTCAATTTACAGCAATAATAACTAATAACATGAGTTCTTATGAAGCAGCAGGTTTTCAAAAAATATTAAAGATTAATTATTCTGAGGTCCAGAAATTATATTTTACTGAAGCATCGTGATACGTATCAGGACAGACCTTAAGGAGGTGGTACGGTAATCTCTGACTTTAGACATTCTTATGTAACAGAAATTTATCTAAAAATATTGAAGCAGGAGAAGCCAGCATGACAAATCGCTGCGAGCAGGGATTCTCATGATGCAGTAATTATTTTCAAAAATAAGTGTGAATATGTCGAGAATTAGGAAGTATGTTCGGCTGAACTCCGTATTGGATTTAGGGAACTGTAAAGTATTTAAAGACCCTGGATGCTGCTGGGAAGGAGAGAAGATGAGAAGAATGGCGATTGCGTTTCGTCTCGGAGTTACTGCCTAGACTCATCAGTGGGGCCTGATGGCAGCGACAAAGGTGACGAAGGTAGTGTTGGATTGATGGATGTGTAAGAGAAGGTGAGAAGAAAGGCGATGCGTTTCGTCTCGGAGTCACTGCCTAGACTCATCCAGTGGGGCCTGATGGCAGCGACTCCTTACCCCAGACGCTTGGTTGTTATAACTACCCGCTAGGCTAGCCCGACACCCTCCTAGCGGGGTTCCGCATGCTGCTCTGCTTAACATCGGAGATCGGTAGGACCTCGACGCTAAGCGCGCAGCCACTCGCGGCTTGTGCTAGTCGAGTGTTCGAAACTCGTAGTCGAGGAATCGTAGGGCCGCTACATGGAAGATCCTGTTGCACGAAGAATTGTCATGACAAATCGCTGCGAGTAGAATCTCTCTTGTGGCAGTTATTTCAAAAACATCGGAGTATGCATATATATACATATATATATATATACACATCTCGAGAAGCAGGGTTCACTTTCGGCAAACTTCGTATTATGTATCAAGAGAGTGTTGCACGAGGAACTGGCATGACAAATCGCTTCAGACAGGGCTTCTTATGAAACACCAACTTCTTTCAAAAACTGTGAAGAGTGAATACTTTGAGAGGCATGTGTTACTTTTAGCTGAAAAGAGTATGCATCAAAACTACATGCAACGAAAGGAGGTGGCATGCCAAGGGACTTCGACCAGAGCTACTCATATAACATAAATTAATTTGAAAACTATTGACACGGGAATATCTAGAGAATTATAACATACTTCCGGATGAATATTCGTTATTTCGATTATTTTCGTCGACATTTCTGTCAAACTAGCAAGTCTGGATCAGTTTACGTCCATGCTTACGAGTATGAAGAGAAAACGGCAGTCGAAATGGCGGAACATACTCAAAACAATTCGGTAAAATTCGATATTTTTACCAAAATTGCAAATCTAGATTGGTTTACAGAAACAACTGTACGTTCAACGTTATACGTACAGCGTATATAATTCTAAGTTCTATGTACATTCAGCATTCGACGCTCAACGTTCAACGTTACACTTTGAACCTTCCATGTTCTACACAACCATATGCGATCAACGATCTACGATACGCGATCGACGTTCTGTGATCTACGTTCATTGTTCAACATTCAACGTTCCACGTTCCACGTTCTTCGTTCAAAATTCAACTTTCTACATACAACATTCTACATACATGTTCTATGTTCTACTTTCAACGTTCTATGTTCAACGACATACATCCCTCTTCCTGTATTCTACGTTCAACATTACAGGTACGAAGCTCTACATTCCATGTTCAACGTTGTACGTTCAAAGTTCAGTTTTCTACGTTCAACTTTTTATTTTCTACTTTCAACGTTCTATGTTCGTAGTTTTACGTTTACAAACAACGCTCTACGTTCTACGTTTGAGGTCCTACTCAATGTTACACGTTCTTCATTCTACATTCTACGTTTAGCGTTTTGCGTTCAACGATATACTTACAACGTTCAACGTTTTATCTTCAGTGTGCAACTTTCTACATTCAACGTTGTAAGTTGTTCTTTCAACGTTCGACGATATACGTTCAAGGTTATACGTTCTACATTCAACGACAAACGCTAAACATTATACGTTCTGCGTTCTCCTGTCTACGCACAATGTTATACGTTGCACGTCCTTCATTCTAGGTACTCCATTCTTCGTTCAACGATATTTGTTCAACATTATATGTTCAACGTTACACTTTCAACTTTCTTTGTTTTACACACGATTTGCGATCAACGATCTACGAGACGTGTTCGACGTTCTTGGTTCGATCATATACGTTCTACGTTCAGCGTTAGACGAACCTTGTCCTACGTTCTACGTTCAACGTTAAACATTCCACGTCCTACAGTTCACACCCTACATTCTACGTTCAACGACATACGTTTTACATTCAGCAGTATTCGTTAAAAATTAGACTTTCCACGTCCTACGTTATTGTTCAACAGTATGCATTGAACGTTTCACGTTCTGCGTTTTAGGTCCTACATTCTACGTCCAACGTTATAGATTTAACGTTCTACGTTCAATGATATACATTTAACGTACTACGTTTAGCGATCAATATTCTACGTCCTGCGTTTTACGTTGAATTTTGAGCGTTATACCTTCCTCGTCCTACCTTCCACGTTTAACATTCTCCGTTTAAAATTCAACGTTTAATGTGCTGTGTTCTATGTTCTTTGTAGTACGTTCAATGACATACGTTCCACGTCCTGCATTTTACGTTCAACGTTACAAGTAGAGCGCTCTATATTCTACGTTATCCTATGTTCTACGTTTTATGTTCTACGTTCAATGTTCAACTTTCTACGTTCTACGTTCTATTTCCTACGTTCAACGATATTCTTTGAATGTTATACGCTGAATGTTCTATGTTCGGATGATTTTCCTGCGATAATAACGAAGATGATGAGAAAACAGCCGAGAAATTAGCGGAATTCGATTCAGATCGAAAGATTTCGCAGCAATTCGTAAAAAATTTTAATAAGAATTTGAATATTTTTACAACTGGTGGAATATTTGCACCGATATCGTCTTAGATTGATGCAAACTGGCAAAGGTAATTGGGGGACACTCGCAAATACTAAGTATATCGGCTAATTTAGAAGATATTTCAAAGGAATCGAAAATTTTCGAACTCAGAGAGCGAAACTTTTAATTTCATCGAAATAGCGGGTTTTGGATGAATTTCCAGTGATAATTAAGGTTATGAGAGATAATGGCCGAGAAATTAGCGGAACTCTATCCAGATAGAAAGATTTCGCAGCGATTTGTCAAACATTTTGTCAAAGATCTTGAATATTTCTCCAATCGTTGGAGTACTTATAGCGATAACGACTTAGATAGATGCAAATGGGCATACGTGATTTAGCCGCTGCTACATCATACTATACAGTATTATACCATTTTAAATGTACTATATACATACTATATAGTATTACAGTACTATAGTACTACAGTATATACATACTATACAATATTATACTATTTTCATAGTATACTTTTCTATATTATACTACAACATATTATACCTTCTTATAGCACACTATACAGTATTATATAATATAATATTATATTACACCATATTAACCATATCATATTAACCATATCATATCGAACTAAGACCATATTATACCATACTAACCATATCATAACGAACTTAGAATAATGTAATATATTACGCAGTAATATAACTCATTATGCCATATTATACTATATTACGGTATATTATGACATATTGACGGTGCTATACAATATTATACTATATTATACTATATTAAAGATATTATTTCACGGTGTACCATCCTATACGTTACTACATGTTATACTATACTATGACACACTATGTCGTACAACATAATACTATATTATACCATAGTATACAATATAAAATATCATATATACCATATAAAATCGTATTAATCATATTATAACGCAACATATCGTACTGCAGCTTTCAAAGCTATTCTTTACCATGCAACACATTATAACGTAATATACAATAATAATAATACATTGTGTGCAATATTATGACCTACTATGCCATATGATACTGTATTAAGACATATTATAAGAAATTACACGGTGTTACACCATATACCGTATTATACTATTTTAAACGTATTATTTCATAGTATAATATTCTGTGCCATACTACAACATTTATTAAGGCATGGTAAGTTATATTATTGCATAATACGTTATATTATTGAAAAATATAGTGTATAACGTGGTATAATATGGTTTGGAATGGTGCAGTTCGCTATGATATGTTGTAATATGGTTAGTATGGTGTTCTATGGTATTCTATAAAACGGTATAGTATACTATAATAATGTATAATATGTTGTAGTATGGTATAGCATGTTAAACTACGAAATAATACGTTTAAAATGGTGTAATACTCAATAGTACAGTGTAACAGCTTGTAATTTCGTGTAATATGTTGTAATATAGTATCATATGGTATAAAAGAATATTGCAAAATTATTATATATTATTACTGTATAATGAGTTATAATGTTTCGTATAGTAGGGTATAACTTTGAAAGATGCAGTACTATGTGATATAATATAATATAGTTAACGTAGTACATGTTGTACAATACGGTATAATATGTTGTAGTAAGTTATAAAATGGTATACTTTGTAATACTAGATTTAATAAGATATAATAATGTATATTATTATGTAGCACGGTCAATACGCTATAATGGATCGTAATATTGTATAATATAGCATAATAGGTTATAATACTGCGTAATGATATGATATGTTGTGACATCGTTAATATAGTAAAATTTGGTATTATATTGTAATAGAGTATAGTGTGGTATAATGAGATATATTAAATTGTAGTATGGTATAGAATGTTATGCAATGAAGTAAAAATTTTAGAATGGTGTAATGCTCTATATCATGTTGTAGCATAGTAATTTGGATTAATATGTCGTAATATAGTATCACATTGCTTGAAAAGTTATATTACTGTCGTAATAGAGTATCATATTGCTTGAAAAGTTACATTATTGCATAATACGTTATATCATTGCTATGATAGGTTATAATATTCTAAATATGTTGAAATATGATATTGTACTGTATAATACGGTACAGTGTGTTATAATATACTGTTGTATGGTATAGAACGGTATACTACGAAGTAATACGTTTCATACAACAATATCGGTACAATATCGTATAGTATGCTATAAAATTGTGCAATTTCTAATAATATGACGTGTAGGGATACAATCCAGATCGCGATATAAACATTCTCACGACGTGGACTCAGGTTATCGGTATCGGCAGGGCCATGAGGTAATCATCAAAAAGCCTCTCATAGATCTGACCGTACATCGACATCACTCGATGGCACCTACTTTCCGACCAGGGAAAAGGACATAACAAGAGTTACAGTATAAAAGAACTGACTTCGACGCGTCGAAAGAACAGTTATCCGCAAGTCTAGTATTCGATAGTCCACGTCTGGTGAGTGTGCAGTCAGCAGTGTCTCCTACATAATTCTCGCGTTAAATAATAATAATTACTTTCGTACACCGTCTTATAAGTAGATGCAATCACGGTATTGTGATTCTCATTATTATTAGTACTGTTATTATACTCGTGTATGTATATCTTTATTAGTGTAAAATAAAGGCCTTTTAAACACTAAATGACGTAATGTAGTATCATAAGAAGTAATAGGTTATAATATTACGTAATATGTATTATTATCTTATAATATATTATAATGTATTGTTTTGTATATTATGGCTTCGGAAGATGCAGTATAGTGTGATACGTTATTATATGTTTAACACAGAATTGTATGGTATCATACTGTATAATACGATATAGTGTGGTATGGAAAGGTATAATAGGTTGTAGTAAGTTTAAAATAATATAATCTAAAATAATAAGTTTAACATGGCATAATAACGTATATTATGGTGAAGCATGAACAATACGGTGTAATATGTTGTAATATGACATAATAGTAATAGTTTTATATGACGTAAGTAATAATATATTATTGTAAAATAATACGTTAATACATAATACGTAATATTATTGTAAAATACGGGATATAGTATATAGTATCATATTGCATAATAAGTTGTATCGTTGAATAATACTGTATATTACTGTAACATATGATATTGTGTATAGCATAGTATAATATGATTTGGAATTTTGCAGTTCAATATGATAGGTTATGATATGGTTAATATGGTTTAATACGGTTTTATATTGTATAATACTCTATAGTGTGATATAGTATGGTATAACATTTTGTAATGTTGTATTAAAATGTATACTATGAAATAATATGTTTAATAATGTGTAATAATGTATAGTGAGGGGAGTGCATTATGGTTGCAAATTGCGAGGTAAATGCTGTTAGATAACGTTATTATGTTGTTTCATTTCTGTCATTTCAAAAAAGCATGTTTTTCTTCGTTCGTATCCATCTGTAGTCCTTTCTTTTTCATATGCAGAAGTGCTACGTTTATAAATGGAAATTAAGAAAAAGATTGAATAACTATTAAAAATTAATAGGAAAAATTCTGGATCATGCTAGAAATACTTCATTTTTAGAAAACATAGAAAATTTCATTTTCCAGCATGATAATGTGGCTACCCATATAACTATAGATGTAAGAGACATCTTTAATATTAGAAGTAATTAATTTTAGAATTGCCCGCAAAGTTTGTGTGTCCCCATGTATGAGGAATATATTAACAAGACAGGATATGAAGAAGAAAAGCAATACAATAACATTCAAGAATTATTAGAAGCAATTTTGTTTGCTCCTGGGGGAATTTAGATATGTATTATATAAAAAAATTATTCAGAAGCCTACCAAATTAAATGATCGAAGTTGTTCAATGTAAAAAGAATCAACCCACCATTAAGATTAAAAAAGACTCGAACAATTTGTTACCACTCTACATATCGACACGTGTAGTAATTCCTACTGCGCCTACCGCCAATTGACTGGTTTTCAAAAGAATATGTTTCATAGTATACAGATAATAGCCACAGTGAAAAAAGTATAAATAATATATATTTCATATTTTATATTTTCATCGCATTTTGTACATACGATGGGCTTCTTGAATATGCATATAGATATTTTTTTACATTTTAGACAGACTTCGTAAGTCTCATTGTTTTGCAGTATCTTATCTGGCAAATTTTCCATTTACATGAACCTGTATTTACATTTATGATTGTTTTTGATGGATCTTCTGTGCCTGGCGTTCTTCGATGTTCGATGGTTATTTATTCAATTGAAACAAAAATTCTTGCTCCGATGTCCCTTTTCCCGTAGTTCGTTTGTATGAAATTCATGTATTTCTGCTGTTTAGGTCTAGGATATTAAATAGTACTTGTAGAGACCATTTCCATTTGGACCTTAGAGTGTATTTTCTATCCATTTGATTGGTCACTTCTACACCGAATTTGGTGCTATTGTATAATCTAATTCCCTCTGGTATACAGGTATTTCAGTTTCAACGGACGTATGCATTGAGCTAAATTCTTTTTTTGGGTTTAACTTTGTAAATTATCAGAGTACAATTATCTGAGCGATATAATTTTGTTAAGAAATTTGTCATACTGTCCTCTACTTCTCTCACTAATTTCGATACTCCCCTTCTATTTTCGCGAATAATTCCAACAAGTGCATCTTCTTTTGTCAAAAGTGTAGCCCTTATTGACACGTTTGTAAAAATGTTCGTGATTATGTTATCTCCATCGCCTATACATGGTTCTACTAATTTGAGTAACAAATTCTTCGAGCGGAATTGTAGATTCTCTCCTTTTTTGCAAACAGAAACCCTATCGCTATATATTTGCTATTTACGTCGAAAGCTAACCAGAACCTGATATCAAATTTGAGTCCAGGTTATTGGGCATCTTGTTTATTGAGTAAATCTAGGCATTGTTTTCGTTGGAATGAATTGTTCATCAAGTAAGGTGTTCCTCATAAATTGTTCATAAGGTATATTCCAGGTTTATTATACCAGGTATATTATATATACAATTTTGACTTCTGCATGAATTTGCATCAAACTACAAGAATCAAGGCGAATTTATCGATTTGTAAGCGATGGCTTCATTGATTTCTGTGATAAAACCGAATAAACTTTAGTTAGATTAATAGTTTCTGTAAAGATATTTATACTCATAGTTTGTGAAGAAACTGCTTGATCACATTCTTTATTCCATAGCTACGATATTTCTACATTTTTAACATGTGCCGTCTGCATTTAGAAATGCAGTAAATGCATATGATTTTGCAGTAGTTTGATCCCATTTAATTTTTAAATCTTGAAATGTTATCAGACATTTCTGTTTTCAGATATAACCGTTTTACCGGTTAAGTAATCGGCCATGATATGTAAAATAGACTATATAGTCATATTTCTAACTATGTATACATATTTTTGGAAAACAAACAATAAAAAAGAAATAATTGTTGGCAAATTCATGTATACTACCAGAAAGTTTGTGAAGTTAAATTGCGGTGTAATAAAGTTGTATATATGAAATACTAAACGAAATTTTAGAAATGGTCATTTGTCTGACTGTGTTACGTTTATGTAGAAAATTATGAAGACTACTTCTGTTTTCTTTGTTAATGTCGTATCATTCTGTTTAACTCATTCCTATTTCTATTAAGAATTTGTAGAAATATTCATTTAATTTATAGAAAGATTAAGTAAAATTACATAATATTTATTTGTATGTAGTCCCATCTACAACTAACATGACATTTTATCCTTTTCTAATTTCTACAAATAATTTTGGAAGATGTCCAATAATTTAACCCATTAGTATATTCTTACTAGCTACCTACAATTGCCAAATATGATTGATTTATATAATACTTTCTCACAGGTTATAAAACTTGTTGACGAGAGTGCTAATTATTGATCATTAATTGTATCAATTTTTCTAGAAAATGTGTTACATTATTTTCCACAACAAGTTTAGAAGTGTATCATTTTTGTGGATTATTTTTCTAAAAGTACTTTTGTGATTTCCTGTAAGACATACAAAATAGAAGTTTCGAGAGCTTGACAAAAAAGAACAGCCCATCCGTTACTTTAATCGGACCTTCACGATAATTCCCGAATGAAATTGATACTGTATCAAAGATGAGTAATTACATGTAACTCAGCCGACAGAAGCACAGTTATAGTAACAGAATTGTCAATCAAACGCACAGACAAGAGGTGCAGAAGCAAATACTGTAATGCCGGAAGTACAAATAACTTATCCGGAAGAACAAACGACATATCCACAGACTTCATTAGTTAACAGCACTGCACAACCATTACCGGTACAAATACCCGAAGATTTAAAACAACAAATGACAATGTCACTAAGTCAACATATAGGCATGAATTTGCAGTGGAGTCTGAAGTGTTTGCTAGAACTGTCATGGAATTATGATAATGCGTTTTCAGCGTTTCAGAAACTTCAAAAGCAGGGACAAATAGGCGGGTATTTAGTAAATAAGAATACTGTACATAAACAAGTAAGTGTACAATTGTTTTTATTCGATTCTCGTCTCTGCTCATGCATCTTTACAATACACGTCGTATTTTTATATTGCAATCTATATAAAGACGAATGTTCTGCTGGATATTGAGATATTTTTATTGTAATCTAAGTACAAGACGAAGGCTTTGTTGGATATTAGTTTATTCTCGCGTAAAGAAGGAACTTAACTTCAGCAGGCTGCCATCTTTCATTGTGAGATGCAAATTTGCGTGGCATCTTCTTTTTCTTTTTCCATTTCATTTTGTGACTATGCTAAAATCATTAGTTGTTATTCAGTACATTTGCAATAAAAGAAAAGAAGTCTGATGTAAAATACTGAAAGGAAACAACAATTTTTCTAAGAAGCAATGTATTTAATATCAAACTAATATCATTTGCCAATGAAATTCACAACATTCTTACTGTTAAGAAACACAAAATGTGTATTAGTGTTTTTGACGTAACAATTAACTACCCTTTGAAGTTAGAATCTAGAAATAATTCATTTCAAAAATTTGACAGAAAAGTAGTCACGAAAAAATTGTGTTTACTTCGGCCGATCATTATTCTGTAAATATATGCATCACTCTGAAAAGAGTAATATGATTCGTATTACATACATGTATTATATGTATACACAATGCATAAATCATTGTTGTATTTTATTATCAACAGTATTCAAATTTGATGGTTATGTGTGTACATACAAAAATAAAAAACAACTACAATATATACTGTAATTACAATATATATACATATATATATAAATAATTTAATTTAACATATTCTATTGTATTATATCATATTTCATAATATATATAACATATTGTAATTACTTTGTACAAAACATAGAAGTATAATATAGGAAGCCTTTGATTTTGGAAATTCTACTCTTTCATTATCCACTATCTCATTATCCATTATCCAACTTCTCTATCATTCAAAGGTGCCAAATTGTTTCATACATTTTACATACAGTGACTGCAGTTACAGTCACAATATGCAGATATGAAATACTGAAGCAATTTTGTAAAATGAAACTATGCAATGACATACAGACAAAGATCTCATTTAAAGTTGAAATACCTTACTTTCGAAATGCATTCTTTATTTTATTATAAGATATTCTTACACTACATACAGTATATTCGTTTTGCTTTCGCTGGCAAAGTTAAAACATTTCACTACTCGAGAATGGCATAAATTATCACAGTATAGAATGTTATTGAAAACTTTGTTTCGTATCTGAATTTATCAAGCCATTTTTAATAGCGCGCCATTTTTAATTTTTTATTTATATCTGAGATACCCCAATCTGATCATTTGACGAATATAGCAAAATTTTTTATCAAATATACACAACAGTATAGTCTTATTTTCCTGATATTTTAACCAACATCATTGCTTCCGTAATCAGACTGATGTCCATCGTAAGTGTGTTGACATATTGTGGTGAGATATTCGTGGTATTTCAGATAAATATGCATCGATTTGCAAACGCCTCTGTTTCAGTAATTTTTGTCGTTTGTCTGTATTATTTCTTCTGACGTCCATGAGGTATACATTCAACTTGTTTGAATTGTGATTATTGCGAGGATCAAGCACAGTCATACAGAAACACGCATCTCTGGTGTATGCGTTTAGCAGTGGTTCACGATTCTCTATATCGAATATGAGAAAATATTATTCTAAGAATTGGTTCGATATTTGCAGAAATTGTATCCTGTTGCAGGAGTTCAGAACATCCACTTTGCACATCCGCAACATGGCTCTGATAATCGTTGCATATATATACAACGGTATTGGAAATACATTATACGTTATACGTCATACGATATTGGTTATACTTTATACGATGTACGTTACACGTTACGCGTTATTTGTAATGCGTTATACGGTATTCGTTATATGTTATACGTTATACGCCCTTATGCTATACATTGTACAATATTCGTTATACGTTATACGTCATACGTTATACGACATACGTTGCAATATTCGTATACATTTCTATACCATATTGCAACATTTCATACCATAGTATACAACAGTGTACAGTGTTATACAGTACAGTAAAATACCATATTATACAATATTAACTATGTCATAACATATCATATCGAACTGCACCATTCCAACTATATTATACTATATTACTATAAACTGTACTATATTTTACAATAATATAACGTATTGTGCCTTGTATAGTATATTGTATTATAATTGTATAATTTATCATATCTTGTTACACTATACTTCGACATATTATGCCATATCGTATGTTGGTAAACCATACTATTTTAAACATTATTAAAAATATTATTTCGAATTATACAATTCTATATCATACTACAACTTATTATACCACTCAAAACCACATTATACCTTATTATATATAATAATACCATATTAAGCATATCATAACTTATCATATCGAACTGCACCATTTCAAATCATATTATACTATGACGTACACACCATATTTGGCAACAATATAACGTATTACGCAGTACTACAACTTATTTTGCTATATTATAATATGACACATTATATCATATTGAACGTGTTACACTATAGTATGGAGCATTATACCATATTAACCGTAGTATTTCAAAGTGTACCATTTCATAACTTATTACAACATATTATACCATACCATACCACACTATACCTTATTGTACAATATGACACCGTATAACACCGTATTAACCATATTATATTGTATTATATCGTACTGCACCTTTCAAAGCCACACATTATTATATACTACATTATAATATATTATACAGTTATTATGCAACATTATAACCTATTATGCCATATAATACAACACTATGACATATTCTACGAAATTGTACGAAGCTACATCATACTGTGGAGTATTATACCATTTTAAACATATTATTTCATAGTATAACATTCTATATATATATATATATATTGTTCATAGTATAACTATTCTACGAAGTATTAAACCTTATTATACCACACTCTATATATAATATTCTACAACATAATAATACCATATTATACCATATTAATGACAATATAACTTATCTTATCGGACTGTAACATTACAAACCACATTATACTATGCTATACATATAATATATTTTGCAATAAGATAACGAATTACGCGATATTATAACTTATTATGCCATATTGTGCTATATTACGACATATTAGATCATATTGAAGCTCCTTCTGCATATTATACTGTATTATGCCACTTTAAATGTATTATTTTATACAACATTTCGTATTTTGTACAACATTCTTTACCATACTACAACATTATTCCTTATTATAGCTCACTACCGTATTATACAATATAATACCATATTAAACCATATTAACCATATTGTAACGTATTGCGACTGTCCCATTCCAAACTATTATACACTTTCACATACTACACCATATTTTTAAAAAATATAACGTATTATACAGTAATATTACTTGTCATGCCTTATTAAACTATAGTACGACATATAATAGCATATTGCACGGTGCTACATATTACTATACAGTATTATATGTTATTAAACGTATTATTTCATAATATATATTTCTATAGCATACTACAAAATATCGTGCCATAATATGACACTCTGAACCGTATTCTTCAATATAATAACATATCATACAATATTTATCATATAATAACATATGATAGCGAAATGCACCATTCTAAATCATATTATAATATTCTATACACAATGACATATTTTACAATAATATAACGTTCTAGGCAACAATTTAACTTATTAAGTATATATTATAATATATTATGGCATATTATATAAAAATTACACGGTGCTAAAACATTCTATACAGTATTATAGCATTTTAAACGTATTATTTCATAGTATACCATTTTATACCATAATATACAACGTATTATACCTTATTAAATCACACCGATATTATACGATGTAGGGGACACAGTCCAGACTGCAGGATAAACATTCCCACGACGTGGACCCAAGTTTACAGTATCGGCAGAGCCATGAGGTAATTGTCAAAAAACCTCTCATGGGCCTGACTGTAGACAACACCCGCTTTCCAACCTCTTGAGGGAAAAGGACATACCTAGACCCACAGTATAAAAGAACTGACTTTGACTCATTAAGTCATCAGTTTCTTGAAAGTCTAGTGTTCAATAGTCCACGTCGGGTGAGTGTGCAGTCTGCCGCGTTTCCTACGTAACTGGAGTTAAAGAGTTATAATTATTTTAGTACACTTCTTATATTTAGAAGAGATCACGGGATCATTGTGATCATCGTTGGTACTTTTATTGTTATTATTGTTACTCCTGTAAATATTTTTGTTAGTGAAAATAAAGGCCTTCAAAACCCTAAAAATATGTTGTATAGTATTTTATAGAATGTTGTACTATGAAGTAATAAGTTTAAAATGATATAACTTATCACAACCTGTTGTCATGTCGAAATGCACCATTTCATAAATTAAACTATACACTTCTAGGCTATTCCCAATAAGATATTTTACAATAATATATCGTATTATGCAGTAATATGAACTATTATGCAATATGATACTATATCACGAAACATTATACCAAATTAAACGATGCTACATTATGCATAGTGTCTCAGCGCGACGGTGATCTTTGAGGAATGCTGCCCGCTTCGCTGAGGTTCTCTCATTTGGCCTTTTACAGTCGTCGGAGAGATATTCAGAATGCAGACTGTAGGTTTTTAAGGCGTATATTTGACTAGATGTGTATACAATTGTTACGTGAGTCTGGGAGATGGGTACGAGGTGTTTCCGCGTCTAGACTCGAACTGAATGGCTGAGTGGTTATGGCAGACTGTATGTCTCGTGCTAGGAGACTGACCTTTTATATGGAGCGAATGTGTCTACGTGACTTTTTGGCACCAGTCAAGAAGTCCTTTGTTTACTAATCTTACCATTTAAGAAACGTTCCAGATGCTGACTCTGCTTCTCAGGGTAGAGGTCCTATAGATACCCTGGTATCTAGAACTTCTCTGCAGGGTAGAGCATTCCAGGAACTTAGCCTGAGTGTCCTGTTCTGCTCCAGAACACATAGTTACATAACCATTATGTAACGTTATAGAGAACTGTACCATTCCAAAACATATTAAACCATGTTATAAACTGTAATAGATGTTACATTAATATAACTTATTGTACAATAGTACAACATATCATGCTCTATTACAATGTATTACGAATTATTTTACCATATTGATGCTACATCATACAACACCGTGTTACACGTTATTAAACAAACAACTTCGTAGTATACAATCATATAACTTATTGTGCAATACGATTCTATATCACGACATATTACAACCAAATTACACACTACAATATAGTTTATTATTCCAGTCTAAAGGTACTATTTCATAACATAACATTCCGCATCCTACTGCAACATATTATACCATACTGAACCACACTATAACGTATTATACAATATGATACCATATAATATTACGTTAACCACATTATAAAGTATCATATCCTACTGTTCCATTCAACGATAAGCATTACTATAAAATACATAAAAATATGAAATAAATTAATAACACATATTATGCAATAATATAACGTATTATACCATATGAAATTATTTTACTACACATCAAACGAAATTACATGCTACAGCATACTATACCGTAATACACCATTTTAAAATTATCACAACATAATATACCGTTCTATACCATATTACAGTATACTATACATTATTATAGCATACTATACCGTATTATACCATATAATAACGTATTAAACCATATTATAACGTATCACATCGAACTGCATCATTCCAAACTATGATATAACATTATATGTACTGCATCATATTTTAAAATAATATAACATGCTACACAATAATACTAATTGCCATGACCTATTACGACATATTATATATTATCAGTATATATATATATATATATACATATATATATATATATATGTATATATATATATATAAATTCACATATGAATATTGTAATATTATGTAAATTTGATATATAACATATATAAAAAACATAAAAATAAATGTTTATTAATGTCTCAGCACGCCGGTGATCTTTGAGGAATGCTGCTCGCTTCGCTAAGGTTCTCTTATTTGGCTTTTTACAGCCGTCGAAGAGATATTAAGAATGCAGATTATAGGTTTTTAAGACATGTATTTGACTAGATACAATTGTTACGTGATACAATTGTTACGTGAGTTTGGGAGAAGTGTCTCCGCGTCTAGACCCAAACTGACTGACTGAAGGTTTATGGCAGACTGTATGTCTTATACTAGCAGACGGACCTTTTATGTCGAGCGAATGTGTCTACGTAACTTCTTGGCGCCAGCCAAGATAGGAGCGTGCCATGGCATCTGGAACTTCTCTTCAGGGTAGAGCATTCCAGGAACCTAGCCTGAGTGTCCTGTTCTGCTCCAGAACATGCCGGTCCCCTTGACCGGTCATGGTCAATAATACTTATTTTGAATAATTGATCGCGGATATTGATGATAACTGTGTTACGATTTTTGTCACTATATCGGTAACGTCTTCCTCGGTTAGTATGTCACCGATTAGGAAATGGCTGGGTATCAAAGTAGTCGGGTCATTTAGATGGGATGATATGGGAGCGATAGGATTCTCATGGTTTCGAATTCAACGAGATACGTGTTCGTAACTTTAACTATATACGTAAATGCTTTCCGATAACTTTTAATAGAGATGTTTCTTTATCGATGTAACGGCGGCTTCCCAAATCCGCTCGACTTGTGGTACGTGGCGGTATAAAGTGTCCCGTTACCTGATCCCGTGTTCGATAATCATGACTGCTAGCCCTTGTCTTGCTCGTTACTTGTAAATTTGACTCCCGCACTTTGTGAATTGTGCCTACGAAAGTTTTTACTTTGTCTGAATACGTATAATTTACTTTCAATGAAATGTTCGCGTGCCCAATCCTCCCCCTCACACGAAGAAGACCTATTTCGTTCACGAGAGGGTCTAGTGCGCGTGATCTGCCCTTATACCTGATATTTCGAATGATGATGGTGAGAACTGAGGTGTCAGTGTTTGATCCTGTGTCAGGTACTAACCCTTGATGATTGAAGGACCATTGCCGTGGCCTGAAATCTTTGTTGCTCGCGAAATGCGTGAGTTCATGTCTGAATGTCTATTCGTCTTCGTACGTATCCGCGCTCGTTATCAAATTGTCCAGGTGAGGGTCCAACTTGAACGTAGCTGCGGCTCTACTGTACCTTACCTCTTCGCCGAATGCGAGGTTGTGTAATGTCTTGGTCGCGAGGTAAGGTGGTGAAGTTGTTCCGTATGTCTGTCTAGTTTTCGTCGGATCGTCCCGCCAGAGTATGTTTTGGTGATGTCTGTCTGATGGGTATACTTATCTCTGTCGGTACATTGTTGTAATTTTAACAGTAAACACGAAACTGCGGCTCCGCAAATTTGTGAGTATTGTTAATAATTCGACCTGTATTGTCGGTCCGGTCATCAATGTGTCATTGAATGAAAATCAGGTTCTTGCTGATGCGTTGGAGACTACGCGTAGCCTGGTTGTCAGGTTATTTTTCTTTAGCCCAGTATGGAACGGCCGGTAGTAGCCTTAGGTGTACCTTTTCTGACCCTTGTAACGTAAGCCAGAGTTTCGTACTTTTGTATAAATGCGCGATAATGGTTGCGTGAAATTGGATAGCGAGCTAATGAATGTTGTAGTGAGTTGAAGCGGCCGAATGTTAATGCGTGGGAGTCATCTAACTCGCGGAACTTAGACTTAATTGATACTTGAACTGTAATTGAATTGTATCTCCCACCTTGGGGATCGCGTCGCGTGTTTTGTACATGCTGTACCCCTCATAGGTTCTCCTCCTCCGAGAGTGAGTGAGTCTGCGGACCTTCCACGACCTCCCAGAGTCTCGTTGACTGCTCGAGATTTGTTTTCATGCAAGTTATGTTGACCTGCGGTGAAACTCGATAATCCGTAGTCGAGCCCGAATGCAGCAAAGTGTTATGTCTCTGTTGACACACTCGGCACGCACTTGACTTGCACTCGGATACATAGTGTCCCTTGCGTAGGCAATTTAAGCATAAGCGATGCTCCTTTACTAATTTGAGTCTATTTGGTATGGTAGATCTTATGAGCTTCTCGCATGTATGGACGGCGTAATTCTGATGGCATAGATAGCATTGGGCGCTAACCTGAGTCTCGTACACGCGTGATGTTGTAGGAAATCTATTTGCGTGATAAGATCCGGAATCTCGTGGGGTAAACTGTTACTCGGTACGCGGCGATCTTCACATTGTGGATGGCTCTAAGTGATTGCAGCGATCGCTCATATGTGAATTGTCATGAATTGTTGTTACAAATTGATCCGTGAATTCCGGCCAATCCTCGCGCCCATTGAATCGCGGTAATGGTATAATTGGCAAGCTAATGTTGTCAAGTCTCGTGTTTTCGGCGTGGATCGTGAACTGCGACGAGTGATTTGTTCTACCTTGATTAGGACTCGCGGTTGCCTTGGTGGCAACTGTAGTGTGCGTCGATTTTATCAGGGAACGTACCAGGGCGCGGCACCGCACATACTCTAATTTTATTTTTATACGTTCGCGCAAATACTCCCCGTCTTCGTCTGCGATATCTAATTCTGGTTATACCTCTTTGAACGTAGAGTACTCGGATTCTAAATCCTTCAAGACTGTCAGATTGAATGTCTGAGTTGTACGTTTTTAACATCTTATCAAATATTTGTAATTCTAATTTAAAACCTTGGCGTTTCTATTCTAAAATTCTGATCTTATCCTCAAGTGATAGAGCCATGATTTTTCGTGGGATTGTTAGAAATGTAAGGAATCAGGCGACGTTAACCTAACAAGTGAGTTGTACGTTACCGATTATTGTTGATCTGGATGATGCGATGGCCACGATGTTGAAGTACGACACAGGGTGAAAATGGCTTCACTGCTGCTGTATCGTCACTCCGAATGTACGCTGATATGGATCAAGCTTATCTGAGCTTGGCTTCGTGCTCGAAGGACCAAAATGTCTCAGAGCACCGATGATCTTTGAAGAATGCTGCCCACTTCGCTGAGGTTCTCTCCTTTTACAGTCGTCGGAGAGATATTCAGAATGCAGACTGTAGGTTTTTAAGGCGTATATTTGACTAGATGTGTATACAATTGTTACGTGAGTCTGACAGATGGGTACGAGATGTCTCCGCGTCTAGACTCGAACTGACTGGCTGAGGGTTTATGATAGATTGTATGTAATTGTTACGTGAGTCTGGGAGAGGTGTGTCTTGTACTAGCAGACGGACCTTTTATGTGAAGCGAATGTGTCTACGTGACTTCTTGACGCCAGCCTAATCTTACCCTTTAAGAAACGTTCCAGATGCTGACTCTGCCTCTCAGGGTAAGACAGAAGTCCCATAGATAGGAGCGTGCCATGGCATCTGGAACTTCTCTGCAGGGTAGACCATTCCAGGAACCTAGCCTGAGTGTTCTGTTCTGCTCCAGAACAATTAATATAAGATAAGATAATATTCTTCAGAAATTAATTATATTATTTAATGGAAGAAATGTCTCTTTTATAAAAATCAATTTTGAGAAAAGTTCACACATTTAAAAATTCAGTATTTTCTTGTATGCAGTGTCTATAAACAAATTTAATATTTGTTTTCGATAGTTAGCGGACTGTAACCGCTAGTTAATGAATAAAATGAATTTTAATTATAGTTTGAGGCTCTTATCATGTAAAGTAATAACACAAAAAAAATACACAAAAAAAGTATTATTTTCTAATATTATTTTATATTAATCATTTAATATTTACTTAATATTCTTGGAGTATATAATAATATAACTAAAAATTAATATAACAAAAAAAGGCTTTTAGCACGTACGATGGTGTTTTCGTTTTGATGTCCTAAACATAAATATTATAAAATTACAAAAACTTACCAAAAGAATGCAAAAAATCATGCAAGAAAGTCAACTAGATATAGTTTGCAAATGTGTTTTTGTTGAGCTTTTTGCATTCATAACATCATTTTGACACGTTTAAACTTTTGTAAATATATCTTTATAACTTTTATAATATATGAAAAATATATATACTCATACAATAAAAAATATATTAATACTGTGTAACTAAGAAAAATTATAATAAATGCAGTGAGTCTTGTCTCGTAGTTTCGAATATTCCACGCACAACACGCACACAAGCACGCACGCATTCACGCACTCATGTACTCATGCACACATTACTGCTTTGTGATATATCGTTAGTGTTTCTGAGATATTTTTGTCTTTTGTTTATAGATTTATGCATTTTTCTGATTTCTCCAAATTTTGCCTAAGGCTATTAGTTTTTTACCCCAAACGCTTTATTTTATACTTATATTTTATAAATGTTTTTTATACAGTGATTGCAATTTTACCGTATATAAATGACTCTCATCAATTATGTATTTATTATATATACATATATACATATGTATATTACACATGTACATGGGTAAAAATATAAAGTTTTGGAATAATTTAACGAATAAAATAATGCTTATCGTGCGATTTTCTGAAAGAGTAAACTTAAAAAAATTATAAAAGAATTGTAAAAAATTCGTAGAAGCGTTTAAATTTGAAAAAGTTTCAGAAATGCTTACTTTAAAGCACATTCGTTTATTAGTAATATTAATTAATTTTAAAGTAAGGTTGCTTTCAAATGGAATTGTGGTACGTACATTGTGATACAAGTATTTGTGTGATATATGTATGAAATACTTTCGGAAATACAGACAACTTTAAAATATGAACTGTTACGAACTTATAAACCTAAACCAGAATTTTTTTTTAACATCGACAGTTTTTTTTTAATATCTTGGAAATTAAAGGCTGGAAATAAAAATAATATATTAATGGAAATGATTCATTATTCCAAATTTTTTGTTTATTTCAGATAAATCTGTAGAAAAACTATTTCCTCTCCGATTTCGATAATTTTTGAATATGTTATAGAAATCAATATTTTAAACAATTTTTCCTGTACATAAGAAGTAAACAACCGGCAGTTGGTTTTCCTATAATACATATAATTGATTTTCATCTGAAATAAAAATAAAAAATTTAGAATACTGAATCATCTCTATTAATTTATTGTCTTTATTTTAAAAATTACATATGTACGAAACTTTATCTTGCGTCTGAATCAAATAAATGATTTGCAACTCAGTTTTTATTTGAATTAATTCATTAAAATAACATAATAAATAATCACAAATAAGCAGAAAAATTATTTGCGAAATTATTCTAGAAACAAATATAAAATACAAAATAAAATTAATTTATTTGATAGCCAAATAATGAAATCGTTTTGAAAAAAATTAATAAATTAATGGAAGATTATTTCAAAATATTAAATATTCAAATATTTTATTTTAATAATGTTCATATCTGTGGTGCCCTATATTTCCGTCTGATGCAATTTATTTCAACATCTTATTCGTCAATTTCATACAAAAAATATCCCCAATGGTCGAAATACTGTAAAAAGGTTGATTTATATTATCCGTTACATAAACATCTTATAGGTATATAAATGTTTATATTATGATGCAGGTAATAAAATATGAATATTTATATTCAGTGTCACGAATTCAATCAAGCACGTTCAGATGCGATTTTTACAACAAAATTAAAAATGTGCACGCCAAACTGAATTGTTTGAATCTGTAACGTTTCGTCTTTGAACGAATACATATAAAATCATCTTTACATAAAAACCGTCGTTTGAACGCGTATATATTTAACATACATGTATTTAACATTGTTATTATTATTAGTATTTAATATACATGTATCGCGATATACATGCAGAATATATCAGTAGTATAACCGAACGTATGTAGATGGATTCCTTATAAAAAAATTAATTAAAGATCTAAAATAAAGATTTTCCACTTGAAACTTCATTTACGCGAAATTTAGATTTAAAAATTCGTTATGTACGCCTTTGGCCTGGTAAATTGAATTAAAGTATTTATATATGTTAAAAATCATGTAAACAGTGAATAATTAAAAGAAAGCATCATCAAAGTGCTTGATCAAGTACAGACATATTCATTGGTACCTGTCCATGCTTCCGTTCAACGAACAAGAATTTGTTTGCAATTATATTATATTTTCAGCAAATTTTTCATTAAAGTAAGTTCTACTTTAATTGATGTATAGTATTAAACAATATCGTTAATAACATTGTCAGAATATGAAAGCATAGTGCTTACTAGACCGAAAGCGTGGTTTAATAGCACGCCTATAAGATGAATTTTCAAATCTACATTTTTCGTAAACGAAGTTTCAGATAGAAAATCGTTACTCTACGTTTTTTATTTATTTTTGGAATTGATCTATGCCCGATTTATACCCGGTTGTATTATTAATCGATACACCCGTGTAAAAGCAGCCTTACATTTGATTATTTTATCCCCACTTGATAGACTTTATTGTTCTCCCTTAATGTTAGTTCTTATTATCCTCCATGTCATATGAACAAAGAATTCGATCCAACGTTCTTACGAAACGGACTACATGAATGAAAATCTAAGATGATTTAAATATATATTTTTGTATATTTATGTATAGATATATATTTATGTATATATTGTCAGAAACAAAGGAAATGTTGATTAGTACAAAATAAATACATGTGCCTATTTAAGATGTAAATAGATACCTAATAGATAGATATTAGAAAGAGATAGAAAAAATAGTAGATGTACCAGATAAATTTATTCGTTCTTATATTTCGTTCTTATATCACTTTTTAATTTAAAGTTTTACTTGTTTCTAAAGAACTAGAAACAGTTTTCAAATTTGATTCTAATGTTAATATCTTTCAATGATAATTGTTTATTCTCTCTACGTATAATATTTACAAATTGTTCTTCTTTGGTGGAATTTTTAATATTTTTCTATCGATTACTTGATATGATACAAAAACAACTTTTATTACAAAATTTATTATGTCCAAATTCAGTTAGTTCAATTGGTCCAATCAAATTTCGATTGGTTTTGAAAGAATTTCCCATTTTAAAGCTATAGGCTATATTCAGTTTTTCTGGTACGTGGTAATTTGTTGTTGAATATTTGTTTTTCGCTATTCAAGTTATGTTTAGGATTTTGAAAGGGCAAGGATTTTATCCGCATGTTATGAGTCGAAATTTCAAGCAATGCGAGAGATATTTCATATCTTGTGGAAATTAGCAAATATATGGACGAACCTGCAAAGTCAAAAGATTGGAGATATGTGAATGAACCTGGCGCGAAGTCAGAGAGTTACAGAAGGTTGAGATTGCGTGAATAAATCCAATACAAAATTGGGGAGTCACTAAGAAGAGAAGCACTGATGAACTCGGTGCGAAATCGAAAAGTTATGAATAGAAAGTTGATGAATAGAAAGCTGATGAACAAACTCAAGACGAAGGTTGTTAGGAGACTGGAGAAAATACAGATAAATTGATGAAAGCTGTGAATTTATTCAACTTAATAAGATTTAGTGTCTTGAAATGATCATCTCGAATTTATGCGTAACGTAAATTATATATTTTACAATCATTAAAATTGTTACAACTATTGAAATAATTTGAGAGTGAGTTACCTCGTTGCTTGATTTTGACATACTGGAAATGAGGTAATTGGTCACTAACAACTATTGATGTTCAACAGAACATATACTCGCGGATTCCCCCCTATAGGATTAACTTTTGATTTAAAGAGGACCGTTAACATCTAATTTCATTAGATCAACTTTTAACAAAGTATGAATGGTATGATTACATTTCCTGACATTCTGTGTAAGAAGCGTGATTTTTCTGCTTATTATAATACTATGATATAGTATGTAGACCATGAATTACATCATATGTATTTTTCTTAGGAAACATGAAACCCTTTAAAATTTCTACGAGTCAAACACAAGAATTGATTTAACTTTGTGTATGACTCTCTCGAGATAACAGATGTTACGTACCAAAAATATTTGAAAAATGAAAGTTTGAAGAATTTTCACAAAGATGGGGGAAATATATTCTCCATCCGTAACATACAATAAAAATAAAAAAACACTTCTTTGCTAAAAAATCTTAAATTTGCCAAAAACTGGTAGATACAAATGAGAAAACAAAAACTAAATTCACTCAGAAATCGACAATTTCTGTTATTTGCGTTACTTTGGAGAGTAATACTATCGCTCTGATTGATCTTTTCTTTCAATTTGACTATGAATTTTACATATCTCTTGAGATCAAAATATTCTTTATACGTTGGTTTAGATATCTTTTCTTGTTTGTCAGGCAATCTGAATTTTTTGGCGTACTTTTATTTGCTTGTGATCAAACAATTCATTAATTTCTGATTCCGGCGTGATGCGATTTTAATACAGCTGCACTTTGAACGTATTCTCTATTTATGGAGCAAATCCTAATTGTTGATTGTTAATGCTTCCTTATTGGATAATATTACCGCGAATTGCTTTGTTTTTATTTGCCTTACTTACATTTTAACTGTAGAACTGTCTAAACTTACACGACGATATGCATTAAAACATATTTTATTATACTTGGAATAATATGCCTGTATACGTGAAAACATATTTTCTTATATTTGGAATAACCTAAATCGAATGTGTTAAACTGTTTGAATTTCGCTTCTTCTGGTAATTTTAATACTTCAGACGTTACTTGCCCTCTTCTTATTTTTGGGGAAACAAGACTAGCAATGAGAAGCTCCGAAATTACAAAAACTTTATTAATTAAATATTGTAAATTGATCAATAATATCTGATGAATCGGAAAATAGCGCAGAATTAAAGTATATATGTTTTCGCTCAAGAATACAAAATGGACACGTGTCCTTTAATGGAAAAAATTTAAAATTAGTGGAAACTGAATATCGTTGAATACGTTACGCGACTTCATATAACACGAGAAATTATAAACTCATTTTCACCTTCTAATTTCCCATAGAAAACACATTTGCAGTTGCATTTTACAAAGCAATTTATAACGCTTGCCTTAATTTTATCCTTTCATTACAATATATATGCTTCAATTTATTTATTTAAATCCTTTGTGTGGATATCGGCTGTTATGTCTTTTTTTTATGATTTAAATCAAATGATTATCAAATTATTATTCACTACATTCGTACAAAGTAGTATTTTACATCTACATATTTGGTTTCTTTTGCTGCCTCTGCTAATGTTGAACTGTTGCATTTTTTGGGATTGATTTAAATCTCGGATCTAAATCTAATCTAAATGCATTCTGTTCCTGAAGAGATAATGAAACTGAGAGTGAATGGTATTATGAAGTAAATATTATAAAGTATATCGTCTTATAAGTTTTATTTTATAATTGTAAGATATACTTGATCCTATGGAAAGTTAGAATGCAGATCGACAATGCTTCAAAGTGTTCATTTGCTAAGTTTGTACTTGGTATTTTCTGACGAAGTTAGTTACATCTATTTTGTGTATTCCGATTGTTTTCTAAAAATGGTAGAAAATCTGGGAAATAAGAAAGCAATGTAAAGTCGTAATGAACTATAGGACGCCGATCGCTATCATTTGACAACAATTTTCCTTACTTAAAATTAGGTTTCAGAAGTCAAGAATGATTCTAAGATTTTAAGAGAGATTCTAAGATTTTAATCATCTCCTCCATGTCCTGCAACAACAGAAAAATAACATAAAAATTGAGTTTCAAATGAAATATAATTCAAATTTAAGTTTTTGTGCCTTACATCTTGTATCTTGATATATTGTTGTTCATTAAAAAGTTTTTAACAGAAAATATTAGCAAAAATCAAGATTTGTAAACTTATAATGAAAACTGAATATCTTGCATACTTACAGATAATTCTATTAGATACTTATATATGCCATACAATGTATGTATAACGCAATACAATGCTCGCAAATTTTAATATAAGGTATTCATAAAATAATACAATAATATGTTGAATTAAATATTTATTTGATACATTCTGTTCATTATATCATTAAAATAGTATCAACGTTATCAAAAGTACAAAATATTTTAAATAAAAATTTAACAGTATGTTTATTATGATAATCCTGAGTATCAAAATGTTGAAGATAGCATGTTGCCATAGGTCACGGCCAAATGTTTTCGCAAAGTTAGTTACAGAATATAACAAAATTCTTTAAGCCAAACTAGTAAGTGAAAAAACTGTCGATATATCCGAGAAATTTTGTTTTGATTTCTAAAGATGATAGAGTATTAGAACAAATCCTTGTGTACTATTTCATGAGACTGTCTCATGAGACCCATTTCTTTCAAATTTCTTTGTCTTTCGCTTTCTGTGAGTTGGTTTGTGATCACTTAATTCCTGTATATTAGACACTATAAATTTCTTAACTACGACATAAATTTATATCTTTTTGTAACGAAACCATGTATCGATTTATGATTCAAACATTTTCGATCCTTAATTATATTCTCAGTTCATCGATGAATAAATAATTGTTGGCTTTCTTATTGGATGATATTACCCCGAATTATTTTGTTTATGTCTGCCAACCTATTTTTTAAATTTATTGGCATGAAACTGTCTTACATACGTTGAATTTTTTGGTCTTGTATTGCATTGTAACTTTAGAAAACTTTATGTTTCACTTGCAGATGTTGTATTCCAAGAATGTTTTTCAAGATACGATTCCCATGTCTGTATACTTTTCAAATTTTTCTTTATTTATAGAGAACTCACAAATTGAACATAATATCACGTTCTAATATAACATGGAAATGTTTTATTAAAATAACAATGATTCCGGTTAATTTTTGAGATTTTTTGCACTGTAGAAAATTGTAAATAATTCTGTGTTTCACATATAATCATCGGCAGAAAAAGAATTGATTTTTTCTTTCAAATCGAAATTTCGATTTGAAAAAAGATTGATTTGATCTCATTGATTGACTATTACTACTATTTTTATGAGTGTCAACGCTGATTATAGCGATAACTGACTCTGAAGAGTTATCATTCGTTTAGTAAATATTTCTGTTTTTTGTAAATATTTCTTTACTGTATCAATCAAAACCAACCTTTTATTCTTCTTATCATTGCTTTTATCTTTCATTGAACTTTTTTTAATTGGGCGTTCAATAATTGAACTGAATCCAAAACGATAGTTTTCGTACGAATAAACCAAAAATGAATGTATCTATTTGACCTGACTAACACTAGTTCGATGATTTTTACTCACAAGTATGTGTTTTCATCGATATTCAGTTGTTGGCATCGTCGGCTTTTATGATGGATGTATGTTAGTTCTTTTCAATAAAGTCTCTTTCCTCATATTTCAGTAGAGTCGGAGATTGAAACTTGTTGAATAATGTTATTTTCAGACAAGCTTATGTGGAATCCAAACTAGTTTCGATATAAATCCAAAATAGTTTTGATATATGAAGGGTGAATACAATCTGTTGTATTGTATAATATGAATTAATGTTGATTAAACACTCTACTTTATCTACACCTTAATCGTCTTACATTGTGCAGTCTTATATTTCTTTGCAGGTTTATGCCGCGTTATCGTTTCTGTAAAAATGAACATTGTTCTTTACAGATAGATACTATGCAGAATTTACATATATGTGTACCTTGTTTCACTTTTTCTTTTATTTACAACATGACACTTTTTAGGAGAATATTTTTACATTCTTTATTCAATAATTTTTTTAAAACGTTGCATATCACCAGATAATGATTAATTATCGTTACAGCGTGAACTCTCGTTTATTTTCTTACAATACTGTTTTAGGTTGAAATCTTGCATGTTGCGTATTAAATAACGTTGTCTTAAGTATTAGATAACGTTTTAGATTCTATAGTATAATTAGTGTAATATTTCCACTAATGAGTAATCATATTTTCTCTGAGATGAATTTGAATAATTCATGGTTATGGCAAATTCTTTTACTATTTTTGGTTCCTAAAAGAACTGCTGAGATACTCATTGAAGTTTTTGCTTTAATATACAATTCTTGAATTGAATGTTTGGAGGAATAATTAGCAAAAACAAAAATTCACTTTAAAAAAATTCAGAGTGAAATTTGACACCGGATTTGCGGAGAATTAAGTTGAATATCTATTCTATTTGCGATAATTTGGCATCGATAGTACTTCTCAAATCCGAGTCCACATGTTGGTGTAATCAAGAAATTCTTCTTGATTACATTCCAGACTGTGCTTGTAAAAATTTTAAATAATTTTACCTAGTTTTAATTTTTATTTCTTTCAAAGTAATTCTCCCTAACATTAATACACCGATCCTAGCGTTTCTGTCAAGCTTTGAAATCCGTTTGAAATCTTTTTTCGATGACCGTGCAATACTTAATGCAATTTCATTTAAATTTCCTCAATCGTTTTAAAGAGCACAAGGCATTTGCTCTTTCTTTTTATTATATTACATATAATCTTTATATTACACGTAACTACAAAAATTACTTTTCCGTATTTTTACAAGAATTGGGTAGTGCCCATTATAAATTTATTGCAATTTATATCAGAGACTTCGGTAAACAAAATGATGAAAAAACATTTCGAGCTCTCTTTAACTGAATAGAAAAAAAAAAGAATTAAAAATTTCTCTATATATTCGTGCATTACTTACAGTGTTTCACAAAGATAGATATGATGGATACAAATTGAGAAATTTATTGATTTTGTTTAGTGTACATAATTTTGCCACTATTGATTCTGCCGTTTGACTAAAATTACTTAATATAAATGCAATTTAAGAAAGGTTTCTCATGTAACAAAAAAATTGCTTTTTTTTACATAAATTAAAAGTATGTTCAAAAAATTGAAAATCAAATTTCAAGAAATGAAAAAAATTACAGTTTCTTTAATCTCGTCTCAGAATGACTTCAAAATTGGATCTTTGAGAATAAGAAAGAAAAGCCAGTCGAAAAATATTTCACGAATATAATTTTAGTGTTTTGTGATTTCTTTAACTTAATGAAATTTATTATTGTTAGTTTCAATTTTCTGTAGTAATGTTAATTTTCTGTAATATTTTGAGTTTCCTATAAGTTCTCTTATTATTTTGATATATTAGATTTGATGTTTCTCAAAAATGTGTTTACTGAACATATGTATATACGCATGCACGATAATTTTCATGTTATTGCAAATTTCTCCATTGCATCTCAAATTTTCATTTTATTTTTTATTCATAATATTTTTTAAGCAAAATAAATGTATTTACCAAAAAAAGTAAGTTATTTTTCTAAAAGTTTTCATATGTTTCTCCTAGAAGTAGGTTCAATCCTATCAGACAATCCAATTTTTATTTTCTGATGATTATGATAGGTACTATACTCCTCCCTGATTTAAAATAATTTATTGTAAATAAATATCCGAAGAGGATTTATAATAAAAAGAATTAGTTTTGTATTTGAAGACTTTCTGTTTATATCTCGAAAAGATCTAATTCGATACTATTAAGAGTTCGTTTTAAAAAATTTATAAATATCATTTTCTTTTATTACTGTTTTACGAAAATCCGTCCTTAACTTGTTAACACAAATGAGCTACAACTAAAATAATAAAATAATAAAAACAATTGTAATAAATTTTACTAAAATAGTAAAAACTAATTTATCACACGTACGTATTACTTTCAGCCAAAGATGTTTTTATATTTAAGAATATATTGACTCTAAAACAACCATATTCCTATCATTTAAATAGATAACAGTCAGATCCACATCCCTATCATTTATTTTCTCTACATTATAATGGATAAGTAATAGTTTTTGTAGGGGACACAGTCCAGACTGCAAGAAGCACCCCACGACGTGGACCCAAGTTCGTAGTATCGGCAGGGCCATGTGGTAATTGTCAAATAGCCTCACATGGGCCTGACTATGGACAATGTCCGCTTTCCAATCTCTTGAGGAAAAAGGACATGCATAGACCCATAGTATAAAAGAACTGACTTTGACTGGTTAAGCTCTCAGTTCCCTGAAGGTCTAGTGCGTTAAATAGTCCACGTCGGTCGGTGTGCAGTTGATTGCGTTTCCCACATAACTCAAGTCAAGAGTTACAATTACTGTAGTATACTTGTATATTCCAAGCGATCGCGGTATCATCGTGATTATCGATTTACTTTTATTGTTACTACTTTGTTGGCCTGTAATTATTTTATTAGTGAAATAAAGATCTTTTAACACTAAAGTTTTGTATTTAAAATGGAATTGAATATTTTGAATTTTTGTATTAGTTCTGAAGTGCATTTTCGCAAGAGGATATCATTTAAAAACTGCGAAAATGAAACCTGCATCAATCGGTTAGGCATTCGTATACTCTTTTCACTTTATTGTTCGCTGACGACTTAATCCAATATGTAACGCGCATTTAAAGAACTTGACTTATATGTTAATATTCTAAATATTCTAAATATTCTAATATTCTAAATTTTGTCATATTACAAATACTTGATTTATTGATGTTTCTCTGAATCATTCATTTTGGATTTAGAACCACAAACTGTAAATTGGATGGAGTTGTTTTATATTACGTAACTACTATCTATGATTGTAACCTTGCTATTTATCATTGATTGAAATTTGAAATCATTGCATAGTGATTTACCATTATGTGTAATTACAATTGGTTTTTGTGATTTCGATTTAAATTTTATTTATTTCTTGTACAACCAGAAAGTTCACCATGTACAGTTGTACAACCATCTCATCTTATAGATGTGATGGTTTTGGAATTTTCTGAAAATTTTTGTGACATATCCAAAATGATATTCATAATTTTATCTCGTTGATGATAGTTCTGGGATTTTTCAAATATTTCTAAACTGTATCTAAAGTTAATATTCATAGTAGGACCAAAAAAATAGAAAATGAAAAAGAGGTTTCATTATTAGAATCTTCAAATTTATTTTTAATTTCTTTGTTCTGCAAACTCATCACTCCATCTAAAGGTAATTGGAAGTTCCGGTTCGTTTTAAATATTCGTTTTAAAACCATTTTACTGGACAATAAATACACAACAAAGTATATTTATATTCAACAAATTTTTTTAAACTTACTTCTGATAAAAGTTTCATCAGTACTAAATAGTAGGTTTCATCATATATATAATATACATATACATAACAATTTTTCGCATTAACAATTTTAGTGTTTCAAAAAGTTCATTTACATTAATATACAAATAGATATGTACGAATATATATATGCACAGTTAGGCCCATGAGAGGTTTTTGACAATTACGTCATGGTATCCTGGGTCCACGTCGTGGGAGTTATATTTACGATGCTGCCTGGGTCGCGTTCCCTACAACATTGAAGTCATATTGACACTCTATTTTAATTTCTTTATGAATTTGAAAATGGGAAGAAAAATACTCAACTCATTACATTTGACTCTATATCATCTATATAAATTTGGACAATCACAGTTGATTGCTATTTTTTCAGCTTTCTAAATTGCAATTAAGTAAGATCAATTATGACTTGTTCATTAACTACAGTTATTTAATACTAAAACTACCAAAGTGTTCAAAATGACCAATTTATAATCTTATTGATATAAAACAGCGCACTTTCAGAAATTTAAATAATTTTTTGTAACATATATAAATAAAATATTATGTAATTTACTGTGTTATACTTTTTATTCTTTTTTCTTCTCTTGCATCTGAATGAAATTTTACGCTATAGTTATAGGTTGTTAATATTCATAGTATATTGCGAAAATTTATCAAAGAAGTAATTGTTCTAAATTTTTATGCCCGCTACTGTGTTTAATTAAATACACGTTAAGAAATATTTTTATTTTCATCGAACAAGATAAATTATTGAAGATTTCAAAGCTTTTAGGTTCTCTGGATAAAAGTATTGTCGTGAATTCGTAAGTTTCACACTGCGCGAATTATTCTGGAATTAAATAAAAATGACTAAACGTCAATACATGTCAATTCAATCCCAATTGCTGTCTTTTCAATTTTCTATTTATTAAAAGTGTGATCTTGTTCGGGACAAGACGGGACAAAAATTTATTTCGAGAGATGAGAACGGGTTCCCGTGAATTATGGGATTCTCGAAAATGTCGAGATTCCCGATAATTTTCAGGTTTCTCGAAAAAATCATGATTCTTGAGTGTGTCGAAAATTTCAGGAATTTTAACTCGATTGATGTTTTAAAACTCATTTTAGTCAACACCGAGATTTCTAATTTTCAATTTCCTTGGCATTTTCAAAAACCAAAATTGTCTAGTGTATCTTTGGGATTTTCAATATTTTCGAAATTTTCAGGAATTTCGACACGTTCGGGAATCCCGAATTCTTCTATTATTTAGATAACTTCTATTATTTATGTACTCGCGGTTGATCTTCCAATTTTGAAAACATAAACAGTTCTAAAACTAAAATGATAATAAAGATTTTTTTCTCGATTTGATGTAGATGTATATTTAATATCCAAATGTTGGTACTTCAGAATACACAATTACAATTACTAGATTATTGTATATGAAATTCCATAAGCGCATGAAATCATTCAGAATTTAGCAACTAAAGATGTTAAATAATATTGATCGAACGTCAATTTAAGATTAGAAGCTATTAAACACAATATTTTAAGAAGGGAAAGAAACAGGAAATGCTACAAAATAACTTTATTGAGAATATTAAATCTCAATATTTTAGTGCATTAGTAAAGATCAGTTTAGTATTTTAGTGTACTAGTAAACATCAAATACTTTATTTTACAAAGACATTTTAGACATCACAACGTCTATTCTGTAGTTTTAATTATCAGAAACAAAATAGGCTATAAGAAAACAGGAAAATCATGAAAAATGGACATTCCTCATTTTTTCTTTTCAATAGTTTTGTTACAAGAGAAGCAGATTTTGTACTGAAACGATGCGTGGATGAACAAATGAACATCAAATTCGAGGGCATCTTTTATAAAACTTGAAACCCTAACTTCAAAAAATAAATGTAATATTATATTTATACGAAATATAATATTTAGAGTAGAAAATACAAATATGAAGAATCGATTACAAAATTATAGATAATGAACGAATGAAAATTTTAACTAAATTAATCTAAGAAGTGAGAACAAAAATGACAAATGAGAAAAGGATTGTTGTATCAATATGTAGACAGAAAAAAATGTTTACTGAGATAAAATATACTATTGAGCAATCAGAAACAATTTACAAACAGATATGGTATAAACTTTAATCACAACAAATCAAAACGCAGAAAATCTCAGAAAACTACAGTAAAAATGGATCAGAGAAGGATTACTTTCGGACATTCACAGTGATATTTGTGCTATAAATAATTTAGATATTAGTATGTCTTCTAGTCAACATGCTTGAATTTATTCCAAATGATCAATTTACATTAAATGTGCAGCTATTGATCAAGCAACGAAACAACGAAAAATTAGAAACTGTGTTGAACTATATTCCTAAATGTGTCACAAACATTCTGCAAAAACAGACGAATGCTACAAAAATACTGCAAGTTGATCAACTTATTCTTATTTAACTGTAGTTTTAAAGTGAAAGTAAGAAACGAATATATCAAACTTGTCGGAATTATCGAAATTACAGAAATTTCCCAAAGAAGCAAATCAAATACACTTTTGTATTTGTACAAGATGAATTAGACAACGGCAACTATATTATCACTAACTGATAACAGAATATAAGAAACAAACTCCAAGATCCAGTCAATAGAATAAATAAAAAATTAATTAATTAAATAATTAATTAAACTCTAAAAAATAAAATTTAATGAAACAAAATCGATCCATATAAATCAGATGCACAATCTTTTGCGTACGAAGTGCTGCATGCAACGAATATATATCAGTCGCAGGCCGTAATAATGAATCTCTCTCCCTATTATATAAACAATTGTTATGAAAAAAGTGACAAAAAATATATTTGTTAGAATAGTACCTTCTACGTTATTTTTACATACTTTTAATGAAGTTAATTTCATTACACAAATAAGATTATTACCACCAGATGGTTGAAACATTATCCTGGAAAGTGAATAAAAATAAATTTAAATGAAGCATCTGCTAGTCGTAAAAATTTTGAAACGGGCCGTAGATTGTGCATGAATGTAAACTGTATACTTTGATAACGTGCAAAATATTTGAATCCAAAACTTAACTTCTGGAATGCATATAAAGACAAAATGATGTGAGTTACATTCAAAATATAAAAGCAAATTCGCTATTAAAAAAACGATCGAAATTGTTATTGTACAATGAAATACTATCGTATATTATAAAATACAGATATGGAGTTGTGAATATCACAATGATGCAAAAGCAAAATATTGTGAACAATTATTAATGCACCATGACTCGTTGATATCTTGCAAAATTGTCAGAAAACATTGATGTTTCGTTGATCATTGGTTTTTGTAAATCTGAAAAGAAAAAAACCTCAATATTAACAGGAATGAATAAATTGCTAATTAATCTCATAAAAAGATTAGATTGCAGTTTAAGTAATTCGAAAGAAAAAGAAATTAAAAAATTAAAAAATGGATGTGACAATCTAATGATTTATTGATTTACTTTGAATGTATCTTGAAAGAAACTGAAATCGAATTTTAAATTTCGTTGAGAAAATCGAAAGTTGAACATTATCCTTTGCTGAAGAAGACAAGCATTAATCAGTTGAAGTATTGTTATAAAAGATTATTTATTTTGAGAAATAAAATGCACAAAGATATAATAACAATAATAACGTAAAGACTGTTCTAGGTGTAGACTTCACAATGCGAGAAAGAATTAAAAAAGAATTCTGTAAAGAAGGCATCTTTTTAAGACATTTTTCAAGTATGCAGTGTAAACAGAAAAAGCTTCGTTTTCTATATGAATAATGTTATTTTTTTAACAGACTAAAATTTAATTGAATAAATCTATCGATAGAAATCGATATGTCTCCAAAATGAATCCAAATCAAAAATTAATCTCAATCCAATATGCACCGCAGACATTGAGTATAATGTGATGATGAACAATATTTTTGCGGAAAGATTCAGGAGCAATACAGAGTTACAAGTATTATCAATAAATTTCACTGTCTGGTATATTCTAAGAATAGAATTATGATGCTCTATGTACATGAATATATGCACATGAAAATGTGCTAAATGTGTTAATATATATAATTGTTGTACATCACTTTTTTATATATTGTCTTAAAGTTATGTTTGATTAACAGTTTTATTGTCGTTATATTAAGAACAATTACAAACAAAATTGTAAGATCAACAGAGTATGATTATGATCGATCCATTACGAATCGGTGAGATTGGTTATGAATTGTAATTATAAAAATCTAGACGTCCTAAAACTTCTGTCCACTATTACAAAGGATGCAACTGTGATAATTAAAAATTCGCGTTTTAAACACTGCGAATAGGTTACCAGATACAGAACAAATACCAAATCAAAACAACAAATAATCGATCTTGAATTTGGCAAATTAAGATCGAAAGACGAAGTATAATTTATTGCCATACAATTTCAGCAATATTATAGATGTAAAAATGAAATCAGATACCACCAATTTGTATTTTTTAAATAATAGGTCTACATTAAAAATATTATTTTCGTTTATAATATTTATTGTTTTGTCGCAGTAATAAATTTTGAGTTCGGCATTTTTATCTAACAAACCAGGACTATTTTTTGAAAAAATTCTGACTCACACATTGTTTCTTAAATCTGTATTTGGTATTTTCCATCTAATCCATCAAGTTTAATCTAGTCATCTAGTCCACAGTTCACATGATACGTTAAACATTTGTCAATATTAATAATCTAAGGACCATTTAAATATTATAGCAATTCAATTTCTTGAAACTTCCCAAAATTGTATAGGTAATTTAAATAAACATGATACGATACGTAATGATAATAAATGAATCTTTGGAATTTCTGATCATTGTTGTAATAAATGATTGAAAATAATAACAAATAAAGTATTGCATTAAAATATTTATTTTATTTTATATCATAATATTACACTGTTATTTTATATCATAATATTTACACTGTTATTTTATATCATAATATTTGGCATTTTATGATTGGAATGGAACTACATTGTTTCTAGATTGTTATTTTATAAGAAGCCATCTAGAAGATGTAACTTTATTCCGATCACTCTAATTTTATCACGATAATATTATATTCTATATATAATTATCTATCTTCTATTATATATATTATCTATGTGTTTTAAGTTCTATGTATTATTTTCATATTACAGTATCCATGTAACTAAGACAAAGGTACATTGCTTCTATTTTTATATTTCTTATTCTTTATTTTTATGTTTTTCACTCAAATTTTATTTAATCTGTAGCGGCCTATGATTCCTCGACCACGAGTTTCGAACATTGACTAGCACAAGCCGCAAGTGGTTGCGCGCCTAGCGTCGAGGTCCTACCGATTTCCGACGTTAAGCAAGCAGCGTGCAGAATCCCGCTAGGAGGGTGCGGGCCAGCCAAGTGGGTAGTGTTACAACAAGCGTTTGGAGTAAAGGAGTCGCTGCTGCCACAGTCTAGGCAATAACTCCGAGACGAAACGCATTCGCCTTTCTTCTCTCTCTCTCTCTCTCTCTCTCTCTCTCTCTCTCTCTTATATACACCTTCCGTCCTTCTATCAAGCATCCCAAACTTTAAACACTCCACATAATCGTTAGATGTTAGATTAAAATTTCGAACATATAGTAAAATAAAATATAATCTCTGTAATATATATGTTCGGTCTCACCGAACACACGAGGGCCAGTAAACCAGGCGGTACCTGTATTTAGATTTCGCGCCGTACGCACATACATTCAACCGACACGCAACCGGTGGCGCCGGGTACGCTCGACGAGATTGGCCTGTTGTCTCGTCATCACGCGGTCCTGCGATTGGCCAAGTGCTGATCGCGTGATCCTTTTTTTGCTTGTTTGCTTCCCATTTACAACGTTCGAAAACCTTCGAAATTCCTCTAAATGTTGCCCAACTTTGCTAGTTATCGCTTCTTGAAATGATTTTCAATGTCCTCAATTCCCTCTTTTCATCGTAGAAAATATAGTTTTTCTATTAAAGGATAATACAAAAGGGTAATACTGTCATTAAGGTCTTGTTTATATTGGCTCATGATGATTCTAATATAAATCAGTAGATTTTTTTCTAATGAGTTTACCTATAGCTTCCAAAGCCTCCTTCGAAAATTGACCAATTGGCAAATCAAATATCGAAATAGGACTCAAATCAAATATCGAATAGGCAACATACAAATATAATACCTGTTCTGGATTAGGACACTCAGGCTAGATTCTTGGAATACTCTACATGCAGAAAAGTGCCAGATGCCCTGGCACGCGTCTATCTATGGGACCTTTATCTTACCCTGAGAGGCAGTGTTAGAGTATTCTAAGAACGTCTCTTAAAGGGTAAACAAAGGGCGTCATGGCTAGCGCCAAGAAGTCACGTAGATACATTTCGTTACACATAAAAGTTGCGTCTCCTAACACGCGACAGTCTATTAGAGTCAATCCGATCCGAGTCAGTTAGTTCGTACGAGACACGTCTTACACATCACAGTCACGTAACAATTGTATAACTTTATACCAAATGTAAGTCTTAAAAGCCTACAACCGGCATTCGTAATATCTCTCCAACGGCTGTAAAAGGCCAAATGAGAAAACCTCAGTGAAGCGGGCAGCAGTCTTCAAGATTCACCGTCGCGCTGATACAATACCAGTTATATAACTTTAAATATAATTTTATAACTTCTCTTAATAATTGTGTAGATTTCTGCCCTATTACAATTGTCCTATTACTAGCCATCAATCTTTTTATTAGTATTCATGATTCGCAAAAAGCGTTTGTGCAATATTGCTGTCATTTATCCACGCAAATCCTGGTTCTAGTTTATTTACAATTAATTCCATTTTGTATTTATTCAAAATATTTTATTTGGAAAAGTAATAATTATGGAAAAGTAAAAAAAATGAGATGTTAAATTAGAAAAAGAAAATGATACAAATATAACTTTTATAATAAGCCTTTTCAGCTTATTGAAAATTAAGATCAAAGTATAGTAGTTATTCTTGCTAAATCAATATTTCATTCAAAATTTCATTTACATGCTATTGTCATTAGCTGGCTTGTATTAATATTTTACGTTTGTAAAATATTAATATATTTTACAAACGTAAAATAATAATAATATAATAATAATTATTATTGTAATAGAATTATTTGTTTATTAAAACAACAAGTTTTTTTGTTTGCTATGACATTTTTATTAAATTGAACAATGGCTATATGTCAATTATGATCAGCTTGATTTATTTGTACATTTTATGTTAAAAAAACTGTGGAACAACATTGTACGGTGCATTTTGAAATCGTTTAATGCGTGTAATATCTGTTTAATATTAATTATATTTGTGCACAGATGTATTTTTTCTAAATAATTAATATTTATCATAATTATTACTGTAATAAGTATCACTTTAATTTGGATATATTTCTTGCTCACTATGCTATCAGAAATATTAAAAATAATTTGAAATTATTTTGTAATTGTTTATAACATGTAAATTAGTAAAATAACATGTAATAACATAACACGTTCCTTTTGCGTAATTCGTACAAAAAAGTAAACATGACATGTTTATGTATAGTTGAAAAAAAACGTTATTGTACAAAGCTATTCGGAACAAATCAAATTTGTTGAATATCTGTTCTTATCTGGTACACTCCTCATGAGAAAGTCAGGATATTAATCTGATTTTTGGAAAGCGGTAAATTCGGCGGTGCTTGTCCTTTCTTCACCATGTATCAGTTTGAGATTGCAGTGCTGCTTTCATTCTCGTATCAAACATCCGATCCCTCTCGTAAACTTAGGAATTTTCTCCTCAAATCGTACCTCTTCCCTTTTATTGTAGCACTCATCCGCACTGCCTGAATTTTCTTCCCCTCACTTCGTAAATAATTTCAATATCATACTTTTGTTAGAAAGTAGATTGACCGAATATATACCTTTGAAACGGAACCCGGTGGCTATTTTAACCGTTTTTCCCGTTTATTTCTCCTTTGAGGTGCGAGGCGACCAACGATTCAAGTGAAGTCAAAAGTCAGTGTAGCTCATTTCAACTTTCTTGAATTTGTCATTTTGAAAATTCGTGGCACGTGATATCTTAGAATTAACTTTGGTACAGAGTCAGTAGGTACGTTGGATCCTTTCTTAAGTGATGTGTTCTTATGAAGGTGACGTTTAATCCGTTCTATGAGGATGCTTAAAATTTTGGAATAGAAAACTTAATAGAAAAAGAAAATAGCGAATTGTAAACTCCGTGTCAATTTCTTATCGATCGATTGTTCATGGATATGCTTATTATTTTTATTTTGAGTTATTATTCGAAAACTCTACACGAAAGTGATTGTGTTATTTACGGAATAATGTTTGAACGGTAAATCATATCTATTTAAACAACCGTTACATTATTTATGAAACAATGTTGTTCACATTTTCGAATTTCATAATTTCTGGGACTCTTGTTTTAATTTGTAAACGTAGCAATTGTCTTTTGAATTGAAAAAGTACGATTTATCAGCCTAATGACTGGTATACTCCTCCATAGGGAGTAGTCAGAATATTAATCTGATTTTTAGAAAGCGATGGATAAGCAGTTGTTTTTTAAATTTCAGTGGAGTTTGGCGAAACTCTCTCTTCTGGTATTGCAGTACCTTTGAAATTGGACTGTATCATTGATTTACAGAGTCTTGAAATTGTTTGAGTTCTACTCCCCAAAGAAAATAATGGAAAAGTGCCATTATTTTGTATCTATCCTTAATGAAATTGTGCCTAAGATATTTCTATTGATTTAATAGTGTTTTGTTTATTTTATTATTTATTTTATTTTATTTACTTGTAATAACATCTGAATTTAATTATTATCCATTTCGAAGTTAAATATTAAATATTATTTAAACATTAAATATTTACTGAAACTGAATTTTCATCGGCATCGAAATAATACATCAACACAATTAAGTTAATCGCAATGTATTTAGACAAAATAAATGAACATTGAATGTACTTCGGATCGTGTTAGAATATGTTTAATATTAATATAATATACATAATATTAATATATATAATATTTACACTAAATATTATATATATATATATATATATATATATGTTTACATTATATAATATTATTTACCATATATTGGAAAATCATTGCTAAAAATATATATTCAAGTATGAAGGTAATTTTGAATCTTTGGAATAACTTTACCTCAACTGTTCTCCGAGTCACTGTGTGTGAATTTTAACAGTAATGTAAAATAAATTAAATCTTAATGTGTACAATGTGAAGCACGTTCATCTTGAATAAACCAATTTGGATATTTGTCTTCGACAGAGCGTGAAATTATCGAAAATAGTTTATCCAATATGAATGCTTCGCTACGTATGTTTGCGCGCGAGTGTAGCGATGCGAGATCTTTATTATTAGTAGTGGACTGTATGTATTTTCGCGCGCGTGTGATATCAGGGGTTTTTCTCCTCAGTGGTAATTCTAATGTCGCGAGAGATGAGCTGTGTTTCTTGGAAGTCGATTCAATTCTAACTTGCAAGCCAAAGGAAAGCACGGACGTTCTCTCGATTTCCTTTTTTTCGGCTTTGGGAAATCGCGGAAATGGGGCACGAAGGGTGGATGGCCGTTGCCGTTTTGAGTGATCTTGCGGGCCCGTGTTTCACACGTGTTCGGGAAAGTTGGTGCCATGCTTCAATCCACGGTCGAAGGCCTTGTCTGCTGTAGAACAAAACTCAGCCAGTCGGCCGAGGTTTTACACAGGCCACATAGCTGGAGACTCAGGTCACTTATAACATATAAACTTTCCCCCACGCGCCTGCACCCAAACCGTGGATATTGCAGGATGGAAACTCTTCTGAACAACGTAATTGCGGTTAATATTTATGAAACGCAAAATTAATAATTTTAAAAATGTCTGAAAATTGCCGATTTGGAATACGTAAATTTCCAAGAACAACACTGCCTTTAGCATTAATGTAAGATATCAGTAGTTGCTCGTTTCGAGTAAGAAAGTTATTACTATTCAAAAATGTATCACAACATTTACGACATTGTGATTTATTAATACATTTCTTAGCAATGCATTCTGCAAAATATTCTAGTGCACATAATTCTAATGAACATGTCAAAGTTGGCAGTAGTTTTCCATGTTGCTTTCCATTTTGTAGCCTAAAATACCATCACATGATCTTGAAATAACTGCAGATCGTTTCAGTTTTGTCGTTGCAAATTCTTTCGGCATATTCCTTCTATTGAATCTTACTTTTTCTACGACTTTGGTTTTTTTATACACTGCAACTTTTAAAACAGGTTTGGCAGCCAATTATCCATAAATAAGGTGTCGTAACCAGCTATTGGTGTGCTCATAAATCTGCTAACATTTACTGATGTACTAGCGTTTGATTCTTTTTGCCGTTTCTTGACTAGTGCATAAATATTTTAAATTTGATACAATATCCCGACTTAGATTCACGTAGCTTATAAAACTTCACCCCAAAGCGTGCTCTTTTTGATGGATTGTACATCTTATATGACTTGCGACCTGTATACTTCGTTAGAGATTCATCGTATATATTTCTCGACAGTGTAAATTTTCCATTTAGACAGTCGACCGAGTAATTTATATGAACGATCATCTTTGTTTACAACTTTATTATTAGTGAAGTGTAAAAAGCGAGACAGTTGCGCGAATCTCCAAAATGGCATTGTCACGTCCCGGTTGCGTTTGGTGCTGAGCTGGTTTTCTTGTTACTGAGTTTGTTTACTAAATGTCTAAGCGAGGGCCGAATGAGATGTCTCGCTGAGATTTACAAGAATCAGGTTATTGAGACCACTGTTTATGATATATAAGTATATATTTTGCGCTCAGATATACAAACTTGACACTTAGGATTAGAATACGACTATGCTCACGATGGACTTAGAATACGACTGAATTCTCGTTGAATTTTTACCCCTTTTATAATGTTAGTTATCGATCAAGTATTACGACTTCGCATTTGGAGTGTCCACTATCGCTTGAGAACGGAATGTCGAGAATAGTGTTTATTGAATACCGTACCGAGGATTCACTTCTCGATCTGTATCGTTCGAAGAATCAATTAGAGCCGGTTGCTTCAGAATAAAAACCAATCGAACATTCCGTATTTCATAATCAGTATACTCCCACATATATTCATTTTCTTATACCCTCGGTACAAAACACCCCGCATTAAAACACACCAAATCGCCTTGATAATCCTAGGGATTAAACAAGTGTCAGTCATCCGACATCACAGAATACATTCAAACTATTTTAAACTTAAAACATACATAAACTAAATAAACTTATATAAATAAATCAATAAATTGTAATTAAGCAGTAATTATCAAATTAATTTCTAATAATTAATTAATAATTAAATAATTAATAAATTATTAAAAATTATTTGATAATTTTAATTGGTAATTAATAATTAAATAATTAATTAAAATTAGTCGGTAAAAATTTTAATTGCGAATTAATAATTAATTGCAATTAATATAAATTTATTAAAATTTCTCTGAAAGCAGTTATTAACACTAAATCTACCGATACTTCGTGTATATTTCAAAATGATCGGTCCTTGAAAAAAAATAATATATTTTACACTTTGTTAAGAACAGTCACAACTGGTGTCGATCGTGCACTTCAGTGTATATTCTTTGGAATTCGAAGGACTTCCCACTGAGGCTATCTTGACATATATATACTTGTGCTTGAATATATTGTTATATTCAGAAATACTATTGCTGAATGCTATTAACTGTATATACTAACTTTTATATTTTAATTAAATGACTAATTCCAAATCTGTAAGTAAGTAATGAGATGAATATTGCAGACCGTTTAGATATTTTAAATAAATTAGAGGCTGGTGAAGATGTAAATAATCTTGCACGAATATAATGTTTCGAATCGAACGATAAGACGTATTCGACAAAATGCTTTGTCGATATGACAATTTGAGGAAGAAGATTTTAAACTCTAAAGAAACAGAATGCGTATATCTACATCTGCTGATATAGATAAACAATTGCATTAGTGATTTTTACAATGTCGTTTGGTAGGAGACCGAATAACTGACAATATTTTAATAGAAATGGCAATAAAACTCCAAGAAGAAAGAAGCACCACACCATGTAGAGGCTGGCTTTGGACATTTAAAAAAAATTATAATTTACACCTTGCAAATATCCACGGTGAAAACAATGATGCGGACAAATCTGCTGCAGAAGAATTTATATAATGATTTTCGAAAATATTGGAAGAACGAAATTGATGAAAATATATACAATATAGATGAAACAAACCTATTTTAGAAAATACTTCCCAACAAAACATTAGTAAATAAAAATGAAAAAAAAGTATCGGGGAAAAAAATTAAGAAAACCGAATAACGTTAGCTTTATATGCAAACGCAAGCAGAAGTCACAAATTACCGTTACTTTTAATTAATAAATACGAAAACCCTAGGGCATCGAAACACTGTAAAAATAATTTACTCGTGATACACAATCACAACAAAAATGCTTGTATGGCACCACAATGAATTTAATCTCCGTGTTAGTAGACAAAAAGAGTTATTAGAATAAAATTTTACTACTAATAGATAATTTTAATGGCCATAAATTACCAGAGAAAGAAATGGACGAATGTCATTTCAAAATCATATTTTTACCGCCCAATACCAGTTCTCTATTCCGACCAATGGATTAGTGCTTAATTTCAAACTTTGAAGAAAGATTCTGCATAAATTGTTATAACGCGTCTTATAGTATGAAAATGGAATATCAGAATTCTGTACTGATTCTGACATAAAAGATTGTATGGATGCAGTAAATGAAATATGGATCACTATAATCTCTGTGAATATATTCAGTTCCTGGAATAAAATCTTTAATGGAAAAACAGGAATAGTTGAAAAAAGCTTGACGCATTCTGTCACTCTCCCATTAGAGACTACTCTAATGTGCAATGTGAAACAACATGTAAAACAATTTCTGACGAAGAAGTGTTAGAATGGATCAATGAATGTGGAGAAGCAGAAAGAATTAGAGAAGAAATAGAGAATTAGAGACAGAAAAATCTTCTCATTCGCAGCTTCCTGTGAATCGAATAGATATGGAAGAAATTGATATATTGTTACATTGTCTATAAAAAATTATTGCAACAGAACCAGAAATTGCAAATTTTATAATAAAAACTTTATAATAGATTTTTACAATTAAAAACAATTTTTATTGACTTTTTAAATTATTTCTTTTTTGTAATATTTCTACGATGATTATTCTCATTATTTAATGTAATTTAGTATAATTATTAATGTATATATTGAGGAAATATTCAACTACTTACAATACTTATGAAAATAAAGCAATCATTTTACATTTTGACTGCCGCGTCACATGAATTCAAGTGACGGTTATATTAGCTAATTACGAAAGATTTTAGTGGATATTTGGAAGAATATTGAAAAGAGTATAATGAAACTGAAATATTATTATACATATAATATAAACGTATAACGATTAGTAATTTATTTAAAAAGTTATTTGGAATGTAATATTTTAAAAAATTCTATGCACGATTGTAGTTGATTGGGGCAGCTTGGACAAAAAGTTATAGTTTTTTTTACACATTTTTTTTACCTTTAATCGATCTACGCAGAGTATTTTGTTTTGATAGCATAATACAAGTCTACTTACTCCAGAAGAATTTTTTCTATTTACAATATTATGCTAATACGTGAAAAATAAGATTTCATTGCATGTGCTGGCAAGTTTAATAATTCTTCAATTAATAATTCTGAATTTTCTTACTGTTATATTCTTTTTTCTAACTAATTTGTAAATTACAGAAGCGTTTACGAGCGCAATTTTGTATCTAGTTTTTAGTACCAATTCATTGTTTTTTCAAGTATAGTTCCATAAAAAACTAATTGATCCGAACGATCTATCCCACACTTTCCTATATTATAATCAAGAAGTGCCGTAGGATTTAATTTTCAGCGTAATTGTTGGCTAGTAGAATCTGCATCGATGTTTGTATTTTTTGTATTTGCTACTAAGATAAGAGCATATTTCGTTGATAAAATACAACGATACCATTCTCATCCTTTTTAGATATCGTTTCTCTTCTTTTTGTAACCTATACTGAAAAATTTCTTTTGGAATGAACTTTTTATTGTTTCTTACTGTTCCAACTATGTGAGTCTTCTGCTTCAGACACGAAATAGCCAATTCATAGTTGATATAAAAATTGTCAATATATAGCGTTCAACTTTGGTTGAAAAAATTGTGTGCAAGTTGCTAACAATTCTGTTCCTCTGAATCCGTTAGCTGATTTTCCACAATAAATTCTCATCGACCATGTATATTTTTCAAGGGAGCATAGCTTGAGTAATTTTATACCGAATTTATGGACATTATTTGGACATTATTATTGTAGACATTATATGTATTGTTTGAATATGCTTCTTCCACGCCTTGGAATTAATGTTTCGTCAATAACGATGTGTAGTGACCTAGGATTCCTCAACTACGAGTTCCGAACACTGACTAGCACAAGTCGCAAGTGGCTGGGCGCCTAGCGTCGATGTTAAGCAAGCAGAGTGCGGAACACCGCTAGGATGGGGATAGGTGACAAGTCCAGTCTAGCGGGTAACAACAACAAGCGTCTGGGGTAAGGGGTCGCTGCCATTAGCCCCACTGATGAGTCTAGGCAGTGACCCTGAGATGAAACGCCGCAACCTTTCGCCTCTTTCATCTACCTCAATTCTTCCTTAAATTCATCTTTTCATCATCTATTCTGATCACATGAAATCCTTCAGATGTTTTTTCCTGGTGTGAATATTTCTTGGTATTTTTCGTGTAATTTGTTGAACAGTGGAAATATTTTTCCAAGGCGATCAGCTTCAGCGATAGTGGAGTTGTCAGCAAAATGAAAATTACTAGATGTAATTCGAATCTGTTTTGCGACATACTGCGGTAAATTAAAATTATATAATCGGTTTCTTGACCAATAGGATTATAGAATTTGTTCCTACGAAACCCATCCACAAAATTAATCCCAAAAATTGTTTTCTAGCAAATCTATAATTTCGTTATCAGTGAATAAAATAAACACATTATACGGAGTGATAATGTCAGGTGGTTGCCTGTTGACGTCGGCTGTTCCAGTAAAGGAAAATGTTTTCTGACTTCCACTAAATTCACTCCATGTACCACGCTTAATTGCAACTTTTTCGGCACTATTGACCTCAATATCTTCCTCAATAATTAGTTCTTTCAAAATCTGATCAATCGTATCTGCGTCAAATCTATCACTATCACAACTATTGTATTTATTGATATCCGAATCGGAATCCGACGAAGTCATTCTATTTATATTTTTTTTCCTAGAAAATCTTAAATTTTCTTCATCGTTACTGTGCAAATCTTTGTAAGGCTTGTAAAAGATTTCTTCTTCACTTTCAGATAATTCACTAAGAAAAGATTCTACGCCTTTTCTTTCCGATATTGTAAAAAGTTAGGGTGAAATTTAACGTTTACAAAACTTGTTACTGTAAAAATATATTGTTTTGAATAATATCGAATAAATTTAAAAACCTCTCACTGTAAATTTTCTTTCTCGACGACAAACTTTCGATTGAACGAATATTCCTGATCATTAGAATGCGTTATCATGTTTTGTGATCAAAAGAACCGATAAAAGAGGCGATATCTTTACTTCGTACTATTTTCTAGTAAGTAATTGCATTAGGTTTACGAACATTTTTTACATACATATTTTACATACTTTTCGAATACGCGTCAATTTGACGCATAAACGAAATCATACATTTTTTTTAAAAAACAACAAATTAACTTATACTTATAAATAAAATATAAGATATAGATTTGTATAAAATTTATAATATTCAACATTATATATTATGAGTATACAATTTTCTGATTTACAGTGTTCTGACGAACATAATTTTATTTGATCTTTCCTAGTTGACTTTGAGAGTTCTCTCTTGGTCCGACCGAATGGTTCCAACTAAACTGGTTCTTTTTGCATAATAATAAGAAGAATACTGATAAAAATATTATCAATTGTTGTATTCTTGTCTTGATGTAAATATTATTCAGCATTTCTCTACCGCTGCCTACCAGCGACTCCGGCGCATTTTTGCAACGGAGCGTCTGAGAAAGCGGAAATATTATTTCAAGTGGAAGAAGTTACATATGCTTGTGAATGCATTTGATTTTATAAATATGCATTTCTTCTTGTAAATACAAACATAAATTTTAAATTTTATAATTCACCATGGTGTGATATCTTTAGAAACAAGCCCCCATGTGCATTCTGAGTTTACTTCGGAAAGTGTCAATAATCACTTGTTTGACGTCTGCTACCATTTTCTTTTCTTTTAGAACACACAACGCAGTCTCTCTTTCTACCTTTCTTCATTGTACAAAGTTTTCCATTTAATCTGGTTTCAGAAATTGACGTATAAGTTCTTGTTCTATCCTGATGAAAATCTCCAACGAGTTTATCGACTAAAATTTTCGATATTGTGAATGCATCAGTGCTTTCCCATTTTTGTTGTGTTGTACAGTTTTATAGAGAGTGTATAAATTTATGATAGATAAATTAACAACCACTCAAGTGATTTTCTTAAAAAGCAATAACTGGAGGCATATTAATCAGCTCGATCAGTACCACTCATTGACTTTGTGTATCCAATAACTACATTTGGCTTTTCGATTACTTTTTCTGTACCTCCCCTTTTGTATAAATCTTTTATTGGTCATCATTTCAACATTATGCCAGTTGCTCAATAACGATAATATTCTCTTATCCCTCCAAGCTAAGAATATTCTATTTCCCTTTTTGTACGCGACAGTTCTTTTTCCGTAGAATATTGAGTTTTTCACAATTGTTAGAATACCTTTTTTGTTTGTTTTTGAGTTTTTTATTTTTTTAATTTTTCAGCTGATACACTAGTGTGATACCTGTTGATGTGCGTGTGATATCCTTTTACCGTAGGTACTCGATCCAATAATTATTGGTACAAATGCAGGACAATTATTTTGCTTACTAGTAAATTCGGGCTTGAAAGATGATATTTCCATAATATCGAAGAATCTTATACACATATCCTTCTCCTGAATCTGTTAAAACATATATTCAAATGCCCCACTTGTTGGGCTTATTGGAATTGTACATAATAAATCTTAATTTTCCTTTAAATTTTACTACAGATTCGCCAAAGAAAATATTTTCTGCACATATCAAATGTTCGGAAAATCTTGAATTTGTATTCTAAAAAATTAATTGCTCATTGAATACAAGTTCCAACATCATTTCTCGCAGAATCAAGTGTTTTCAACATTAATTTAAAAACAAAATGTCTCCGTAGAAGAGCCATCGTAGTTACGAAACAACTGACGGATGTCTCCGTAGCAGAGCCAACGGAGTTCACAAACTCGCCCAATTGTGTTGAAGTTCGCGTTTCATCTTTACCCAGAGAAGGGAGACAATTTATAACATATTTTGAATTTAGAGTTATTCGGAATTTTACTTTTTCGTGAAGAAAAGAAAAGAACAACTTTCTTATAAATGTTTTATTGAATATACTGGTCCAATACCTTTTGCTATCTGTCGGTAGTAGCATGATTTCACGCTCATAAAACTTCTGATCTTTGCTTACGAGAAACTGATCCAAGTGATTTTTGACATCCGTTTGAAGTAAATGTTTTAAAAAATGTTGTAAAGACCAGAAGAAGTAATAATCCAAGGATGCCAAATCACGAATATGGTACGAGTGTGGTAGCACGTACCATTCAAGCTGTAATAGCTTCTGACGAGTTACCAAACTTGTGTGAGGTCTGGCATTATCATGTCGAAACGGTACACCTTTACTGTTGATCAATTCTGGCCTTTTCTGTTTGATGGAGTCGCTCAATTTGTCCAATTGATGGCAATACACTTCCGAAGCAATTGTGGAATTGTCTGTTAAAAGCTCGAAAAAAACAATTAAAATCCCACCAAACAGAGAGCGTTTTGATGAATACCGGCTTTCGAAGTGATTTGAGCCGGCTCGTCTCTTCTACTCCGTAATCGCTTGCGTTTGCCATTAAACGAATAATCGTCACCAGTTATGATTAGTTTCAAAACTGGATCATTTTTTTTTGACGTTTGAGAAATAAATCACAGATGTGATCTTTCGGAGTAAGAATATGTGGAACCGATGTTTCGAGCTTGGAAACGAAACCGAGTCGTTTCACGTGATCGTAAATGGTCGAATTAGACAAATTTAATCTCTTAGCGATTTCTTGTGTTGTTATTTGGCGGTTTGTTTCCAGAACGTAGTGCACCTTCGATATTGAAATTGCAGGAACTAAATTTTGTGAACTAGTTTTAACACTGACTTTCTGTCAACACATCTTCTCTATACATGTCACACAATTTTTTTCTTGCTTGAACATCATTCTTACCTTTTCGGTGATAAAAAAGCAAAATATGCTGAAAATGCTGCTTTTGATTTTTTATATTTGATGGGACACCAAAAAAAAAAAAACAATTGCACAGAATCTAATAAAATTTTTTACAAATAAACCTTGAAATGTCAGCTGTCAATATATAATGACAATATGGTATAGAATGAAGTTAGCTTCTGCAGAGAAATTCAACCGTTTATAAATTTATTTTGAAATAAAGTTCTCTTACGATGCGAATAGCAAGGCATCATCGCATACGCAACATTGGATTCCGCGTAATAGAATAACACTTAGAATTTTTGAAAAGTTTTTATTCAACGTTGCAATCGTGGTCAAGGTTCATATATAAAAATCTTCAGTCGACTGGATGGAAAAGTATTGTTGAAGCATGTCTTTTTATATTTTTGGTTACCATCAAAGGGAAGAGAAAAGAGCATAGATAACCAACTTCTACCCTTATAACTAGCTATTTACAGGTCACTAATTTAGTCAATATTGACAGATCGGATTGGTCATCCAACAATATCGATGGCATTTTTCGCAAGTGTTGCTAACGACAATACATCGTTATTCGGCACTATAAAAATTAAAGTTACGATTTATATCGCACTTGTTTGCATCTAGAGTTTTTTCACACCGGGCGGCTCGTAGTCTTCATCATTTTTCGCGGGCCAGTTAAAGAAAAAGCCAAGTGACGGACGTACAATGAAAACAAATACAATAAATGGGTAAATAAATATGTAGATGGGTATGTATGTATGTATATACAGCCTTTTTGGCCTTGAAATCCACTGGTTTTTATATTTGGTTACTCTTAAACATTGCAAATTTTTCTCATTGCATTTATTATAAATTTCTACTTGTAATGCATTTTATAACATGCTTTACTCTATACCTGTATTTATCATAACTACGCTATCTTTTATATCTATGTTAATATCTTAAACTAATTCTTTTACTTTACTTCGTGTTTTTATGCTTAATTTGTTGCTCTCTTCTTTCTAGAACCGCGTTAGCTCTTTTTCTCCCTCTTTCTCTCTTTCTTTATCTTTCTTTCTCCTTTCTATTCGTCTAAGCCAGTTTACTGCTTCTTTCCTGCCTTCTTCACTCAGTATCTCTTTCAAACTTACATTTGTTATCTCCATCTTTCTACTGTCTAATTCTCTAGTGTTCCTTCTCCATCCTCGCTGACATCTCCGTTCTTCATTTTCTCAGAATTTACTTCCATTCTCTAGGATGCCGCATCTTGCTCTGGCTGACACCTTCAGCCACATCCATTCTTCTTTCTCTTCCTTAGGTATTTTGGCAGTTCTCCCGTTACCAGATATTTATACTTCCAATTATATCTCGTCTTCTGAATTCTGTTCCACTGTCTTTGTCTTTGTATTTCCGCTTCTCTTTTTCTTAAGATTCTCCCGACTAGTTTCCCTTCTCTCTACAATTGTTCAATTTCTATCTGACTAAAACCGCACCTTTTGAGGTGATCTTGTCTTTCCTTTATTCGATCCCTTTTTCGTGCCTTTCTTTCCTTGCATTTGTTAACTATTCTTCCCTCGCTTTTTCTTTTTATCCTTCTTTCGTACTCTACTGCTCTTTTTGCCTATCTAACCTTCAGCTTCTCTCTTTTCATTTCTTCCATGATTATATAATCTGGTGTCCTGATGTCCAGGCCGAGCGTCCATTTAACACGTTCGTCGCCACGTCACCCATATCTGGGTGACGGATATGTTTCCGTGGGGGCCCCGTCACCCAGATATGGGTGACGTTTTTCTTGGTCAAGTTATAGGATGTTTAATTGGATTTATAAATAGGAATTTAATGGAATAAGCACTTGCAAATATAAAATATACAAAATAAAAATAAAAAATAAAAAATTTACACATTATATTATATTAATTTATATTTAAAATAAAATGAAACATTACATTACATTCTATGATATTTTTTAAAACAGTTCAATCACATTTGTGGTAGTTTTGGACAATTTTTACAATATGTAGTAGTTTTTTTTACATTTCTTCTCGCTTGCTGTTGTTCGAGAATTTGTCTCTTCTTTTGATAACATAGGACGCACATTCTTCTAATGAGCTTGCCCTGCTGATTCTTACGAATTTCGAAATGGTGAGACACTTTTTTCGTTTTCTTTCTTTCATTGTCGGTAGTATTTTCTGTATTTTCCGAGCACAACAATTCTCTAACTAGAAGTTCCCATATCTTAGTTTCTCTGACTAGGAAGCTAATCACCTTTTCATCCAAAAATAATGAAAGAACTTCACCTGGGCTAATGTTGGAAGGCAAATCCATCAGAAGCCCACTTTTTCCGGTAAATGTAAATGATTGTTGCTTGTTGGCGAACTCGTTCCACTGGACATTGTCCAAAGAATCACCAGCATTGGTCAGTTCCTCCTCTTCTGCTATAGCAAGTTCTTCTAGCATCTCCTCAAGATCTTCACTTGTATATATTCTTCGTCATCCGAGTCTGAATTTGATGAAATTCTATTTATAATCCTTCTTGTAAAACTCACTACTTCTTCATCACTACTCTCCTCACTTTCAATTATATTTTTACACTGTGCAACGAACATTTTGAGGATAAAAAATCACTGATGTGCTTGTCAGACAAAGTATGCTTTTTGACTGAATGAAGGTTCTGGGATAAATGCAGTGAGATCCCTCGCAGTCCTCTTTCCGAAGAGCTTATCGCTTTCCCTATTTCATTTCTAAATGATTTACTTTATAATGACACAAAAATTCGAAAACTTTAGGTCACAGACCATGCAAGTGCCTACTCGAATTTCATCGTTGCTATTCCAGCAATGATGCTAATATCGCTCTGCTTACGTTATGGCGCTCCGGCTCCAAAATTTGGGCTCCGCAGGAAATTCAACCAATTCACGCTAGACGACGAACGTGTTAATATATTTTTTCTGTTATATAGATGGATATATTTGCAACGGCTAGATGGTTTGAGGGAAGAGGGCAGTACTATTACTTTCCTGGTTTGGCGAGGCCACTACGTGCCACGTGTTCCGATGGAAAATCACAAAAACTTCGATTAAAGAAATTAGTCGCGATCACGCTCGGCAAGATGTGGGACTTGACTCTTAAGAGGCAATTCTGATAAATTTTTTTTTTGTATGAAGATTTCAATTTTAATTCAGCTCAACAAATTTTAGCATGTTCTTGGCCCAATGTCAATTTTTCCCAACCATCTGTTAATCATGACTAGAAGAAAATTGAAACTTAAAGCATTGCGTATTTTATTATACAAAGATAGCAAAGTGCAATGCATTTTCATGCATAATTATTGTTTTCTATATTTTTACTATATATACCATTATATGGACAGATACTAAAGAGATTTTAAAATTTGCGATTAAATTTCTCTTTGTGTTGTTAATCCAGCAGCAAACCATACATACTGCAGTATTGGTATTTCGGACTTTTTGGCAGTTGATAATGTATGGAACGTGTTTTTATTCCATCTTTCCTATTTGATATTTGCCGATTACTGTCAATTAAAAAACTGCAATTTTAGTTTCTTTTAATAAAATTTTTTACTTGTCTATAAAAACATGTTGCATGGTTGTACAAGCGGTACACTTGGGTGGAATTATTTTAATAATATATGAAAGTTCTCCTTTACTTGAGACAAACAAATCGTCATATAACTCCAAATCAGTTTGCCTTCCTTATGAATCTATTAATAATAAAAATTTATCTTGATCTAGATTTGGTTTCAAGATCAATAATAAGAAACACATTTTTTCAACTACATTACATCCACAATTAGCTTCATGGAGCTAACCAGCAAATTTGATGAATTCTAAATATGGCTTGCATGCAGTAAACGCTCTTTAGCGTTGGCGCTGACATTGTATGTGATGTTCCTTTTTTTAATTCTGCAAGTCGGTTGGCTTGTTCTTTTTCAGTCTTCTCTGCAGTATATGATTTAGATTCTTGACGGATTCGTTAGGGTGATTTAATAATCGTTACTTATGTGCTGCAAAAAAATTTTGCTGTCTGTTGTTTATTAAGTATGCCCAACTCTTTATGTGGAGAATCTGAAGTGATATATCATGGGACAGTAGCAGTAGTTCTCAGTGCTTTGTTCTGGAACCTTTGGATAATGTGATAAGAAACATGTACTGCAATAACTTCTCAGACATGGTTACTATATATTGAGCAATATATGTATGTGTTGCTTTTAATAAATTTTTTCGATTAGTAAATTCAATCATGCGGTTTGATCTATGTTAATTATAAATTTTGGTTCAAATTGAGAAAGAATAAATTTGATCAGTTCACGAAACTTCTCCACGGTTTGCATTATTTCATCGAGGCTCATAGTGTTTTTCGCTGGCAAATATTATACATTGCAAGACTCGTCTGTCGAATATTATGTTTTCTTTTCTTTAAACACAAAGCCTTAATATTAAACTTATCGAGACTTTATGCATTCTTACCGTGAGCGGTCATATGACCGGTTAAAAAAAAACATTTCTTAATACAGAATGAAGATTATAAACAATTAAATAGTGAACAAAATATTTTCTTGTATTTAAAAATAAATAATGTTTATTTTATTCAGTTTCACCACATCTTTTACGAATTATAAGATTCTTGATTGTACATTTCCCATATACGTATTTTTTACATTTCAAATTTCGTTAGTCTTATTATGCTTTTCTAGAATTTTATCTGGCAATTTTTCTGGTGACATGTAGTTATATTTGTAATTGTTTTTGCCAGTTCTTTTCCTAGCTATTACTCTTCTTGATGTTTGGTGGCAAGCTTTTCTCCCAATTGAAATAAAAATTCTTGCCTCGAAATACCTTCTCTCGTTTCTTTATATAAAATCCAAACATAATCTAAGATATTGAAAAATACCTGCATAGGCCATCTCCGTGATTTAGCTTTTACGCTGTATTTTTTGGCCATTTGGTCGGTTACATCTACACCAAATTTTGTACTATTCTTACTTACTAGTCGATTGTTACTTACTTACTATTATCATTTTTTTCATTTTCAACGGATGAATGCATTGAACTAAATATTAATCTTTATATTAGGTTTGTCAGAGTACAATCATTTGATCTGTATAATGTTAAGAAAGGATTCATATTGTCCTGTTTCTATCTCGGCAATTTTGGTAGTTTCCTTTCTGTTTCCCCTAATAGTTCCAACAAGTTTTTTTCTGCTAAAGGTTTTCTCGCTATTGACATGCCTTGTAAAAAATTTGTCTGTGATTATATTTCTTCCAGAGCCCGTATAGGGATTTACTAATTTCAGAGTAGCAACAAGCCGGTACAGAACAGGATAACAAACACTCGGTACAGAACACCTCGTATCAAAACACGTCAATCGTCTCGGTAACCCTGAGTAAACAAACGTCGGTCGTCCGATATCATAGATTTATGATACGTATATATAAACATATATATGTATATTTTTTTATTAACACTAGAATTATCAAAGTAGATAAAATGACTAATTTATTACTTTTCATAGAAATTTTATAACTAAAATTTCTAAAAACTTGAATGATTTTTAATAAAACATAAATAAATAAAAATTTGTATCCTTTATTGTACAATAAATATATATAATAATATAAAAATTATTATATATATATTATATTTATATTATTATAATATAAAAATTATTATATATATATATATTTTTGTGTAGCAAATTTTATATTTTGGTTTCCATATTTTTAGTATTATATATCTATTAATATATTCGGGTAAATTTAAATATTAAACGTCGTAAGACGTATCAGCTATGAAATATGAATGTTTCATATTAAATAGAATAGATAATATTGATATTTAACTTCATAATAATTTTAAACACATTATTGAAGATTTATTCTAAATTTTTTAATTTTTAAATTCTATTTTTTTAAATACGAAACCGATCATTGTGAAGCCTTAAATTTGAAATTATTCCTTTCATATTGACCAGCTAGCAAAGTCCTCTGTTGCAATTGATGGGAATTTGTTAAGCTTCCTTGAATCTTATCATATGTCCACTCATCGATGACGCTGTTGATATTTTACCACCATCTTTAATTTTCCCATCGTGATAAGTCCTCCTTTTTTTGCAAATATTTCGTGCCTTTAGAACATAATGCTTGCAAGCTTCATATAGGGTAATGATGAGCAATAGTAGCAGCTTTAATTTTGCTTTCTAGCCGAATGTTCAAACGTTATTTCTTTTCTACTGGTTTTGACCACTCATCCTTCGTGTATTTCCATATAAATTGTCATTATCGGATTCATTATGATCTAGGCATTCTTTTATCACTATCAGTATTTAGATTTTGTTGTAAATAGAAAAAGCATTTCTGAATATGTAGAAGAGTCCTTTAATCGTTTTTCACTTTCATTGTCAGCAATTGAACTTTTAGAATGATAACAATTACTCAGCATTGTTATCACCCTTTTATCTTTCCATGCCAAAAGCTACAAATTTTCTTCTCTATATGCAAAAACATTATTCTATGACATTATTCTGAGACGTTATTTTATTATTTGAGGTACATATTTATGATTAATTTGTATAGCAATGGTTATATAACATATCAGTTTAAGCAATTCATGAGTTAAATTTATGCTTGAGGAATATCTACCCACAAAAATGTGATGATCCTAAACGCCGAGATATGAATCCAGTAATTTTTTATATAAATGTATGTGATAAAATATATCAATACTTAAGCTGTTTACAATATATTTTAGACAAAGTAATTGAACTTTGAATGTATTTTGAATCGTGTTAGAATACGTTTAATACACACACACACACACACACACACACACACACACACACACACACACACACACACACACACACACACACACACACACACACACACATATATATATTTACATTATATATTATACAATACATATTATACACTATATATATATATATATACACATATGTATATATATTTACATCATATAATATTATTTGCAATGTATTGACACATCGTTGCTAAAAATATATATTCAAGTGTCACATCAAGATAATTTTTAATTTTTCGAATAATTTTTTTTGAATACCTCAATTTTTCTCCGAGCTACACTGTCTTTATGAACATTAACGGTTAATGTAAAATAAACTAAATCCTTGCGATATATGGCCCATTCATCTTGAATAAACCAATTTGGATATTTTTCTTCGACAGAGCGTAAAATTATCGAAAATAGTTTACCCAATATGAATGCCTCGCTAAGTAATTGCGGATAATATTTATGAAATGTAAAATTAATAATTCATAATAATTAAAAATATCTGAAAATTCCCGATTTGGAACATGTCAATTTCCAAAATCAACATTACCTTTGGCACTGATACAAGCTCTAAAAAATATCAGTAGTTGTTCGTTTCGAATAAAAAATTTGTTACTATTTAAAAATGTATCACAACATCTACGACATTGCGATTTATCCATACATTTCTTAGTAATCTATCCTGCACAGTATTCTAGTGCATATGATTTTAATGAATATATCGATGTTGGCAGTTCCTCGATATTATCCATTTTTATATCATTCTCATCGAAACTGTCATCCATGTTCCGTCTTTCATTGAAGTATTCAATGCGGCTAATTCTTGTGAAATATCTTTCCATGCTAACGGTACGTCATTATCTGACATACAATTTCCATGATTTAAACTATTTAGTAACATAATTTAGTAACATAATTTTTCTAATTGAAAGTATCGCTTTTACCGACGGTTTTCGGTTGTAATTGCCACCATGCATGCGGAAAACTGAAAAAATTTTTTTATAGGATCGCTATTCAAAGGCGATGTCATAAAAAATGAAAAACCCTCATTATTTATATCATTCCACAACTGCACGGTGATATTTACAGATTGCTGTAATCCCCAAAAAAGTGAAGGTTCAAATTATTAGTCGAAATAACATACCAATTTTTCACATTCATTGCATTATCTATTAAATTTTGTCGAATATTATTAAAATTTGATTTTGCACGATTCATGGTATTGGGATCATTGGCAGATCTATTGTTTAAATTGTCAAATAAATCATTTAAAAAAAAAATAAATCATTTCGAAGAATCGAGCCGTGTGTTGTATGCTACTTGTATTTATGTTACCTGTTAACGAAGCGGTAAAGAGAACAGCTGAAACTCTTTAAACTACTAAAAACTTGAAGCGCAAGCTTGTACTTCATTTTGTCAAAATTATTAGAGTTAACATTTTCTGACAATTTTCTGACAATTTGTAAGCAGCTCGCGTTTACTACTTTCTAAGTGGCAAGATGTCATTTCCAAAAAAATGACATCTTGCCACGAAACTGGAGAGTTATTAAAAGAATTAAAAAATCAGATTTTAATAAATTGTTCCTGAGTATTTTAAATAAATGTAAACAATCAGATAACTAATAGATTTTTTTATTATTTTTTATATTATCAATAGAAACTCGTTCAGCTGCTAAGCTTTAATTATTAGTTGCTTTAATTATTAGCTGATCGGAAACAATTGCTCTAACTTTCAAATTTGTTTCATGCAATGCGTCTAATATTTGATCTAAAATTATCGATAATTCATATTTTTTAATACTAGATTTTACAACAAAGAAAGCCAATGTTTGTTTCCAATTAGTAAACAGTCCGTGTAACATAAATACAAGAACATGTGTACTCATAGCTAAATTTTTACCCAAAAAATCTAAATCTTCGAAACTTCAATAATTTGTATCTTGGGATGAAAATCTATGCACATTTGATGGCCATTTCATCGAATATTAAAACGCAATTCTGATTGATATCTTCCATATACGAAGATTTTAATGCGTTTAAAACAAATTTTGGCAAATACCTAATGTCAATTTTCCTGAACCATCTGATAATCATAACTGGATGAGATTAAAATCCAAAATATCACGCGTTTTATTATACAGAGACGGAGAAGTGTAATGCATACATAATTGTTGTGCTTTTTTCGTAAAACTTTTGCGATCTCTGGGTTTAAATAATAATATAGAAACAAACATTAATAAATATCCAGATAATCGCTGGGAAATTGCTTTTTTCAAACATTTATTATCAATATTGCCCGAAGGAAACTTATTTTTAATCGATTAATTACTTTTTTCTAAACTCCAAGAAAGCCGGTAACGTAAGGAACCTCGGTAACCTAAAGGAACTATTACAAGAAGTCATAAACAACTTTCAAAAATGGTCTCATAAATCTGGACTTCAATTTTCTCTCTAAAAAAACGCAAGCTATTATGTTTTTCAGCAAATCAAAACTCTTCAGCATTCCAACAATAAAAAATACAAAAATCAAATTTTTAGATAACATCAAACTCCTTAGCCTCATATTCGATAAAAGACTAACCTAGGGTTCCCACTTGAAATATCTAAAAGATGAATGCCTAAAAAGGCTCGATATTATCAAAATATACCCGGCACTCATATCCGGCATTAATTCTCTTTAAAATTAACTACGGATCATCTGTTGTACAACTCAGCTAAGCCTCTTAAGTTACAGACAATCGAAATAGTTCATAACATGACTATATCGTATCTGTCCAATTAGAAGTATTTTCTTTGAAGGCAAAGAGAGGCTACTGCAACTAAGAAGAAAATACCTAAGTATGAAATATGTAATAAAAATGTCCTCAACTCCCAACAATTCCACTTTCAAATATATATTCAAGATTCAAAGATTCAAAGATTTATATCATAAAAAAACGCTCTCTTTCATCCCCATTGCATATTAGAATCTACAAATCTCTTAGTCCGATTTCTAAAACTCCCACCATAGAGCGCACAGAGCAACTAGAACTTTGGGCCTTAAAATTCCTTGAAATTAATCTAGACGTAGCGGATACCACGAAAAAGGACAAAGTGAGATATGACCATGAAATCAAATTCACGGAGCTCAATCTGACTGGTGGAAACAGTTATGATAAAGTTGAAAGCAAATGGTCTTTTCTTAGATACACTAGCCAGGAGGAAACCAAAAGTGCAATGGAGAAGGAAATGGGCACTGCAAATATAATGACACTCATTGGAAACAGCAAGAAAGACCAAAGCAGTGTGACGCCGCCTAAGAGGAAGCCAGAAGTGCAGCAGCGGCAGTAGCAGTAACAACAAATTCAGTTATACTAATTGCAATAATAGGAGACTGAGATCGTCGGTTAACACAGGATGGAATTTTGAACAAATCGAGAACAAAAGTTCCATAGTTCTATAAAGGAGTCAAGAGGTGATATTGACAATAATAACAGTACGTGCGACGTGACCAAAATATATATATATGTAATAGACTTAGACACCATTATTAATGACAAATGACCGGGAACAAACTTTGAAGATGCACGTGATATGGCAAGCATAAACGATCTCTTGCCGAGAGAGAAGTGCTTTAGCTCACGAAACGTCGAGGGGATCATTGGCGCATTCTGTTGCTGCGACTCAAGGATATATAAAATGAGATCTCCTTGACAATGCAGCAAGGGAGGTATTGCTTGATAATTTTTTGACAAGACAGTGGTCAAGTGAGATGAATTCACTTCGGAGCGAAAATGAGCATAATAAAACACGTAATCCTTTTCAGGCAGAGTTGAACACTGCTGGGAATTATACCCGAAACGGAAATCGCGAAACTGCGCCTGGCCTCGTATGCTTTCTCAGAACATCAAGGCGGCGATTATGGTTACAAAAACGCGCTTCGCGATAAAGGCAGACGCTGCTTGTGTAAGCACGGCGACTGTCCAATCCAATCCACGGTGAATGACGGATCCCACCCATAGGGTCTCCAATTCGAGAGAAACCGAAATTCCTTGCAACCGCGAAGAAATTATACGAAAGGCAACGCGCATTTAGCTATTATACCGAACTAACGAAAATAAGTAACGTATAACGTATAGCGCACAGCGCATAACGTAAAACGTATAACGTAGAATTTATGACGCATAACGTATAATGTACAAAGCATATCGTTTAACGTACAACGTAATATCGTATAACGTATGACGGATACCGTATATCGTACAACGTATATACTACAACGTATAACGTATAATATATAATGTATAACATATAATGTATAACGTATAACGTATATTGTATAACATATAACATATAACTTATAACGTATAAAGTATAACCTATAACGTATATTGTATAACGTACGACGTATAACGTTTAACATGTAACGTAAAACACACAACGTATAAAGTATAGCGTATAACGTATAACATTCAATATAAAACGTATATCGTATCTTAAAACGAATTTTACTTAACGTACAACATATAACGTGTAACGTATGGTATATAACAAATAGCTCTAACGTATAACGTACAACGTATAATGTAATACGTATAACATACAACGTATAACGCAATACGTATACGTTATACCGTATAACGTTTAACTTTTAACGTATAACTTGTTACTTATGACTTACATCGTTTAACATATAACGCAAAACATATAAGGTAAAATGTATAACGTGTGGCAAATAACGAATGGCATATATCCTACAACGTATAACGTATGATTATATGTATGTCGCATAACATATAACGTGAAAAAGAAGGAATTAAAAACTATAACGTCGTATAACGTATAATTTATAAATTATAATGTATAACTTACGTCGTGTAATGTATAATGTATAACATATAACACATAAAGTATAACCTGCACTTTCTAACTTTTGGCGTAAAGCGTCATATGTCGTATAGAATAAAATGTATAACGTGTAATGTATATCATGCAATACATAACACATAATTTGTTACGAATAACGTATGACGTACATCGCATAACGAATAACGTTTAACGTACAACGTATAACATATAATGTATAATGTATACATTCATAACGTATGCCGTATAACGTATAACGTGTCATGTGTAAAGTGTAGCGCATAAAGTATAACGTATAACGTAAAACGTTTAATCAATAACCTATCGCATATAACATAAAATTTATGACATATAATGTACAACGTATGAACTATAACGTGTAACGTACAACGTATAATGTATATCGTATAACGCATAACGTATAACAACTTAAACGAATGACGTATAACGGATAACCTATAACATGCAACTTATAACATATAACATATTACATATAATTTATAACGTATACCGTGTAACGTATAACATTTAACGCATGAAGTAGAGCGTATATCGTATTCCGTATAAAGTATAATTTATAATATGTAGCGTATAATGCATAACGTGTAATGTATAACATATAACACATAACATATAGCATGATAACTAACGTATAACGTGTAAAGTTTAATCTACATCGTATAACGTGTAAGGTATAACGTATGACGTATATATATGTCGTATGACGTGTAACGTATAACGAATGACACTTAATCTATAACCTGTGTTAGCGCGCTCGGATGCGTGACGAGATCTTTTATCTTCGATTAAATAGTGGACTGTATATTTTTATTTTGCATGCTAGTATGGGGGAGGGTGTTAGCTCTCGCTTTTACTTTTACAGAGATAATCGCCTTATAAGAATTCTCACTAGATATGACACGCGTATTGATAAGACTGATACTAGTTTACTGCTTGAAAGTTCGGACTCTCCTCTTTCTTTATTGAGGTGTGAACCGCTTCTCTCTAGCTATGCGACACTTCACTATTGAGGTCTGAAAGACTTCTTTTTTTCTCTTTTTGTTCTGGAAGGCCTATAGATCTCCTCGGCCCCTCGACCTCACGTGGCTCGAAATTTAGACAAAGGCTGGCATGAATATCGTGCGACGTGACTATATATGGCCATGAATCAAGTTATGCCCAGCCTTTGTTTTTGTTTTCGAGCTACGAAAAGTCGTTACGCTTGTTCTGGAGAGTTCCCTACGCTATGACCCAGGTAGGGGGGGGGGGGAGTCGGTGGCGGAAAAGGTGAAATTCTCGCGAACCTGTATTATACGTTATTGGTAATACGCTATGCGTCATATGATGTAGATTATGCTTCATACGTTATACGTCATATGTCATACGTTATATGTTATACGTCATTAGTTGTACGATATACTTAATACGTTATAATTTTTAGGTTATAAGTTTTACGTCTTTCGTTATACATTATTCGTTATACGTTATATGCTATATTTTATACGTTATGCACTGTACGTTATACGTTATACATTATTCGATATTCGCTAAATGTTTCTAGTTACAAGTTATACGTTGTACGTTATATGTTATACGTTATTCGTAAAACGTTATACGTTATTCAATATACGTGATAGGTCATTCGTTATACATTATAAGTTATTCGTTATAAGTAATAAGTCATATGTTATATAATATACGGTATACTTTATACGCTATACGTTAGTATACGTAGTACGAAAAACGTTTTATGTTATACGTAGTGCGAAAAACGTTTTATGTTATATGTTGTATCAGCGCGACGGTGAATCTTGAAGACTGCGGCCCGCTTCGCTGATGTTCTCTCGTTTGACCTTTTACAGCCGTCGGAGAGATATTACGAATGCCGGTTTTAGGTTTTTAAGACTTATATTTGGCATAAAGTTATACAATTGTTACTGTGATGTGATAATGTAAGACGTGTCTCGTACGAATTGATTGATTCGATTGACTCTACAGACTGTCTCTCGCGTGTTAGGAGACGGAACTTTTATTGTGTAACGAAATGTGTCTACGTGACTTTTTGGCGCTAGCCACGACGCCCGTTGTTTATCCTTTAAGAGACGTTCTTAGAATACTCTAACTCTGCCTCTCAGAATAAAATAAAGGTCCCATAGATAGGTACATGCCAGGGCATCTGGCACTTCTCTGCAGGTTAGAGTATTCCAAGAATCTAACCTGAGTATCCTGTTCTGATCCAGAACATACGCTATAAGTTACACGTCGTACGTAATACGTTATAAGTCATACGTCATACGTAATACGTTATATGATAAAGTTTTACGTTATACGATATACGTTTTACGTTTTTTGTAATCCATTATAAGTCTCACTTCATATATAATACATTTTAAGACAAACATTCTAAGATATACGTGGTACGTTATACGTTATGCGTCATTCGCTATACGTTTTAAGTAGTATCTAATACATTTCATGTTATACATTATACGGTATACATTATGTAATATACGTTATACACAGTAAGATCAACGTTAAACGTTATACGTTATACGTTATATGATATACGTTGTACGTTATACTTTATGCGTTATTTGTTTTATGTTATGCGTTTTGCGATACACGTTATACATTATAAGGTATACGTGATATATTGTATGTTGGACGATATGCGATATACGTTATACGTTGTGCGTTATACGCTATAAATTAATATAGTGTTATATGTTATTATATTGTATAGTGTGATGTAGTATGGTATTGAAATATATACTATGAAACAATATTAATAACGTGCAATACTCTATAATATAGTGCAATATGTTATATTAGAGTGTCCCATAAGTTTCTTCCCTTTTTTTGATGCGAAATGAATACACGATATTTTTTTGTTTAAGATGGATTTATTATGTTATATATGAACCGTTCTGTTCTATAACCTTCTTCCATCTCTCAGGAAGCCTCATTATGTCCTCTTTCCAAAATTGTTTAAGTTTACTTGTAAAATATTCATCTAGGTGCGTTTTTATTTCGCTTATGGATTTGACAGATTTACCACGGAGAGAATTTTTTAAAGAGAGGAACAAGTAGTAATCGGATGGAGCATACTCTGGGGAGTATGGAAGATGAGGTAGAACGTCCCAATCAAACTGTAATAATTTTTGCCTTACGGCTAACACAACATACGTCTTGCGTTGTCGTGATGGAAAACGATGCCTCGTCGGTTCGCCAATTTTTTGGCCGTTTTTCTGCTATGGCTGCTTTCAATTGATCCAGTTGATTGCAATATTTGTCAGCATTGATCGTATCATTTTGAGGAAGGAGCTCGTAGTACACTACACCTTTCCAGTCCCACCAAATGCACAGAAGAATTTTCTTCGGATGAAGTCCAGGCTTCGCAACAGTTGAAGGTCTATTTTCCTTGGACCAAGTGCGTTTTCGATGCACATTTTGGTATAAAATCCAAGTCTCGTCTCCAGTGACAAGCCTCTTTAAGAAAGGATCCCTTTCATGTTGCTGGAGAAGCAAATCGCAGAGACGCGGTTCATAAGGTCGGTCTCCGTCAATAGGTGTGGAACTCAAACTTCATATCGATTCGCATATCCTATCTTGATTAAATGCTTATGTACCGTTGTTTTGGGAATATTAGTGGCATCCACTATCTCACGCACATTATATCGTGGATTTTCAGTGAGCACAGTCTTGATAATGTCCGTATCAGTCGTTGCGGGGCGGCCATTGCAGTCTTCATCTTTCAACTCGAAATTGCCAGTTCCAAATTTCTTAAACCAATTGGGAACGGTCCTAATAGTGGTAGTACCACTCCCGTAAACGGTGAAAATCTCGTCTGCAGTGTCCTTTGCACTATTGCCTTTTTTAAAGCAATGAAGCCTAACATGCCGCAACTGCATCTTTTGGCTCTCCATATTGAACGGTGCAAAAAAAATTTTAAGAGACTTTGTCACCAATGAAACATACTTTGAAAGAGCTCTGGGACGACTGAAACCGATGCCATAAACGGCTAAGAGATAAGCCTGCATGTTTATATAAACACAGCCACTTAGAGTCACTCATCGCGTGGCACGGAAGAAACTTATGGGACATCCTAATATATACTGATAGTATATTTTATGAATGTTTGTTTTACTTACCCGTAAATGTAATGTGTCAATTCTAAATTTATTTTACTGTATCCAATTCTGATTTATGTAGGTTATTCTAAGTTTGTGTATCCAGCCATTGAAATAATTGTAAAACCATTTTTGGTTAATAAAGATCTTCCTTTGAAAGTTTCCAGTAGTCAGACAATGACAACAAAATTTTCCACAAATGCATGAACTGTAAAAAAACCATTTATTTATCATCATCCTTGCTTTGAATCAGTAAAATAATTATTGTAAAATTAATGTTTTCTACATCTTTTATCATCATTAATATTAATTGATTATATAATAATTAATCTGATACACATATTTCATTGGAAGTTTTAAATATTGATAAGTCATATTATTAAAAATTAAATGAATATATGAAATATTTGATTTTCTAAACACATTTTTATAGTTTGTATGTACTTTGTATTTCTATGTACCAAGAATGTATTTTATAGATTACAAACATTACTTTCATTGTTTATACTTTTTTTCTTGCTCTCTATATATAATGTATAAATGATGAAAGTAACTTTACTAATTTTTTACTAATACTTATAGTGAATCACTCATTCACATGAGTCTGTGGTAAAATGTAAATGTATACCTAGTGAAATAATTAAAATATTTCTGTATTTCAAATTATATTCTAAAGTAAAAAAGAATACTTTCTAATTATTCTATATGTTATATACATATAAAAGAAATTACAATTGTTATGTGCAAATAACTTAAATACCAAAAAAAAAATATAAATTTCGCAATACATTAAAAAAATTAGACATATTGAATTAAAATTCAAGAAAAATTAATTTGATATGAAAGATATTGAAATTTACTATGCATCTATTACATTAGAAAGATATTCTCCATGAATATAGATACAATTTATAATCTACATTATTGTTAAAAAATTTTAAACTTACTTAATCTCAAGGTAGAACAATTTTATTTGTACGTATTAAATACAACAAAATCATTACTTGAAATTAAGATATTAAGCTATTTTTAATCTGATTTAAATAACTAACAATTTAAGGACAAAAAAATAAAATGAATTTCCTTAAACAGTAAGAAAATGTCAATTTAATGTTGAAAAAATATAAAGCAAAAATGTATTATAATATGAGTATCCAGAATGAGAATAGAAAATTTCAAAATTTATTTAAGATTAAAACACGTATAAATGATCTCCAAATAATTTTAAATTAAACAGTAGAACATTTTACATAAATACTATTGTTTTAAATATAATACGTTAATTAATTAATTTTTGAATCTGCTAGTAAAATTTTTTATTAGAAATTATTAGCCTATGAACTTATAAATATTATGAGCATTAAGACTTTTGTTGAAATTTTACAAGAAATACTATTACATGACAATGTAAAAGAAATGATACATTGATTTAAAATGCTATTAATGCTATTATTTTTGTCACTATTTCTTTCTCTTAATGTCTCTCTTCTCTTTTTTTATTTAAAATACTCTTATTTCTTTATTATTTTTTTTTCACTTAAATTTTTATGATTCTATAATTTTGATCATCCAAAATATTCAAAATTTTATTTTGAAAAACATTTTTTCCAAAATCGTTTATATTAATGAGATTAATTATTATCAAATAAAAATTATTTATCCAATTATTAATTACTAATTTTACATTTATTTAATATTTGAATATTCAAAAAATATAAAACAACTACTGGATATTTATATTTACAATTTTACAACTTCAATTTCAGAATTCTTAAATTTTTTATTAATTTGTTTCAATTTTTTTTATATTTAATATATTCATAATTCACATTTCTATTATTATACCTTGTTAAGTATAAATTATTATAGAAGTATATTATACAATAATAATCTTTGTTACTGTATCACAAAATATTATATATAATTATATTATACAAATACGAAATCGTCTTCAATTTCTTTTAAAGATATTAACATTAGAAGTTTTTTATAATTTTAACATTGAAAAATATTTTTATAAATTATAAAACCAAATGTCATTCTAATAATTTTGTTATAAAAGTTTCACCAATTATACAATTATTAAACAAAATTATACTAATAGTAAATATATAAGGTAAAAGCGTTTCATTGAAAGATAATTTTAAATTTTAATATAATAAATAAAATATTAACAAATATTTCTTATTTACCCATCGTAATTTCCTTGCATTAAGCTCTTCAGGAATTTACAGGTTCTTATATAAATGACTAATGACTAATTCATAGTGAGTAATTAAGCCAAGATGTGAAATGAGTAAGATTAAGGTGTTCTTCTTAATTAACACAATGTGTGTATAAACAGAACATTCCAGAACAATCCCAGAACAGGAAACCCATGCTATTATATGTACAGGACTATACTTTTGATCTTATTAATGTAGGCATTCTTAAATATATAAATATTTTAGTAATTGCTAATATAATTAAATTAGCTCTTCCAACAAACTATTTTTACTAAACTCTATGTATATATATATAATGTATATTTATGTTCTTTCATATATATATATATTTTTCATATATATATATATATATATATATATATATATATATATATATATATATATATCTTACATAATGAATATTAGAAATTAGCCGAAGTTATTAAGACTTGTTGATAAGTAAATAAACTGACTTTTATTGTAAGATGTGCTTATGATTAACGATATAAAAAGAAAAATTTTCTTTTGTTATAAGTACTTCATTAAATATAATAATAAAAATATAATAATAATTGGGTATTTGCGATTTATGGGTTATTGCGACCAACGTTTCACTCATATTGTATATTTTTAAAGTGAAAAGAATGGTAATCCTTATCTTCCATGCATAAATTTTATAAAATTAAAATTAAAATATTAAAATACGTAACACAATAGCATAAATGAATTTGTTTTCTGAAATTCTTATGTGAGCATGTAATTTAAATAAATTGTCTTTGAATGTAGCAATAAATTAAAAATCGCTTTTATTAAAATATTCTACTAGATTAGTATTTTTAGTATTTTATTATAGTTTTGCTGCGGTTTCTGTTTGAAGAGCATACTCTACATGTTTTTTTTATACTAGTGACTATTTTTTCTAAAACGTGGTCTTTTAGTTGTCCTGAAAGCGTAAAAAATCAATGTAAGGAACTTTTTTAGAAGTACCAGAAATGTACCAAGTTCTGTGCTCCACTCATTTGACTCAGCAGTTATCCGTTCCCTAGCTACTTCTAGTAGAAATTTTTTGTATCTTATTTTATTTTGTATATTGTAATTGGAATAAATTTGAAATGTATTGAATAAAGTGCAATTAATCAAAAAGACATTTTTTAAATCATTTTATGCTTTTTTGAAAGATACTGTTCGCCAACTACTGGTTTGCTCGATCGATTTCTTTCATTTACTTGTAGTCTAATATACATGCAAGTTTAATTAACTTGGTCAACAACGTTTTGGGCATGTAAACACGAGTTAATTCATGACCGGTCAATAATGTGTTAATTTATAACCAAACAGACAAACTAGATCTTCACTTAAGCAACAACGAGAATCATTTAGTTGGTGTTTCATGCATTTTGAAAAAGTCGCCACGTATCGAATATTTCTTCGTGCTTCTGTTCAGCGACCACTTGTTGCCTGTTTCCATTCAAAACAGTGAAGATCAAAGGATGTTTTCAAATTATGTCGCTTTAGTATGAACAGTGTTTTTGGAAATTTCAATTCACAGAAAGATTTTAGACGGAAGTAACATAAGTTTGAAAATACTTTGGATTTTGTTTCAAAACATATGTTGCTATTAAGAAGTCGTCCATACTACAAGTCAGTTTTTTTCCAACTACCACCAATGGCTGAAGAAGAAGACTTGCTTTTTATAGCTGCAGTATTTATTGTTATTAGTAATAGTAAAAGAAGAAAAATCAAAAAGTGAGTTCAATCCAGTTTAAATCATCAAAAGTTCGGGGGCGTACAATTCATAAACACATTGAAGCATGATAATTTATTAGCGGATAAACATTTCGGACATTTTCGAAACTTCCTACATTCATCAAGCACGGATCCAAAATACTTAGTTCAGAACATCGGTCCTATTATTCGAAAGGCTGATACAAATTGTAGACCAGCAATATCTCTTGTGAAACGACTATTAGCTACATTGCGATTTCTAGCTATGGGAAATTCTTATCACTCATTGATGTATTTTCTTAAAATTTCCAATTTCTACAATTAATTCTGAAACTTGTGATGCAGTTGTGAAGCTATTGAAAGAATATGTAATTGTAAGTTAATCTAAATCTTACTTTATTATTACATATATTTAATATGTTATATTAAAATATTATGTACGTTAATGTTATATAATTTTATATGTTAATTAATTATATCTCGTAATGTTTAAACATTAATTATATTTCTTATATCTCGTAATGTTTAATAAACAACAGTATTTCCTTCAATCATTGTTTCTTCGTTTCCGATATTAATATTATTATCACATGACTGGGAGGATGATTTTGAAGATGACACAGTCAATGAATTCTGTGAGCCGAACGGCTGATCATATTTTTCCATTGATGCTTCCCATAGACATTGCAAATGATATGCTTCATATATTTTGATAATGCTGTGTGTGTAATATTTTCATTTTACGTGCAACATGGGCTTCGAACACTGAGAATTAATCTCGATGTTGGTCGTCTTCCAATTTCTTCATAATTAAATATGCTTTCTTGATCTGTGAGATTTATCTTTCTTTTTATAACATTTTTTTTTTATAGACTTTGAAATTCTTTGCGTTCTTTATATTGTATTGGAAGTGACTCGCATTAAATGACAGGTACGAGAAACGGTCTCATCACCTTCTGGATACTATCCCGTTGCTTGCTTTTCTGGTGTGCTCATGTTTATAATATAACAATTACTATTGTGTGAAAAATTCTTTCCATTCACAACTATTTGAGATTTATGTGACACTAAGTTGAAAATTCTTTAAATAGTGTACATTTGTAGGATGTAAGAAAATGCCTAAAAATTTATAATTTGCAGAGTCTGGAGTACCGTTGGTCCTTTATTACGGAATACCATCTTCGGCGACGACGATTGAGCGATATGGTTATCTTGTATTTCCATTTTAAATAGAAACACGTAATAAGCAGCGACATTTGTTGCTCGACGTTGCCTCAATGAGAACAGAATTTTATGTAGTTGACTGTATCAATTCCATAATAATATTTTCAAACATTGTTGTCCATATATGATTTAAAATAATAGCAATAACCTGATGTTGACTCACATGACATTAATGCTATAAATTTTTAAGCCTGGTTCTTTAGAAGGGTTCTTTATACGATATATATTCCTTACATCTCATTAACGATTTATCAATAGCGATACTTTTTTCCATCGTATAATTTCTTCGAATTTATTAAGAAAATGAATTATATGTTTTATTTGACGTAATCGATTAGTATTGTCAACTGTATCGTTATTTATAAAATATAAAAATTTTATAATCTGTAAAAATCTTTTCAATAGTATAATCGTTGCAAACATTGATGTTTGTATAACATCTAGATCAATTCTTCTTCTAGATCAATTTTTTCGAATTTTTGGTTTTTTAACTTGAGTCATTATCATACGCAGTGCAAAATATAATTTAATTTCATCAGAATTTACGGACATCCAAGTCCAAGTGTTGATTTTTGTTACTCTATTTTCATTTTGTAGTTTGTTTTGCGTAATGATTTATTTCGTAACAATTTTCGTTTACGATTTTCTAAAACGTATTCTCAAATACTGTGTAAAAATGTCTACCTTTCTATTATTTTTATTTAATTTTGTATCTACTTTTCTGAATTTTTCTATGATTAAAGATTCTTTTTTATTTGCCGAAGATTATTTTTATTTGCCAAATCCATCGTTTTGTTTGCTGATATTTTCTTCGTCATCGGTATCGTTCTCATTAAATAATTATTTTATATATTTTTTTACTATATATATTGTTAGATATATCATTGTTAAGAATATCTAAATTGTTACCTGTAATATTAGTTTCATTATCTCAGATCGTTAGAATTCTCAATGTTCATTTCCTTTTCTTCTCGAAGACATACCATTGCACACTATTTTGCTTATAGTTGCTCACGTATGCTAAATTTTAGATATGCTTACACGCGCACAAAAGATTTATAAAATATATTTACTGACAGATTTTTTATTACATATTTAAATTATTAATGTCAAATTAATATAATTTAAATGAAATAATATTTAAATGAATAATTTCCTTTTATGTGGTACAGTTCGAAACATTGATCAATGCATAGACCAATGTTACATTCCTTATATACCGAAGATACCGTGTATCTTTTTATTGTTTATTTTTCGAATATATTTATTCCGTATATCCCATATATATTCCGTGTAATAGAACAACACTTTTTAATTTCGAAGAGGTTCATTCCAAATCGTGGTCGTGTACAAAATCTTCAATTGAATTAACGGAAAAGAATTATGCTTTTTTCCAGCATGTTTTTATATATTTTCAATTATCATCATTCTCAAGGGGAATGAGAAGGAGCATAGATGACCAATTACTGAATTTTGCCCTTATGACTAGCTATTTCTTGTTCACTTTTAAGTTACGCACTGAAAGAACAGAACTTGGCCTTCACAATTCAACAGCGTCGTCGATGCGTGAGTCGTGTCACATTCCAGCTTGGTGAAGAATGGCTTGTTCTGATGTTTTGTCTCGTTTCGAGGCGACCGTAATATCAAGATACGCGTAACAGAAGTCGAGCCTCCTCAAGACGCTATCGATGAACTTTTGAAATGTTTGCGCGGCATTATTCAATCCGAGTGGCATTACCGTATATACTCGAACAGTCCGAACAGTGTAGTCACGGCGATTTTCGGAATATCGCTCGAGTTGGCCGGGATCTGGTGGTATGCGCGAACCAAGTCTATTGTCGAAAACATCTTCTTGCTGACGAGTATGCACGAAAAATAGTCTCTATGAGGTATCGGATAACGGTCCGATATCATTCGCGAATTTAGTGCATGATAATCTCTGCAGAGTCTCCATCCGCTCTCCTTTTTTCGGAGCCATGGAAGGGTCGAAATCCACTGGCTTTTGAAGGGGCAGATATGTCTCTAACTCATTAGTTCTTCGAACTCAGTTCGCGCGATTTTTTTTCATCAACATTTCCGCGGATAACCTTTGCGGTTTACAAAATGTTGGCGGTCCGAGCGTGGTATTTATGTAATGGACAACGTCGTACTTTGCTTTGCACGGAATTGCCGTCGGTCGTACGAGATCCAGGAATTCCACGAGCAGCTGGTGGTATGGTGTGTTGCCCACAAAGTTCCTCACGAAATCTGCTTCACCGGTGGCAATCCCCCGGTTGATGGTAGCGACTTTGTCCTATCTAACAGTTGACAGTGCTTCAAGTCGACAAGCAGTCCGAAATAGCTCAGGAAATTTGTGCTGATGATCGGTTTCGCCACGTCACTGATGACGAATTCCCACTAGAACGCCAGTCGGAAACTTCGGCCTGATGTCAATTGTCGTCCATTTGCGAACATTTCATACGTCATTTTCTCGATTTGACTACTTGGAAATATACAAAAGTCCGAACCGATATCGACCAGAAATTTTATCTTTGTTACTTTGTTTGTGATAAAAAGGCGGGTCATCTTCAGATCATCATTGTCTGCCGCATTCAGTGCTGGTTTGAGGACATATAGTTGCATGGCACCTCGTCAATCGAACACCAAAAACTCGGTGGTATATAGTTTTTATTCACTGGTGATTTGGACTGTTTTGTTCGTCCGGATCGCGATCTTGATCTTACTCTCTCCTGTAACCTAGCTCGAGATCTGTAGCTGGACAATAAATACGTGTTCATCGAGCGGTATATTGCTCGGCAATTGGTTTTAACAACGATGATACAGAATATATAGAATGTTTGCAGTATATGGCAAATAGTAAGAATTTGAAAAAAGCTAGTGGAAAATATTTTAATGTTTTTTTATGATATATTTCAATTTTTTATATTTACAATGTTGTTCAAGGAACGAACGTGATCTTCATTTTTTTAAACTGAAAGATATATTTTTTGACGCATTACTCAGTGAAATACAAATAAATTACATGTTGAAGTATGAAAGAAATTTACATTTGCATAAATATCTTTAGTATTGCTTTTTTTCTAATTTTACGAAATTCTTGACACAGCTAACATGTTTTTAATTGGAAATATATAATTAAAAAAATTAAGGCCTTACAAGATGATATCAATCTTTAAACTTTTTACGTAGTATCTCTTAGATTGAATGATATCTCTACTCAAATAATTCGAATGACGTGATCATTACATAAATATAGTGTTTTTCGTTAATAGCTGCAGAAATCCTCTATGTGCGAAATTAATAGATAACGATGCGATAGTTGAATCATGTTTTTCTTAGAAATCACGTGTCGAACTGAAACCCACTGGCTTATAATTATGTGACTTCGGCTTGTGAAATTTCTGAATTCTGTTCTTGCATTTCTGATCATTTCAAAATCCATTTCACAATTAATTTCACCGAAGTATGCAGAGGAATGACAGGGCTTGAAGAGCATTATGGTATTTCTTCCATTTAACTCACAGATGAGATGATTTGATGATGAATTTCAATGAAAATCTTGAAGTTCTTTATTGTTCAAGGTATGATCCATGTAATAGAATCGTACTGACACATGAAAGTGCTTGTTTGAGAACTTGGCTTCAAAGCTTTTAAGGTTGTCGGAAGCGCTCAAGGAATTGAAAAATTCTTAGTTTAGAAAAGAGATATTAATTTTATATAAAATATTATACGAAATATGCTCATATTTATGCAATATGTTTAAATGCTTATGTGGTGCTTGTATGTATTATAAATTAAAATTAAAATTATAGCATTTTCTGAACTAATAAATTTTCGACGTATATAGATCAGTATCTTTTTATACAGAATATCGCCGCATTTAATGGATTGAAAGATGCTTGATTCGATTAAAAAAGAACATTGTTGATTTTCACATTATCTGTACCTACTCGCTGATGAAAAAATTGAAGGAATTGAGAGAATGAATCTAGTAATTGAGCCGAATTATAATTCTGCTTTTATTGAAGATACTATCTGAGACAAAAAGCTGTTATCATTTTTGAATATATACGCAAAGTAATATATATTCTATGCATCATATGTTATACATTGTTTGTTGTACTAACATACGAAAAATCAGGAATTTGGTTTACGCATGTTACAAAAAGAATTGAAATTACGTGATAAGGGAGGTAGAACAGAATGATAGGAATATACAGTATACGGAATATACAAAAAATAATTTATTAATATTTTGAAACGATTCCTTTTGTCTGCGTAATATTAATAAAATGCCTTGGAATTGATTTATATAATATTTAAATTTTCTTTAGTGGTAAATATTCCTCTATAGTTTTAAATTTTAATTCTTGAATTGTTTGAGATTGCTTTCTACTTGCGTAAATATTTTCAAATAAATACTAAATAATAGGCTTGTTGTTTGCTAGTGATTTTGAACGACTCAAACAGATTGTCTGCCTGCGAAATTAATGACTCGTTAAATGGGAATGTTTCCCGTAATCGAAGACTGTATTCCTGCGCGGACTAATGAATAATATAATACCTCTCGACTATCTTTCGTATCTTGAATATATCGTGTATCTTATCGTATATCTTGAATATAACGTTTATTTATGGTTGTCGTATATCTTAGCGTATTAACGATTTTCCTACATCTACCCCCTCTCGTTGATGGTCGGCTTGTTTTATAAATTTCGACAAGTTGCAGCCAATGAATTTAAAGCGTGAGCCGATCGGATCTAGGTCGCGTTAATTTGACAACCTGCTTCTGGAAATGTTAAACAAACAGTTGGCCGGGAAGGACAACAAAAAGTTTCAACTGCGATCGAGCGTGATGGACGTCGTAACCTTTTACCAGCATAAAGAAATGAGCCAATAATTAGCTTTTATTATAACATTCGAAATTTGATTATAACAAGCAAAACATGTTAAATTCAAATTTGTCTGGTTACCAATTGTCCTCTTAGGATAAGAACCGTATTGTCCTACAGAAGCAAAAAAGTGTATCGCTTACCCGCCGCATCCGCGAGGGAGCAACAGTCAGTCAATATAAAAAGAGTTATAAATACATACAATTTAAAAACCGCTGTTACTCGTAAATTTTTGAATCCACGTTTCCTGCGAGTCCTCTCACAATTCTATAAATTAAAAATAATTTCTTTATGCCAATAAAAAGCTTGACGTCTTTATTTAGAACGCTCCGGTGTTTTTTGATGGCGATTACTCGATTTCGATTTTTCTAAAATTTTAATATCGTTCGAAATAAAATATTCTTATACGCATTTAACAGTGGGAGTAGCTCGCGTTATCCTGTCAATTTTTTCTTTAAATTCCTGTGATTTCCGACCCAAATATAACATCTTCTTCTTCTATTTGTTAACGACTTAGAATAACATCTTTTTTTAAATCGAATAATTTCATCCATTTGAACTGTTCAAATTATATTCTTTTTCATCGCTAAAAATTTCTCTTCATTGTTTTTTCCAATGTATATATATTTTTGCAAACGTGCTTTATCTGTGATGCGACGTTGAAGAGATGTTTGTTTTTAGATTCAAATGTTTGCATTATTTTAATACTTTTTTTTATTTATACGTATATTTTTATTAATACATTTTTTTTTTATTTGTACCAACACTTGCTTTTGATTGCAATTTTCTTTTATAATTAGAAATTTTTCCAGAATAACTCGCGTCGACCGTTCTATTAGTGATCGAAGACGGTCACTAGTTATTTTTTCATCATAATTATCGAGATTTTTCAAAGAAGTTTATCTTACACTACTGTTCTACTTAAATAACATTGCAATTTTTGGGATGGAATAATCGTCGTTTGCGAAAAATAAATGTAGAGATATAGTATAAATGAGGTTTATCAATAAATAACAATAATGGTGATTAAACAGCAAATAATTAGATAGAAGACAAAGAATACAGATTAGCATCTCAAATTAACTCTTTAAACAACACAATTGACTCTTTTTAAACAACACAATCGACTCTTTTAAACAGCTTTCTCTCGACGCTTTCTCACGACTACAATCGATTCCGTTTTGCAACTCGCTCGCACTTCTTCTTTTCAAAAAGAAAAGCGCTCCACGCCAATGTTGTACTTCTCTCATTACATTTATATTGTTCTCGTTCACACATTTCTATGATCAGCAAACAGGCCATCTGTTATAACTAAACATAATTAAAACTATAAATTATAATAACCTCCGTTATTCTCCGCTGTCTCTGATATTTATTTAAGTAAGTATTATAATCTTTTTAGCCGAGCTGATACGTAACGCCCAACTCTGGCAGGGATCTGTGGTGCACCAGTTGTTTCAGATCAAGATCTTCCATGACTCGTTAGTAGATGATATGAACGTGATTATGACACGAGCATGATTGGAATTAATTTTCACAGTAAAAATATTGTCACTTTATCGCGCAGTTCAACGACGATTAGAAATCGGTATATTCCCTGATTACAATGTACAGTATGTTTTACAAGTGCGTGGACACGATATCATTGAAACTTGGTATCGAATGAGCCGGAGATCGTGGTATTATAAAAATATGATTCAGTCTGTAATGCGCAGCTTTCAAGACCTTAGTATCTTAGGTTCTGTCGAGCAACATAGTCCTCCTCGTGATAAGTGTAAAATACGCTAAACACTTCTAAGCAGTGTTCTTGTGCTATCATTCGAAAGGTCCTAAAATGACTGTAAGAACTGCAGAAAAATATTTGCGTAAGTCCCCTCAATTCGTTGACGAGTGGGTGCAACGTTACAAAGAGATAAAATGTGTGGATGAACTTCCCGATTGAAGTTTGAAGCGAGTTACGACGAAAAGTGACGATAGAGAGATTATGCGGCTTTATTCCAAAAATCTAAATCTCGCATAAAGGGCAAGCCCTTTTGGCAAAAAGAGAAATAGACACTAGTATTTTAACATCGAAACGTCGTTTGAAGGAGAATAATGTTGCATGGTGTGGCACAGTGCCAAAACTGCTGCTTTCGGTGAAGCACGTTGAAAATCGTCTTGCGTGAATACACGAAAATATTGATCGTGATTGGAGTGATATTATATTCACTGACGAATCTTCTTTTGGGGCTTTAATTCATATAAAGCGAGCGTGATCTGCTTATGGAAAACCCATCATCGAAAGAACAGTTAAACATCCACTGAAAGTGCACGTTTGGGGCTGTTTCAATGTCCGAGATTTTGGAACATTATGCATATTTAAAGACATTTTAAATGCCCAGGAAATGATTAAATTATACGAAAGAGGTCTGTTGACATCTGTAAAACGATGGTTTAAAAATACTGAACACGAATGGGTTCTTCAAGAAGATAACGATCCCAAACACAGAAGTTGACTTTGCACCGAGTGGAAAACAAGAAACGGTATCAGAGTATTCGATTGGTCATCCCGATCCCCCGATGCATACCCAATCGAAAATGTATGGTCCATCATGAAGTATAAATTTCGAGGAAAACGTATTTTAAGCCTGAAAGCTCTTGCTCGGCGTGTGAAAAATATGGAGGGCGTTACCTATCACATATATGTAGCGGCCTAGGATTTCTCGACTACGAGTTTCGAACACTGATTGGCACAAGCCGCAAGTGGCGTCGATATCCTACCGATCTCCGACGTTAAGCAGCAGAGTGTGCGGAACCCCGCTAGGATGGGTGTTCAGACCAGTCTAGCAGGTTTAGTTACAATAACAGACGTCTAGGGTAGGAGTCGCTGCCATCAACCCCACTGATGAGTCTAGGTAGTGACTCCGAGACGAAACGCCAAACCTTCTCTCTCTTTCTCATCTACCTCAAATCAATCCATCCTTCCATCATGCATCCAACACAACTTCAGTTCCTTCATATATGTAGCGACTGCTATCTCTAAAACAGCGCTACCTACCTTAGCACAACCTCCACGCCGACAGGTGCGCTTTCCTTGAGATAAGACACAGAATAACGAATGTATAGAGGGCTAAGCATCCATATATATAGCGCTGATCTTGCTATTACCAGCCATTACCATTAGTATCAGTATTAGCATTACTATTAGCATTAGCATTAGCATCAGTATTAATCGGCCATTAACCAGTCGTTATGCTGTTATCCTGTTCCTCTCGACAAAAATCCGTTAACATCGAACACGCGAAATATTTGTAGGCAATTGTAATCGTTGTAGAATAAGTAGAATAAGTAGAATAAATTATTACCAACAAAATTATCTACAAAATTGGTAACCGCCCGACGTGATTGAAAATTCTAACGGATAAAAGAAAGCATAGCCACACCACGTTCACCGATCCGAGCTCAAGTGATGCCGCAAACGGAGGAAGCGCACATTTCGCTAGGCGTAGAAGCTCCAGCAATCAACGCAGCTGTACCGCAGTACTTTCCATCTTTTAATAAAGAGAATCCAAAACTCTGGTTTTTCTAGGCGGAAGCAGCCCTGAGAACAAGCAGGATCACCAGCGACTTTTCTTTGACTATATAATTTAACGCTTACCGGCCGACGTCTCGCGCTTATTAGAAAGAATCCTGGAAACGCCTCCAGTTTCAAACAAATATGAGACGCTAAAAAATAAGCTCTTAGAACTATTCGGGAAATCGGAAGAGACGAGAGTCCGTTAGCTCCTCAGAACCTGTAAGATGGGCGATGAAAAACCGTCGCACTTCCTACAGGGTATGAGAAGAATGGTTGACAAAAACTTTCCTGATACAATCCTAAAAACCATTTTCTTGGAACAGATTTTACAATCCCTGCACGGCATTCTGATAGTAAACTCTGAGGCCGACATATTAAAATTAGCGATACTTCCCAATCGCGTGATGGAATTCCGTTTGCCTCAAATTTCGAACGAAGAAAGATCCAATATGGCGAATTCAGCCAGCCATGATGGTGGTTATAACGAAACCAAAATGGCGGATACCCATCAGTTAAGAGACAACATGGCGGCCATTCAACACCAGCTAGCAGAGATAACTCACAAAATGGTGACCATGGAGACAAACCTCTCTCGACGAAGACCATTCCACCGACAACCTCGATTCCGTGACTGACAATCTCAATCCCGTGGACGACCATCTTCAGCACGACAATACGTAACTACAGGAGGACTCTGCTACTACCACTTCAACTTTGGAGCACGAGCGCGTAAATGCAAATACCCTCGCAATTGGTCATCTGTTATTGCTGAAGCCACTCAGCAGTCGGAAAACTAAAAGCACGTCCCGCAGTTCAGACGACGCTGCGAGACGTTCAAAGTAGTCGTCTAGTCATTTTTGACTGTAAAAATAAACTGTCATTTCTAATCGATACTGAGGCTGACATCTTCGTACTGCCGCTCAATACGGCAAAAGGAAATATCACTCCTTCTGATTTTAAGGTATATTCTGTTGATGGAACACCGATATCGACATACGGTACAAGAATGCTGGACCTCGGTTTACGGCGTCCATATTCCTGGAATTTCACCGTCGCTTAAGTGCAGCAACCAATAATTGGCGCAGACTTTCTCAGGCATCACGAACTTCTGGTAGATCTAAAAAACAGACGAATAATAGACGACTACACTAAATTACAGCAACTGGCACGGATATATAAAAGTAATCTTCAATCAATTGCTACATTAGGAAAAGGAAACGATGACAAATATGTTAAATTACTATGAAAATACATGAACGTTACGAGACTTACACAAGGACAAGTACCTCCTAAGCACAAGATACATCATCACATTATCACTACAGGATGACCATGTGCAGAGAGACCTCGCAGATTAGCACCTGACAAGTTTAAGCAGCCAGAGAGGAATTCCAATTATTAATACAACAAGGTAATTGTCAACCTCCTTCGAGTGAATGGGCTAGTCAACTGCACATGGTCCCTGGAAGAAAAATGGTATCTGGAGGTTGTGTGGTGATTATCGAAAACTAAATTCACAGACAATACCAGACAAATACCCTATAACTCACATACACGACTTCACTCATTCATTAGACGGAAAGACAGTCTTTACTACCTTGGACCTAGATCGTGTATATCACCAGATTCCGATGGTGCCTGAGGATCTTGGAAAAACAGCGGTAATTACACCATTTGGTCTTTTCTAATATAATGCAATGCCCTTTGGTCTGAAGAATGCGGCTCGGACATTCCAACTCTTTATGGACGTAGTAATCAGGGGACTCGTCTTTGTATTCTGTTACATTTACGATCTGCTAATCGCTTCCACCAACGAGTCTGAAAACTTCGATCATTTACAATAGGTTTTAGAAAGATTAAGACAATATGGCATTTCTATTAATACAGCAAAATCTGTCTTTGGAGCACAAACAGTAGAGTACTTGAGCTACCAAGTTAGTCAAAAGGGAACCAAGCCTGTACCTGAATATAACAGCAATAATAGATTATCCGAAACCCAAAACTATCGTCGAACTAAGACACTTTATCGGGATGATCAATTTCTACCGTAAATTCATTAAGAACGCTGCTACCATACAAGCTCCATTAAACTCCTTCCTTCACGGTGCTAAAAAAAATGACAAAAGAAGTGTAGTCTGGACTGAGGAAGCTGAAATAGCATTCCAAAGACTCGTTGGTAGATGCAACATTGTTAATACAACCAAAAAGCGATAGCCACTTCAGCAGAAAAGAAACGGTATATGGAAACCAGTAGCCTTCTTTTCTAAAAAATTCTCACCCTAAGAAGTAAAACAAAGTACCTACAATAGAGAACTCACTGCAGTTTACAAAGCAATAAAGCATTTCAAACATCTTTTAGAAGGACGAGATTTTACGGTACAGACAGACCACAACCTACTAACCCACGCATTTCGTCAAAAATCGGAAAAGGCATCTCCAAGACAGCTACGACAACTAGACAACATCGGACAATTCTCGACAAAAATCACCTACAATCACCTTCGGAAGTAATAACGAAGTAGCAGACGCCCTATCTCGACTGGACGTTGTTAGTATGCCAGTCGTGGTTGGCACTGCAGAATTCGCGGAAGAACAAACTAAAGATTCTGAACTGACACAAGTTCTACAAAGTCCTACAGCTAAAGAAGCTAAGAATAGACAATTCCGATAGCTCAATATATTGTGACATCTCAACCGAAACAATTAGACCATACATACCTGTAGTATTGCGTAAAAATAATCTTTGACAGTGTATACAACTTTGCGCATCCCAGCGGCAGAGCCACAAGACATTTAATTGCCAAAAAGTTCATATGGCCTGGGATGAACAAAGACATATTACATTGGGCAGGAAGCTGTGTAAACTGTTAGAAAAGCAAAATAAGTCGACACATAAAAAATCCGCCTGAACACATTGCCATCCCAGAACGATTCCAGCACATCCATATAGACATAATAGGGCTACTACTGACAATCAACAACTACAGATACTACTTGACAATGATCGACCGATTCTCCAGGTGGCCTGAGGCGGTTCTGTTGAAAGACACGAACGCAGACACTGTCGCAACAGGGTTTTATGCCACATGGGTTGCGAGATTCGGCGTCTCATCAGCCATCACTACGGATCGCGGCACGTAATTCGAATCTCAGCTTTTCTATTCATTGACAAAGCTCATCGGATGCAGGTATATCCGTACTACAACCTACCATCCTGCATCCAATGAAATGATCGAGCGATGGCACAGATCTCTGAAAACAGCAATTCGATGTCACAAAACAAAAATTGATTGGAAGTACTCCCGGCAGTAATGCTCGGTTTGAGGAATATCATATATTGGGTGGTCCGGAAAGGTCATGCCGTTTTTGAAGGAAAATTGAAACGCAGGAAATTTAAATTTTAATATACATTTATTAAGTTTATAGGTGCTATTCTGTTCTACAACCTTTCTTCATCTTTCAGGCAACTTGAAAATTCCGTCATTCCAGAATCTCTCAGGTCAGCGAAAAATTTTTTTACGTGATCTTTTATCTCGACCAAAGAGTTGAAGTTTTTTCCATTAAGGGAATTTTGTAATGATCGAAATAGGTGGAAATCAGACGGTGCGAGGTATAGTGAATATGGTGGATGGGGTAGAACATCCCAACCGAGCTCCAACACCTTTTGTCGAGTTATCAAAGACACACGAGGCCGCGCATTGTCCTGATGAAACACGACGCCCTTCCGATTCGCTATTTCTGGACGTTTTTGTTCAATTGCTATCTTTAATTCGTCTAATTGGAAACAATACTTCTCTGAATTTATCGTCTCGTTGTTTTATAAAAGCTCGTAATACAGGATCCCTTTCCAATCCGGCTTTTGGAGTGGCTAAAAGTGATTCATTCCGCTTTCCCCAAGACCTTTTTCGCTTAACATTATTGTAAATGATCCATTTTTCATCCGCCGTCACTACTTGCTTCAAAAATGGTGTCTCCTCGTTGCGTTTATAGAGCGAATCGCAAATGGAAATGCGATCCATCAGATTTTTCTCCGTTAAATCGTGGTGAACCCATACATCAAAACGGTTTATGTAGCCAAGCTTCACAAAATGCTCGTGGATGGTGGATTTTGACATATTTAACATTTCTGCTAATTTACGTGTCGTATAGCGTGGGTTATTCTCGATTAGTGTTTTAATCTATGGTGGAGGGCCTACCCGGACGTTCTTGATCTTTAAAGTTGAAATCACCAGCTTTAAAACTAGCAAACCACTTTCGCACAGTTCTTTCAGCTACAGCACCTTCGCCATAAACAGCGCATATCTTGTTTGCCGCTTGTGTGGTATTTTTGCCTTTCCGATAAAAGAAAAGCGTTAAATGCCTAAAATGCACTTTGTTTTCTTTCATATTCAAAGGCGTATAAAACTGACAAAAATTAACGGATTGTAACCAAATTTTTTTCCAAATATGCCTGAAGTACCGTCTTTTACAACATGTACGAGTGTCATTTGTTTTCAATCGTTCTGATATATTCAGACCTGTCCTTACGCCACATGCTAAAAATCGGCACGAACTTTTCGGACCACCCAATACAAGCAACCGCGGCTGAGATGGTATATGGTACATCCCTTCGGTTACCAGGAGAATTCTTTGTGGACAGTGACGCAGACACGAACTTCAACATCAGTAAATTCAGGGACTACGTGCAGACAATTCGCCCTAGACCGACGAGACACTACGACGTTCGTATTTCATATTTGACAATCTCTTTGACACATCCCATGTGTTTGTGTGTCATTCAAAATGATAAAACACATATCGCCTAATGTATTTCTCATTAACTATAAAGGAAAGGAAGACGCAATCTCAACAGAACGATTAAAGCCAGCGTTCATGGAACTATACCAAGGGCAGCAACAACGCATATACGAAAGAACGAAAATATCGTTTGCTCTCTCTGGCGAGCTAAGCGACTTAAGGGGGGTAGTGTAGCGTGTGACCAGGTCATTTATCAGCAACATCCGGATAGCAACCAGATAAAGTCCGCACAATTTAAAAGAAATGTAAACAGTAAACTTCTTTTGAGACAATGAAATGATATGTTTAAAAGAACAGCGAGAGCCCATAATAAAAAAGTGATCATCCAACTCCCAAAGAAGAAAGTTATCATTCAATTCTCAACTCTTTATTTTCCTCCTCCTTATATATAAAAAGTTACTGTTAAACATTTAACCGCGTTACGTTAAAGTGTATTATTTTATATAGTGAGAGTTCTTTATTAAATTCTTAATTTTCTATTTCATTTACGCCTCAAATGATATTTAATGGTCTTTATTACCGGTTGAGTTTAGCAAATTAAAGTGTCACGCTCTTTTACGTGAATAATTAAGCGTTTCAAAACCGTTGCGTACATTCATAAATTTGTCCGTCTTCCACGGAAGACGTCGACTGGCGATCACACGACCAAACCAACGATTTCGTTCTTGTTTAAATTCACGTAAATATACGAATATACATCGGGGAACCCTCAGCAGCAGGCCTTCGATTGCGGGACAACTAGATAGCGCATCGACCACGAATTTTATTTTTTTTGATGACGCAAGTCCCGGCGTGACAAACGACTGCTATCTCTAAACTAGGACTGCTATCTCTAAACAGCGCCACCTATCTTAGTGCGGCCTTCTCGCCGAGAGGTGCGCTTTCGTTGAGCGAAGAACCATAGAACAACAAAATCTATAGACGGCTAAGTGTTCATATATATAGCGCCGAACATGCGATCATCAGCCATTATTATCAGTAACCAGCATTAACCAGTCATTAGCCAGTAATTAGTTAGCACTTCGCTCGTCAGCCACGCGATTCCTCGTGATAAAATCAGTTAATATCAGCAATACCGAACACGCGAATATTTGTGGGTAATTAATAATCGCTATAGAATTACTAAAAATAAATTATTTCCAACAACATTACTTACATATACAGAAAAACTAGTTGAAGGTATGCCTAGACGGTGTCAAGCTATAATTTGTAACGGTGGACACACTATTAATTGAGTGGGCATTAGTGTCTTGAACTTACTTTCAGATTATAAACAATTTTTTATAAAAAAAGATAATTTTTAAAGGGATATCGCGTCCACGCTCTTGTGAAATATACTGTAATTCACGTACTAACTTGCGTATTTGATATTTCCATTTTTCGTGACGCGTTCGTGACATTCATTGGGCTCGTACATGCGTTTACAAGAAAACCGTGCAGCTGTGTCTGCACCTCTTTGTTTGCCACCAATCAGCAATATTTATTGTTTAGATATTTTAAGATATTTTCTCTTTAAGAGCAAATGATAATAGAATTAGAATAAATAAACGGAATACTAGATTTAATCACACAAGACAATATATTCTTAAATTAATAAACTTTTACAAACATTTGAATTAACGCTCAATAACATGACGATGAATAATACAAGAATAATAAGGCGTCGGAATAATAAAAATATAACGCGTGAGAAACAATTCGACTGCTTGTTCGAATGTCACTTGACTAGAAGAACTCTTGATAATTATATATATTGAAAATTATAAGAAATAGAAAAGAACTGGAATGGTTGCGCCAGCCAAATAGAGTCTGGAACTTCTGGAAATTCTGACCTACGCGTCAGAATTTAACATAAAAACTTTTTCTTTTTTTTTATGACTGATGTACGTCCTCTCGCTGTTCCTGGAGTTCAATAACCCTTCTACTTGCATATAATCATAATCGTTTAGGTTTTTATTTTAAGTTCTCAAGGAATTAGTAGATGAGAAAATGTAAGTTATGCAGCAGAAAAATTTTCAAAAAACGCTTCTATTCAGATTTAGTCTGGCCTGTTGTTAATGCTTGTTTAGGCAGCTTGACGTTTAATTTAAGCGGTATATTGGCAGTATCATAATTTGTTGTACTTTTTATGAGCGGGTTATGGTGATTGGGATTGTAAGGATTCTTCCCTTTTTTTGATGCGAAATGAATACACGATATTTTTTGTTTAAGATGGATTTATTATGTTATATATGAACCGTTCTGTTCTATAACCTTCTTCCATCTCTCATTATGCCCTCTTTCCAAAATTGTTTAAGTTTACTTGTAAAATATTCATCTAGGTGCGTTTTTATTTCGCTTATGGATCTGAATCGGATGGAGCATACTCTGGGGAGTATGGAAGATGAGGTAGAACGTCCCAATCAAACTGTAATAATTTTTGCCTTACGGCTAACACAACATGCGGTCTTGCGTTGTCGTGATGGAAAACGACGCCTCGTCGGTTCGCCAATTTTCTGGCCGTTTTTCTGCTATGGCTGCTTTCAATTGATCCAGTTGATTGCAATATTTGTCAGCATTGATCGTATCATCTTGAGGAAGGAGCTCGTAGTACACTACACCTTTCCAGTCCCACCAAATGCACAGAAGAACCTTCTTCGGATGAAGTCCAGGCTTCGCAACAGTTGAAGGTCTATTTTCCTTGGACCAAGTGCGTTTTCGATGCACATTTTGGTATAAAATCCAAGTCTCGTCTCCAGTGACAAGCCTCTTTAAGAAAGGATCCCTTTCATGTTGCTGGAGAAGCAAATCGCAGAGACGCGGTTCATAAGGTCGGTCTCCGTCAATAGGTGTGGAACCCAAACTTCATATCGATTCGCATATCCTATCTTGATTAAATGCTTATGTACCGTTGTCTTGGGAATATTAGTGGCATCCACTATCTCCCGCACATTATATCGTGGATTTTCAGTGAGCACAGTCTTGATAATGTCCGTATCAGTCGTTGCGGGGCGGCCACTGCAGTCTTCATCTTTCAACTCGAAATTGCCAGTTCCAAATTTCTTAAACCAATTGGGAACGGTCCTAATAGTGGTAGTACCACTCCCGTAAACGGTGAAAATCTCGTCTGCAGTGTCCTTTGCACTATTGCCTTTTTTAAAGCAATGAAGCATAACATGCCGCAAATGCATCTTTTGAATGGCTCTCCATATTGAACGGTGCAAAAAAAATTTTAAGAGACTTTGTCACCAACGAAACGTATTTTGAAAGAGCTCTGGGACGACTGAAACTGATACCATAAACGGCTAAGAAATGAGCCTGCATGTTTAATTAACACAGCTACTTAGAGTCACTCATAGCGTGGCGCGAAAGAAACTTATGGTACAACCTAATATATTCTTTGATAATGAGTGTGTTTGTTAGAGCATGTAGTTCTCTGGATGGTGTGTTGTGTGATTTATTTAGTATAATAAGGAAGATTGTTTTGCCTTTTCTGGACTTTGTTAATATTTAATTTTGCTGCTGCAGCCCAGATTTGATATACAATGATGGGTCTAATACGTCTTATAGAGATTTATTTTTATCGATCTTCAACTTGCTATTTCTTGCGATGAGAGAGCACAACCCTTTTAGTGCTGAATAAGGTAGGTTTACTCTCTTTGTAATTGCCGGGACCCAGGTGATTCTGGAGTTTAGGATAACTCATAAATATTTTACTGTGTGTATCAGGAATGGAATATCCTGATATGAATATACTTGATTCGTGGGTGAAATTCTTCTTCTGATGAAGGTGATTGCTTGTGTTTTATTTGGGTTGACAGTCTGCATCCAATTGTGGAAATATGTTTGTTATATGTCTATGTGTGATTGTATATATTTGGTATATTTTTTGGGCTCCAGGAGACAAAAATGGCTGTGCATAGATAGCCGTGTGAATGCTTGAGAAGGTGAAGATATCAAAATGTAGAGAGTAAAAAGGAGGGAATCCAGGATGGATCCCTAAGGAACTCCTGCCGAGATGCCTTTGATTGGGGAGGATAACCCATTTACAGTCACGCAGAATTTTCTATTGTGTAGTTTATGATTAGGGCAGGCTGAGAGTGTTTATTTGCTGAAGCTCGATAATAAGAATGTCTCAGCGCGACGGTAATTTTTGAGGAATGCTGCCCGCTTCACTGAGATTCTCTCGCTTAACCTTTTACAGCCATCGGAGAGATATTAAGAATTGTAGGTTTTTAAGATGTATATTTGACTAGATATGTATACAATTGTTACGCGAGTCTGACAGATGGGTACGAGGTGTCTCCGCATCTAGACTCGAACTGACTGGCTGAGGGTTTATGGTAGACTGTATATAATTGTTACGTGAGTCTGGGAGAGGTGTCTCCGCGTCTAGACCCGAACTGACTGACTGAGTGGTTATGGCAGACTGTATGTCTCGTACTAGCAGATGGACCTTTTATATGAAGCGGATGTGTCTACGTGACTTCTTGGCACCAGTCAAGAAGTCCTTTGTTTACTAATCTTACCATTTAAGTTCCAGATGCTGACTCTGCATCTCAGGGTAAGACAGAGGTCTTAGATAGGAGCGTGTCATGGTATCTGGAATTTCTCAGCAGGGTAATGTATTCTAGGAACCTAGCCTGAGTGTCCGTCTCGAGGTGGGTTGTTCTGCCCCAGAGGGCGTTGTGCCAGACGAAATCAAAGACTTTTTCTAAGTCTAGAAGGATTAGCTGATATTAATCTGTTTTTGTTGGTACGTGTTCTGCAACTCTTTGCAGTTGCTGAATGCTTTGAAACCAAACTGTTGTGGTTAGGATGGTTAGGACATTATCTGAGTCTATAGGGAGGTGGAGATAAATAAATTTTTCAAATAATTTATCGAGGGTGTTCAGAAGACTAATCGTTCTGTAACTAGTTAAGGCGGTAGAAAGTCTATCCTGGTTGCGTATGATTTTTACTATTTTCCAGGCGTGTGGGAAATATGATAGCCTTATGCTTATAGCCTTATGATACCTTTAAATATATAACAAATCTGGACTATGGGTTTTGATGGAAGATTTTTGAGTTTACTCGCTATAATTTTATCGGGTGCCTCATTACATGAGAGTTTCTCTATTAGATTTCTAATTATCTGTGGAGAGCAGCTTGGGAAGTAATTCTGGGGAGAATTAACAGCGTGTATTAAATTATTTTCCAGGGAACTAACCTGATCCTGTATCGGAGAAAGTGTCTCATACGCCGTGTCATGTATTTTTTGGAAGAGTTGAGCCACTTTTTTCTTTGAAAGAGTCTTCCACTTTTTGTACATTAAAGTAGAGAGAGGACTTATGTTAGGAGTGTTTTGTGGGACTAGAATGCGTATCCTGGATCCGCCAGTGATTTTATATATATTGTATCAGAGAGTATTGTCCTTGGTTTTAATATTGTCAAAATTTTTTTGCTGAGTCTGAATTTTCAATTCTGATTCTCTTCTGTATGAATTTTGTAACCGTTTTTCTAAATAGTTTGTAGGTTGTGTTTCCAATTCTGTGATATTTTCGTCTATATTTGTTCTTTTCTTTTATTTATAATATAATATTCTATCTTCTTGTTCTTTACGGATATAATATTCTTATTTCTTTACGAATATAATGTTATTAATTCTTATAATATTCTTCTCAGATATATAATAATATTCGGATATGATACAATATATATGAATTTGAATATAATATAATATAATTCTTAATACAATGTGATAAAATATTCTTAGTTGAATATTTTATTTATAGAATCCGTAACACTCCCTCTGGATAAATATATACACCCATGGCTAATAGATATATGATACAATATGTACAGACATTATTATATTTATTTTATTGCAGATGAAAAATCGTGCAAAGATTTGCGTTTGTTCTTTGATTTTCACTGTGAGATGGGATTGAACTTTCATTTAATTTCAAGTTTGATTGGTTACATGTAAAGTAATTGGTCACTGTTTCTTTCTTTTACACTCCTTGATAAATGTTTTTTTCCTTTTTTTTTACTTTTCTTCGTATGTGAAGAACTTGTTGGAGTTTGAACCACATTTGGAACGAAGAGTTTCAACCATGGATTGGGTTGGTGACTGCTCCGCTCCAATAGAAGAAAACATTTCGGATTTTTCATATGTGATGTCGATTGATTTCATTGATTTCATTGATGTCTCATACTCCATGATCGTCTGGTGCTGGTTGCTAGTAGATGGTTGAATTCCGAATGATACCGTGATCGAGATGTGTGAGTTGAAGCTGACAAGCTTCGTTGAGTGCGGCTTCGAGAGTTAGATTGAATGTTTGTGTGTTGTATACAGTATAAAGAAGTGTAATATAATGAAGTGAATAACGCATTGATGTACATTGCTATGACGCTAGATTTACTCGTTTTAGCCTGTTACAATGAACTATTCTTGGTTTACGCTTGTATAAAATTTTAACATTATTATTATGTAATATGTCTAAAACTCGGTAAGGTTCGGTATACTTCGATGCAAATTTATTTCGCTTCGGTTCATATGATAGATAAACATTTTGATTTGGAAAAAGAAATTTCGCCTTTTTCTGGACGTCAATTTTTCTATCGTGATATTGCTTAGAGCAGATTTTGGATTGGTTCAAATTTATTCGTGCTTGTTCTGTCGATTCTATTAGTTTAATTTGTAGATCTCGCAAGTAAAAATCATACTCGCCTGTTTCTTGGAGAGCGAAGTCAGTGGAATTCTTGTGAGATGCCCAAAAACTAATTTGTGTGATGTCAATTTTGTGCTTTCGTGAACGTGCGTGTTATATGAAAATATAAGTTGAGCCACTCGTCCGAATTATTATGAGAAATTTAATGTTTAAAATGTTCAATTAGGACATGATGCGATCTTTCTATTGAGTCACTGCTCTAGAATGGAAGGCAGTAGTTCGAAAATTGTGTTATTCGAGACTTTCTCGCTATCTCTTCCGAGAGAGAATTGAGGTTTGAGTTCTGGTCGGTCAGAACCGATTAGAATTGCTGTCGGTGAGCCAAATTGAGGAGACAGAAGAATTTATAAATGCGTCAGCACTGTATCATGCACGATGGACTATTTAATTGCTAGAGCATATTTTGTTAAGAGATCTTGAATCGTTAATTATATAATATATAATATACTATATTTATATATAATATATAACAATTTCTGTAATATATAATTTGTATAATATATATCTATGATATATAAGAATTATATAATATATAAGAATTTTCTTGGGAAGTGGTAGGAAGAGGTCCAACAATGTCTATTGCAACTTTATCAAATGCGCGTTCGTTTTTTGACACGAGTTAATTTTAATAGTTAACAACTAGTTGACAACCGTACAAGGGTTTATATATTTCTGAATATCTGATTTTAACGAGGGCCAAAAGTATTTTTGGCGGACTCACTGGTATGATTTATATATGGATTTATGACTAGCAAATGAGGACAACATGCAAAAATTTGTGTGGATGTCTGATAAAATCAACTAAATAATCTTGTATTATATTTTAAGAGTTAAACAGTCAGGAGAGAAATTTGATATGGGAAATGAAGTTAAGTTCAGTTCTGCTGTGACATCATGTAGCAATGTGACATTCTGATATACTTTTACGGCTTGTTTCGTGGAAAGGAGTTTCTTTGCATGGCAAGAGGATGAGATGATTATTTCCTATACGAGTTAGCTCTGCCAAGCATTAATTCGGAAGTAGAAGGAAGTTTATTTTATTCTGATAGATCTACCACTCCAGAATATAATGGCGTTCGTAAAACGTACTAAATTTCTCTGTAAATCTTTCTCATTACCTACTCTCTCATTATCCTTTCTCATTATTAATCTATCGCGTGTGTATCTCAATATGTGGCGTAGATCATGTGTTTCGATAGCGCTGTTTTCAAACAAAACCGTCATTTTTTCGCTAGACTCATGGTAGGAGATAATTGTTCTTGGATTGTCGCAAGAAACAAGGCATTATTTCTGGCGTTTCTCGTAATGTAGAGGGGATTAATTCTGGACTAAAAATAGACTTATTGGTTGAATCGGAAGTGATGGGTGATGTCGGGACAGGATTACGTGATAATGCATCTGCGTTTGTATTTGATTTCCCGGCTTTGTAAATGCTTTTGTACTCATATTCCGCGAGCTTTTGTACTTATATTCCGCAAGCTTATATTTCGCCACCTAGGAGACGTGAAGTAAGTTCTTTTATTGAATTCATCTATATTAATGGACGCTGATCTGTAATGAGAGTAAATTTTTGAACGTAGTTATAAAATCTAAAATGATTAACGACACAAATCGTCGCGAGGCACACCTTTTCAACCGCAGAATAATTTAATTCCGCCCCCTGTAACAATCGTGATGCGTACGTGATAGGATGACTCATTAATAATTATATTAAATGGCTTTGAAAAATCTGGATACTGGAGGACTGGCGCAATATAAGGCTAATTACAGCGCGTTGCTGGTTTAGTCCCCATTGAAATTTTGTGTCTTTGTGTAAGAGAGAAGTAATTAGTTTTGAAATCTATGAAAATTTATTAATGAATCTCTGATAATAATCCGCGGTACCTAGAAATTCCTGGACATTTTTCATAGTTTGTGGTATTGCAAAATTTCTCACCTTCTTCGGGCATGATCTAACACCATTTTCGTTAATTACATGTCCCATATACGCGATTTCTTCATGGAGGAAGATGCTAGGCTAGTTTATTAAATTTTTCTTTATGCTCTTGCAGCAAACATGCGTATGTAAAAATATCTTCGAGATAAACGAACATTTCGGTTCCTTGTAACTCTGTCGAAACGGTATCCATTAAACGTTGGAAACTGACTGGCGCATTTTTCCAAACGGCATTTGCGTATACTCAGTGTTCGTAAGGTGTGGAAAATGTTGTTTCTTCTGCGTCTTTTTCCTCCATTCCAATTTGATGGAAATTACTGTTTGGATACACTACTACTTCGCTCTTCCGAGTTGATCTAAAATTTCTAATATACTCGATAGAGAGTACGCATCTGAAATAGACTTTTCGTTTAACTTTCGGTAATCGATAACCATACACCAACGTTCTCGTTTCTTAGGCACTATCCACAGAAGCGAGTTGTATGGTAATTTTGATGGATAATGTCATTCTCTAATAGTTCTTGTATTTGTTTGTCAATCTTTTCTTTGTGCATAGGCGGATATCTATATTGTTTAGTGTGCATTAGAATGTTATCAATTGTCGGTATCTCTTGTTTTATAGAGTCGGTTTCCCTTGATGTAGGAATAGGATAGATTACCAGGAAGATGAAACAGATTGTAACTGGAAGCTTTTCCATGTGCGTATGTACCTTCTTGTTTAAATGATTACGCGGAATATAACTGTTTATTTTACTTATCTTTTCATCAGTCGTTTCTTTTCTGTTTTTTGTGTAAGGGTTGGAAAATTGTAATCTTCATTCTGTTTTTTCTGTAAGGTTTGGAAAATTGGAATCTTCATTGTTTCGAATTAAGATTGGAATTAGAACTAGAATTTGAAATAGAATTAATAGAACTTTGAATAGAATTAAAATTAGAATTAAAACTTGAATTAGATTTGACGATTTGTGACGAATCTGACGGAATGGTGCTACTGCTTGCAATTTTCTTCAATACTTATTCATCAAGGAGGTTGTGTATTTATACAGATTCGATTGAGTATGATCTGCCGGAAGCTCTTTGGACCAAATCGTTTATGACTGAAGTTTTTTTCAACGAGGAAGATATGTTTGTTTAGATTATATGTTCTTCTAGATATGTTACTTCCTAGATCTTCTGGAAAGTAGATTCTGCCATTGGGTAGGTTCTGGGGGTGGACATAATTTTGGTAAGAATTCTATTTTTGGTTATGTTGGGAAATATGATTCATTTTTGTATGCTCATTATAACACTCTGAAGTTTTCTTCATTCGAGAATACATTTGATTGTGTCACCTCTCCTAAGGCTATTGTTGTCAGGTGTCCTGTTTCTTTGTGATGGTGGCGACATTCTCTGGCAACGTAGATCAGTGCAGTTAGAGCGTTCCGCAGTACTTGATTTTCTATATTGCATTTCTGCCAGATGACGTTTTTGTACAGCTGAATAATTTGTATTTTTACATGTTTCTTCACATACGAGTTTCGAGTTTACGTATGTAAATATATCTAGATTGTTGACTGGCGCTGGTTGTTTCGTTTTAAGTTTTCCAGCTGCTCCTATTTCTATGGTCAAGAGTTTGGGATGGTCCTGTGAATTGACGTGTAATCGCAGATAGATGATTGTTTCGTGCGTGTTAAGGCTAATGTGACATTGTCGACTGAAACGTCGACAGGTATATTGTCGATTCCTTTTTGTTTTTTGGTCTTATTTTTGTCATTCTTCCGTCATAAAGGAGGTCATAACTCTGAAATTTGGAAAAGTCAGCTATAGTCGCACAGTGCACCAGTGAGAATTTACACGATATTTGTGAATAACTTTTGACTTATAAGAATTATTGCAATGAAATTTGACATAAAAATTAAAAAGAAAAATTCCTTTTCAATGATATATAACATGATATATTTCATTTTCGTTTACTCACTGTTTCTTTAACTTTATAAACAAATATATTAAAGAAATTTGTCAAATTGTATATTCTGTTACGTTTCGACTCGTCGGATGACGGATCGCGTGATGATCCGTCTAGTGCGATTAAACAAACAAGATTATCTTTCCTCATCATCACGCGGTCCCAGGTGTATGACCGTTCGTCGTCTCTTGTTTATATCGAATAATATGTCATCGTTGGTCGGAGAAGTTTGTTCTTGATTTGTAAGAGAGGATAGTGAGATTTCTGGCGATGCGGAAATAAGTAAAACGTTGAGCAGTGATCGGGATGTGGAGGGAGCTGGAATACAATGACTCGTTAGTGAAGTCGGATGACGAGACAAGTGTGGGGTTGCGCGATAACACGTTCGCATTTGTATTTATTTTGCGTGCTTTATATATTATATAACTTATATAATATTATAATCGTACATTATATTATAATCGTATTCAGCGAATTTAAGTCTTTACCTGAGGAGGATTTGAATTCTTCACCGAATTCATTCACGTTAGTGGACGATGATTAGATTAAAATTTTGCCCATATACATATATACGCTCGAAAATGCCGCATGAACGTTTGCAAGACACTCCTTTTTTATTGTTGAATGATTTAGTTTTGCCCCGCGTTTTTCCTGATTTCTCCTAGATTGAATATCGCGTCAATGGCGTAGCCAGACGCATCGGTCATGATGTTGAAAGGTTTCGAAATCGGGATATTGAAGGACCGGATCACAACAAAAGGCTGAATGCAATGTTTCAAATTCACGTTGTTAGTCAGGGTCCCAGTGGAGTGTAACATCTTTCCGCAGAACCAACGTGAGCAGCTTCGATATGTGAAAGAATTTGTTAATAAAACGGCAATAATATTTCGTAAAGCCTAAAAACTCAAGTATGTATGTTTTTTGCCATTTTGGATACTGGAAATATGCGGGCTGGGAATTTTTCTTGAACAAGATTTTACACCTTTCTCGCTTATTTTGTGCTCTAGGTAGACCACCTCGCGATGTAAGAAATAATAAGAAATTTCGACGACTGAAGCTTTAGGTTAGCGTTTCGCCAGAGCTGCACAAGTTTGTCAAATTTGATCCGATGTTCGACGAGAGAGCTCGCGTAGATCACGTCGTCTAAATAAAACGAAGAGCTCTGTTTCTTGCAGGCCGGTTAGGATTGTGTCTATTAACCCTTCAGAGTGTAGGAGGATGCTTCATCTCCGACGTCGCAGTATCGGAGTTTGCGTAGCGAGGGAGGCGGAGAGTCTTCGGGTACTTCTGAAGTATTCTGATTAAGGCACGACGTGGACAGCTGTTCTGTCTTGCATCACAGACACATTATTCTTTTTATGAGGGTTTTTCGTTCTGTGAAATTAGTATCGCGTTCGCAGCGACACCGTTCAAGGGTGATTTCCTCTTCGCGGATTCGTTTTTTTTTCTCATTGAGTTGGTTTTGTATGACAGTAATTTCGTCTCCATAAAGCGGTGGTTGGCTACCGTCTTTCCTAAATCGCATGTTCATCATTTTGAAGTGATTGGAAGGTGACTTATTTGAATCTGCACCAGTTAGCCACAGCCTGTGGTACGATGTTGTTCTGGATGTAATGATAGTCTTGGATGAATGTTATTAATATTTTCAGTGAGATTTTTTCTTGTCTCCAAACGTGAATAGCGCATGACATGTTCAATATTCCAAAGGTTAGTGGAAATGGAGAGATCACGATTATCGTCGTCGGAGAGTGTCAAATCGATGAACTGGAGTTTGCAGTTTTCTGTCGTTTGGTTGCAGAATCACACCGCTGTCACCAAAAATCTGTTGCTTGACGACGGTAAAATAATGGCAGATGCGTGCCGAGATGCGTGTTGAAGTGCAAATAATCACAATATAAAAGATCACAATAAATTTATAACAATCGGACAATACAGTATATAGGAGTTTAAAATCCTGTAACAGTAAGAGGGTTGGATTTCGAAATGCTTGCCAACGTTTAAGCGCGAAATGTCATAGTTGCAATTTCGAAATATTGCGTCAGGTTTTGCTCTCGTGGCGTTCTCGTAGAGTGGACCGGAGTGCTCGGATAATGCCTAGGGCTGATGCACTCCAGAACGCGGACTTTAACAAATTTCTATTCTGTGGAAATCACCATGAGGCTAAGCTTATGCATATGACGCCTAAGCAAACGTCGGTCACATTCTATTTAATATATTTTATTTAATACATTGTTTAATTAATTTAGATCAGATATTAATATTTTATCGACCGGTAGCTTATTAATCAGCTTTTTATCGCTAGCACTTATCGACCGATATTAATCTAACCAATACTTTACCTATTTTGAATAAATTGAACTGTTAAATTGTACTGTAAGCTTCCTATGTTCTTATATAATTTTGAAAATTTTATCGTTTTTGATGTGAATCAAAATAGCATTAATGGAGAGTGTTAGCGCGCTTGGATGCGTGATGAGATCTTTTTCTTGGATATTTTTATTTTTTGCACGCTAGTATGGGTGGGACGTTAGCCCTCGCTTTCAATTTTACAGAGATGATCGACTTATTAATTCTTACTATATGTGACGCGCGTATTGATAAGACTGATACGAATTTACTGCTTGAAAGTTTGTACTCTTCTCTTTGTTCTGGAGCCGAGGAAGGTCTATAAATCCCCTCGGTTCCCCCTACCTCAGGGCGGTCACGTGGCTCGAAATTTAAATGAAGGCTCGCGTGATATGTCCAAATATGGTCATGTATCCAGGCACGCTTAGCCCTTGTTATTGTTTTCGAACTACGAAAGTCGTTACGCCTGGTTCCCTGTTTTTGTTTCGAGCCGCAAAAACCGCTGGCTCTTTGTTTAAGACGTAACAATGGTTCGCGTAGGTTCTTTTCAAACCGTGACCTAGGTAGTGGGTCGGTGGCAAAAAAAGTGGAACGCTCGCGAACAGAGAGTTTTATTTTATCTGTCCAATTGTTCTGACAGTTATTTAGCAAATGATGGTGGTGATGAAAGTCTGTATTCCCACTGGAATATAATAATTCAGAAGACGATGATACAAATGACGTTGAAGTAAACGATGGTACATGGTCAACGAATGATGAATCAATAATTTTGGAACCGTTCGAAGGCAACCTTGGCATAAAAATTATGTCAAGTTCTCCAAAACAGACAGTGCAAATTTATTTATTGGAAATGACTTTTTTGAATATCTGATGCGAGAATCAAATAGGTATCATTGCCAAGTAGTAGATAAGTATAAAATTATATCAAGAACGAGGAAATGGACAGATATTACGGTAGTAGAGCAGTAAAGAAAATTTTAGGTCCAATAGTTCCGAGATAAGTAAAAAAGGATGTTTCTACGACTATTGGTCAACTGACCCAAGTATAGAAACTCTATTCTTCTCGCAAGTAACGAGCAGGAACGGATTTTTACAAATAATGCAGAGCTGTCATTTTTGTAACAATGAAGACAGTCCTCTCAATTCGAATAGGCTTGTAAAAGTTCAGCCTGTTATTGGTTATTTGACAAAAAAGGTTAATGAAATATATAAACCATGTCAACAATTGTCTTTCGATGAATGTATCATTCCTTTTGATTAAAATATCATGTATCATTAGGAGAATTTTGATTAAAATATATAATCCTGCAAAAATTATAAAATACGGAATAGTTGTAAGAATGCTCTGTGAAGTTCTTACAGGATATACCATTTTTATGTGTATGCTGCCGAAGGAAAAAATTTAAAAGACCTTATTAATTAGAACATGTAGCATCATATTTACCGGGAATTATTATGACAGTGTCAATATGGCTAAAACTCTTCTGAAAAACAAAATGTGACTATGTGGAACAAATTCTAGAAAATAGAGATCTTCTCAATCACTCCAACAAAACTCTTTCAAGAGGTCAATATGTATTTCATAACCATCATATTTTGTTAGAAGTATGGAATAATTATGTTATCGACAATACATTTGGCACAATTAATGGAATCCAGAAACAGAAATAAAAGATCGGATGTTCCAATATAAAAGCCTGATTCAATAATAAATTGGAACAAATATATGAAGAGAGTAAATCGCGTGGATCAATATCTGTCTTATTATTCAATTTTTGGGAAGACAAATGAATGGACTAAACGAGTTGTAATATTTTTTTTATCTATAGGGCACTTTTTAATTCATTTAAAGCATATACATTTCTAAATGGAAAAAAGATTACATGTAAGAATTTCCTGTACAAAGTAGCAATTTCGTGTATAGAAGATTCTGAAGGAAACTGAAGATTTGTCTAGTATAGTAAATACTTCTGAACCCACAAAGATTAAACTATCCAGAAAGATTATAAAATTTCGGAAAACATATGAATATAGTGATTAGTGGTTGAAGTGAGGAACTCTAAAAACAATGTAGAGTTTGTGTAATTAAAAAAAAAGAAGTAGAAAATGTTTCATTTGTAAATTTTTCAATGTTCCATTACATAAAGGTGACTGTTTTGAGCAATATCATACTTAAAAAAAAAATTAAACTATTACTTACTTGAAGAAAATCATTATATAGATCATGGAATATTAATTATAATAATGATTATTATTATAATTATAAATACTAATCTGAAAGCGATTCTAATAGATAAAGTAACTATTATATAATACTTATGAAAATAAAAAAATGTTATTAGATTTAATTACTCTAATAACAGAAAGCGAAGAATATAGTAAGTATTTCTACGAAGTTTGATTTAACATTTTTTTTTCTTCCTATAAGAAAAAGTGCATATATTCGCGTGATAGCGTAACGTTTAAACAGATGTCAGCGATGTATCTGCGGCCGGGTGAGCAGTGAGAGGTTCGTAGTATGTTCAACCGCTATCACTCGGTAAAATGTTAATAAAACTTCTAATTTTAATTATTTTATTAAGTATAAGAGAGTATAAGGGTGAAATGTTAAAATTTACGTTACACAACTCTTATTTTTTTTTATTTATTTAAATATCAGTTCCATGCTTCTACATTTAATTCTTTTTTTTTTATTTCTTAAATTCATTCTTAATGTAAACATGTATATATCCGATGTAACATATCCGATGTTAAAAGTAGTTTGTGAAGTGTATCTTGGTTTATGGTAATCTTTGATATATTTTTGCTATATTTTTTGAAATCTTTGTGTCTAGTTTCTTGTGCTTCTTCGGATAATTGTCCAATAGGCAATGCATTTTTTATTATGTTTGCGCCATGAATCAGTTATTTGTGGACAGAAGCTAGCATGTGTAGAGGCCCTACGATTCCTCGACTATGAGTTTCGAACACTTGACTAGCACAAGCCGCAAGTGGCTGCGCGCCTAGCGTTGAGGTCCTACCGATCTCCGATGTTAAGCAGAGCAGCATGCGGAACCTTGCTAGGAGGGTGATCGGGCCAGCCTTAGCGGGTAGTTACAACAACAAGCGTCTGGGGTAAGGAGTCGCTGCCATCAGCCCCACTGATGAGTCTAGGCAGTGACTCCGAGACGAAACGCAAATTCTCGCTTTCTATCTCCTCTCTCCTTCCAGCAGCATCCAAGAACCTTTAAATTTCTCAACAGCTTCCTTCACATGTAATATCATCTTTCAATTGGAAACTGTAGGAACCTTAACTTACCGATAAATGTGTATCGGTAGCTAATTATAATTGCGACATCTCGTTACTTATTTCGAGAAACAATGTGCACGTGTGCGTGTAGAATAAAGGGAGCGAATGGATGAGTCACATGTGTTGTCGATAAGTGTTCCAGTTTTGTACGCCATAAGAGGCAGTTTGTGAAATACAAACAGTATAATAGATTCTAATCAGTCCAACCTATTCAAAAGGATCTTAACATTATGCGCTCAGGAACTAATCCAATAATAAAAAAGAAAAAAAGTTCACGCGATGGTTAAAAACACAAGGCGGTGAATCTCGTAATCTATTTTTTTACAAATTAAATACAAAAGACAGTCAAGCTTGTTCCCTCCTTACTGCTATGTCTTTATATATATTCATATATATTAAAATATTATAAATTATATGAAGATGGCGTACAACGATTCTAGTGTAAATTCAAATATTGAAACTCATGGAAATTCATAATGAAACTGACTCTAATCGGGTTAGATCTGCGGGATTGTTTCAATTCGCCAGATACAAGTAAAACAGATACTCGAAATGACCAGAAGCCATTTGCTAAATGTACGATCACACACGTAAGACATACAGTTACAGCTAAGGACGCATAGGTCAAACTCAGTAAAGCCTATGAGGATAGTAGATTATCGCGTAGATTAATCCTTATGATGTCATTATTCAAATTAGAATCCTCTAATTTTCGAAATATGGACGAATATGTAAGCGTTGAATTTATCGTAAAAACTCGCGGACATAGGTGAACCGATAGAAGATGAACGCAATAATTCTGCTCGCCGGGCTGCCATCTGAATATAAACCAGTGTTTTTAGCTATAAAGAACTTGCAAGTTCCAATAACTACTAATCTTATAAAAGCTAAATTATTACAAGAAGACATAAAGGCTCAACTCAAAGAAAACACGTCTGAGGTAGCATTCGCATCCAAGTATTAACCAAATAATTGTAATAAAAAGAAGTTTCAGTTCCAGAAAAGAGAAATGAAATGTTTAGTTGTGACCAAGAAGGCCATACAAAGGCACATTGTAAAACACTGCAATCTGGATTGTCTGGGCAAATTCAAGATATTCAAACAATCATAAATGGAGGCTATTAGCAGCATTGATGGCTTGCACAAGCAGCAGTATATAGACTCAGACGGCACCAATCATACGTCTCCCAATAAAAATTGAATGCAAGATTATGAAAAAGCAGCAAAGGAAAGTGTATTGATAACGGACAATAAGGTATTTCACTCCACGGACAGCGGAAATATATCAGTAAAATTTAAAGGTCATCCTGAAACCAAAGATAATTCCAATGTGCTTCACGTACCTAATTTAACTGTAAATCTGCTATCAGTAAATTAGCTAATAAGAATTTATTAACTTTTGATGAAACAAGTTGCAATCGTAAATCTGATTTCCAAGTAAAAGTACAGGTTCGGTGGCGACAGGTTCCAATACAGATGGATATACAAGCTGAATACTGAACCAACACATAACGTATATTGTACCGTAAACCACAAAGGTACAAGAACTCTGGCACAATAGACTTGGACATCTCAACGATCGCAGTATGACACTGTTACGCAAAGGACTTGCCACTAGAATCGAGTACGATGAATCTAGCAAAAGACCCTGTGTAGCACGCTTAAGTGGTAAACAAACCAGATTACCATTTAAAAATGAAGGAAGAAAATAGGTAGAGGACATTTTAGAAATCGTGCACGTATGTATTTCTTCTGATAGACGACTTTTCATCAAGGACCTTTTGTTATTTCTTAAAAAGCAAAAAGGAAGTAACGAGAGCCTTTAAAGAATTCAATCGTATCGATGAAAAAGATTGGAATATTTAGAATAGATAATGGGACTGAGTTCATAAATAAGGAAATGAATGACTTTTTAAAGGCTCATGGAATACGTCATTAGACAATTTATCATACTCCACAATAAAATGGAGTTGCTAAGCGAAAAAATCGTACAGTAATTGAAAAGGCAATTTGCATGTTACATGAAGCAGCTTTGAGTAAAAAATTCTGGGAGGAAGTAGTAAGAACAGCCGTTTATCTTAAAAACCGCTTACCATCAAAAGAAAGAAGACGCCATATGAGGTCTGGACTACAAAGATCTAGCACATTTAAAAGTTTTCGGATGCAAATCCTTTGTACATATCATGAAACCAGAACGAAGAAAATTCGACAATAAGACGAAGGAATGCGTGTTCGTCGGTTACTGTCAAAGTTCGAAAGTATACAGACTGATTGACATAGAAAATCCAACAAAAACTACGAAAAATAATAAAGGCGAGAGATGTAATCTTTATTGAGGATGAATTTCCCGAGCGATAACAAAGGAAAAAAACATAGAACTGCAAAGTCAGATTTGGACACGAAAACTTGATCTGCGACGTTACCTTGAATCAATCCGAGAATCAAAACAGCGTAAGAACGGAGGTGAATCCAGCCACAGAATCTAACGATTCAAGTTCAACCTCGAACGAAGATGCAAGTTTCGACTCTATAGACAACGATGCGGCAGAATTCGATGTGAAGATTCAGTCAACACCTCAGACATGAAGAAGATAAAGAAAGAGACAGAAAAATGTGAATCTTTCCAGAGATAGACAAGCATCAAGCCCTTCTAGCAATTAATCTGAACCTAGAATCGGTACAAGAAGCCATGTCCTGCCACGAAAGACATCAATGGAAAAAAGCGATGAATATGATGCCTTAACAAATAACAAAGTATGGGATCTAGTACAGCTTCCCAAAGGTAAAAGAGTGATAAAATCTAAATGGGTTTTCAAAACAAAGAAAGATGGTAAGGGTAACACAATTCAATATAAAACACGTCTCGTGGCGAAGGATTGTTCCCAGTCTTGAAAATTATTGCAAAATAAGTCGTATATATTTAAGTTTCTTGTCTTATTTGATATACCTCTATATGGGCACCATTGATTGCACGAAGCACATCAAGACTACTCGATTTCTTGCTATATTCGCTGTAGTATATCCATCAATGGTGGCAATGGCATCAGTGATCCTCTGCTTTAGATTATTGATGTCCAGTACCTTTGTTCAATACACGATATCTGTAACATAACCCCATGTGGATGTCTATAAAGTCTCTTTACAATTTGAAAAATTTATTACAAAGGCAATTGATGAGATATCTTCATCATATTTGTTTTATGTACTCAGTGGTTATCAAGGTTTTTATCACATTGCATTCAGGTACCCTGTTGATGAATAAGATACTATTAAATGAATCTCTTACAAAATAGCTACTCCTCAAAAAAAAGCACTATGGTTTATTGAAACCAAATCGTATCTGCAAACTCAGCGAAACTTCATCAGAACTAAATATGGAAGAGATCCACCGTCACGTCCATCAATTCGTGCAAGGCACAAGAAATTTATGGAGACAGGGACAGTGTTCGATAAAAGGAGGAGTGGACGAATATCTTAGAAAAACATCGATTGTGTAAGAAATCGAGTACCATCTTGATGTATTTCATGCAACTAATGGTGTCCATATAGAGGTGTATTAAATGAGGCAAAAAAAAAAAAATTTTAATATATACGACTTATTTTGTAATAATTTCTACTTATCTATTTTTTCATTTGCCTTTGTAATAAATTTTTAAAGAGAGTTTATGGACAGCCGGTGTATATGGAATAGTCGGAAGGTTTCATTACAAACAAAAATAAGATTTGCCATTTAAAGAGAGCGATATACGGTTTAAAACAGTCGGCTAAGGCCTGGTATGATAAAATTCATATTTTAACAGAGTTAAAGGCACATTTGTACATTGCTTGTGTTTATTATAAAACAAATAGGTAATATAAAATTATTTGTTTGTTTGTACGTAGACGATATTTTCATCTTTAGCAATGACGAACAAGAGAGAATTAAATTAAAAAATGAGTTCAGAATTTTCAATAAAAGACCTAGGTGAGATAAAAAACATTTTAGGTATTAGAGTTAGAAGACACAGCGATACTTTAAAATCAGATCAAAGTAATTACATAAACGAAGTTTTGAATAAATTCAATATGGTTAACTGCAAACGTGCTGACACTCCGTACGCGGTGGCAGTAAAATTAAATAAATCTAGTACAATAGACGATCCATACCAGGAGCTAATGAGTTGTCCTAAATTATATTACATTATGCGCTAGACTAGACGCACGCATAGTTAGTTACCTAAGCAAGTTCAATAATTGTCATAATGAAGAGCATCGGTATGCGGAGAGACGTGTGTTGAAATACTTAAAAGGAACTATGGATTCTTATATTTTACATATAAAAAGTCCGACATTAAAATTTTAGCATACGTAGACACAGATTTTGCAAACGATAATGATGATCGAAAATCATATACAAGATATGCGTTCTTACTAAGTGGAGAAGCAGTGACGTGGGAAAGTAAGAAACAGGCTACCATTGCTTTATCTACGAGTGTAATGGAATATACCACAGTTTCCGAAGCCTATGTAAGGAAATTGAAAAGGAAAAAGCTGTATCAGATACATAATAATTAGATAATGACAACATTGGGAAAGATTTTTTAAATGTGGTTGTTTTACAGTAATAGTAATAACAATGACAATAATAATAATAAAAATATAGCACATTTATGTACATGAATAAATCAAATTGTAATATAATTCAAAGTTTCAAGATTAAAGATCAAGATTATTTGTTCGCAGTATCATAATATTATTTACATTGTCGTTAATTGAAACAATTGAAAATTTCCCCGAGAAAACCATCCAGTTCAAGGAAACCTGAACACGAAGCAGTCACAAGTCAGGCCAGCTTAATTGTGAATAAATCCACTTCATGAACCACAACAGGAAAAAGAAAACTAAAGGAGAAAAAAGTCAAGAACATAGCCACTCGTAGACGGTCAACGTTCCTTTCCGATTCATCTCCGGTCACCAAGATCAACAAAATCGAAGGTATGGATACTATTAATCCAGACATCCATATTAAAAATAGGTTCAGCATATTTTCTGAATATTTAATAACAGAATCAGACAACGTAAACTAAACTCTAAAGTCTTCTAAAGTCTTCTAAACTGAACTTCCCTTTACGGGAAATATTACACAGAAACACTGCATCTAACTCAAATCTAACGTAAAACCCTCAAACATAAACCCTCCATCAACATACATACATGTGTTACCATATCAAAGTACTGGATGTCCTAAAAAAAATTCAAAAATTAAATTTGTCTCCTATATACTGAAAATTATGTTTGCAAATTTAAACGACTTCAACGATTTTAAAATCATATGTAAAAACGATAACATTGAGTACCATACATGTACAACAAGCTCGGAAAAAATGTAGTTTTAAAGCGACTAAGGCTTCCAGTAGTAAGAAGATACGAAAAGTCTATTTCTTGATTAGAGATACTGACTTATACTAAATACCGTATATACTCGGTTACTTTCGCACCTGAGACATCATTGGCACATTGGATTCATCGAAAACGTTATAGGGAAAAATATAGAGAAAAATTTGAATTACAAAAGCTCATCGTACAGTGTTTCCAATGCCAAGTAAACGGACACATATCTACTAATTCCAACAAGAAGTGGATAATTGCGCTGGACTCCATGACACCAGAAATTGTACAAAAACTCTAGCAACATGCGCAAATTGCAAAGAAGATCATCCAGCCAATTTTTCTAGATGTCCTGCCCTCTTAGCATTCTTAAATAAAAAAAATTCATACCCAAACAAATTCCAGCTACAACAACCATCACCTATCCCAAATACACCACTTTCCTATCTTCCCTCTCCCTACCAAAACTCTTTATATCTTCCCCACTACACAGCCAACACAAGGATTCGAACGAGGACTCACATATGCAAAAGCCTTATCACCTCAAAAACTACCGTGCAATCCTCCAACACAAGAAAATAATCACAATTACGATTTTACGGACAAGATAGACCAAATTAAAATAACCGACCTAGACTTATTCCTAAAAATTATTACACTGATACAAAAATATTACATTAAATGTACAAGCAACAACGATAGAGCTTAGTTAAAGCTACAATTCAAATAGTTAAAGAGTTAGAATATGACTCATAAAGAATCTTTAAAACTTATCTTATGGAACTCAACTAGCGTGAAAAACAAAATCATAGAATTGCAAAATTTTTTAAATGACCACAACATAGATTATACTCAGATTCAAAAACTTTAACATCTACAGAAAAAACGGATCCCCCACCAATAAACCAAAAGGAGGAGTACTTATAGCCGTTCAGAAAGATATCGTAATCGAAGTTATTCCACAATCAACCTCTCTAAACACAGACATCATAGAAATCAAACTCAAAATCTCACTATCGGCACCGCGCATACCCCACCCAGAACAAAAATGTATGCCATCGGAGGCGACTTTAATGGCAAGCACCCCATCTGGAATAACTTCAATAGAAACGCAAACGGATCAACCATCAAAAATTACTCGGAACTTAGGGATTACCAGATCACACATAGCCCGACGTATACATACAAACAACCAAACTGCTCACCAACCAATATAGATATCTTCCTCTCGAATGTACCTTATTCCTACAACTGCCAAACCATTGATGATTTATCCAACCATCTACCTGTAGAACTTTTACTACAACTACACAGAACAGCAAGAAGAACAAAAACAATAGAATACACAGACTGGAAGACATAAATTCTACAATAAAATCAACATTACTCAACATACTTAACAAATGAAACTCAAATAGACATAATAAAAAACAGAAATAAAATGCGAAGAAAGTTCCAAAAAATGGGAAATCCGATCTTCAAACTACATAAAAACACAATAAAACGAACAAAATCCTCATAAACAAAATCCAAAAAAGAATAATACATATAAAAAATAACACATGACAGCAAAAGTTATCCAGCATAAAAAAAATACGAATCGCACGCTATGGCGTACCTACAAAATCACCTGTGGCTCCAAATCAACAGTACGTCTTAATATAACAATATTTCTTACAGGATACTACATACAACTCCTTCCTCTATAAGGACAAAGAAAAGTCGGAAGAATTCATGCGAAACTTTGAAAATATACACTCGACGGTATATAACCAGCACTCTCTGATAGAACAAGACATCGAACACAGACTAACTCATACCCAATCAACCCTTCCATCTCCAATTATACTCCCATTCTACTCTCAAAATAGTCAAAAACATAATCAAACATCTCTCAAATAACAAAATACCAGGACCTGACAAAATAACAACCAGCAAAGTCAAAAACCTTCCAATTAAACCAATAGTTCAACTATTATTACATCTAGACAATTTGCCTAAAAATTCCCTATTTTCCAACAACTTGGAAAATAATCAAAGTTATCCCAATTTCAAAACTAGAGAAACCCATAACTAATATAACAGATCGATCAGCCTACTAGACATCTAGGTAAAATCTTAGAAAAAATCACTCAGCGCCTCTTTTAGAATGAATTAACAGAACTGATATAATAATTCCACAGCAGTTCGGCTTTCGTCAAAATCATTCATACAACAGTTACAGCGCGACACGGAACATATTATCATGGAAGAAAACAAAAATCGAACAACCCAACTTATCCTACTTGACCTAAATAAAACTTCTGACTTTGTTTGGCACAAAGTCCCACTAACCAAACTTCACGAGATGAAAATTCATACACCACTAACAAACATTATAAATAACTACCTGCATAACAGGAAATTCTATGTCTCTATAAATGGAACAAAATCCACCTGCAAAAAAGTTATAACTGGAGTCCCACAGATCCATTCTAGGATCCCTACTCTTCATTCGCTACAGCAATGATATTCCCAAAACAACAAATACATACACAGCCGACGAGGCAATCTACACTTCATCGTGGAGTTCTACACAAGCCACAAAGTACATAAGAACCATCTAGATCTACTGCAAAAATATTTCATAGATTGGAAACTGAAAATAAACCCTGCAAGCCATCTCATTCATCACTAAGAAAAACCCGGTACTAAATACCATTAAAATTGCAGAACAAAATATTCCCTAGTCACCTTTCCCTACTCACCGCAAAATACCTGGGAATCATTCTCAATACAAAAATTGGATGGACAGCTACCATAGACAAACGGACGAATCTAGCATATCCAACTTTACACAGGCTTTTCCCTCTTATCCAAAAACAGCAGACTGGAAACGAACAGAAAAATCAATCTATTCAAATATATGTTAGGCCACCAAAACGCACACAATGAAAATCCAAAGGATGTAGAACATGTTCCTATGTATCATATTAAATAAACCATACGACACTTCCATTAAAACACTTCACTCTATAGCTAACATTCCAACTAGAATACATACAAAACTCACTCAAATCACTCAAATCTACTTAACATACAAACATACAAATCACTAAAAATTAGGACAAATCTTTCTAAGCATGCAATAACACATGCTAATTTACATAACATCAAGACCAAATTCAAGTAGCGTAGGTTTTTTTAAACTTTTTTCCTGCAACCTACACTTACATGCATCATACACATCTAAATCAAATAAGGTGAAACTAATTCTCTATCTCATTATTTTAAATGCAGGTTATAGGGACTCGTTACTCCAGGAACTGCAACAAAAATGATCACTTAAGGAAAAAAAAAGGTCAGTAGTTTTTAGCAATCCAGCAGAGTAGTCAGTAGTTTTCAAAAATTCAAGCGAGTGTCTACCTCCAGCATCTCAGGACGCTCAGTCTCACAGCACTCCTACGTGCATCAACTTACTCTCCTACTCATCCAACCTTACTTACTTGCCTTTACATTCTTTACGGATATAATTCATGTTTGTCAGATTATTAAATCATCCAATCAAATCTTATTTCTGACAAGTGAATAAAAATCCTATCAATATAACAATAATCAAATATTAACTTGAACCAACTGGCTCTTATTGTTGAAGGTAGAAAGCTACCGATCTAATCAACGTCTAATACGTAGATTCAGATCGGCATGCTACAATATATATACAGGGTATTTCACTGCAAAAATTTTTGGAGCTTTCTATAAATTTTGTAATTTTCTACAAACGAAAACAAGAAACAAATGTATATAATATAGTTTGTTCGTAAACATTTTGTTATAGAGATAGATATATTAGGTTGTACCATAAGTTTCTTTCGCGCCACGCTATGAGTGACTCTAAGTGGCTGTGTTAATTAAACATGTAGGCTCATTTCTTAGCCGTTTATGGTATCGGTTTCAGTCGTCCCAGAGCTCTTTCAAAATACGTTTCGTTGGTGACAAAGTCTCTTAAAATTTTTTTTGCACCGTTCAATATGGAGAGCCAAAAGATGCATTTGCGGCATGTTATGCTTCATTGCTTTAAAAAAGGCAATAGTGCAAAGGACACTGCAGACGAGATTTTCACCGTTTACGGGAGTGGTACTACCACCATTAGGATCGTCCGCAATTGGTTTAAGAAATTTAGAGCTGGCAATTTCGAGTTGAAACATGAAGACCGCAGCGGCCGCCCAGCAACGACTGATACGGACATTATCAAGACTGTGCTCACTGAAAATCCACGATATAATGTGCGTGAGATAGTGGATGCCACTAATATTCCCAAAACAACGGTACATAAGCATTTAATCAAGATAGGATATGCGAATCGACATGAAGTTTGGGTTCCACATCTATTGACGGAGACCGGCCTTATGAACCGCGTCTCTACGTGCGATTTGCTTCTCCAGCGACATGAAAGGAATCCTTTCTTAAAGAGGCTTGTCACTGGAGACGAGACTTGGATTTTATACCAAAATGTGCATCGAAAACGCACTTGGTTCAAGGAAAATAGACCTTCAACTGTTGCGAAGCCTGGACTTCATCCGAAGAAGGTTCTTCTGTGCATTTGGTGGGACTGGAAAGGTGTAGTGTACTACGAGCTCCTTCCTCAAGATGATACGATCAATGCTGACAAATTGCAATCAACTGGATCAATTGAAAGCAGCCATAGCAGAAAAACAGCGTATTGGCGAACCGACGAGGCGTCGTTTTCCATCACGACAACGCAAGACCGCATGTTGCGTTAGTCGTAAGGCAAAAATTATTACAGTTTGATTGGGACGTTCTACCTCATCCTCCATACTCCCCAGACCTTGCTCCATCCGATTACTACTTGTTCCTCTCTTTAAAAAATTCTCTCCGTGGTAAATCTTTCAAATCCATAAGCGAAATAAAAACGCACCTAGATGAATATTTTACAAGTAAACTTAAACAATTTTGGAAAGAGGGCATAATGAGGCTTCCTGAGAGATGAAAGAAGGTTATAGAACAGAACTGTTCATATATAACATAATAAATCCATCTTAAACAAAAAATATCGTGTATTCATTTCGCAAAAAAAAAAGGGAAGAAACTTATGGTACAACCTAATATATTGAATATAATGTGAATATGTGCGTAACAATGGATTTGAAATTTGATAAGATTGATCGTGTTTACTTTATCTGTACTACATACTAAGTACTATCTAGGTACCGTTAAATTTTTTAATTTTTATTTCAAAATGACTATCTCCTACATTAATGCAAGCATTTAAAAGTATATAGTTGTCCTTAATAGGATATATCATCCAATGAGAATATTAATGTTTTCTTAGTAGGAGTGCTAATTGAAACGATATGACGTGATATCTTGATACATTTATTTTTTGCGTACAGAAAAACATCGTAAAAAACAATCATAGTAGTTTATCGTACGTAATGGAAACTGTAGCATTAGTCATCAGATGCATATGTAACTCATTATATTATATATAATGGACTTTATTCGGAAACAGTATTTCTAAAGCTATTTTACTATTTTTTATCTTTCTCATATGTATTTTAAATGCAAAATTATTTATTTATCTATTACTCAATATAAATTAGATATTATTGAATTACATAAACAGATAGTTGCTCAATATATTTACGAATATGAATACTTGAATGCTATATCAAATTCGTTCATCCTTATCTGGCTTTTGTGAATATAAAAAAAAATTCGAAGATTATTTTGAAAATAGAAAGATCTATAAAAGATAAATTATAGTTCTCTTTCTATCTATTCCAAATGTTCCTTTATTTCTGTTTACTTACTTAATGTGTAATAAAAGTATATAATACAAATTACTTTACTTACTGCGAGTGTTAAACAAACACTGTTTATTGTCCATTATGCGTAATCGTATATGATGCAGTCAATTCGAAAAAATCAATTCAACCATTCAACAAAATAAATATTATACTATTTCATAATTATTCGAACTATCGATTAAGATTTTAGATGAAAAACTGAATTTTTGAAATAACTTATTTCAATTTATATAAACATAAATTGATAAATTTTTCACTATATGATAGTTTCAATTCAGAATATTAATTTGTCTCAAAACTTTTTTTCATCTCTTATAGTTTATAACATAAGTTTTAACATAAAATCGAAAAATTGCTGAATTTTCAAGAGTCAATTTCATCTCTTTAGAGAGTGAATTTTCGTTAGGAAAAAAGTGCACAAATATATATTCTCTATTTATTCCCAAAGTTGCAAAATTTCCTAAATTTTCCAGCAGAGAATCTTTACCCATAAATTTTTTAAACTTTGAATTTTACGTTGAATTTTAATGAATGTATGTTTTTTATATTAGTTATAGAGATAACCAGACTTGTAACATTTTCCTGGAAGAAGACGAACGTGTAAAAAACCAACTAAAATTGCACTATTTTAAGAGAGCATTGTTATTTACCAAATTATTAAGTAGTACCCATTATCTTCGGTTTTTACTTTTACGCTTACTGAATTTATTATATTATATCTAGTGAGGAATTGAATACTATTTATTTTATACACAATGATGCACTGCTACATTTTGATATGTCAGTTTGACGGTTTTTAAATATTATATTGATGGGTAGGACATCTGTACTACATTTATGGTCTCAATAGTTGCTTGACTTAGGAAAAATCTATTGGATTTTTTAAGAGGAGCTGTAAAAGAATACATATATAGATGTGAAAAAAAAATATAAAGTGTACCAATTGAAGATCTGCATAGATAAAGCCTTTTGTCATTTGCAAAATTTATCAAATCACCGACGGTCGGGACCGACCGTTTGTAGCCAATGGGACATCCTTTAACAAACTGAAAAGATCAAATCGAATCAAATGCTGCTGTTAAAACTGTGCGCGGACCTCATAAAAATACATTTTTCACGTATTCCTAGTTATGTGCGAGATACATATAAATACATTTTTAACATACCACTTGGTCATTGCTGGATATGTGAAATACACATATTATATAAATACGTAAACTAGGAAATAAATGTTTAATAGTAAATAATTAATAGAGATAACTAGATAGAGATAACCAAAAACCATACAATAAAAGTTGGGTAAAATAATAAATATATGAAAAAAAGCTCCAAGCTTATCTTTTTCTATTATACGTTATATACTCGACGCTATATTCTTTTTATCTGAACGACGTTCCTGCTCGACGCTACGCTCTTTTTGTTTTTCCGATGCTACGCTGTTCTATTCTCCACTCGCACGCACTCCTTACGCAACAGTCTTCAAGACACACGCACTATCAGTTGTATATCCGTACTCGCCCAGAGGATACTGTCATCTAGACAGTGACCTCTCCTTCTACATATATGAATATATATGATACATATTTGGAATACATTTGCTTCTTACTTTTATCGAGGCATTCGCAACAGACTAAACAAAACCTTCCTATTAAAATCTCACAATTAGTCTGTTCGTCTCTCTGTTTATATGCTACTGTTTAACTAGTGAAAGTTTTAGAAAGTTTCTACACAAAATATTCTGCTATATATTTTGCTCTAGTTTAATTTTTTAATTAGTCCACATTTTCTACAATTCTATATTTATTTTAAGGAAACTCGATCAGGTATTCTACATCCTGGATAATATATGGACTACTCCGTAATCGACGCATCGGTCAACAGTTCCATCTCAGAAACAGCAATAGCTCCCTTCTCCCTTCAAGTAGGGTCACTCCATCCACCATCCACCATCTTTAGTCTATCCTCCATCCACCATCTTTGTAGCGCATCATTAATAACGACGACTATATCGATGACGATCTGTGACAAACGTCGGGGGATTTCTCTTCCCGCATTCAAGCAGAGTGCATTCATTGATCCTACACTGTGTGACAATAGACCGTCGCGGAGGCGCCTTGACCCGGAAAGACTTGAAGACAGACACTGGCAATAGCAGCCGACTAAAAAAAAAGTAGCAATAACAACAACAGTAGTAAGCACCAGATGGGAGCGTCACCATTAAAGCGGGAAACAAACAGGACCAAATGAGGGCGAAGTTATTCTTCCATAAGAACGTAAAGGTACCCTGCATTGTCGCTGAAAAGCGATAATAACAGTAATATTAATTATAACACAGGTACGCGCGACGATACTAATGGTGTAAATTCTATAAATTTGTCAAGCGTCATGGCCATCAATTCAGGGATAAGCCGGAACCGATGTTCTTGCAGATACGTTGTACGCTGTGCAGCAAGAGGAAAAACAACTAATGGTGTACTGTTACAAGAGGAGCCCCGCTCCCATTAGAGGATCCTGATGATGTGGAACCGCGGCGCAAGAAGCAGTTTGTCTCTGGTAGGTCTAACCGCAATATGTATAATCTGGGTGATCTCTACACGGTGCTTATGGCACGGCGAGACCAATACGACTTCGAGTAACAGCACGGGTAACGAGGCGCGCAATCATCTACAACCTGAGTCTCGAAGTGCCGAAGACCGCAGCTAAAGCGGAAATGTCGGACGCAGTTCATGACTGAGGCTACGGAGACGAGTGCAAAATTGAAAATTGTAGCTGTTAAAGTTGTCCAATTCTTCTTCGCAAGAAATGCGGAAGATGCACGGTTGGTTATGTGCGGCCAACGAGTAATGTCCGAATCGCCCGAAACAAAGCTGTAATTTGAGGGAAAGTGAGACTGATCCAATCGAAAGAGCATAATCGGGGAAGTTCTGAATAAGACCTTCTCTGTCTGTGAACTGCTGAAAAACATTGTCCTATGGTACATTGCAGCGAACTTCGCGCGGATGGAAAGCCTCAGTACAAAGTGGATCTGTTTGAATGCAGATCATCTTGGATAAGACTTGAACATAGATATGCTAGAAGGGTTCTGGGGTTTATAGTATAAGGGAATTCTACTTGTATCATAAACAGCCGACGATTTCGTGGACGATTTTTTAGGTAAACGAAAATTGAATGGTTACTGAATAAGTGAAAAGGCATCGTTCGACGTTACATCCAATTTATCTATAAATATTTTAAAATATTTTAAAATATATTTCTTATATATTTTTATGGTTTCGGGCTTGTAGAGTGAGAAGACGTCGACGATTTCGTGGAAGTCTGTGAAGATCTTGAGCAACGTCACCTTCGGTCTATTTTTATATATTTTTATGGTTCTGGAGCTTGTAACACAAGGTAAGGTTGAAAGACTTTAAGCAAGTGGCTCATGGCCTTGACCGACTTATTAAGACACGTTTTCCATATCGGCAGTCACAAACGAGGTTACAGACAAGGTACATATATAGATCTTAATAGATAGATCTCGCATACAATGTATTTTTTACCTTATTATCATTTTCGTGCCATATCGATTCAAGCAAGTTTTGCACCGCAGCACTACTAGTAATGAGAATTAAAATAAGAAAATATAGACAGTGTTTTAAATATTGCTAGATCTGTTTCGAGAATCATTTATTGAACTGTACGTGATGATACTTCAATAAAGGAATATAACGATTTAAAACAGCAATTGATGAAAATTGAAATGAAAAATTTAGTATATATTTGACTATTAATATTTAAAAGCATTAGGAAAAAATTGATTGAAATGTGATATTTTTATGAACATCATAATTAGATATGAAATATTCTTATTTGCAGATGTATAAATTCACAGCCTGAATGACTTTTATCCCTTACCTTTATCCCTCGATTTTATGAAAAATTGAACTTATCAAAAAAATATTTCTACAAATATTGCTTGCAATAAAGGAATACATTGTGTGCTGTAAAATAATTATTTTTTGCAAATCGTCCGAAATTTCAAAGTCAAATTTATTTTCTTAAATGATACCATACATATATTTTCTTTTTCATATTACGATGTTATTTATACTAAAAGTAATTCACTGAGTTGTACTTACAGTAACCAAAATCATTTTTTGTATTGTTAATAAAAATGATACGAATGATTTTATGAGTCCAAAATATTATTCGTTCCTATTTTCTTCTAATTGTTTCTATCTGACTGCCAGTGTATTTATAGATTAATCATCAATTTCGACGATCCTTGAGTATCATTTAGAAACTGATACACCGAACAATTCTTTTCTCTAACAAAAAACTCCGACCTGTTATCATACCTGATATCAAAGTACGAAATAATTCAAACATCTTTGGTGAGGGAGTAGTCAATCTACACACAGTCTTCATTGCATTAGTTATTTTTTTATTTGCTATGTAGATTGTTCTATTAAAAATAAATAAATATAAGTTTTATGAAACAAGAAGCTTCATTAAAAATAATTTAAAAGAATTAAAAATAAACGTCTATTAAAAATAGATTTTAAATTAAAAATATGTGTTTTATTTTCGTTTCCTGACGAATAGACTTGACAAAATTTTTTTAGAATGCACTTCAGCATGTATACTTTTGAATAGGAAATGTATGTCCCTTTAAATACATTGTTAGAAATTCGTTGTACTATGAATCGATTTAAAGTTCCGTCAATCAGAAAGAAATACATATAAACGTGACAAAAAGAGTTTACACAACATTTTTACGTTAGAAAGTTATCGAATGGAAAATCTTCGCTTGTTCTATGAAACTGTAAAGTAGCTAACAATTAGTGGTCTTTATTTTACAAGTAGATCTCAACTACACAAATCCAAATCTCAGTTTATTACGTGCCATTTTATTACAAATATTATTGCCGTCAGACTTAACTCAGATTCAGACATAGTTAACCTTTCGACTACTAAAGCTCTCGGTTCGATGCGATGCGGATCAGTTTTGCAGACTCACACGAATATTCCACTAATCATATTTGGGATCGTTCGAACGGCACACCAATATTGTATTAACACAGAGTGATGGTTGAGACTAAGGTCCTCACCGATATCGGGTATCAACACAATGACAGATACCCGACTAATATGGGAACATTTGGGAGCATATAAGAACAAATAATAATCACATAAATAACAAAATGATATTTATTATTTTTTATTTATATATTTATCATTTATGTATTGTTGCGAAAGAAGACAAAAAAAGATTGCTTGTTGGTAATGAAGACATTGCGTCAACAAATGGAAACAACAAATAGAAACAACGGAAAAAAGTAATAAAAAGAACAAAAATAATAATAAAAAGTAAAATATTAAAATACTGCTAAAAACTAAAATCTAAATAGTAAATACAAAAATTGTATAAAATACTAAATACTAAAAACAAAAATAGTACAAACTATTAAATACTAAATACTAAAATACAATGCTAAAACACTAAAATATAAAATAAATTTTGAAATAAAAAATTGCTTCGATTTGCTGTACACGTCTTTTCCTCAGAACCTTACCAGAAACTGACTTTTTTCGTCTTCAGTCTTCGTCACTTCGGCAATTTGATAAACACATGTTAGCCACATGATGTTCGTGCCTTAATGCGATCATTAACACAAGCAGCTCTCATCACTGTGCGTTATTGCACTCGAGTGGCCCTCAACACTATGATCCTGCTACTGTATGCGGAGGGTTAACTAGTATATAACGTCATTTGAGCACGAATCCTGGATCCTCAGAGAGAAGAAGGCCAAGTAGTTTTGGATTTCTAGCGGCTAAAATTGTTCTAGAACAGAACAGAACACCCCGAGACAGACACTCAAGTCAGGTTCTAGGAACACTTTACCCTGCCGAGAATTTCCAGATGTTCTGGCATTCTCCCATCTAAGGGCACTTTCTCTTGCCTTAGAGGCTGAAACAGGATGTCGAAAGGCTTGGTAAGGGTAGAAACAAAGCATGTCTAAACAAAAGGGATGATACCAAGAAGTCACGTAGGATCATTCGCTCTTATAAGAGTCAGTTTCAAAGCATAAGAGAATCAGTCTAACACGAGGAGAGACTGTGACACATTCAAGCAATCTGTATATATACTTATTAAATATAAGTATTTAAAAGCTTACAATCCTCCATTTATTGTAACATCTCTCTGACTGTAAAAGGCGGAACGAAAAAACCTTAGCAAAGCGGGCAGCATTTCATATATCACCGTTCGCGCTAAGACAAAAACACAGTGATCTTGCCCCTGCATGTCAGGGAGCTCTCAGGAACATTTACTACTGCGCTCCCCGTCTCGTAAAAACGCTTTCTCTGGGAGAGCAGGTGTTGTCCTCTTTACATCTCTGGTTGTTTTCATCTTATCGACACCGAGGGCCACATTCGGAGTTGCTCCGCCGCGGGATCAAAATGACCAGACGCACGATTCCTCATTCGCGATGATACTAGACCCCTAATCGAGCGTTCTCCAATGGCGTTGGTGGCTTCATTCCAAGCGATCCTTTTCTTTCCTTTTCTTTCCTTCCCTTTTTGGTTTTTTATTCTTTTCTTCTCCACTTTGCAGCGAAGAAAAGTGGGAAGACACCCCTCCCTTCCGATGCACATCCACTGAAGTTGCAGCGGCCCAAGGAGCTAATGGAACCCTTAAAGGTGTTACTGGGTCGCCGCGCTATCTTCAACTGTATCCCATGTAGAGGGCGGTGTATTCCCTGATACTGCTTAAGCTAAATGATAATTTGTATAACGTGGGAAAACATAAATTCATTCCAGTACTATTGATTCTGCTTTTCGCGAAAGTGATTAAATGTTTTCAATGCTCCACTTTGAATCAACATGTCTTGTAACAAAAACTGAATTAAGAACGTCTTCAAGATATAAAAAGGCTCAAAATGTAAACAATCTTAATTGTGTGTGTTCGGGAGAGTTTCCATGCTACAATATCCACAGTCTGGGTGCAGGCGCGTCGGAGAAAATTTATGAGTTTTTAAGTGCCCTAAGCAGTCCTGTGTCTCCAGAAAACTCTGGCCATCTGAGCTTTGTTTTGAGCAGACAGGACCCTCAGCAGTGGATTGAAACATGGAACCAACTTTCCCGAACACGTGCGAAACACGGGCCCGCGAGATTACCCAAGACAGCGACGGGCATCCTCCCTTCGTGTCCCACCCTGGGCCAGCGATTTTCCGAAACCGAAGGAAGGAGAAAGAGCATCCGTGCTTTTCTTCGGCTTGCAAGTTAGAATTAATTTGACTTCCGAGCAATAAGGTTCATTCTCTCGCGACATAAAACTACGAGGGGAAAACCCCCTGATATTTCAGCGCGCGAAGACACATACAGTTCACTTATCAAACACGATCTCGCCACGCTACACACGCGCGTGAACATATATATATATATATACATATAAAATATATGTAATAATTGAGATATTTTTGTATATCACTCGGGAATTAAAGTAAACCTATAATTCTACAGAAAATTCATTTTAAGTGTACGAATCTAATTATTTCTGTAAGTAGTGGAAATATGAAAAAATATTTCAAATGAAATTTTTTTTTTTAGAAAATCCAAGAGAACATATTGTGATCATTTCTTGATCTCGAAATGATGAGTCTTATGAAAGTCACGTTCAATTTTTTAAATGAAATTCATTTTTTATTACGAACACTTGCAGCTAATATTACGTTCAAAATCTAGATGTATATTTATTGCTTACATGTATATTTTTCATAAAATTTTGAGTTATTGGCTTTTAAAGTTTAAGCATCTTAGTCAATGGTTTAAGTCAATGGTTTAAATGCCACCTGCAACGTCACCTGATACATCGCGAGAAAGTATTAGTTTTATTTGACCATTGCCTAAAAATAGCATAGACCGAACAATTAAATGGGGTTTCGTGTCTCAGGGTCTGAAATACCAACCAAGAGAAGTATCACTGGATTTTTAACGCACCCTACGCTTAAACAACTGAATTGGAGAAATACGTCATACAAAATGATACGTCAATTGTATATCTCCACCATAGATACACCATAGATACTCCATCATAGATACAAATACATATACGTCGTCTGTGCCTCCAAATTCCGATACAAGAAATTAGTTTCTAAAACTCCGTTTCATATTATGCATCTATGTATACATCACAAAAAGCTCTATCTGTGTATTTAATATTAATATACATTTTAACTATATAACTATTTATTTCATTCATTTACTTCATTATTAAAATAATTTAGTTTAAAAATAATTTTGAACTAACTAAATTATTTCTTAGAATTAATTTGATTAGCAATTGACTACCATATATTTATTTAGTTTTAAATGGCCATCGATCGAGATAAAATTTGAAGGGCATGAGATGTGGAACTCCAAAGATATAAAATCCTGGCTTCGAGAATTCTCTGTTTGAAAAGTCCTTCAATTTATTATATATATTATATAAAATCAGAATAAGTAATTAGTAGCTAATGTTAGGCCGCGATTTTAGCGATTTTTTTGGAAGAACAAAGATATATATAATATTCTCTTATCCTTCTTTTTATGAAACAACAGAATTTTGCGCACTCAGACTTACTCGTCACTGCAGCAGACCTAATTCGAGCGCCCAGAAACAAAAGTTCATACAAATGCAACTCTCGATAAGCACAAGTATATATATATATATAGGAGGAGAGGTCACTGTCTAGATGACAGTATCCTCTGGGCGGGTACAGATATATACAACTGATGGTGTGCGTGTGTCTTGAAGACTGTCGCGTGAGGAGTGCGTGCGAGTGGAGAATAGAACAGCGTAGCATCAGAAAAATAAAAAGAGCGTAGCGTCGAGCAGGAACGTCGTTCAGAGAAAAAGAGGACAGCGTTGAGTAAAAAGCGTAGAGCGTGGTGTCATGTATAAACATCTGTCTCCGGACAATAGCAATCGGCTAAGAACACTGTTACGATGTAATCCTTATCTATTTATTATACCATTTTCTGCCTTTCATTTCATACCATTGTCTTTTATATGTTAGGTATCGTAAAATTATCTTTCGAACAATTAAATTCTCGAATTCAGCAAACATCTCAGAGAAGGGAAGCGGATCAATGGAAGCGGAACAATATCGTCATTTTGTATTGGGATTCAGCTAACTGGGCTGCAATTCCGAAAAATCCCACAAACGGATAGCGTGAAATTTAAGGAGTCTATAGAGAAGCGACGAGGACCTCAAATATAAAATTTTAGCTTTGGGTAGTTCTAGAAATATTAGAGAAATAAAAGTACATTAAAGTCTGCGTATTACAATGTTATAAGCATTGCTAATGTATAGATTGATGCAATGTAAAAAATTCGAGGAATCCTAACATTTCGTCGTCAAATGATCAAAGTTTAATAGAACGGCGAAAAAAGTTTTACAGCAATATAAGAAATAATTATGAAATTGTATATTCAAAAGAATTGCGGTTCATCCAAATATATTTGTTATAACGTGAAATTCAATCTCCTTAATAAACATTTCGTTCCGAAAAAAATTTTTCTAGATTAAATGATTGGAATAAAATTCAAATGATTAAACTGTAATTTTTATGCTTCATAAGAATGTCGACGACAAATATGTTAGATTTCACTTTCACTCTGAAGTGTTATAAAAATGACTCAAGAAAAGTCATTTCCACTTTCAACGAAGTTATATAATATAGCGCAAAAATTGATAATAACCCACACAAGTGGTTAATACGATTTCAAATAAAAATGAAAAAGAGCAGTGCAATTTTATCTCGAACATTTTCTTTATAAAAACAAAAATAGAGCAGATATATTTTCATCTAAAAGCCGCATCCTGTATAAAATTTGAAGCATTTCAAGGGACATTAATCTTTCTTCGACATTGTACCCTAAAATATTTTGAAGGGTTTCAGGTGAGATGTTGAATAATGGATGGATAATGGATAGCGAGAGAGACGAAGGTGCGGCGTTTCTTCTTGGAATCGCTTAGACTGATCAGTGTGGCTGATGGCAGTGATACCCCTTACCTCAGACGCTTGTTGTAACCTACTCGCTAGGCTGGACCGGCAACCACATCCTTGTGGTGTTCCGCTCACTGCTTGTTTAACGTCGGAGATCGGTAGGATCTCTGCGCACAGCCACATGAGTCTAGTCAGTGTTCGGAACTCGTAATTGAAGAATCATAGGCCGCTACAAAGAAATAATAAAACATCGGTTCTTCAAAAGTAATCCTATTCTTATGACGAACCACAGTTCTCATGTTTAAAAGCGCAGTGAAAAAACTAACAAAGACAATGAATAAATAATAACATATTAGTACTAAAAATATGATAATGTGTTCTAAAACTTAAAATACGTCAATCACAAATATATGCAAGAAGTCAAATTTATTTCTTCATGTATCGAAGTAGAAAAGTCGATTGAAGTCCGTCTCGAATGCGTTATGCATATTTGTAGATGTTGGGAATATATTATGGTACAATAAAATTATCGAAGATACTTAATACTGATGGTACAATTCTCTGAGATCGAAACACAAGTGAAGACGTAAGACTTTGTAGCCACTGACTATGTTCAGCACGTAGACACACACATACAATTAGTAAACAAAAGATGTCGCGATTACCTACGCAGGTTTCTACAGTACAAGATAATTGAAAGTAAAACACATAATAGAATTATGAATTGCAAGTCTCACCATAACGCGTTAAAAAGACTAAATCAATGCTAAAATTACTAAATCTTCATTTGCTCTTGCATGTCTTTACTATTTAGGAGCCAATGTCATATATGTATGTTTTCATATTTACGCTCTCTATTTCTTTGAGGAAGACTGTCCCGCCATTGTTTCTTCAATTCTTTTCAGTCGATGTCTACCGTCGGGTGAGACTGTAACTCGGCTCGCATAACAATCGCGCAAGCCTCAAATTGTCCGATTCCGAGTTACGGTTTATGTCAAGACTATATCAACAAACTATTCTCGAGACTATGCGAGATCTCACGACTAATTGTGAGTACCTTGACACAAACTAAATTTGCCTAATCAGTTAAGGCTAGTGTGTGCTTTCTTATACTCGGTAATTATTTAAAAAGGGGAGAGGGGCATCTCACCGGTTTGGACGATTATTTAATGTGTTGTAGAAATCAACATTTTGAACAATTTTTTACTATATATGTAACCGTCGCTTGGCTTCAGTTTCCGAGATTTTTGCAAAAAACAATTGCTACAGATAAATGCAATGAATATTGCCTATAGCTACGTGTCTGTGGTAGGGCGTGTATAAGCATTGAGTCGCCGATTGTTTATGGTTTCTATAAATTCATCGAGCCGGCCGACGCGTATAACGGGTGTACTTGGAAACTCGATTTGAATAGCCGGCTGCCGCGAGATGGCCGAAATAAATACAGCTCAACCCGAACCTTACTTAAGCTAACTAGTAACTTAATTTAATGGATTAGGTTCGGGTTAGGTTTTTTTATTCCGGCCACTACGCATTCATCTCCTATTTCAATTTCAACTAGATTTAGCTTGACACATTATATATTATTTGTCGTTGGTCGCCATACCGTTATTTACAGAAACAAGAAATAAGGGATGATCGTGAGCTGACGCACACAGAGTCACAAACGCGTACTTATAGATAGAATTTAATGCAGTAGCAGCGATTTTTTTGAGGAAAAATTTCGCAAACTAAGGCCGAGAGGCTTTTATGTGTATAGGAATGCAGTGGTTTACTACCGAGCCACTCGTAACTTCGACTTCTTCGAGAAACGTGGAATTCCGTACGTCAAACCAATGCCACTTTTAGGAAGCGTGTGGGAAGTGTTCTTTCAAACTGTCGTTTGCCGAGGACATAGAAAAGATGTACAATTTGGATTCCGAGTCAAAGTACATCTGTGTGTTCGAGTTCCGTATGCCTTTGCTCGTGATTTGAGACCGCAACTTGATCAAATCCATCACCGTAAAGAGTTTCGAAGAACCTCTTTTCCCTGCGCGACGAAAAGTGGAAGGAAGTACGGAATATGTTGACACCAGCTTTCACGTCCAGCAAGATGAAATCCATGTTTGTGTTAATGCGCGACTGTGCCAAAGAGAACGGCGATTATTTCGCTTCCTTGCCCCTGAGTCAATTTTCAAGAGTTGAAAGACGCGTTCACCAAGTACACGAATGACATGATTGCCAGTTGCGCGTTCAGCATTAACGTCAACTCGATGAAGAATCTGAAAAACACGTTCTACGGCAGAGAGGTAGCTAACTTCAGGAGAAGAGCGCAGTCTCTCAGGTTTTTCGCGGCGAGAAACTTTGCATGGTTATGTCGATTGTTCAGTATCAGGATATTCAAGCAGAAGATCGTCTTTTTCAAAAAGTTGATAATCAGCACGATGAAAGTGCGAGACGAGAACGATATCGTTCATTCGGATATGCTTCAACTGATAATGGACACCAGAGGGAAATTGGGGTCAGGCAAAGAGTTGTCTATCGAAAACAGTGGCGCAGGCGTTCATTTTCTTCTTCGGTGGATTCAAGAGCACCGCCACTCTCATGTGCTTCGTCGCTTACGAGGTCGGCATCAACGATCAGGTAGAAAAAGATTGTAAGAGGAAATCGACCGACTTTTGGAGGATTGCAACGGTCAGGTTACGTACGAGGCTATCAACGGCATGAAATACATGGAGGTTGTCATTTTCGAGAGTCTTTGGATGTACATGTGACAGAATCTGCTTGAAACCGTTCGAATTGCCGCCACGCGTGCCGGGGGCGAAACCGTACGTCATGCTACGAAACGACAGCGTGGATACTAATCTATGACATTCAACACGATCCGCAGTACTACCCGAAGCCGAAGAAATTCAAACCCGACAGATTCTACGACGATCCGAAACAGATGTCCAACTCTCCCTCGTTTATCTCGTTTTGTGCAGGTGACAAGATGTGCGTCGACAACAAGTTCGCCTTATTAGAAACAAACGTGTTACTTTTCTACATTTTCGCCAAATGCACCATGCGCCAAATCCTCCATACCGTTGAAACTGGACAGGAAAGAATTCGCTATGACGCCAGAGAACGGGTTCGAGTTAAAAATCCAGCCGAGAAATGCAAAGAAAGGCCGAGAAGAGTGCTATCCCAGAGACGACTATGCTCATTGAGAAGGATCCCGACAGATATCCTGACAATTAAGTTACATTGTATTGTACACGAAATTTGCAATATCCATTGCTGCAAGTTTCTTCTTCGTTTATATTTCGTAGCAACGTCAAAGTAAATTCTATGACCAGTTCGCTTTGAATTTTTTTGAATTAGTTATAATGTGCTATAATGGGGTGTGATATATGTAATGTGAATGGAATATGGGACGAAGTAATACTAAAAATATATAATTGAACAAATACAAATAGATTTATGACGGTGAAACTTTTGATTTTTCGCTCTCTCACTCTCTTTTTCTCCACTAGTCTGTGCTCGCTATTCTTTTTCTCAAGATCCGCACACCACAGTTACTTCCCTAGGAAGTAACTGTGCCCTGTTTTCCGGGCACAGTCCAGGAACAAAACACAACACACCAGACATGACACACGTCTCTCATACATCTACACCATAGACTATACTCACATTCATACACATAAAGTCAATACTCACACGTAATATGTAATGCAATTGCAATATACGTTAGTTCCAATATAGGGATTTTATACATCAGAAATACATCAGAAAATAGGGATTTTATACATGAGAATGTCTAGAATCCTTATAAATCTAACCCATAAAATGTACGAATTACGCGTATGCGCAAGGATAATCTCATGCTGGAAATATTTCAGACATTTATTCAGTTTGTTCAATTTATTCTAAATACAGAAATTATGAACGATTATTCGCGCATTCATAACTTCAAGAACAAGGTGTTACTTATCTTTTTTCTTTTTTTTTTGTTGATCTGTCTTTGTTGCGCCAGGAAAATTGTTAATTCTCACGATTTCAAACGATATTATCGAAGAATTTTCTACTAGTTCCTATGATCTCGCAGAATCTGTGAGAAATAGCCAGAAATTTTGTGGCCGACAAGAAAAATATTTTCGTATTATAAAATAAGATAATAATCTTCTATAGATTTCTTCTTTTTACACGTTCTTACGAAGATTTAGTATATTCTTTGTTACGAGAAATATGTATATTCGTTAGATATAAATTTATTATAATTAAAATGTCTACTCAAAATAAGTATACTGACTTTGGGCTAAATTAGAAAAATAATCATTGATATAATCTCCATTTGATCATCGTATCTAAACGTTATCGTTCTCAGACAGCAATATGTTGTATTCTTTGTGAATTTTAAAAATTTTAAATAAACGACGATGACACCCATCTATTGCTTTTTAATATTGAAAATGTTTTTGCTGATACAGAGAATATGCGTATATTCACAGTATGTATGTACGATCGTTCTTCCTGAATATTAACGATAAGAAGTTTCTTTTCTTTTCTTGTTATTTCTTTTTATCTGTAAGATACTTTCCAATTTTTTCTGGTGATTTTTCTGATTGTGTTATTTGGGCACTGATTTGTTCGCATGCATCCCTTCAATTATTTCTTGTACTAGTTTTCGAAAAATTCGAAAAAAATTCTGTTGGCGTCACTATAGTGAAATTTGCCTACAATCGTGTAGTCATTGAGTTTGCGTATATCGCGATTAGACGTTTTGCTGCATTATTGCCGAAGAGGAAAATTTCAAATCATCGATCGCTAATTGAACAATATATATATTCGTATATGGATAGGTTGGCACGAGGAGATACTATCTCGATATTAATAAATTTCTCATTCCTTCCGTCCAAAATATTCCTTTAATAAAAACAGAAGCAGCGGTTAATAAAGAAAGAAAGGAAAATTATTCAGCATATTCTTTGTCTCGTAAGCATGTTGTCTCGAGCTTATCAAACTGACGAAGCTAACCGACTAGCTCCAAATAATTATCATTTATACAGTAAATTCTTACATAGTAATTCGTTGTGCATCCATCTTGTCTTGTTCGAAGGCACGTAACATGTAAATACGTAATACTTCCTGGTAAATATAATTTATATTTACAATGTAATTATATGATACAACGTAAATGTCATCCTGATTTCAAGAAAAACATAATCGTTGCACGTAATTGCACTGAAGTCACACTGTCGCTTCGAAAGCAAATTCTATTAATTGTACTGAAATGCTGTATATACGACGCGATATAGAAATCTGTTTTCCATTGTTTTATCGAAACACAGAGGTTATCTCTTTAGCGCTCCAAATTAAATGGAATTACATCTCCCGTTACGTTTTCCAATTTAATTTTTGCTGAGTAATTCTCGCGTTATTGATCGTAACGTAACTACGTAAACTGATCGTAATCTTTCGGATGTGAAATGAAAGGGAAGGCAAAGTATTTAATTCTAATTACTATATCGTTTCTGCAAAAGACAACTGTGTACAGGATGAGTCACCTGAAACTGGAAGCTGAAGTATTTTCGAAACGATTCATTGTATCTAAAGGTGTCTTATTGTTAGACAAAAATTGAATGGTTTCAAAGGAAGAATTAACTGGTAATTATTATTTTTTAATGTTGATGCATAGAAGACACTTTTAGCATCTAGGTTTATGTTTCGCGTTAGGAAACCTTTTAAGACGTTGTAGGTCAGAAATATGTTTGTTTCTTTAAAACATTACTCAGTTCATCTCGTCGGAAAATCTGTAAAAAAATATTAAACTGTTTATATCGGAAAATTATTAATTAAGGAGATATTTTAATTAAAATAATTCGGAATCATAATTACAGAGTATCGAATTTATTTGTAACAGTACTATTAGTAATAACATGATGCTAATTACTTATTGCGATTGAAATAAAATAATTGTTTATGTCACTATTGTACGACAGTCCTCAAAGTGACGATCACTTTTGTAATCTAATTCTTAAAGAATGTTTGACATTATACATCAGCAGTTACATTTCTACATTCTTCAACATGTGTCTTCAGCAGTTGCTAGTCTACATCAAGACTGTATCTTGCAAAGTCGACAGACAAAAGAAAAACGGTCTAATTGGTCGAATTTGGTGAACGAGATAATCTGAATCGATATCCGATTCTAAAGAGCACAAAATTTGACTTTGAACGAATATCACTCTGTAATATTTTAGTTGAAACATTTTTTGTTAACACAAAGATATTAAACATTCTTGCGCTCTGAATCATGGTCTAATCTGTATTTCTGTTGAACATTTTTTTGACTCATTCTCTTTACTGTTTACTAGATAAGGGCTGGAGAAGCATTGCATGAGTCAAAACGGTTGCTGATCGGTAGCCGATTATCATTCTTAGTTAGACAAGGTTATTTCACGGTCCGTTGATGTAAAATTAACTATACCTCGGAATACCCAGAAGCCAAACTCGACTGTAAAATAGCAAGTCACAACATCCTGAACTAGTGGTTTTTCGGTACAAATAGTTTGATGTTTTATACAAGAATGTTTTATGGAATAAAACAAACTTTGATTTTGATATCAAAAACCTCTAATACGTCAAGGTTCAAAAATACGAATTACATCGATTAACGAAATCCTTTTGAAACTTTTCGAATTTTCGTCCAAAACATTTTCTGATACAATCGATCGTTTTGTAGATGTTCCATCGTTTTTGATACTTTTCTCGAGTAATCGTCTTTGCTCCGAATCGAGCATAGTACAAAGACGCGAGAGTGGAACAATGACAGGATCCCACTGCTGCATTAGTTTTTGAGACGGTGGAAATTGGCCTGTGAAACAGCGAACTTGGTCGGAGTAGAGACGGGTTATTTGGGTGTCTCTCTTCAGCGGCGTGGAACATCCGCGTCTCATTTCGGATCCAGGATAATGCGAATAATAGGATCAACATCATGAGATCAACGGAAACAGTGCTGGCCGTTCAGCGGCAAATTAGTGATGGCTCCGGGCGCCACTGTTGCTCTTAATTACGCACAGGCAGTCTTGCACACTCTTGCATACCCTTGGCCCACTACCGTCACCAAACGACCGATCGAGCATCTCCTTCCCTGTTTCCTGTACTTCTTAACATCCTACAGACAATGCAACCGCCTATTTTACTCACTATATCTCCGCCAATTAAATCACCGTTATGACGAAAAATTGGTCCCGTCGTCCCCAATAACCGGCGATTGCTTAATTACTCTCTGCCTCGAGTCTTCTTTTTCTTTTACCAGTTGCTTGCTTTTTTTGCTTCTTCCGTCTTTCCATCGTCATCTCGAGAAGAGAATTTCCAGTATGGCATTTCCGTTTGAAATTTAAACAATTTAAAGTAATTTAAAAATTGTTGAGAAAGGAAGCAAAAGCTAGTGGCTTAGATCGCTCACGCTCTCTTTCCGAGAGTCGAGAGTCACGAAATGAACAGACGGCCCGCTCATGGCCGAATGGACAACGATCGGCGTCGGGTGTTTTATGTTTCTCGATATCATCCGCGATTTATTTCCAATTTCAGAGAGCTTGCGCCGTTCTGGCTGATTCTTCCGCCTCCATGGAAATTAAGAGCGACCGACAAAGAGAAACGAGGCTCGGAAACTTAGGACTCAAGATATCGATTCTGTACATAGAAAATATCGTAGAGCAAACGCTTCTAACCGGAAACCTGGTTGAAAGTAGAAAGTAGAGAATAGAAAGTAGGAAATAAGGAAGGCTCGTGTAGTAGACTTTGCCAAAGACTCTCATCGACTTTGACAGTCTGCCAATGACCTGCAATTCAATTTGATTGGCGAACCATCGATATACACTGTGTTTCATAAGAACGTGAATACCATTTCTTTAGAAAAGAACATTCTTTTTTGTAAAAGTTGTCTTTGTTGTGCACGAATCGAAACTTTCGGTCGATTAATAGTGCATCCAATCTCCAGCACTAGTGATTATTGTTCGAACACAACTTTTCAATATAAGGGATAGGTCCAAATATTTTCAAATCTTGTCTATGGAAATGCATTTGTTCAGAGAACTGTCTGATAGTTCAGACATTCAATAAAAGTGCATGTTTGGATATTTGGCTGCTTTAACGTATGCCAATTTCGGACTCTACGCTTATCTTTTTTCAAGGAAATTTTTATGAAACACATTGTATATCGATGATATTAACCATCCGACGCAAATTGACGAGTAGATAGCGGAAAGCACACGCGAGGAGGTGCTTTTGGCGCCTTGCTCATTAGCTAGTTACGTCGCTAACCAAGGAGAATGTATTATATAATAGACGCAAGGACGAATGCTCGAGCGCGAAACGGCGATTCCATCGAACGCATTTTTCATTCGTTTGCATTCCACAAATTCTCGTTCACGACGTCTGTAATTTTTTCCAATTTTTCCATTTAATGAAACCTTCGAGGCTTGATAAATCTTCAAAGTCGTTCGAATCTTTGAATTCATTTGTTGAGTCGTTCGCCATCTCGACAGAGAGCCCGCTAGTTTGTTTAATTTTTCGTCCACGCTTCATACTACTGTTTAGCATACTCGTCCTTAAACAAATATTGTGTATTCTCTAATGGGCGTTGCGTCACGCTCCGTAATGACTGTGCAATCGAACCTAGAGAGTCTCGGATTTTATGCGAGAAATTAATGTGTTGAATATTTTGTATGTGTTCGTGCATCGTGTCGACAAATAAGGAATATCAGACCCGTCCAGCTCGCTCGAGTCGTTACGTCTCTCGGTCGGAGGAAAATATTATAAATAGCCGAGCGTCCAGTCGTCGATCATCGAGACGACGACGAAGCTCTTGCAAACTGACCTTGACAATTCATCTCGTAGTTTCTTGCTCCTTGCTCCGTCCATCCAAATGAAATGGTAATTTTCAATAAAACGTTCTTTAATAAATGTCAAACAAGCGAGTAGACGAGTAACGTTTCATTCTCTTTTCGAGTCATTTATCAAATACATAAATTTAGATTTTAGAATCTAAGGAAAACTTCACGATAAAAAAGAAAAGAAAAGGAAGGAAAGAAGCAGAAAAGAAAAAAAAATGTCGGTCGATAGGACGGAAGACGAGGAAGAGCTAACAAGAAAGAGAAACGATGCGACAAAGTCGGTTTCGTTCAAATTTGTTTCTAGTCACTAGTCGAGCTGAAACGATATACATACATATCCCTCAGGAAAATACACCCTAATAATAACTCAGGAGCAATCCTCCTTTCTCTCTTTCTAGTCTCTCTTTTCGGCGCTTGCGTCTCGATCATTTTCCCTTCGCTTTCCAAGTTTCTTCTCCGTTCTTCGTTATCATTCTTTTTATTTATTATTTTTTTTTATACACGCATTTATTTTTTTGAAACGCGACAATATTCGTTTGTCTTCCTCCGAAGCAAAATTTACGTTCGATTATCTTTTCCTTTTTTGTCTTCGCGATTGTTGGAATATAAGCAAACGAGGAGTCGACAAAACAAGGTCGAGATAATTAGAACACTACGAAAGCTAACTACAGACAAGTCAATACTCCAAGTTAAATAGACGACATGCGGATATAAATACGCATGGTATCCGCTGGTCAAGCAGTTCAATTGGGTTCCTGTCCAGTGAAGTGCAACGTTAAAGTCATTACCCCGGGAAAAGTACGAAGTGCTATTTGTGTGTAAGTTCTAACGTCGATACGTTGCATCTTTATCATTGATGATAATAAAATCGTTGTTTTCGTTTCGGGGTACCGCGTGGTGGTAAAAATTTAAGCTTTCGATAACAGGTTGGAAATGTAATACTTTATAAAAATGTAAGCAGTCAAATGCAATACTGTCAGTTGGTTATTCATATTTTTTTATTTATTTTCCGTTCCTGCCTGACTTCTGATTTATTTAAAACATTTCGAAAATAATTATTTCTTTTTCCTATTTTTCTTCTTTTTTTTTAATACGTACGAGAAATATCGTAAATAACAGAAAAGAGCGTTTGGAAAAATTCTATCATTTGCCGAACCGACGAATATTGCCAAGAACAATTACACATCGACGTATTTTGAAAATACTAAATATCTTCTTTCAAACGCTTACTGTACGCTCTATGCCGCGTGAAATTTTTTAGCAACTTCTCGTTTATTTAAAGCGACGGGAAAAAGAAGGGGCGAATGGGGGAAAAATGTAAAACGTCTCGTTTGTGAAAGAGTGACGTTCAATTTTCAGGAATTGAAGAGATCAGAAGACGCGAGCCAGTAGGATCTATTTTTTCCTTTCTTGTTTTTTAAGCTGAAAATTAAAAACAGTTGGATGTTGGCTCCGTTCCGTGTATGGAATTTTCGAGTGCAAAGTTTCTCAATAAAGGATTTCTTTTCTCACTATTCGCTTCTTAAATTCTGACATAATGTACGAACTAAGCCCATTGAATCACCCAAGAGATCGAGACAAGCTTGAGTTCCATTGGTGAAACGTTTCTGAACCTTTCGTAGTAACGTTTCACCACGGGTTGTGATGGGGTGGAGAGAAATTCGTACGATCGCAATGGCGGACCAGCGGAAGCGATCACACGCGCGCGGTGGAACATTTCAGCCCCGAAATACAAATGCCGGTTTTCGATCAGCTCATCAAACATCTTGCCTTGAATCCCTATTCGCGCTGGAGTGCAGAGCTGAACGGTGAAAACGATGACGAAGAAGAAGAAAAGGAAGAGGAAGAGCAGAAGAAGGACCAAAGAGAGAAGGAGACCGACCAGACAGACTGTCCATTTTTATTACGGCGGTGATCGGCTAGACCGGAAACCGATGACATTTTTATACACGTTCACGAACAGATAAGGGAAACGACGAAAAAATCGCATCCATATCAGAAATGGATATGGATCCTCCTTCCCCTCTCTTGCTATCGTTTCCTTTTTGAAATTCAAGTATCGTCAAGAATCGAAAGAGTACCGTTAGCATAATTTTATTTTTACTTACAAGTGTATTTTTTATTCGTTTTGCGGAATATTTATTAGCAAGTAGAATTATGTATTTATTAAATTTCGTGGCGAAAGGGTGATCAATAGCGAGTTCGAGAGACAGAAGATCGGTGAACGTTTGACGTTTCATTGGTTCATAAGTGGTTTAAGGTTGGCAAGAATTGGAGCTGGCAGATTTGATACCTTCTTCTTATTATTGCGTGATATTAATCCCTTGAATGCCAAAACGGAAATATCCTTTTTTGAGCGAGAGTCACTTTGTTTGCTACTTTGAAAATATTCGTCATTTTTTTTTTTTTTGTTCTTTCTCCAGATAGGAAAGTTAAGATTTTCATTCTAATACTTTAATCAAAGTGAATGGAAAAAACTGTTCAGCTGCTTATACAGAGTAAATGGAAAAGAATAAACGAAAAATCGTTTATAATTTTTAATTACCATAACTTAATTCTTCGAACCACGTTCTCTATGAAAGGATTTATCAAAAAAATATTTCTACAAATATTGTTTGGAACAAAGAAACATATTGTATGCTGTAAATTATTTCTCCCAAATCGTCCATTTCAGGATTTCAAATTCATTTCCTTAAATGATACCATGCATATATTTTCTTTTTCATAGTACGATATTATTTGTTGAAACCATTCACTGAGTTGCATTTAAAACGACCGAAATCATTTATTGTTATAAATTGTGAATAAAAATTATATGAATGACTTAATGATATGTTCGTATTAAGATTTTATGTGTTCAAGATATTGCTCATTTCTATTTTCCTCTTCCATTTTCCCCTTGTGTTTTTCTAATTGCCGGTGAACTTGTAGATTAATCACTTTCTCACGGTTCCTAAATAAATATCATTTAGAAATCTACATCCTAGACAATCTTTTGCTTTAACAAACACATCAGATATCCCGATTAGAGAGAGAAACTGTTCAAAATGTTGACTTCCACAACATATCCAAAAATCATCAAAATCGGTGAGGGAGTACTCAATCTATACATTTATCCAATTGTCTTCGTTATGGGAAATTATAAAAGAAAAGCAATTTAAAGGACTGAAACAAATTTTGAATTTCCTAACAAAAATATAATTGTTGAAACCTAAAAATACTGACTAATAGGATGGGACAGTCAATGCTTTTTCATGTTCTTCGTTTGTGTCCACGTTTTGGAGGTCACTTGACCCCCGTACCATTTTCGTGTCACATCCTGTCATATCGACTTAGGCAAATATTGCATTGCAGTGCTATTGGAGATAGAAATTAAAATAAAAAAATATGGACAGTGTTGCCGTTTCCTCCTCGAAAATTATTTATTGAATTGAATCCGGTGGATGACGAATCCGGTCTGACAATATTGGCTGAGTGCTAACACTGAGTTAGTAATAATTCACTCAAAAGTGACCTGAAAATAACTAAATAAGGGCACCTCATAAGGGCAAAATTCAGTAGTTGGTCATCTATGCTCCTTCCTCTTTCCTTTGATAATGATAACTAAAAATATAAAAAGACATGCTGGAAAGAAGCTTCAGCAATTCTTTTCCATCCAGTCACCCGAAAATTTTTGTATACGAACCTTTACCACGATTGCAACGTTGAATAAAATTATAAGTGTTATTTTATTACGCGGAATCTGAGCAAACAAACATATGTATCTACATACAATAACCGTAATAAATAAATGCGAATTTAGTAGACATTGTTTATGGAGCTTTATCATCGTATAATGTCATTTTTCACAAAAGTGCATTGTTTTTTAACATCTACGATTTTTTTTCTACAATTGAATTTTTTTCTACACGTTACTCTGAATAAAAAATAATTAGAGCATAATGTTAAAAAGGAATTAATTTCTTAAAACGCTTCGAATTTTTTGCAGGACGCGGCTTTTAAATGAAGATATATTTGCTGCATTTTTGTTTTTACAAAGAAAATTTTGAGATAATGTTGCTATTTTAAGGCGCATATTCATTGAAAGTGGAAAGAATTATTTACAAAATTATTTTAAAGTGAAAGTAATGGACTCATATCTTTGCCAATCTACTTACGGAACACAAAAAGTAAAATTTAATTATCTGAATAATCATTTTCAATCCCTTCCCAAGAGAAGTATTTTTACGGAATGAACAGTTTATTAAATTTCATATTAAAACAGTACGGGTATCTATTGCAGTCAAATAAACATAATGATCTGCTATTCAATGTGCGAGGATTAATATAAAATATAAAGTAGATTTGTAGAATGATTTTATTTCTTTACAATTTTGTCAAAAATTTAATGACATATTTTTACATATTTCATTGAAATTTTGTAGGAATTCAATATGTTCTCACTAAGTACTATTCTAAGAACGAAGTTTACATTTATGTTTATGAGGATTTTGAAAATTTTAGACATTCTACTGATGTGTTTTTGTATTTTTCAGCCATTCATGCTAATTGGGATGTTTATGGTCTGATCTGAAATTCCTCCCATTCAATTTTCGGTGATTTGCATAAAAATGACTTTGTCAATAGTTGTGTTAATTAGGAATACCTTGGTATTTCGTAACGAACTCTATTACCAAACTATGAAAACACCTTAATTTATATATAACCGTCGCTAGAAATTAATAAATTTATAAATTGGTTTTGTAAATCCTTAGAAATTAATAAATTTATAAATTGGTTTTGTAAATCCTTAGAAATTAATAAATTTATAAATTGGTTCTGTAATCCCCGATTGAATCCTACTATTGCTGCTTGAGTTACGAATGCCTTTACAGCTTATATTTGCTTTGTATTAAATTTTTGTTGTGCGGCTTCCAATCTTCCGTTTAATTTATCATTGTCAATTTGTTCAATTATTTCTATTGATTCATTTCTATTGACATCTTTTGGCTGTCGAATTATCTTCAGTTTATAAGAAAATAAAAAAAAAATTTCGCACTAATACTACTTTCAATATATTGATTAATGCTTTTAATTTCTCTGATTTGCGACGGTTATTTAACAATTTTTCTACGAGTTAGAGCAAGTAAATTCGTCTAAATTGCTAATTTCATTAAAGAATTTGCTAATCTACACGATTTCATAAATTTAAACATTGTACATAATTTTCCATCAAAACAAGAAATTAAATTAATTGCCAAGTTCAACGACAAATGAGTAATATGTGATTAGTGGAATTTTTCTTCATACTATGGGTATCGTTTGAGTTATTAATTGACTTTCTGTCAAAGACGAACTGCACGCAGGAAAGGATTCCATGAATGAACTTATATTTATTGATAAACTTATATTTACTTTATCTCATTCTATTAACAAAAGTTTTTATTTTGATAATTCTGTAAGAATAATATTTTTTATTTAAATTTTCTGAACTTAATGAAATTACAAAACATTTCGTAAAACGGAATTGAACTTAAATTTAAATGTGCTATAATAACTATAATTTGTTTATAAATTCGGTTCTTAATCACGAGCAATTTTCCTTGCAGACTTACATCAAGCTGCCAAATGTCAAGATATCTTTTATGGATGGAAGTCTACCTCTGGCACTTTTAATAACCGACACTGTTCTTCCGTTATCAGGGCTGGGGATATATCAAGATTTGTATTCACGGATGTGACATCCTTTCGTTTTTGAGAAAACTGTATTGAAAACCCAGAGACAGAATGATCTTGAATGATGTACGTCACAAGCAAGCATAATGGTCCAAAATCATCGGAACATGAACTAAATTCGAATTTTCAACTTTATTAAAATTTAATGAACTTTAGATACTTTTTATGCGTGCTAAATATCGGTAAAAACATAAATTACCATAATTAATTCACAATTTTTACAAGAATTTTGAAATCAGAGAAAAAATCCTGTGTTATTTCTGAAATTATCGTATTTTATCACATTATATTTTTGTACGAATAACAATTTAATCTAATTTAATTACATAGTATTATCTTTTCATGAATATTTTCTGTAACATTTCTGATTTAATGACGATCAGTGTATTTTGAATTTTACACGAGAGTATACGTTGGAGAATACGTATGTTTAAGATGGACATGTAAAAATCTTCTGCTATTATTTGCTAGTCAATATGTAAGAATCTCTGAATTCCATGTGGAATAATGAACTTGAATTGTTTCTGGTATTAATAGTTTAAAATGGATCGTATAATTAAGAAGTATCAAATATTATTGTAAATAATAATACATTACAATAATAACATGCAAAATATTTAAAGAAATATTTGAAATTGAAAATATTTCAAAATATTTGAAGGAAAAGGAAGTTTAAAAAGTATACAGAATCTGTAATTTTACTGTCTATAGCTGCTATTTCTAAAAATTTAAACATTTAGTTTATTTTGAAAATACGCATTTTATTGTCACAGAAAATGTCAGAAACTGCCGAATGTCGTTGACATTAACAATATGAATGATCATTATATTCTGTATATTGATATTCCTTTTTAATTCTTTCACGAATAGTACATTACACAGGATGATATATATATTTCAAATAATTTTATCTAATTCTCATTTAATTTTTTATATTTCAAGAGTTCCTCCATATATTATTATGGTATTATATACTATAATAGATCTTTTTATGCTGTCTATGAGAGATAATCTAGCTATCTTTAAAATTTAAAAATAAATTTTTAAATTTACGTACGAATGATTAGCGTAATTGAATTCTACTACTTAGAAAATGTTCATTTTCTAGAAAATAAGATATAAACAATAATTCTATAAATTTCGCATATAAATTATCCGATCTTGATGGCCTTGAATTGAATTTCCTTCAATTAATTTAGCTACCTCACCACTGCTATCAACAATGCTGGATAAAATAGTATTTCAAATAAAATATAAATATATTCATAGTGATTATTTTCTTCATAGCGTTCCATTTATTTATTTGATATAATTATTTGTTGTTTTATTAATTGAATATTATTTGAAATTTATTTGATTCTATAAATATAGAGAAAATATATTTCAATTACATATTTTTCATGGCAAATTTGAAATAGTTATATTTGAAATGATTATTTCTTTCATCGTTCATGCAATGAAATATTTGAATATTGTAAAATCGTTCTTAATTGTTTATTTTTATATAGGAATGAAATTCTGTCTATGAAATAGTTGTGTATGTATCTTAATGTCATTCTTACGTTTCTACCCCACAGATTGAGTAAATAAAAAAGACTAACTTTTTCTCAAGAATAATACTTAATATTTATTACTAATTAATATTTGTTTTTTTACATATTTTTTGTAGTTAATTTTCCTCAGGAATAATATTTGAAATAATCAATACATGTTCCGAAGCGTGAAATCTTATTTTAAATAATAATTTATAATATCTTAAAGAATTAGTATTTCAATTAATTCTACTTATATGTTTGAAACAAATAATTTACAAATATACTTGCGTATATTATTGTCAAATGAAATAAATTTTCAAATAATATTTTATTTCAATGAGAGTATTTCAATTACTACTTTAAAATTGAAAAATTTCAAATCTGACCATCAAGTTTGTTGCGTGTTCGATTCAGGAATTTGAGATTTGTGTCGTCGCTCATGAATTTACTCATAATGATTTGAAACACCAGGGTTGATAGTCTAAAACAAAATAATATAATTCTTCAATTAATTGAACTGTTTCATATGTAAGTTCTTTAATACATATGTTGGACAATGAATGAGAAAAACTTACATTTGGCACAATTTGGTTCAATTTTATATTATATACGATTAAACTTTATAAAATTTATAAAAGCATGCCAGAACTCTTAAATTATTGACAACATAGTGAATTTTGAATTTACGCTTTTTGTTTTTTAAAATTTCTGAAAAGTAACAGACGTTAAACATTCAATTAGAGAAAATAATTATTATATATTAAAATGAAATTAAAATAATAAATTATTAAATAAATTATTAAATATGACTTAAAATAACTTAAAATTGGAACTTTTTAATTCCTTTGCAATTATTTTTTTAATGCCTTAAAGTTTTTAACCCCTTGGCGGTGATCGTTCAAATAGCAATCAAAATCAATATTTAAATCTGACATTTAAGCAGGGCTGGAGAAAATTTGAATTAGTATGAAGCAAAGTATTGAAAATTGAAATATTTCCACAATCAAATATTATAACATATTGGATACTGGAAATATTCTTTCATTTAATGTATAAATCAAGTACTACTTCGAAATATTATTTCATTTAATATCTAAATGAAATCAATGGTATTTCATTTAATGCTTAAATTGTGAGCAAATAGTACACTCGAATGCAAATATAGAAAAGTAGCGGATCAAAAATAAACGTTTCGAGACAATCTTCCAAATGTTATTCGATATTCTTAAGATCACATTTATATGTATATACGCAGATAAATTTTATGTAGGTTATGCTTCCGAACAAAAGATGATATTTGTGAATAATGTGTTCTACTTGAAGCAAGTTAAGTAAAATAAGTTAGTAATATGTAAAAATTACTTCCTTTACAAACTTTTAGATAATAATTATTTAAAATAAACTAAAATAAACTAAATGTCTTATATTTCGATAAAAATCTGCTGCAGTATAAAATTTTGGGACTTCTTACTGGCAACGTTATTATTTGGAATACTATTATTTGAAATAAAAATTAGTGGAAATATTATTTAAAATACTATTGTCTTATATTTCTTCTCATCTTGCAACGGTATTTGTATCTGTTAATATTAAAATATATATTTAAAATACTATTTCTTTAATTTTCGTAAATACTATTTCACAGAAGTATATTATTTACTAAATTCTGCATCACTCGAGCAAATAAAAATATTTATTTTTATTTATTTCTGTATTTTTTTATTTATTTATTTTTATCTATTTTACCTATTTCAAAAATCTGCAACCGATCAATTCTGTGCGCATTCATATAATTCAGTTTGAGAATTTAAATATTCCTGCGAATTTTGATAAAAGTTGTTTCGACTAGTTTTCCTAACGATTCGATGGAAAACATTTCAGCTACGGTTTTTCGTTTATTGAAGCTATCGAAGCTTCAACAGTATTGATTTCGAATGGTGAGAATTTTTACTGTTCATTGGACAATCGTTTTCAACGTATCCAGACACTCTACACTTGAAGCAGATAGTACTGATAATACTCGCGATAATAAATTGCGGAGTTATTGCTATTTATGACTATGGCTAGATCAATACCTTGTCTGCTCTTTTTCTAGTTCGCTCAAGAGCTCTTTAGTGAGATTATCGGTGTTATTTTTTATTAATATTTGTTACTAACTCGCGAGTCTGTTTTGGCCACTGCTTGAAATCGAAAATAATTGGCTAGCTATAAAACTCTTATAAAATGGGTAACAGGACATTTTTTGAAAAGTTCAGATACCTTCAAGAAATGAAAAAAACCGTGGTCACGCGGTTGATATGTGCATGACATGAAGCATCGCGAGGCGATTATAACAATCGTAATTAATTCGTAATTAAATCGTAATTATCCAATTCTAATTTAGAATCGATTATTAATTATGGGAAATGTCCCTTTTAACACGTCTGCACAACATTAAATTTAAGTCAGTCCCAACCGTAATTGGACGCGATTCAATAGGGACTGTAAAATTTCGTGTATATTTATCCTACGTATATTTGTCATAAGTAACATGAATCTAATCGGTGTTATTATAATCGATATTATCTTGTATCGCATTAACGCACACAACTTTAGAATTAATAATCTTAAATACCTCGGGATTTATAATTAGGATTAATAATCTTAAGTACCATCGACTATGCACGCTCGATATAAGCAAATAGCTTTTCCCGGAACCAGCTATAACTGAGGGAAGAAGGAGCGAAAATGTAGCGAGAATGCGTAATTGGCAAGTAAATATTGACTTAAGAAGAGACAGGCAATATTTATTTGTAAACCGTCTAAAACCACACCTTGATCTCAGGTAAACCAGGTTAAGCAGGTATCTGCTGATGCAACAAACCATTCAACACTTTTGAAAGCAATGGCAACGAAATATTTGCATAACCTGCAACAAAGACATCACTAATTCAGATCAAGACATTTTTTTGTCAAAAGGAAGGACCATCTTCCTTCCATAAAATGGTGATTAGGAAGAATCATGGAATTTTATCGCGGACCTGAGTAGTCCAAAGTACAATAGTATCGGTCAGGACTGTAGATAAGGTCCTGCGGAAGTCAGTTGGCTGTATCCATTAAAGTTATATCTTGTCGGAGCAGAAATAAAATATATCGATGAATGCGTGTAAATGAATCTAATCGTGACATCTATTATATGTACTATTGTATGTTGGTCCTTGCTATGTGTCTGTCTGTCTGTGTGTGTGTGTGTGTGTGTGTGAAGGACTCCGCGGCGGTCATGTGGGAACAGACTCGACAGTCTTTTTTTGGATCACCTCGTACACTACAATCGTCTTGAAATAAAAAATTTATATATATAGTTGTTCACATTCTTCAAATATATGAATAAATTCAAAAAAAGAAAAACAGTTCCATTGCTTCTGTCCACTCTATCTAACACCATGCCTAACGTTTTGACAACAATTTTTTTGGTTTCAATGTCAATATATTGCATGTTTGACAATGTGTTGCAACATCGATCTTCAAATTAATAAGTTTTTTACTACACAGATGCGTAATCTGTTGTTTTAAATTCTCGTATTTTTCATCAATAATGTTTACAGTGCTATGTGAATTGGTAACGTTCATTCCTAAATCTAAAAATCTTAATTAGATAACAGAATTCGGACAATAAAAAATAAAAATGTAATAAATATATCGTCCTACCAGTAAATATAGGTTCTCTAGTGCTCTAAAAGGTGTAGAATCCAATAAAGTAAATCGTCCTTCTATAGTTACTGAATTTATGCACGCATTCGTAACTTTATCGACTGACAATATTATTAGAATCTTGCGTTCTTTTAATGACACTGTATTCATATTTTAGCATTCGTCTTGTTCTTGTTGCAACGATTCATACAAAGTATAATATTTATCTATGAAATGTTTTCTTAAATTCGAAAACCAATTTCCAGCGATTTCTTGCCACAACTTTTACACATATTAAAAATTTTATTGCCATTTTTTTCAAGAGTAAACGAATTTCTCACAAATTTCTCATGTCCCATTATTTTCAGCTTTTACAAGATTGTCATTCATAGAATATGTAATATTGTACAATAAATAAATAAGCTTAACATTTAGCCTATCACAGAGGTGATTGCGCACTGAATCAGTGCTACAAACTGACTGATTTATTGTTGTTGCGAACACGGGCTCCTCAACATATTTCATCTCACTTGCAAATGTTTGCATACTAGAACATATATGTATATGAAATTGTTCGCGAGAGTTCTCGGTTTTCCGCCACCGACCCTCTCTTCCGGGGTCATGGCGTATGGAAACATTGCGAACCAGGATTGCGTCAGCCACAAAGAGCCCGCCGTAACGGCTTCCATGGCTCGGCGTAAAAGCAAAGGTTGGACATAACCATCCTTATACCCATATACGGGTTCGGCGTATGATGTTTACCTCAGCCTTCGTCTAGTCACGTGACCGGCTTAGAGTAGGGGCACTGAGGAGATATATGCGCCTCCCTCGGTCCCGGAAAAGAATTTCGTCATACGAAGTCGTCTCGAGTAAGCCACAAGTGTCGGGTCAAGTCCGAAAGAAGATTTTTCGGACCTCATCGGCGTAGCGCCAATTAAACCGCGAGCCTTGTAAATACGACATCCTCCACAAAGCGATACCGAGGGCTAACGCCCCACCCACAACAGCGCGTGAATAATAAAAATATACAGTCCACTCAATAATCAATCATTCAAGATCTCGCCACGCATCCGGACGCGCTAACAAAATGATTCAAAGTTTCAACCTCAAACCTATGTAACACTTGACGGTAAATTCGAAAGAAATTTAACTTTTTCAAAGCAGAATAACTGTTTCTGCTCAACTAAAACTTTTTCTCACTTCCGAAAAAAATAAAAGTTTTCTATCTATGCATATTGTATATATGGAATATAAGTTTCAATATATATAAAACTGTTTTTCTAGAACAGAAAACTTAAAAGTAAGGAAATATCTGTTACATCAGAACTAATTGAAAATTTTAACAGTTTCATTCAAGCCTTGCTTAAAAATGTTAAAGATGCATAAGTGCGTGACGAAGGTTTCGAGGAGACACATAAAAAAAAAATTTAAAGAGAATAGCGAGTCACCAGAGAATAAAGAGTCACCAGAGAATAAAGAGTCACCATAGAGTCTCGAGTTGCGAGAGAATATAGTTTGGCGAGTCGTGAAAGCGAGATTTAATTTTAATCTTTCTTGTTACAGCCGCAGTACTTTTGTTTTCTATCTAATTCCTATTTTAATAAACTTTTCAACTTTATTTAACAACGTAAAATAAAATATCCTTTATTTTATTCCTACCATATTGGGAACTCAACCGAGATTCTTACAAAATTGGGAGCTCATCCGGAATTCCCGGAATTCCGTAACACATATTATTGTGTTACTATTATGTTTTATTATGTTACTATTACATTTCAGGTATAAGAAAGTAACAAAAAAAAAACAAAAACTGAAAACATGTAGGTACGATGTATTGAGACTGACATAGCATCGACTTGCTTTCAATTCTTTTTTTAAATTTTTCCTTTATGCTGAAATATAAGAATGGATATTAAAATATCTGCATAAAAATGTAGATGAGCATTTATTTTTTTATATAATATCATTTATTATCATTTAAGAATAGATTGTTCTGTCGAAATGAAACTTTCAGTTACTGTTTATACTATACTATAATCTGAACTTCCATCAAAACCCCATTTTATTAAAAGATTTTATTACAAGATTTTTAAAGTTGTTACTTGGGGTAATTTATAAAATCGATCGAGCAGTATAATCCAATAATTTGTCGTAAATTAGCTTTAGCACTAGCATCAGTAATATCACATAACGACTACGTGATAACAAAAGTGACTTTTTGAATTTTGCAAGAGTATTACAGCATGGAAATATTCAAATGTTTTGCATTTATCTTTCGATACATACAAAGCTTCATATCTAAACATATTGCTAATGTTTCCATTAATGAAAAACTTTCACTAGAATTTTCTGAATTATTATATAATGATTCGATTAATATACTTGCAGCAAATATAATTTCTTCAGTATTTCAATTTTCAAATAATTTTTTAACGTTCTCTTTGATATTATTGCTTAAATCTATAAATGATTTAGATGGTCTTCTCAAGTTCAGTGGAGTTCGTTTACTCGGCCCTGATTCAATATTATTAACAAAATCCACATTTATCAATTAATATTTATTTTTTTAGCCATTCTCCATACTTTTCATTAATTTTGTCATAGATTTTATTTGATGCAATGAATTTTTTCTTTAATTTCGTACGAACGAACTTTGAAATCATTCTAACTTTTTTCCTATAAAAAAAGAGCATCTAATATGGAAAAGGTTCTCAACGTGGGGAGGTCTAAAATCTTATAAGATAAAAAGCACACTCTATACACGAAGATTGTGATTAGTGCAATGTTGTCATTTGCTTTTATATATGAAGAATCAGACACGTGCCGGTAATCATTAATCCATTTTTATCACGAAGTGATGTAGCGGCCCTACGATTCCTCGATTACGAGTTTCGAACACTCGACTAGCACAAGCCGCAAGTGGCTGCGCGCCTAGCGTTGAGATCCTACCGATCTCCGATATTAAGCAAGCATGCGGAAACCCGCTAGGAAGGTGATCGGACCAGCCTAGCGGGTAATTATAACAACAAGCGTCTGGGTAAGGAGTCGCTGCCATCAGCCCCACTGATGAGTCTCAGGCAGTGACTCCGAGACGAAACGCAATCGCCTTTCTTCTCACTTTCTCTCACACACTCCTTCTCTCCTTCCCAGCAACATCCAGGGTCTTTAAATACTTTACAGTTCCCTCAATTGAAATATTTTGCGAGTAATTTATAAAACGTGGAATGATTCACGAGCTGCGAATGAAAATAAAAAATTTATTAACATGGAAAGCTCAGAAGCAAATTTGTTTAAGCGACTTCTTAAAAATATCATACAAATACCTTTTATTAATAGTTATTAAAAAATATATATCATACAAATACCTTTTATTAAAAGTTATTAAAAAATATATATCATACACATACCTTTTTATTATTAAATCTATCTCCAATATGGAATGTGAAATTGTATGATTCATGCATCTTTTTATTAATTTAATAATACATAAAAACGCGGTGACGACAATAAATAAAAGTACATACCATCTGATATACTGTATTTAAAAGCAATAGATACAAAATTTTAAGACGTTTCTGTATTTACATTGAATCTACGAGCAACTAAAGAAAAGATATTAGACTCCTTTCCTCTGAGAACATCAGTCAAATTTAATATTAATATTTAATATCGGCACATTATACAGGATATAATACATACACACACACACTATCCCAAACTTAAACGACAGAAAAACGAAGACTTAATCCACACGTAAAAAGAAAGAAAGAAAAAAGTTATAAAATTTATCAAGTTAATTATAAGCAAATATTGTATATATTTGTACTATCTGTTTATAATATTATATAAACAGATAGCTATATATTTTCCAGTAGAGCACACAGATGATCAACTCTGTTTATTTGATTTGTGGATATATATTCCCTAATATCTATAGTTATATTCCAATACTCTTGCTCACAGTTAGTGTCAAACTATCATCCTTTAGAGGTGCAACAACATGTAACTTTGCTTAAGAAATTAACCTTGAAAATATGTGTCTAATATACTCTTCTCGACCAAGATTGAACACATACATAAGTCGTTATCCCAATGTTGGCCACCAGAGAATTAAACAACGAATCAGAAAATCGCCTAGATTACTCAAAGAAACATCTGGCAAGGCCTTATTACCGTTGACTCAATAAGTGCTGAGATCTTAGAAATTTCCATCTGCATATTCCATGGTCATTAAAATCAGAATATATACTTGAACAGTATCATATCACTTGCATCTTCAATTTATGGATGGAGCATCCATTTTTCTTCTGAAAATTTGGACTTTTTCCTAGAGTTTTCCCATTACACTTATTCTTGCATCTTCTTAAATGCGCGTAAGGGAGGCATTGATGATCACGACATCAATGTGTAGCGGCTAGCAGATGCCGGAGTACGAGAATTTGTTAGTTTCTAGCCCAAAGTAGATCTAGGATTTAAGACAAGAAGTCAACTCGGAGTACGAGAATAAAAGTTCGCGATTATTAGAGTTGCCAAACATATATATATTTACATGAGTATACGACCAGTGTATCAGAATCCAATAAAGAAATTCTAAGCTTACGATTTATCACGACACCCTGAACAACCTCCCTACAAATGCATCAGTGACATTCCTGAAAAAACGAAATGAAAGTAATGCCCTCATCGCATAATACCTGATAGTGTAAACAATGAAAATTATATTAGCGAACTTTTAACTTTCGTGCTCGTGAGAAACTACATTGTTAATTTAAAATAACATGAAATAGCCAGGCGATTTTGCACGGACGATAAAGAGGAATCGATTACATCGACGCGACGTAAGATTTGTTTTTTCCTTACATGGGTGGAAAACATTCTAAATATTGTCAAATCACTTTTGTGCGAAGTGCATCAGTTTCCTCGTTTTTCTCCTAAAGCTACACTACGCACGGCCGACCTACTTTTTCTATTATGTTACGATCAAATTCTCAACATATCTAAAGAATTCTCTAACAGTGACAACGAAAATGACGTACTACTCATTATGTAGTACTAGTTATGCGTTGAGGGAATAATAAACTTTCTGAGATATGTACTGCACACTTGAATTTGGAATATACGCTCTTTTTCACTTTCTTTCTATGCACGTTGATTTACTGATGGGCGATATAATATTGATATTCCAATCCAAATATTAACATTTATATCGTTATTTAATGTAACTCGCTGTTGTACAAAGGCACGTTTCAATTTCGTACAATGAGTAACAAATCACTTTTTTGAAAGGACAATTTATTAGCAAATCGACTGTATACAAATTATCATACTCTTTTCTATCTTTAGTTTTAGATTAACAATAATCGACTAACTTCGGTAGCATAATAATACAATGACAGCGATAACTAATAGCACAATGACTTGATGGTACGAAATCATGCGAAATCGTTTTCCGCCCCGCAAGACTGTTTTACACGAATTCGTTAGTCAGTGCTAGCCAATCATTTCAAAGTGTGATTACTCTAATGTAAACCACGCGAATGATGCTAGAATCAAACGTCGACCGAACAATCGATGCCGATTATTTCTTACGAGTACCACACAAAACGGCGACCGAGATTGACAACAATGAGCGCCACCAGCATTATAGCCGCAATGGCGGACGTCAAGACTTTTTTGTTAGTAAGAAAATTTGACAATACGCTCTCGATCATAAATATCTAAAAATAAGATAATAAATTTCTCTTCTTCTTCATATCTACAAGCAATCCTGTGTCGTCCTTTGTCTATGATTTCACAAGAAGTTATACGTGTAGAATTTGAATACATACATACATACACTGTAACTACTTCACAATGCATTAATCATTAATAATCATCTTAGACGTCGACCGAAGTTTCTCGAAAACAATTATTCCTCTTTATTTTTCTAATTCTTTGCTTTTGTTCACTTAATTTTGTTTTCATTTCCTTTTTGTTTCTTTTAGTTAGATTTTTATTATTTTTTACTAACTACATTTGCGGTAGCGGATTATCCGGCGGTGAAAGCTTCGATATTTCCTAATGATACTGAGCTATTTAACGTATTATGTGTTGCAATATATTGAGATTATATATTGCTGCACTCACGTAGAGATGGTCATGTGAAGCTATCTGAATATATTAATATTGTTATGACGCGGACTGCGCAGATTCAATATTCGTTTCCGTTTCTTACGAACAGTTACGAAGGTAAGAATAAATGGGATTGAATTGAATATGGATTTTGAATTGAAATTGGATTTCGACAAAGCCTTCGTGATTGAGCGACGATGATTCTTTGATTGCATGCTTGATTGAAAAACACTGTGTCACAACGATTGTTGGCGAAATTATTCAAAAAGAACTGACTCCAGATGTGTCAATCAGTTGCTTATATAAGGCCTCGAAGGGCCTTTGATGCAATAGTCGGAGCTTGCTGACTGGCAATTCGCAACAATGAACTTCTCCCATTTTTCGGTCATTTATAGACCCAGATACGTCAGCGTGATCTACGCAAACCCTCTGGGAAGGGATCCTTGATCCTTGACCGTAATAGTAACAAAATATATGAAGTATTATTTATGACGGACATTGTATATCGCTATTAATTCTGCTTGAGATGCCTTATATACAAAAACCATAATTTCTGCTAAAACAATAAATCCCGTTTTATTAGACGGTTGGAGGGACTTCTCCTGGAGATCTCCATACAATGAAATATTTTAACAGAACCTTTGTGCCACGTAACAAATATATATATATATATATATATATATATATATATATATATACATATATATAATTAATACATTCAAATAGCATGTAGCTTCACACGACCATCTCCATGAGTAGATATACAATCATATGTTAAAACTCTAAAACTACAAATCGCGACATCTTACATTACTTGAAACAATCATATTGTTAAATTTTTCTAGTTTAGATATAAATGTATGTATGTGTATGTAGGGTATGACTTATATGTCCAAAATACGTTGTAACACGTGCTTACACTCAGTCGAGCAGACCACGAGCATAACACGGTTCTTTATGCAGAAAAAAACTAATAAACTATAATTAATCTTTATAATTAATCTTTATAATTAAACTTTATAATTAAAGTGTGTGTCCAAAAGTATAAATAAAACCATAAGTAAAAGTATAAACCAAAGTATTGTTTTACTTTTTATCCAAATCCATAGCATAATTTTATCATCATATATATATATATATATATATAATTATAATTATTTTATATATGTTTTGTCTGTAATGAAATATACTTTATACAAATAAAGTGTAAAGCTATTACGTTCCAGTTTAATAATTCGCACATGTTTTCCATCGATGGCTCCGATATACATAGTTTTAAAAATTTGTAACCACATTTCCTTATCTGATCAAGCTGTATATTTATCGATCAAGAAATTCCATATAATTTGACATAATGATCACTCGTGTAATTATATTTATTATATTAATTTAAATTTAATTATATTAATTTAAGTAACCATTACGTCAAACTATATGGAAGTCCAATTTTATAAGAATAATGTAGATCTATCATAGAATAATCAATGGTAAATCCAGAATTAAATTCTGTTCTAATTTTAAAATTAAACTAAGCTGTTTACAATTCATTTCCATATTCATATCGGCGATGCAAGTATTATTGTTTGAAAGAGCCATTAAACTATCGTTACGTTGTTATGCCATACTGACGGCAGCTACGCCAATGGCTTCTTCTGTTTTCAGATTGGTCGAGAATTCTATTGAATCCAGTGATTGACTCGAAATCGCCTCTGATTGGATGGCACGGAGCCAGTAGGATATCTAGCCTTCAGACTCGAGGCACGCTTGTCCAATTGGGAGAGGCAATCATGAATATAATAAAATAAAAATTTGGGAGCATGCGCGTTAGCGGGATTTTTCAAACATAAAAATAGATATTATCTGAGAATTTTTCGCTATTTTTGCAAAATTTGATGATCGGCTTATAAAGAAATGGCCTATCAATTAGCGACGCTACATGAATGGATTTTTAATTAGATTATTTTATTTTTTTAAACTGTCTAAATCTCGAGAAAAACTCGAAAATCGTACGTTACATACTTGTCCTTATTCTTCGCAATATAACGATTAAAATATTTTTTGGCCATATTAGATATTCTAATACTTTTTTGTGTAAAATATCGGAAAGATTCAATGTATGCAAATGAAGATACACTTTTATTCAGAAAAATAGAGAAATTACAAAATGCGTGTGTTATATTTAGGAAAAATAATCAATAACATGTAATTCATGTTTACTTCTTCATCTTCTTTCTCTAATTTTTCTTTTTCTTTATTTCAATCAACAAAAAAAGGTAATAACTTTTGCTGTGTAATGTCGACTATGGCTCGATAATACATTTCATTTCAGCAGGTGTTACATCGTGTGTAACTCGTTTCAATCTTTTTTGTCGATGTTTTGTTGAGATTAATAGAGATAAGAGTTGCATCATCGTACATTAACTTGGTTATGGCTTTTGAAAGAACTCGCTTATTATTAATCATTTGAAACCGCCATACGGATAGTGTTAGTACAAAAATGTTAATAATTGTGAACCTTGATGTAATCTGTATTTTCTTCAGACATTCGTTAGACTCTTCCTCTTTAACCAGTTAACTGCGGAATTTAGTTTCAAAAAATCAATTAAAATCCCTTAAAATCAAGCAATGCTTCTATTATAAATTTAACAGTTTAACTGCGTTCGACGTCAATCCAAATCTTTATTTTGGTGCAGTTCACTTACATATTCTTGTAAAATAAAAAATTACCATTTACTTTAAAAACTCAAAATTTCAATAAGAAATAATAAAAATGTTATTTAGTGGTATGTTTCCTCTATGTTATCAATAAAACTGCTATGTATTTTATAAAAACAAAGTTTGATTGTTCTCTTTGGTAAAGTACACAAAAAACAATTCAGAGAATACCAGATGCATTAGAGAAAATAATCAACTCAGTTTATAAATAAATCAAATTCAATTCAAAAATTTTGGTTCATTAACAGAATCATGGCTAGACGAAGAAGACAACACAGCGGCAACTGACAATGAATTTGAAAGCGATGACGATTATATGGCTGATATTGAACGTGAATTTCAAAGAGTAATTATTCAATGTGATAGTTAAAGTGAAGTTACAGTGTTCAAAGGAAACAGACTAGAATTCTGAATACATCTGAAAGCAGTAACGATTGCAAAATAAACAGTGACGACCATTGGAAGTACGTTTCTGGCAATGAAATTATTCCAGTGACACAAGATTTTCTACTAGAAAAAAAGTACAAGGCTGCAAGTTCCAAGTGACTTCTCTTTAATTTTTTAAATTATTTTTTACAGATGAACTTATAAATACGATAATCATAGAAACTAATTTCTATGTCCAAAACATAATTCGCTCTAATGAACTTTCCAACCATTCAATACGGGGAAATTAGTATAACGTCAACATGATAGAAATGCAAGCATTTTTGGTGTAATAATTAACTTTTAACATTCGAAGCCTTTTTCACTCGACAAACCTGCAAATCGAGATGATTTTCCGTATATTTGGTGAACTTCTTTACAGTTAATTTAAAATGATTTCACATACAAATTAAAAATTTGTTGCAAATCGCAAAAAAAAGAGATTTCAGTGTAAAAAGAGATCTTACGCGAAATGTGTGAAAAAAAACGAGGGTTGCATGTCGGAGAATGTTTTAAACGATATTATACTGTAAAAAATTATAAATTGTAAACAATAAAAAATAACTTTTTTCCAACATTGAAGTGTTATTTAATATACTCGTAAGTATGTCGTCTTGTTATTTCATAAATCCATAAGAATTTCGTAAAGTAACCGATACCAAGCAGATTACCGGTTGGCAAAATCAGCACGGACCGGCTTATACAAGTGTGGAGTAGTTAGAAAGAAATGAAGAAAACCGTCCGGACCGCAACGGGTTAATGAACGTCACCGTTATAGGAAATGCCTTTCAAGGTTTGTAAAGTCCCAGTTCAAAGCTAGAATGTCCTTTTCAAAAATATCTTATGCTCAAGAATGTTGCTCAGAATGTTAATTTTCTGAAGGAAGAACAGGACATCACTGGCGAACAGAAAGGTATCACAATTAAAAAACATACTATAATCATTATTAAACTGGCTGGTCTCAATAACAGAATATTCCACGATCGATTTTATTTGTATCTGAATAACCAAACAGTACTTGACAAGAAAAATACAAAATTTTTTACATTATTACGAAATACATCAGAAGCAATACTCCTAAAAGAAGAATCTATTATATTATCGCATATATAGAAATATATGTCCCATTATTGCATTATGAACATATGATTCTGTTCAGTGTACGAACTACCTACATACGTTTAATATTAATTAGGATAAACGGAAAGCATTTTTCAAAATATTGGGAGATAAATTCCTATCTAGCGATTTCAATACGAGTCTCGCTTCGGGTCCAAGATTAACTACATTTACCGGTAAGATTTTATGTTATGATTTAAATTTTCAGACTCTTGAAGCTAATTAGCCAACATACTGCCCATATGATGAAACAAGCTCATATTATAGATTTCGGCATTTCTGAAGGGATAAATATAAAAAAATAGACATACATGCACGCATATATATACACAAAGTTCATAGCTCTGACCATTCTCTACTATTTTTTAATGTGTATATATAATATTTAATAAATAATATTTTATAAAGTAAATCCACATCTGACTAATCACATTACCAATTGACTGAATTTGCTGAAAAGCAACACAATGATGTCAGATGTGCCAAGCATCGACGGTCCATGCATTTTTGTTTATATATTTTTTGAGCTGGTGTTTTTTATGGAAGGGCAAGGGATAGTGCCAATAAGGGTCTTCTTTTATTTTCTGGGTTCTGTAGTCTGTAAAATGCCAAGAGTCGCCAAGAGCATTTGACATTGTCGTCGTAGTTCATCCTTGTATTTCTTTTTCTTACTTAGTTTATTATACATTGTATACGCGAGTTCCCCGTGCGGTTTATTTTACACTAATATATATTATCAATAAACTTGTGTAATAACCTAAATTTACAACAAAATTAATTAACATTTACAGAATATTTCTTTTTTTCTATAACCCCAATCGAATCCTGCAATTATATCCAGGTGGACGTCTGGCCAGTTGACATAATTTTTAATTGTAGTTTTGTAGTAGTTTTAATTGTAATTGTACTTGCTGTTTCGAAGCAACATCTTTACAAATATGTTCTATATTTATATTTGATGCCGTATAACAAGATTTCGCGCCTGTTTAATCTTCTGGTGCATGTTTTTCTGTAAAAAGATTTTAATCAATTGCTTTTGATATTTTACAGTTCTTACTTTGAATCGATTCTTACTTGTACGGTGGGAATTTGTAAACCTTTCAATATTTCTTCAATTTGGCTTCATCTGTCAATTTGATTTCAATTAACGATGACAGTTTATGGACATCTTTATCCGATTTTGCACTATTATTATTTGTGCCAGTTTCTATAGTAGTGAGAAGTATTACAATCTAAATATGATGCTTCAACAAGTTATAATGATCACTCGGATTGCTTTGTCTGGTAGTTGCTTTCTCTGGTAATCTTTTCATTAATTAAAGATCACGTGACAATGTACATAATATTTACGCATATAACTAATAGATGTTACGATTAATTCGATTACAACAGATTTGTTAATTGATTTACTGACATTTTTCAGAATAACATCATAGTCCTGTCAAAAGCGTTTTCTAAATTCTTCCCAATTTGTAACATTGTTACTCACAATAATGATGTTTCCATATAATAACGGTTTTTATATATAACACTCGAATATGATTAAATGATCAGAAATTAGATCAGAGCTAGAAAATAGTTTAAAATGCGAGTTGTTTATTCCTTTGATTATAGTAAAATCTATCATATCTGGTGATTTTTCGCGTATTACTAATCAATAAGTAAGCTTATCAATTGATAGCAGTGTGTCAATGATTTTCCTACTATATACATTTTTCCCATAAGTAATGTTGTTTTTCGATCCTTCTTTGGTGTTGATTTTTAGCATTGAAGTCTCCCGCGTCTATAAATTTGTTGCCCAACGTTTGAAAAGAGTTTTAATATTGCTCCGGTGTAATTTTGTACTTCAGACGAGAGATAATTGCTCCATTGATCCATTTTGCATTTAAGAAAATAACAGTTAAAAAAATAGTATTTGCTAATGTTCTCGGTCTTATTAAAAAAGTAACAATGTTCTTGTAACAAGAAAGAACTCAATTATTTGGTCGAAAATGTTTGGAACACGAAATGAAAATTTGTATCACTCATCCAACATCGGCTTTACAAGAACACCAAGGATTTGGACCATCCCAAGCAGATTAACTGTATTCGATGCATTTCATAATATTAAGAGAAAGAGTTTCTCCAGCATTTTGCAACTAATCTCACATAATCGGAAAACGCGGGTACCCATAATGGATTTTCCTATTATCTCGAAAAAAAGAGACATATTGCTGGTTATCAACTAAAGACCACTGATCCTAACACGGCATTCCAATCTAGGATCATTTCAAGGATCATTTCGAACATTCTAATGTATCTTATAACACATATATTCAACCGTAGATTGACAATTTTCCTATCTTGTATCCTCATTCATTTCAAAGATATCAAAAAAAATTCCTGGAACATTTTTCACCTCGCATGAAACTAGTCTTAGCTCCCTGCAGGGGCGTCGATTATTTGATCGCTATTATGGAGAACTTGTTCGTAAATCTTGTGGAAACGATAACTTAAGGTGACATGGAGAGAGGGAAAATCAGAAAGTTCCTGAAAGCCGTGAAGAAGATGAAGATCGCCAATCAGGAGGACTGTAAGGTGCCCGTAGGAAAGGACGATAGGCCGAATCAAAAGCAAAAGACTAAAGAATGTAAAGGACCTTTTGTCCTCCAATCGAACTAGCTGTAGGAAGAGCCAAATCAATTTGGTGCCTTCTAAAGAGGAAGCTATCATAATTCAATAGAGGACAAAAGGTCTCTTGCAGAGGTGAGCAAAGAGGGTGGGCAACGAGCTCAAAAGTCTCAGAAGGATTAGACAGACACAAGGACGTCCTGCTGCAGTTTTCACCGAACACCAGCACGGAAAAGTTCTTCTGCTCAGTCAAGGGCATACTCGGCGAAGAGTTTAGAGCACCTAGGCTATAGCGCTTGGCGGATTGAGATTGTCTTCCGGAAGGCGGTAGGCGATACCTCACATAACCAGCGATAAGAAAAATGATCGAAGTTGGTATAAATAGAACAAACATGGTCGCAGCAAATCAGTATATACATTTTTCTTAATCAATACATTGTGACTCAAGTTCCGATTCCGATCGGAAATTAAACTGCGAACAGCGCTATCATTAAAAATCTTTGTTAAGAGTCTTTTGTTAAGTTCTCTATTAAATGAAAAAATATTAAAAACTTTAACATCACATCACTTTTCTTTTTCTCTTACGATTCCTCTGATTCGATCAGCAACGGAAGTGCTGGCAGCAGCCGCACAGTTCCTGGCAATTAGCAAGCATCTAGCTCAATTGACAGAAACAGAGGTGCAGAATTAGCTATACGGCCTTTAAAATTGTGAATTTGAGCATTTTGACTAATACCAAGTACGCGTCGAGGTTTCGTAGTTGTAAATTCCAACTACGAAAGTTGATACGCGAATTCTACGCGTAGAAGCAAAAGAGCGAGTAACCGTTTCCAATCGTGGAAGCTAACTCCAATAACTTTGGACACGGCGTTACTTTAGACAAGTCATCGTCATACTCCACAACAGTGAGCTACGGATCCCAGCTAGAGCCCGGAACCCGCCACGTACCAGTTGATCGAAAAAGCTGTGGTACTTCACGGAACTCGGCTGTTAACAGAACGAGCCATTCTTCACCGAACTGGGACGTAACGAAATTGGAAATTTTTTTCTATTGCTGATTATGTGAAGCGATAGTATCACGTACAAAGTCCTGAAGACAGAGTTGATGGGAATGCAAGTTGCGGTAGACGAGTGCTCAGCGCAACTTGCACAGAAAGTGCAGGGCTGACTGTAAGTAAAGAGAAGAGCATAGTGTACATACTTTTAAAAGGTACTCCATCCGAGAGAAGAGCACCATAGTAACAAAATCTTGGCCACCATATGTCGCGAGCGTGAGCCGAAGCAACATAGCGGCTTCCGCTTGGGAAACCAAAACGGAGGACACAGACGCTCTAGACTAACATTCCTACAGTGCATCAAAGTGATAAAAAATTATCACGCTACACCACGTTCGCCAACCTGCACGTGTTCAATTCAGCAGGAGAAAAAATTGGCCGACATAATAGAGTCGCCGCCAGCTATTGAAAAGTATAATACATAATACATAAAGTATAAAACATAATGAGCTCCTCCTCAGTTGATGAATAATGTAAGTCTAAAATTAGCAAATATGAGTTTATTATAGAAATAATCAGTACAAAATATACTTATTCCATTTATTTTTAACTTGCATATATTTTGTTTCGCATTAATATTAGGTTGTACCATAAGTTTCTTCCGTGCCACGCGATGAGTGACTCTAAGTGGCTGTATTTATATAAACATGCAGGCTTATCTCTTAGCCGTTTATGGCATCGGTTTCAGTCGTCCCAGAGCTCTTTCAAAGTACGTTTCGTTGGTGACAAAGTCCCTTAAAATTTTTTTTGCACCGTTCAATATGGAGAGCCAAAAGATGCATTTGCGGCATGTTAGGCTTCATTGCTTTAAAAAAGGCAATAGTGCAAAGGACACTGCAGACGAGATTTTCACCGTTTACGGGAGTGGTACTACCACTATTAGGACCGTTCCCAATTGGTTTAAGAAATTTGGAACTGGCAATTTCGAGTTGAAAGATGAAGACTGCAGTGGCCGCCCCGCAACGACTGATACGGACATTATCAAGACTGTGCTCACTGAAAATCCACGATATAATGTGCGGGAGATAGTGGATGCCACTAATATTCCCAAGACAACGGTACATAAGCATTTAATCAAGATAGGATATGCGAATCGATATGAAGTTTGGGTTCCACACCTATTGACGGAGACCGACCTTATGAACCGCGTCTCTGCGATTTGCTTCTCCAGCAACATGAAAGGGATCCTTTCTTAAAGAGGCTTGTCACTGGAGACGAGACTTGGATTTTATACCAAAATGTGCATCGAAAACGCACTTGGTCCAAGGAAAATAGACCTTCAACTGTTGCGAAGCCTGGACTTCATCCGAAGAAAATTCTTCTGTGCATTTGGTGGGACTGGAAAGGTGTAGTGTACTACGAGCTTCTTCCTCAGGATGATACGATCAATGCTGATAAATATTGCAATCAACTGGATCAATTGAAAGCAGCCATAGCAGAAAAACGGCGTATTGGCGAACCGACGAGGCGTCGTTTTCCATCACGACAACGCAAGACCGCATGTTGCGTTAGCCGTAAGGCAAAAATTATTACAGTTTGATTGGGACGTTCTACTCTCATCTACTCCCCAGACCTTGCTCCATCCGATTACTACTTGTTCCTCTCCTTAAAAAATTCTCTCCGTGGTAAATCTTTCAAATCCATAAGCGAAATAAAAACGCACCTAGATGAATATTTTACAAGTAAACTTAAACAATTTTGGAAAGAGGGCATAATGAGGCTTCCTGAGAGATGGAAGAAGGTTATAGAACAGAACTGTTCATATATAACATAATAAATCCATCTTAAACAAAAATCGTGTATTCATTTTGCATCAAAAAAAGGGAAGAAACTTATGGTACAACCTAATAGAAAGTGTAGCGGCCTAGGATTCCTCAACTACGAGTTTCGAACACTGAGTAGCACAAGCCGGAAGTGGCTGCGCGCCTAGCGTCGAGGTTCTACCGATCTTCAGCAAGCAATGTGTGGAAGAATCCCGCTAGGAGGGTGTGATAGGGCCAGTCTAGCGGGTAATTACAATAACAAACGTCTGGGGTAAGGAGTCGCAGCCATCAGCTCCACTGATGAGTCTAGACAATGATTTCGAAACGAAAACCTTCGCTTTCTCTCTCTTTCATAACTACCTCAAATCCTTCTATGCATACTTTACAACTTTCGTTTCTTCAACAGTAAGAACTAGTTTTATACTTTAATAAATAATGCCACAGGATTATTCATTAGTTATCATTAATTGAAACAAATGTAGCTTTCTTTTGAGTTATATTATCATAATTACTGTTCTTTCACTTTATTTTCTTAAAATAAATATTCTATTTTGATTTGTTACAAAGTATTATACAAAAGATCAATCTTCATAAAATTAACAAAAGAGACTTAACAATTCGCCTGTAAGAAGCTCATATGTATCTGAAACGACAATTATAGTCTATCATAGAGCCATTAATATTGTACGGACGCAAAGAAGTTTCGTTCCTCTCAAAATCCATTTTCAATTATTTTTTATTCATTTCTGTTCGCAACCTAAAAAATAAACAACGATATATTTTTTATGTGATTAGCTTTTTTTCTTATTGCTTTTTCTTGTTTTTTTATAGATAAATTTTTCTTCGCTTAGTATTCCATTAAATGTAAACACGTAAGAATTTTTATAGATAATTTTATGGTATGGAGAAGATCTTTGTTTGCTTTAGAAAATATCAGATCATCATAAATCTATGCATTTAGTCACACAATTTTACTCGTTCATAATCAACATTTGACTAAACACGTGAGATTTAATTATTATTAAATATAAAAATATTCTTTTATGTTCTTAGAGTTTAGGGATATAAATGTTTATTTTAAGATTAAATAATCTTATTGTTAAGAAAAGTCGCGGAAATTGATTGAATGTTGAATTTGTAATTATTGTAATTATACGAATGATACACTCATAAGATGGTGGCACGAGAAGCACACTTTGTACTGAAGAACATGGCTTTTCTTGCCGAAAGAACCTTGTTCCAACCGTGTTGGCCCTTTTTATACTGTTGTCTTCATTGTCTCTTTTTCGATCACGTGATCGGGACATGTTAAGACCAAGAGATAGCATCAGTCCCATAAAGCAATATTTGTAATTATCTTATGAGCCTGGCAGTATAGGGATGCGTTTCTTTTACATTACATTTATGTGTTTGTTGGCCTTAGCTGTAGGGCCAGGTCCAAGGGACGCATCCCTAGCCTCTACCTCTGGTCTTAATAGCGAACGCTACTGTTCAACCAAGATGTGTATCAAGGTGCAATCTTTTGATCCAACCGACGCGTACGTCCGATTCTGGTTGGCATCCGCGGTATAGTCTACAGACTGGGCGCCTTCGAGACAGGATCGTCGTTCACACGCGAAGTTTATACCGTTGCGACGCGGTGTTAGCTATTGGCCTGATTTTGAAAGTAATGGTAGAAAAACATGCGAGTAAATATAACTATATATTCAACAAATGATATTTATACAAGTTACAAGAAATAGGAAATACTATGGAAATAGAGATGCTTACGGAAATAGAAACACTTACGATAATTAGGAATACTTGTGGAAAAAATAATGGTAACGCTAGATACTCGTTACTTTATAATCGACTATAGCGACTTTCCTGCCAACGCGAGCCTGTTTTATATCATTTCATCGACAAGTTCTAGCCAATCATTTCAAGCTATAGTTCGTGACTTTAATTGATTTTCTCAACGTAAGTCAATTAAAGTTACATAATTCGGGCATCGATAGAACAATAGATAGTAATAAATATTTCTATACACAGAAGTCTGAATACTTTTCTCCGAAGAATGAAAAAAATAAATTGGTAAAAATTGATAAAAATGTGATATTACAACAAATATAACATTATACTGACAGTGGCTGTAGCAATCTGTTTCTAGTACATTTACACCGGTTATGATATTTACACTCACGAACATGCAGTCGTGATAACCGATAAGTTATAGAATATCATAGACAAACTAGAAAAATACTTAAAGCAATTAAGAAAAGACATCAGGGAAACGATTGAGAATTTTCAGAAAAATTTGAAGAGGGTAAAACGCTTGAAATTCCGTCAGCTGCTGGAAATTTGCTGTTAGTGCACGAGCTGATGCACAAACAATCGCTGCAATTAGTACTAAATTTGTTACAGCGGTTAATGCTCCAATTAGCTTAATAGTAGATACTATTAGAAGAAAAGACGCTGGCAAAATATATTGCTCACAAAAATTAGGAGATATTTCAAAAAAGCAAACGATGTAATATTTTGTAATATTTTTGTTTAATGAAAAAAATTAAATGCTTCTCTTTTTTATCGCTTCATATTCATTTTGTGGGCAGTGTAGTTGGAAATTTCGTTCGAGAATATGTATCGAAACTTGTAAATCGGTGATAATTAATAAAGAAAGTCATTTTCTTTCTGAGTGAAACCAAAACAATTTAATAACATAATAAGAATTGTTTATCGTTACATAGCACTCATTAAAAAAATGTATTTTTACAGATTTTTTTATTCATATTTTAATAAATTTAAACCAAAAAAGACACAATACAAATTATTGCAGACTATTTTTATCACGTTTAATGGTATTTTAACATTATTGTTTATATTTCATTCTCTAATCCTTTATGATTTGTATTTTTATTTAGAACAAACCTCATTTACTTTATTCGGAATAATGCTATTCAACATTGAGTACTAAATATATGATTACTGTTTCTTGTTTCCTTGAAACTGCTTTCATTTTGCAAAATGTTAATAAATTCATAAGATTTTTTTATAAAAGATCGTAAATAATATTTTTTAACTTAAAAGCAATCAAACTCAATATTGTATCACTTGCTTAATAAGAGATCTATGTGTTAGAAATGAATTGGGGATTCTTCGATTAATAACATTGTCCGATGAATCCAATGTTACAGTGGGTAGCATATAATCTTTAAAAATTCCTCTCTTACTTCTGGAACAAAGAATCACAAAACATTAGATAGCTGTACAACTTCGAGTCGTCACCGTGGTGTTCGTTTATTGAAGCACGTGAAATCAACATCGCCTTTATATTATAAATTTATCATATCATCTGTTATAAATAATAAATAAACTGAGAAAATCTCGAATTTTCTGTTTTTTTTTTTTTACGAATAGATGACAGCGCTAGCGTAAGTTCTAGAATGATTCTTTTCAACTTTTCTTCAGCTTTTCTTCGAGCATTGAAACATAACCTTATTACTGTATATTGGTTTACCATACATATTTCGAACACAAAATCTATGATCAAGATAAATATTCAACGCTCTATATGACAAATATGTACCGTAACTTCGCTATTGTATATTAAAATGATGATACCTGTTACTAATGAAATAGAGAGAATTTGACAATTCAGTGGATTGTTATTTTCGTCTAATTCATGTTATTGAATTTATTGGAACAATAATTAGAAACAAATGCTAATCTCAGGAAATAATTTCAAATATATCAGTGGGAATAGTTGTTGCCAGATATGTTTTAATGGAGTAGTCAACGGAACTTTGAACTAAAGTTCTTCAAATACAGTCTGAAAATATATTTGATGAAAGAGCGATAATATGTATACCAAGGATAAAAATATACAATTAAAAACCCAAGCACATTTAAATAATTTAAAATTAGTATAAGACTTAAATTTAAGGAAAGGTAGCAATCAAAGTTAGACAATTTACACGCTAATATTTATATAATGCGATTTATTGCACAATTTGTCCCAGAAACTAATATTATACATCTTTGAAAAAGAAATGAAGAATGAGGAACGGAAACAAATTGCTAGGATGCAAGCACTCTAATGCTTCAACTCCCCTTGCTCATTGGACAAAATTGAAGAAAACATATACTATTCCAAAATTGATTTTAAAAATAAGATAAAAAGTATAATTGGAACATGGGGATTTAAAAAATAATAGCAGTTTTGTGTTATCTTTTTTTTTAAATAATAGCAATTGATTGGTTTTCAAGGCGAATTACTGCTTTTTTTGTAAGTGAGCATTATATTGGATACTTGAATAAATTTTCACCGCAGACTCAGTATGTATAATAAAATAATTTCCTTATACATATTTTTCTTGTCATTATTGACAAGTTTGTTGGGATATATGATTTCAATGCAAAAGAATGACGGAATAATATATTTCACTTTCAATTTAATTTCTTTTACGACTGAATATATTGTAATAAATTTTATTATGTATTCGTATGAATTGTTCAAAAGAATTTAACTTAATGTAGTATCATTAACTGAATAATACAGCCTTGGCTTTTCATATTTGTCAGATAATTTGCATTTTTGTTTCTTTTTCTCCTACAATCATATGTAACATACAAATGATCCATTTATTACGAAATTATATTTTAAGAAATCATTTCTTACAGCCTTAGAAGATCGAAAATAAAATAAATCTTATGAATGTTTTTTATGGTTTTTGAAATTCGTTATCTACTACATCTATTTAAAATATAATTCAATTTATCCTTAATGCGCCAAATTTTATTATAAAGGAAACTAGTGATTGTTTCAATTCGAGAATAATTTGCGTAATATAAAAATCTAAGTTCTTACGTGTAATAATGTAAATATAATATTTGTGAGTTCACGATTGTATTTCTACAAAAAAATCCTGAACAATTTGGGTGGAAATGAATATCCGTCCACATGTTAATTTTATCGAATCAAGAAATAGATTTTGGATTTGATGAATGAAAACCGAAAATGTTACATATTTTAGTGTACAAAGCTAACGAAGTATACTGTAATTCATTGTCCTACATATTTGCTACTGTTACTTGGAATTTTCATAAAGCAATAGTATTTTCAAGTTTGCAATAGTATTACGAAAGGAAAAAAATAAAGTCAGATACTTTGATTGCTATCCTTCAAATTGAATTTTCATATTACTATTACTATTATTATTTTAATTTATTATTTCATCCTTATAAAATAATATTTTATAAAATTGATTCAATAAACTAGGACTATGAAAACTTCTTTCTGAAAAATGTCGATTACGTACATTTCATTCCTTAAAAATCTGTATTTAATATTTTCGTCCAATGTTTTATTACAAGTTTACGTTGAGCATTCCTGGCTGTCGTAAGAGGAAAATTATAGAAAGAAATAACTGCTCTGAAAATGTGGCATTTTCATAATGCTACTATGCAGTATGGTTACCTTTTTGCGATTACAATGCGATTTTATATTATTTGTTAAGCTCGATAGATCGACAACGCTCAATGTGCAAAGAAAACGAGCAAAGAACGCATTATCGCCGAGACAATCGGACTTTAAAAAGACTTTGAAAAGAATTTGTGGGGATATTATTAGAAACTTTGCAAAATTAAGCAAAGAGACCATTGGTGCTAGCAGTCCACAAGACTTAAGATAGATTAGATAGTTTTGATTGGATATGAAAAAAATATCCCTTTGAGCACTTAAGCGATTCTTAAATTGTCGACTGCTTTCTTTCCATGAACATCAACGAACTTCGCTTTAGAAAGTGGGGGGGATTAACATATGTGACTTAAAGTTATAATGTTATAAATATTAATTTTTAGCACCTAAGTAAGAATTGTAAGAGTCTAAACTACGAGCAAGAGAGGTGGAATTTTACCATGCAATAGTAAGACAAGTTGTTTCTTATGATGGAAAAATGACATAATGGTTGTAAGAGTAGACATGTAGAAAAACCACTCGTTAACAGTAACAGTAACAGATAAGATACACTGTTGTCTGTATTGTTGTTTAGAAAAAAAAGAAAAACAGATATATAATATACTAGTGGTCCTTATGATTAAGCAAATATTTTATAGAATATTTAAATTTCATTTATATTTACGACTATAAAGTTATGATTGTGATAATTTTACAATAAATATCATTCTTGTTGACAGTATTTATTTATTTATTTATTTTTTTTATGAAATATTGAGGAAACTATTATTTTGCATATATGACGCATACAGTGCGTCAGTTGACTATGTGATAAAAAAAATGATTTCCTTAGTTAACGAGACACACATACATATGTTATGATATTTTTTTAATAAATATCATATTATTTCAACGTGTTCTGGAGCAGAACAGAACACCCCGAGACGGGCACTCAGGTCAGATTCTAGAAAAACTTTACATTGCCGAGAATTTCCAGATGTTCTCCCATCTAAGAGCACTTTTTTTGCGTTAGAGGCAGAAACAGAATATGGAAAGGCTCGGTAAGGATAGAAACAAAGCCTGTCTAGACAAAAAGGATTCTTGGCTAGCACCAAGAAGTCACGTAGGCTTATTCTCTCTTATAACATTCAGTCAGTCTAACACGAGGAGAGACACAGGACACATCTCTCAGACTCGCATCCTACACAAGCAATCTTTGTACATACCCAGTTAAATATACGTATTTAAAAGCATACAATCATCCATTTATTACAACATCTCTCTGACGGCTGTAAAAGGCAGAACAAGAGAACCTCAGTAAAGTGCGCAACATTTCACAAATCACCGTTCGCGCTGGGACACAACAGGAGGTTAATTGCTACTTTTTCGGGCCATTTTCTAGTGCTTTGCGATCGTATTGTACTCAAACTATGTACATACACATAGTTTTGTCTAGAATCTTTTAGACCAAGAACGATATAGGTTTCTTATCAATATGAAAGAATTTATTGTTTTATTTTGAATGTGACCAAGGATAACAACTCACCCACTTTTTAATGCTGGTAAAAAGTCCTAATGTGTGCCACGTTTTATCGCGATTATTGTGTCACGATCACTTGTTATTCCCGGCCACTGATACGCGGATTTATGTTACTGTTATACTTAGTGTTCTCTGGAAACGATTAGCATCGATCGTTTTCTTGATGTTTCAATTTGGCCATTTTTCAAATGAACTACGTCAGGATAATCAATCCTTTTTATGATAATTGGCTGGAACGCGTTTAGCCAAATTGTATAAAACGAACCATCAACGAGGTTGCAGAGGTTATCATTGCAGATGATATAGTATTATATTATATCGTTGAAACGTTGCAAAATTACAATAGAATGTTGCGATAAACTATCACTGTATGAATTCTCGAGAGAGAATTATTAATCTCCGTTATTAACACAATCGCTATTCGCCTGAACATTAAGCATCTCGAATCAGATCGATAACGTTTGATTCATCGAGTCATATCACTACTAATACTACTAGAAACAGTTTTTCCAAAATCTACCGATCTTAAATGCGATCTTACACAGTCCAATAACTGTGAATGTTGGTTTTATAAGTGTGAATGTGAGTGTTGTTGGATGAGTGAGAGTCTTTTGTCTATAGTTATAAAGTCTATGGTGTAAATATGAGATGTCCGATGTAAAAGTCCCGTCTAGTGCAAATGATGTTTTTGAAGGATGTCCTGGAGCAGTCAGTTGTTACGAAAGAATCAGAGAACTGGTGAGGGGAGACAGTGAGTGAGAAAATAAGAAGAGAGTGTTCAGTCTCACCGACCAGGCAAGGGTCAGAAAGCCGGGCGGTTCTTTGTTTAGATTTCGCGCCACGCGCACACATAGTCAAACGGCACGCATTCGGTTAAGCGAAAGACTTTAAGTGAGATTGGTCTATTGTTTCGTCATCGCGCGGTTGTATGATTGGCCTTGTGTCGATCGCGTGATGCTTTTTTGCTTGTTTGCGTCTTATTCGAACCTTCTCGAATCTTTGAAATTGAGTCGGTTCGACGAGCCACATGGAAAGAACGTACAGTTCCATGGGAGTGCTCTTACAGTTCTATTCGAGTTCTATTACAATCTTTGTGGTGCGACGATACGAGTTCAAGTGGTGCGACGAGATAATTCTAATTCAAGCAATCCAAATCGTACTGAATCCAAATCCTATTGATTTCACCTCCTACTGATCATAAATCCTACTGATTCCAAAATAAATCCAAACCTTAAATTGAACCAGCTGGTCTTCATTAACGTTGAAGGTCAGCAAGTCTCCGATCAAATTTGCGGCCATTGCGTAAATTCGGATCGGCACGCGACAGAGAGTGTAAAAAGAGAGAACTGATTTATCATTTCATTATTATACTTTGTGTTTATTGCGATATTATATTTTTATATAAATATACTTTGTGCTTTCCGTTGAAAGATAAAGATTGTCCCATTCCACCAACAATAACCACTATTTTAATACCTCTGTTGTTTTTGGAGATACAAGAAAATTTTATGAATAAAAATTGTTCAATATAGAAAAGGCACAATGCAGTAGTAATGATTTTTTTGGAGAAGTTTTGGAGACATCAAGATCACCTGCAATTTTTTAAATGGAATCCAGTAGAATTTACTTTTTTTTTAACAAGATTTCATATATTTGTTTTGTCATTCCATATGCGACAATCATGATATCACACGATGTGCGTGATTTAATGCCCATATTTTATTTCCATTAAACTTTCATGTTTTAATTATGTTCTTAGAGTTCCGTCATCATGAAAAATGGTGATCCGTATATATATATATATATTAAACCTCTTAAATCTATACTTGAATTACTTATTAATCCTCTGTATTATTTTGTCCACTTTGTAAGAAAATAAAAGAATTCCATAATCTTAATTCTAATATATGAAATTATATTCAATAGTTTTCCTTTTTTTCATTTTCATCTGATATGTTTATAACTAGAGATTATAACTATTTTATATTACGATATTTGCGTAATATAAAATATCGTAAATGTTTGATATTAATCAACATCAATGTTTATTATGATATGATTCACAAGTTCTTCTATTATCAAGAACTAAAATTAAACAATAAAAGCTTATTTTAAAAAAACATCATGCTGTTTCATAGTTTCAAGAAATTTAGATCAGTATTTAAATTACTGATCAAAATTTCACACGAGAAAATAAATTTTAGAAAAAATTATTAATATTTTTGTTTGTAACTTTTTTTCCCAGTTATATAAACAATTTATAAATCTTCATCATATGATAGTTTTAATTAAAAAAAGTAATGTTTTTTTCAAAACATTCTTTTTATCTCTTGCAGTTTGCAAATTATAATATAAGATCAAAAATAAAAATTGAATTCTTTAGTGTTCACTTTTAGCCATTTAAAATAAATTTAGATATCAAATAAAATTATATAATATAATATATAATATCAAGAAAATAAATGGTTTTACCATACTCTACCATTTCGAAGGAAAAGAGAAAAGAGAAAAATTCATATAAATATAAGTATAAATTCTTCCTTTTCGAGACATCCCTTATACAATTTTTTATATTCGTAATAAATTCTTTCGGATATACTTAATTTTTTGAAAAGATACTCGTAAAGAAAATTCTACAAATATGAAATCCGAATATGAAATCCCATCATCCCTTTGATGGGAAGAATAATGAGATATCATAAATTGAATTCATACCGAAGTAAAGAACGCGTACTGTTAATCACGATAATATTGAATATTTATGTAGCAGATTTCCTCTTGTTGTAAGAAAGACAAAGAATAGTTCACGTCATTAATATTACTTTCAGGCATATTTGGTCAATGTTATGACAAGATATTCCAGTGAACGAAATCGTGGGAACGAGACTAAATTTTAAACGGCTGTAAATGATCTTGGAATATTAATATTTTTAGATCGATGAATTTACGATAAAAATACATAATTTCATTAAAAAAAAAGATCACCTTGAAATTTTAAAGACATGTTCAACCTGAATATTTTTATTTTTGTAGCTATATACTTTTATCACTTTTGATGACTTTGAAATATGTTCTCAAGCTCATCATTCTCAACAATTTTTTGTTCATACAGGTCACCTCTATTTTAATAACATATAATACATAATATTTATAAAAATATGTTTTTCGATTTTTAACGAGCAAACTTCATTGTTTTCAATGATTTTTCGATTATTAATCATATATTCAATAACTAACATTTCAGTCTCATCAATGACTTTTTAAAGAATAAGTGAGAATAAGGAAATGAGCTAGATTATAAAAATATATTAGTGGATTTTTATTTTGACGTAAATATGATTTTGATACAAGAATAACAGCTAACAATTTTTTAATGTAATAGCAGACATTTTTCAAATATCCATTAGTAATAATTCCGAACAGAGTTTAATATTGTTCTTTATATTAGATCTAACCCAATTTATATTATATCCATTTTTATATTATTATATAACCCAACTCAAACTTAACCGAAAACTAATTCAAATATAAAATCAGTGTAAAAAATGGTTTCGCACGTAACTAATTGGAAAACTAATTGTTCCTATCAAAATCGTTAAGGAACTGCTAATATAAATAATTACCAAATACACTATATATTCTGCATATAAATTATTATAATTTACATGATAATAATTAAAGTAAATAGATTTACAAACTGTTGATTTTGACAAAAATACCCCTATTTTCTGAGCAATTGTACTAGTATTAAAGTTTACGTGTCGTCGTATACACGTCAGAATATGCTTCAAAATAATCCAGTCTAAAGTCCTTTAATATGTCCTGCTACTAAAAATACATCAATGTAACATAGTCTGTGTTGGAATTGCTCTTTCACCTCCTTTTTAACATTTTACATATTGTATTGGCATTTCAGGTGTACGTTGATGTAATTTTATTATTATTTTAACTGAGGTTATTTATTTTAGATAGAAACATAATATTTCCTACAGAAAGGAAATCCAAAATACTTATTCCGAAAATTTTTATTTAATTAATTTTTTGCAGCTGACAGATAATAATATGGAAGTGCATCATTTTGTTCAAACAATTATTTTTTCTTCCGTATTGTCTAAAAAGGCATTAAGATTGCGATGTGTAATGATGGCACGTAAAATTTGAAAATTAACAACTCAACAGTGAGTTTTATGAAAAATATATGTGTAGATAGTATTTTGAATATTAGTTGCAAGAATATGTAATAAAAATATTCTTTATTTTATATAATAAAATAAGGAATTCAATTTGTAGAGATTCAAAAGGGATCAAAATGCGAGATTCACAGAACTCTCCAACGTTATCGTAAGATCAAACAAGATTAAATATAAGATAAGTCAAACCCTCAATATTTTTCAACTTTCATCTGAAACATTTCTGGTATTTATAAAAATAATTAAGTATAGACATGTTGTAAACACTTAAGAAATTGCTGAAATGGTTTCTTCTTGCAACCGTATGCTATATATAAAACAGAATATTTATACTGCTTGACTTTAAAAATTATTGATCACAAAAAGATAAAAAACTTGTTATTACCAAATAAACTTCGTGGATAAACCACTTTGTGTTATCAATTAATCAAGATAGTTTAAAAAAGATATTTATTTGAAATTTAATATTATTAAAAATATAATAAATTTCATATTTAGTAGAATTCAGAAATTAGATAAACTAAGAGATTTAAGCATTAGAAGTTAAATAAAAGTACAATATAAAAAATGTTTTTTGTACTTTTCAGACTTTTTTATAATAAATGATAGTTCAATAAAACAAATATTCATTCCTTTGTTCGCATTATATACTGTTGCATTCCACGTAGTAGAATAATTTTGAAGAGTTTTATTCAACGTTGCATGGTCAAGGATCGTCGACAAAATTTTCAGTCGACCTGATGGAAAAGAATGCTCATGCCTCTTCCCATGTCTTTTTATATTTTTGGTTATCATGATCAGAAGGAAGTGGAAAGCATAGATGGCCTACTATTGAATTTTACCTTTATGACTATTTGCAGGTCATTTCTAAGAGGACTATTACTGCTTCATTGTTAGCACTGAGCCAATATTATCAGACCGAATTGGTCATCCAACAATGCTTCGTATCGACGACTTTGTTTTCAAGGATCATCGAAAATATTCAAAAATTTCTTGCGTTTTCCGAATTGTTTCATATTCCGGTTTTTTGAGTATTTCCAAGCTGTCAATAGTGATATTATTATAAATAAAACTTTTAAGATTTCCAGAAATAAAAATTCGAAGGATATAAACCAGAAGAGTGTCCAGAATATGTATATCTTAGAAAAGAAAAACTTTCATAAGTTCGATCATCTTTTTCTTTGACAACCTGTACACCCTTGTACACTCTCTAAACTTTCATTATTTTTTGAATTTCCGATTTGGGGATCTTTCCTCGTAAGTCAAGCATAGAAAAAGAAAGAACAAAAATCTTTTCTTTTGTATATTTACATACATGTAATGAAATATCAGAAATATTGAGTCTAAGAAAAAAATCACAATTCTTCTGTCAAAAATAAATTCAAATTAAATTTTTTGTGATATTTCGTAAAATAAAACAAGTATACAATCAATTTAATATTAGAAAATTTTATTCATGTAATTATCCTATTTTCCATTTGTTTCGATATTTCACTACATATCTACTTACAAAATTGTAAATACTGAATAAAAAATTCGAGATTCATCTTTCTATACTTTCTAAATTTACACTTAGAACAAAGTAAGATTGGTGGTAAGTATTGATGGAATCACTGATTCTGTGGCAATATATATAAAAAAGATTCCATAAATGAAAAGACAATTTTTATTAAAAAATGACTCAAATTTAAGGAATATAATGAATTTGTTATTCTTATCTAAGTCGTCAATGCATTAACTATTTTATTTTTTAGTTCAGTAAATACTATTTTATTAATTATTTGCATCACACAATTAAATTGTTAAACGAAAATAATGAAAAAAATGACTTACCATGAGAAGATAAGAAAAATTTCATGAAGCCTTATCTGATGTAAAAGTAAATTTACTTGAATAAATTTACATTACAAAATCCATTCACCACAACTTTAATCTAGATTTTGAATAAGAATTTGCGACATTCTGAAAAAATTATGTTAAATTAAATATATTAAATAAACCCAAAAAAAAGAATTTTAGAAAGTAAAACAAGCAGAATAATACCAAACTGTATATTTACATACATACATACATATTATAAATTATGATTGAATTAAAATACTACAATGTATAAAATGTTGCATTTAAATAGTATCATTTAAATATCTTTGTTTTTACGATTTTACGAAAAAATTTTAGGAAAAATAAGAAATAAATTCAAGAAAAATAATACAAACTAAACTTGATTGTATTAATTATTTTACTTTTATTTTTCTCAATACAATTTTTCTTCCTTCATGCTTACTATATCTAATGAAAAACTAATAAGAATAATGAAAATGGTCTTACCATAAAATATATTTGAATTGCACGAAATATTTTTTGTTTGAACAAACGGCTTCGTCAAATCGTGAATTTCATTTCTTAATAAAGTATTCGATTATACGATACACTGCATAAAATAACTCAAGGATGAAAAGAGAAAGAATGAATATATAAAAATTTAATTAACGAAACAAGACGAAAGGAAAGAAACAGTAAAAGGAAAGCAAAATAAAAGGAAGAAGGAAGAAAAGAAGAGGATTGAAGGAGGTATTTGAATTTGAAAAATAAATTTTCGTAACGCAGAATTATCGCGTGTTGACGATCGATTACTGTTGGAAACGCTGAAGCAAGAACAATAAACGTGAGTGAACATTAACGAAATTTCTCGAATGTCGAAGAGGATTATTTTATGTATTTAACCTAAGTGATTAGCTATACACAATTCCATGAACTGATTCGTACATTTATCCTTTAGAATATACACACTCGATTCGTATTGATTCTATTACATAAATGCTGAAATACGATAAATACTTTTAAATATCAAATTTCAATGAAGCCGAACAAATAATTCGTTATAGAATTAAACTAACAGTTGCGGGTCAGAGTAATACATTAAACATGAATTTATTATAACGATATTCAAGACTAATATTATTTGAAGTTATTTTGTTTTGTTCCATATTAGGATACCTTTAAAGATTTTTTAAATTAATCGCAGTATTGTGATTTGAGCAAAAAACACATAATCAATACCTTAAAAAAAATACATATTTCTATGTTATTTCTATTTATTAATGAAATGAAAATTTTTATATTCAAAAAATTTCTTATTTAAAAAATTTATCTATAAAAATACTTTAGACAGCTAATTAAAGGACATAGTTTTATCATATTAAAGATATTGCTGACAATCCAGTTATTTGCCATATTAAATATAGAAAAGAAATGCAATTTATCAGATTAATTAATACTTACAGCAGAGTTTTTGATGTTAAAAATAAAAATGAAAGATTATTTAAAAATCAATACGTGTTGCTATTCTTAATTTCAGGAATGTTTTTAAATGTAATAGAAAAATGAAAACTTCTTTTAATTTCTTTGTCATACATAATAAGTTCGTTATAATATTGAAGATTTTATTGTTCTTCATATTTTGTTCAATACTGAAGAATTTCTCGCTTAATATCAAGAGAAATTTATTACCCACATATTTATTATATATAGTAACTTAATATAAATCCTTCATTGTAATATATTAAAAAGTTTTTTAAAATTCAAACTGACAAATTGCATGTAGCACTGTTAAATTAATTTCGTTATTAAATAAATAAATTTCTTCATAATTTAACAATAAATAGTAAATAATAAAATTTAAAATAGAAAATTAATTAAATTTCTATTTAGAGTTGGAGAAAATTCGAATTAGTATGAGATAAAAAGTTGAAATATTTCCATAAGCAAATACCATTTTAAAATATTATTTCATTTAACCCTTTGCACTCGAGGCCGTTTCCGCGTAGACCAACCAGCAACTCGAAACGTTTCGCAGTGCTTACAATGAATTTTACTACCTCTAACGTAAAATGATTCACACACAAAATAACACACAAAACTTTTATATTTTAATATTCAATGTATCTTTACATCTTTACGAAGATAATTTCTTAAACATTAGTCTTCGTAATTTTGCTTTGTATGATATTTTATGAAACAATTGCCGAGATGTATGCCCGGCTTTTCGGGACAAGTATCACAATAGTATGTCGTTTGATGTCTTTTGCCATGTTTATTTCTTCGAGAGCAGACTTTGCAATCCTTCCTAACTCCTGTTAGAATGTTATGCAACTTTCCATCTAAGCGGATGTTTTCGGAATTGGAGGTTGAAATTGAAGATCGATCACGTGTCTGACGAAACTCTCCAGTCAATTGCCGAACTAAGGTTTTCACATACCGTAAGTGACTAAGCGGCTGTTCTCCTCTCTGCTGTTTAGTCATTTTATAAAGTATATATGAATCTATTGAGCAAATTTCCAGACCCCAAAAAAACAGTTTACGCCACCATTTCAAGGATTTTCGTAAGAAACAGTACATTCCGGCTAATCGATCTGCACGATCGACACCGCCCATATGTTTTATATAATTTATTACAACATTAGGCTTCTTGAGGGTAACTTCAACACCACCTTGTAACATTCTTCTCACAGGAGTCATTCCTGCATTATTCCAATTCGTCAAGAACGTGACAACCCTCTTGTCTTTCCATGATAAAACTAAGGTATTTCTTTTGCGGAATGCTACTGTCGATTTCGTGCCGAATTTTGGTTTTTTTATTTGATTTGGCAAATGCTTCCTATTCGTTAGGATTGTTCCTGTCAAGTGGCATTTCAATTTGAATAACTCTTCAGCAAAGATAAAGCTGGTGTAATATCGATCGGTGAACATATGGTGTCCTTGACTACCAGGCACTTTCTCCAGGAGCATCGTATAAAGGTGCAGCGGTATTCTTGCTGATATCGGAAGGTCGGGTCTTATCAATTTCTCCGTGGTAAGACTTCCATAATAAGGAAGAATACCACAGATATAGCCAGTATTTGAGTCTGCTATTGTGTAAACTCTAATATTCCATTTAGTTGGTTTTTTTGGGTTATACGTAATAAAAGAAACCCGACCTTTGAATTTGATAGTGGACTCATCCACACAAATTTCTTCTCCCGGTGTAAAATATAATACTTCAAAAGTTTGGAATTGATATACTCAAGAAAGCAGCTTACTAGCTGCAAACGTGTTCTTGGACCTGCATCTGTTGTTGGGATTGTTTTTAGATGAAGCATCCAAAAAATCTGGCTGAATCTGTCTCTGGTAAATTTGTTTGAATAAAAAGGAATGTGACTGACATCATTCCGTGACCAGTACTCTTGCAAATTCGCCAACGGCATTGTCCCCATATTTATTATGATTCTAATAAATACCCACATTTCTTTGGTAGTCACGCTGTCCCAAGTTCGCCATATCGAGTACAGTGATAGCGTTTTGTTCTCTAACTTTCTTCTAGCGTAATTATTTGTTTCAGTAACTATCTCATTCACGAGTTCATCGGTAAAAAACAGTTTGAAAAAATCCAACGGTTCTTTCTTGTCTGCGAGTATGTGTAGTCCTGCAGGAGTGTTGCCGGCTATAAACGGTATTCTCGAGGGTATTTTTTCGGATTCTGGACAACTAATCCATTCAGAACTGTCGGATCGTGGGTCTTTTGCAGCATCATTATCACTGTCACCTTCACTGTCTATTATTCTAATCTTTCGTCTTCTTACACCTTTTACTTCATCACTATCATCATCACTGCTCGTGTTCTCTCTATCGTCCAACTCTCTGTGTATAGCTGTAATTTTTCGTTTAGCAACTGTAAATCAAACTCATCTTCATTACTACGCTTACTACGTTTCATGGTAATAGGGATCAGAAACTTCAACTTTTCTAGTTCTTTTGCCACGGCTGTCAAGTTCGAACTGAGACGGAAAATGCAGTCCGGTTCGTAGTTGCGTACTAATTTCAGATAAGAAAGTCTTATCTCCATTTTAAGGGATATCATTTTACACTTCATAAGATTGTACAACAAGAGCGTAGGAACCCGCGTCGAAGAAACGAAACGTAAACAATTACCGCCGCGCATCGGGTTACCGCAGCGAACCAAGTGGTGAGTGACAGTCACCTCTCGAGTTGCGGCATCAAACCGCATGGTGAGTGAGACTCACCTCTCGAGTGCAAAGGGTTAATACTTAAATCATGAGCAAATACTATTTATATTTGGATACATAAATGTAGGAAAATAGAAGATCGAAATAGGTAATATTTCTTGTGTATACAGGTAAATATTCCAAACAAAAAGTTGTTTAAAAGATAATATGTGTGAAAAATGTGTCCTATTTGAAATAAGAATTCTTATGTTTCGATAAAAATTGACTGTAATATAAAATTTTGAAGCTGTTTATCTGCAATGTTATTATTTGAAATACTATTAATGGAAATATTGTTTGAAATATTATTATTTTATATCTCAATGAAATATTTGTTTCACAATAATATTTGTACAAGTTAATATTAAAATTATAATTAATATTCGAAATACTATTTCTTTACGTAAATACTTCAAAGAAATACATTAAATTCTGTATCACTCAAAAAAATAAAAATATATATTTCTATTTGCCTATTTCAAAAATCTATTTCTTTCCAGTCCCGAATTGCTTTAATAAAGATTTAAGATTCAAAAATAAAGTTAATCGAAAATTGTCATATCCCGCTTGCCATAGAAATAAAAAAAAAAGATCTTACATAAATAATTAATTTAATTGAATTAGATTTTGATAATTTATGAGGAGCTTTTCTTTGCAGCTCTACCATATATTTGTGAACAGAGTATAAAATATTTTTAATGAAGAGAAGTGTTTTTTTTTTTATATATGACATACATATATAACATATATACATATATACATTTTATAGTCTTTCTAATATTTCTTATGTTATTACTGCATTATTATCACTCGTTATTGTAAATTATTAATGTGTACTTTATTACTTTTATATATAATAAACTATTTGTGGAAACAGAATTTGTTGTATGTATCATATGTTTTTAATGATATTGCGAAACCTAGATGTATCTATATTTTATTGAAACATTCGTATCATTTGTTTTTATAAAGATATTGCAAAAAAAGCTAGATGTGCAAATATTTATTTCTTAATAAAATAGAAAATAGTTAATAGGAAATGAAAAATAAAAAAATATTCTTCTCTTCAGTGTCTCTTAACTGCAACATAAATATTTTATTTTCGTTGAACTTGAGTGTAATATACTTACGAGTTCAAATAATATTTATCATGAATATTTCAATTTTTACTATTTTTTAAAATCTACTTTAAATTTTCTCAGCTTTACTTTCTTGATTCTCTCAGATAAATTTTCTCTTTACTGATACTTTAATTCACTTCATTCTAAGAGATATTGCTTCATCATGATATTCTAGCTTTTCTTTTCCTTGATTATCTTTTCAAGAGAAATCGTTTCTTTGCGGTCACGATATTCTTTGTAAGCTTGAAATCCGCGTTCTTTTTGGTATTTATCGATTGAATCGTTTAAGTAATATGTTCGCAATATCCTTTATCCAGTATCCCAAGATATTTCTTTATCGTAATAACGGGATAAACAGTATGTTCGCGAGAGTTTTGTTCTGCGATAAGCTGGGCCCTCGACCGAGGTTGCGGCGTAAGGACAATTCTCCTGAACGCGTGCGAGACTCCACGGGCGAAACTCCACGGGCGAAACACATTTGCTTTTTGTTCCCAACTTTGCGCTCGCGACTCCCCATAGCCAAGGGAAGGGGAACCGAGATTACCTCCGTGTGTTCTTCGATTTAGGATATTAGAATCGGTCTGAATTCCGAGCAACAAGGTTCATCTCTTCCGACACAAAATCAACTAACGAGGGGACAACCTCACCAATATCTCAGCGTGCGATTAAAACATACAGTCCACACATTAAACAAGATCTCGCCACGCTACACACGCGCGCGAACACAGCATATCCCGTATTCAACAAGTCATTACAAAATAGTATTTCTATTATTTAGTTTCGAGTGATTTTAATTTGGTATATAATATAAACCAAATATATATTTACAAGTTTAATAAAAATCTAAAGATTAAGAATCTGAAAGTTGCTATAAAATTGAATTTTAGAGTGCAAATCTAAATACAGAGTGTATCGGAATAACATGCACAAGCGAGCATTCTTCATGAAAAAATAAGAAAAAATGTAGAATACAATTTTCTAATTTGATGCTTCAAAATTAAAAATTTGATGCTTCGAGTTTAAAAATTTACCGTTCGTATTAAGTTGTAGTTAAAATTTGTCGAGCGACGTATAATGTCTATTGTGTTTACAAGTTATTAAATTCAAGGAAACTCAAAGATATTTTGACAATTTTAACAACATATTTTGCTTTATTATATTAGTTATAATATTATCAAAAGTGTTGCCCTCATTCTTGTATGCAAAATTATTCCCGCCTTATATGAATGCACAAGCACCAAGTAAAATGTTTACGAAAAGATACCATCCTCCGATGATTTTGAAATATATTGTCAAGGTCATCACTCAATGTAGTTTGGGTGAATTTGTCGATGAGCGACTTTATCACCGATTTGGATAATTCTTGAATAATTATAGTTTTCAACATTCTAAACAACTTTTTGCTGTACATGCCAAGAACTGCCGACATCATTGCAGTGTACAAATTATTGTTGATTGTCTATCGCCTTGCAGACTAAAAAACAAACTACAGGCTAAATTATACAGGTAAAACATATATTTCAATTTTTATTTCTTATTTGAGTTAGCTTATATAAAATATCGCGCATCGTAAGACAGTCAGTTATTAATATACATTGACACATAATAATGATTAATCATCTATTATTTGTAGGACGTAAAAAATACGAAATATATCTTACGAAAGTATGGCGGACATGTATCGGATATATAAAAATAAATAAATTATATGTTAATTTTAATTTTCTAAAATTTATTATTGTGAAAAACAAGAACAGGGATGTATGATTCCTTTCTTTTTACCTTTTAATGATGAATATACTTTACCTTTTAATGATGAGTATACTTGTTATAAAGAAGTGATAATTTTTGAAACAATGATGAGTATACTCGTCATACAAAAAAATTAATTCATTTTTTTCATAAAAATTGAAATTTAAAAAATGAGGTAAAAAATGAAAAAATTTTTTTTTGTTAGAATAAAGAAATCAAACTGGCAATAGCTTCTTTCAAAATATTATAATGAATTGTATAATGAATATTAAGACTGGATGAAATTGATGTTATTTTTTGCAAAAACTGTCTAGTTATTTCATAACTTGCATTTGACTCACAGATAACCTGTTTATGTTTGATAAATTGAAAACTATAATCAAACTATTCAAATAAAACTATAATCAGCTATTTTCTTACGAATTCAAAGTTATTCTAAACTGCAAGGCCAAATAATATGTAGAAATATGTAGAAACAATGATTTTTAATGAAAAAATAAGAAAAAGATATAAAATAAAATTTTTTGATTTAAGATTTCGTTTTCTATGAAAATCGAGTCCAATTACTTGAATCCATCAAGTTATTTGAATTCAGCTAATTCCAAACGTGACAGAAATAAATAATTAACAGAAAGTTATTTTATATGCAAAAATAAATAAAAAATGTAGAATAAAATTTCTTGATTTAAAGTTTTTTCATTTTTCCGAAAAAATCTTTGAATTCAAGAAAAATTAAACTTTGAATATATTTCTTTAAAAATTGCCTTGGTACACAATACTTCATAAATTCGATTTCCTCAAAAACGAAACTTCAAGTTAAAAAATTTTAAAGTATATTAAATTAAAGTATATATTTTTCTCTTAATTTTTCATAAGAAATCACGTTGTGCTCGCTTTTACATATTATTCGGCTGAATCCTGTATCTACTCTGCCTATATACTTTGCGTTTGACGAGTACACTCGTCATCGCTTAATTTTAATTGCGCAAGTAAATATGTACTTTCGAAATAAAATTCCACAGTTAAAAAGTTAAAATGTTTTTTTGTTAAACTATTTAAATCAAATTAAATATTTCAGTAATTAAGGGACTACTCGATACATGTCATGCCCTCGAGTATGGTGCCACGATTATTTATATTTTTTTCAATCTAAGCAATAGGTTATAGAGAACGTCATGGAAAATTAACATGGTAAAATTATCGATTTTTAAAATTCTATAATTTCGCGCAAAAAAATTGTACAACGTTCTACCCATTCTCATTTTAACGTTAAATACCCTACATTTGTATATCTAAATATAATTCTTTTAAAGACAAAAATTGATGAATTTAAAAGATATTTTAATTTAAATTTTATAGATGCTTTAATTCTATATTATCGTATTAAAAATGAGGGAAACTCGTACGTTGTGTACTTGTCCTTGTTTTTTATAATGAGAGTTTTACGAAATTAAGATTAAAACGTCATTGTTTTCCGGTCAGGATTTTTATTAAAAATTCCAATTCTTTTTTAAGTAGAAAATATTAAAAATATTCAATGTATGCATATGAAGATACTTTTATATTTCGAAAAATAGTGCAACTGCAAAATACACGTACATATTGTACTTGCAAAGAAAATATGATCGATAGTATGTCTTCCATTTTCAACTCTCCACTATTTTTTCTCTAGCAGTTTTTTCTATTTTCAACCAGCAAAGATATTATCTGTCGGAATTATGTGAATTATTCTATATAGAGACCTTTATTATTAAAAGATTACTGTTTTTCTGTCAATTTGATACATCATTACACAATTTTGCTTAATTTTATAAACCTACATTGCCAGAAATGATATTTTAAGTATATCATATAATTAATTATTTAAAATATTTTGTGACAAATAATGCATAAATTGTTTTACCTTCATCCGTGTTTCTTGCCAATTTAATGTGAATAAAATGTGTAAAATTATAACATATAATTGTACATTTATACCAGAGAGTAAATTATACGTATCTAATTAAATAGAAATTAAGTCTATTTACTGTTAATAAAAGAATTTGCAAATTTAATTATTTCTTTTCATTATAAATATTAATTTTGTGCCACTGTATCAATTTAACACCAAAGGTTCTTTTTATTGTTCTCGCTCCGACATTTCGAACCGTGATTTTTGGCTGTAAACACGGATCACATTATATCTATTATATTATATATTACTTATTAGTGTTTACTTTTCATATTCGAAAACTATCATTCCGTTTCTTTTCTTTCCTTTTTATTTTTTTCCATTTTTCTTTCTTCTAATTATTTCTACGTCGTTTCTTTTTATTAATTAAATCTTTATATTATATTTTTTCTTCGTTCTTACAAAGTATCATATAGTCGAACTTAAATTTTGTAGATGTATTTTATAAAGAAAAGAAACGGAAATCATCGCAATCTGACTATCGAATTATTCTGAACAAAAAGCATTTCATGCTTTTGCATTCAAGTATACATTATGGTAAGTACATTTTTATTATCATTATTAATTTTTAATTAGATATAATAAGCATACAGTAAGAAAAATTATGTTTAGAAAGTAAAAGTAAAATTAATACAATCAAGTCTGTTTTGTGTTTGAATTTATTTCTTATTTTTTACAAAATTTCTTCCATAAGATCATGAATAACAAAGATGTTTAAATATTACAATTTAACTGCAACATTCTATTCTACTGCAGTATTTTAATTTAATTACAGATTATAATATTTATGTAGTAAGAATGCAGTTGATATTACTCTGTCATAAATGCTTATTTGATCTTCTAAAATGACTTATTTTTGATATTTTTACTTAATATATTTAATTTGACATAATTTTTCCAGAACTTCGCAAATTCTTATTCAGAATCTAGATTGAAGTTTAAGAATTTGTGGTAAATGGACTTTGTAATGGTCAAGTAAATTTACTTTTCGTGCAACTTTCCGTCATGGTAAGTTATTTTTTTTCATTATTTTTGTTCATCTTCAATAATGCAAACTGGTAAAATAGTATTTACTGAATTAAAAAATAAAGTAATCAATGTATTAACTACACTATGAGCAACCTAGGTAGAAAAACGAATTCACTCTACATTTCATTGCATCTCTCAAATATGAACCGTTTTATAATGAAATTTATTATCTTTTCATTTATGGAATCTTTTCTACATATGCTGTCACAGTCTTAATGGCATATTAATATATTTAGTTGAGCGTACATGTTCTAAGTAAATTCAGAAAATATAGAAGGATGAATTCAGAATTTTTTGTTCAGTATTTACAATTTTATAAGTAAGCATGTAATGAAATATTTAAAAAAATGAGAAAATTTGTCAATAGTACCAATATAGAATTGAATATATTATATAGAAAATATAATGTTTTTATGAAATACAACAAATTCAATTTAAATTTACTTGTAACAGAACAGTTGCACAAATTTTCCCTGATAATTAATATTTTTGACATTTTATTATGTGGAAACTGAATAAACATACAGATTGCAAATTTTTTATCTCCTTACAAATATCTCTATTCCACATTATACAGCAATGCATAAAGTATATAGTGTTATACGCTAATGTATATAGTGTACAAAGTATCAATAAAATAAATGATTTGATACCCTATGTACAGATTTGTATTGCACAGTTTTGTTTGCTGATCAAATTGACTCTAAGGGAAGAAAATTGATTATTGAAGATGTGGTTATTTTTGATTTTATATTGTAACTTGCAGATTGTAAGAGATAAAGAAAGTGCTATGTAACTAGAAACATTATAACTTTTTCCAGTTATATAATAGAATTTTTTAAAAAATTTATTGTTTAACACGATATCTCAATCGGTAATTTCCGTGCGAAATCGATACATATATTGACTGTTATTTTTTAATTATTTCTCAATAAAAAGTAACTTTAACATTAAATAACAATGATTAAATATCATTGAATATCAATCAATTAAATAATAATTAATGTACTTTTCTGAAGTAAAATTAAGCAAGAGGAAGAAAAATTGAAAATATTTTCAATTCTGGGAATGAAATTATAAAAATCATTCATAGTTTTTATAGTTATTTAATATACGTTCGTTTGTGGAATGCATTACATAATACAGTAATAATAAATCTGTTAATTAACATAAAATAAAATATGTTTAGAATTCCATTTCGATTCAACAAGAAATAATTGCGCCAGTTCTCACTTTTTGAAATCGAGACCTTTAACAAGATATCGTATCGATTTTAAAAAAAGTGCTGTCTTTAACAAAAACGATGCGATTTCATTGATTTTATATATTTTATTAAAATCATTTCATAGAGATGGCTGTAACTTTCGAGTTTTTAATGAATTTCGATTTCCTATACTAAATATATAGGTATTGTTGAGATCTGGAAAGAAATTTCGTGAAAGTACTCACCGACACCCTATACTATACAAATTTGTCTTTAAACTTTCTACCACTAGACGTCCTTATATTTGTAATTTATCAGAAACAACCAATTAGGGACATGAGACTTCTTTTCAATTCCCAATATATCATATCGATATTATGAAGAATCCCATAAGGAATCTCGATGTTTGAAATATCAAAACATAAATTTTGTAGCTCATAGTATACACTTCTAATTCAGAGTTCTTATTTTTGGGAGTCACGTTACCTTTTATTATGCAAGATCTATATATATATTAATACACGTAAATAATTTTAGAAACTTTAACCCTTTGTAGAGCAGTATTGCTCTATTATTTAATAGAAGAAAATTGAAATACGATAAATCTTTGAATTTTAACAAAATCAGTTTTAAAAAATTTTATTGCATGAGCTATAATATACTTAGCAAAAATAATTCATTGTACCAATATACAATGAATATATGTTATATAATATTATATTATATTATATTATATTATACAATATATATTATACATATTATACAATATGTTAAACAATGTTTTTTTAAAAATACATATCATACGTTGTATATATTTTTGGTCATCCGGAAAATTCTGCAATTTTTTACACCTGTGCGGATATGTTGAGTTTCGAGCTAACACTAAATAAGAAAGCTCGAAGTTTAGGCTTAGAAACGACATTTGTTTGTTTAAAAGTGTATTCAGCCATGAATATATATGTATAACTAATGAGTTGCTTATATGCAACATACGCTATGTGTAATATTAACCAATACAACAACTGATATACTCACTAACAACCTATAAAGGGTTAAAAAGTGTATTATTATTTAAAATTAAAAAAAATTAAAAAATTATTTAAGAAGTTATTTATTATTATTTTAAAAATTATTTAAAAAATATTAAAGTTTGCATTTAAAAATATATAAATATTAAATAATATGAAGAATATTAAAAAGTCGTGCATTAATATATTTAGTATAAGACTTATAGAACTTATGAACTTGTTTTAAACAATAAAATATAATCTAAGAGAATTTTTTAACTTTCCTAATATTAATAAATATTAAAGGAACTTTGCTTATATTGCAATTTTCTAAATGTTTTATCAGATATACCTTAACCTACTCCATGAGAATGAACACATCAATTATTTGTTACGCAATTGTTTCTTATAAATTTCTTTATTATAAATATAAAAATTACAATGGAGTCAAACTATCAACAGAGGACTATAGTATCATCTTCTCCTCTGTTAACAAAGATTATGTATTCATTGCAAAAATATGATAATCATAACTCTATATTCACAAACAAGCTTATTGCAAATATAGTATGGTAATATTTATATTATTAAAATATTAAAATATTTATAATTATTAAATTATTAAAATATAATTCTAATGTTATAATATAATATTATAATAATTTTAATAATTATTGTAAATATCATTACATTATATTTTTTATAGTTTGTTTTGTGAATATAGAATTATGATACACTGAAAATATCGACTATATTTTTGTAAATACCTCGAAAACTAAACGACTATTGCAGGGAATAGTGAGTAACAATCATACTTTCGAGAATATATTTTGATCTCATTAAAAATCGGTGAGGTGTACTACTCTTTTTTAAATGACTGTTCTTACTTTTTTGTGCGTGATTATTCTTATTTCATTATTCCTTATTATTTATATCCATACATACACTATGTGGTATATATATTCTTATCGAAGACTACTATAAGAATTGAAATTCAGCGATTTCAACGATTTGTCATGAATATTCATGAGTATATCCACGAACATGTAATTAACAGATTCTTAACAAATTCTGTACACTCATATACCGAAAAAATGAAAACTTAGAAATTCATACATCTTTAAATATATAAATGCATAAAATAAAATTTAATATACAGAATGACAAAGAAGTGATATAACGAGAAAACACAATAGAAAGATGTTTGGAGCATACAAAATATTTGCATAAAACACTTCGATAGAAAACATAGATGAGATAGTGAATTCACATGAAAAGAAAAGACAATTTTGTCGTTATATCATTTGTACGACAAAATGCAACATATACAAGCTAGATAATTATTACAGTTCTTAATATATCGCTGTTGGTCTGTCACTGCACACAATACTAAGATAATAATATAAAATGGAGGGAGCACTTAGGTAACACTTTATTTCTGAAAATACAGGAGTTTTTTGATTTCCTACACGATCGCTGCAATCACTTAGAGCCATCCATATCAATAGCAAAATCGTCGCGTACCGAGCAACAGTTTACACAACAGTTACGTACCGCAAGATTCCAGATCTTACCCCGCGAATAGATTTCCTACATCACGCGTGTACGCGACTTAGGTCAGCGCTCAGTGCTATCTATGCCAACAGAATCACGCCGTTCATACATGTGAGAAGTTCATAAAATCTACCATAGCCGAGGGAGTCAAACCAATAGAAGAGCATCGGTTGTGTCTAAATTGTTACGCAGGGAATACTCACTATTCGGGTGCAGATCGGGTGTATGCAGAGTGTGCCAAAAAAGGCACCACACTATGCTGCACGGACTTGATGACGGATGGGAAAGTTTCAACGCAGGTTCACATGACCTGCCTGAAAACAGCTCTCGAAATTCGAGTGTTGCTTGCTACAGCGATAGTTGATATCCGGGATCCAGTCATTCCAGTCAGTGTCGCGTGTTGCTCGATTCATGCTCCCAAGCAAACTTTATCACCATCAAGTTTGCAAAACGTTTACAACTGCCGGCACAATCGATCCACCTACCCATCACTGGCATGAATACCATGACGTCATACATAAATCAACGTACGAATACACAAATAAAATAGCGTACTTTTGGGTTTACCCAGTTATTAGAATTCCTGATCGCGGATTCCATCTCAGACATCGTTCCTTTTCAGCCATTACAAAGGGAAAACCTTCGTATTCTCACACACATAAGAATAGCGGATCCGGGCTTCCACACTCCATCCAGTATCAACGGTTTGTTAGGGGCACAAATATTTTGGAAATTACCGTGCATCGGTCAGATACATTTGCATAACGCGTTAAGTTTGCAAAAAATATTACTGGGATGGTTTGTGACAGGAGAACGAGCCGCGCACACAAATGCACCTGCAATCAGGTCTTACGTGACGACTAGTGAAGTCCACGAATAACTAACTAAATTCTGGAAGGTCGAGGAGAGTCCACAGACCCATTCATTTTCGGAGGAGGAAAAACTGTGTGAGAGTCATTACACACAACATTCGCGAGCCGATTCTCAATAGGGGCGATACATCGTTTGATTGCCTTTTAATTCTAAGATTCACGAGTTAGGGAACTCGTACGCATTACCTTTAGGGTGGTTTAAATCATTAGAGCGTGTGCTAGCTCGTAAACCCATACAACGCGAACAATATCGGGCATTCATGCAAGAGTACGAAACCTTGGACATAAGACAAGGGTCAGACAAGGGGCAACAACCGAAGGCTACTATCTGCTTCCATGTTGTGCGAAAGGAGGACAGCCTGACAAAAAAACTACGCGTAGTCTTCGACGCATCAACAAGAACTTCGATCGGACTCGCACTCAATGACCGGACCGACCATACAGGATGACTTATTTACACGATTTCGGAAACACAAATTCGTGATTACCGCGGACATCGCAAAAATGTACAGACAGGTACAAGCAGACCCGTCCGACAGACATTACCAAAAAATACTCTGGCGGGACTATCCGACGAAACCACTACTGACTTACCCGCTGAACACAATGACATACGAGACAGCTTCAGCTCCTCACCTCACGACCCGGACGTTACACGAACTCGCAGCCGACGAAGGAAAGGAATACAATAGAGCCGCAGAATCCGACATTCAAGTAGGATTTTTACATGGACGATTTGATTACGGGCGCGGATACGTACGAAGATGCACTTGCGCTCAGGCATGAGCTCACGTAACTCGCGAGCAAGGGATGTTTCGACGCCAATGGGTATCGAACCATCAAGATTTAGTGCCTGATCCGGTAATGAACGACGACATTTCCGTATTGACCATCGCGACCGACCAAGCAAAAAAGACATTCGGCCTATCGTGGCATCGTAAAATCGACAGTCTACGTTATTACATCCGAAAAATTCAATATCAGCCGAGGGTAACCAAACACAGCATGTTATCGCATATCTCACAACATTTGACCCATTAGGACTACTCGGGCCTGTAATCGTCAAGGCAAACCTTGTGGAAATTAGAAATCAGTTGAAACGAGTTAATCATTTCGCATTTGCATCACGCGTGGCATCAATTTGAATCACAACTGATACGATTGCAAGAAGTAACCGTTCTGCGACGAATAATAAGAGACAACGCGATACACATACAGCTGCACAGGTTCTGCGACGCTAGTCAAAAGGCATACAGTGCGTGTGAATATTTGAGATCAACTTCGATCAGACGTTACTGCCGTACATCTCATTTGTTCTAAATTTGTTCTAAATCCCGGATAGCCCTCCTTCAAGTCGCAAACCCTGCCTCGACTTGAGCTATACGCGGCCGTAGTATTAACCAAACTAGTAACTAACACATTAAGCGCGTTAAAAATGCCAACCGAACGAGCAATCATGATTTGGACTGATTCCATGATTGTGTTACATTGGATTAAAACGTTCCCCACACACTCAAAATCTTTGTAGCGAATAGAATATCAGATCCAACAAGAGACATAATTTTCGCAATGGCGACATGTGCCATCACAGCATAACCCCGCGGACAGTTTTTCCAGAGTTACGGATCCCGCCGAATTAGTTGACAATTAGTTAACAACCGCCTCTGGTATAATGGAACGCCGTGATTAACCGACAATAGAGACACGTGACCGACACTGACATAGACTCACATTGAAATACCTGATCAACGTACAATGACCGTACGTTGAATGTACAATAACGTTTGAATGTCCTTTCTTAACCGCTGGAATAGACTACTGCGGTCTAATCCTCATAAAAGAAAAAAGGTGGCGTAATACAAAAGCAATAAAGGTACACGTGGCCATCTTTTGTGTGTTTTGCCACAAAGGCAGTACATATAGAGCTGGTAAGCGACCTAACCAGCTTTAAGCTTTCTTAGCAGTATTAAAACGATTTTTTCCACGACACGGAAAAGCGAGACATCTATTTTCCGACAATGCAAAGACTTTTGTAGGCGCGAATCGTGAACTGCGGGAGGTACATTCACAATTAATTAATACAAGTGCGATCCTTCGCGATTATTTAACAAGAGAGCAGGTAACGTGGCATTTTATCCCACCACGCGCACCACATTTCGGAGGAATTTGGGAAGCCGCTGTAAAATCAATGAAAAAACACCTTATCAAAATTATCGGAAGTCCGTTAACTTTTGAAACGATGAACACGTACTTCATAGATCGAAGCCATTTTGAATTCCCGGCCTATTACTCCCATATACGCGGATCCGAATGACCTCACTGCATTGACTCCTAGCCATTTCCTAATCGGGGACGTACTGACCAGCATAGCTGAGAAAGACGTTATCGATGTAGCAACAAATAGCATAAGCATGTTACAACACGTAAGACGATTGCGGAAACATTTTTGGAACCGATGGTACAAGGTTTACCTCAACCAATTGGTGGTCCGCAGCAAGTGGCAAAAGAGCTGCGGGTCGGAACTCTCGTCATCGTCAAGGAGGACCATGTATTACCATTCCTTTGGCCTCTAGGACGGATCACAGCACTATATCCGAGGGACAACCAAGTAGCAAGGATGGCAACCGTAAAAACAACGAGCGGTGAATACAATATTTAGCATCACTATCCGTAGAGTCAGATCAATTATAACTACCATATTTATTATCAATAAATTAGTCAAAATATCACTATATATGGTAATCGCATGTAACACTCATCATTCACTCTTTTCCACATGTACACAGTTTAGAACAGTTGATCATAACCGGTCAAGGGGGCCGGCACGTTCTGAAGCAGAACAGGACACTTAGATTAGGTTCCTGGAATGCTCTACCCTACCGAGAAGTTCCAGATGCCATGGCATTCTCCTATCTAAGGGACCTCTATCTTACCCTGAGAGGGAGAGTCAGCATCTGGAACGTTTTTTTAAGGGTAAGATTGGTAAACAAAGGAATCCAACATTTATGAAGACTTCGTCAATGACTGCCTCATTGTTATCTATTTAGACATTAAAAAGACATATGAGATAGGATTATTAGAATACGAAAACATTTTTAATTTTTTAATTAATTTTCTCAAAAATTAATGTCCAAGTGCGCGTATGGCTTTCTGTGTGAAAAATCAACAATCAGTGTTTTACAGGGCTCTATAATTAATATTACATTTTCCTTGCAAGTAATTAATGAAATCACGAACATCACAAAGGCATTAGTTAAATGTATTCTGTTTGCAGATGACTTTATAGTCAGATCAAGATCTTTGAATCTTAATTCATAACTCATTCTACAGAATAGATTAAATCAAAGCAATCAAGCTTTCTTTAAAGAGTGGTTTCATGTTCTTTGAATTAAAGTCGACAATTTTAAGCTTTTAATAGAAGAATCATTATTACTACAAGATACAGCAATTCTAATACTTTTAAAACTATACTCTCGTCATCGTCAAGGAGGACTCTACTGATAATTTGTAAATACTTTTTAAAACTCTACTCTACTGATAATTGATTGAACTAAAATTCTTTTCTATGTTATAGAAATGGAAAAGAGCTATATTCGAAAGTTAAATTTCATGAGGGCGAAAACTGAGGAACTGACTTTAGAATTCTAATTAAAACATATGAAGCTCTAATCAGATCGAAAATCGATTGTGGATTAATATTGTAAACCAAAAGTCCAGAAAGAATAATTAATAACAGTCTAATAACAAGAATTACGTCCAGACTCTTTTGCATTAACCTCATTTCAGAATTGTTGAATGATAAATCATACACTTCTACACTATAGAAGAATGCAATTATCGTATATTTTAACCATAATAATACACTTCTACACTATAGCAGAATGCAACTATCGTATACTTTAACCATAACATCTTTTTCAAATAATTCTACGAAAAAGATTATATTCTTTAATAAATCTATGCACCGATTAGTTAAAAAAGAAGTTTATTGAATTTACATTCGTACTTCTAATTTACTGAAGGTTACAATTTCTAAATAGTTCAAAATATTATTTTGAATGTTGAAGACTCCAACATAAATGAGATTTACATTATGAAGAAAACATGACAATCATGATCTGTTGAAAAAATTTCTTCTTGAAAATATGAGATAGAAACTCCCAAAGATGATTTTGGTATTAAATTGTCTAAAATTTTTCTCATCTACTCTAGGCTCGTGCAATATTAAATGGATGAAATAGAAAAGTCAAATAATATATTTGTAACAAATATATGTTATATATATGGATTCCATGAGCACGCTTTCAGCAAATTCTGGAAATCCAATAACGAAACAGATTATTGAAAAATATGATAAAATCCTACTTTAAAAAAAATTTAGCCATAAAAATCTTCTTGGATAAGTATCACATATCGGTAGGAACAGAGAGTAACCAAAGGATTGATGAAATTCCAAGAGAAGCTGCAAATTTATTTCGTTGGAATGTTAATATTGATCAAAATGACCAATTCATAATTTTTGTTAGAAATTATATAAATGTAAAACAGTATATTTTTAGAGATTTCAATGATTTTTCACTAAGCCAAAATTGTGTAATTAATTATATTACAGAGTTCTTTAATTTGAAGACTAATGTTTCCGATAGAAATTTTATGTCGATTTTATTAATTCTACTAATAAACTATTTGCAAGAAAAATATATCAGATGGAAGGAATATCTGATCTATTTATATTTATTTACTTATTATACATAATCCTCTTGCCTTGAGGTTTAAGGACGGCTCTTACATTAAGGACAATCTTACAAATACTTGTGTCTACTAATATAATACTAATGTGATGCTTAAACTAACTTAGATGCAACTTTACCTACAAATCGTGAGTTTCCTTAAACTGAAATACATTAGACTATGAACTATAAAACAATAACCCCAATGATTAATTTTAGCACGTGAATTCTTATCGCTACTTTTTTCTTTGATTCTTCATTGGTTTTCGTTTGTGTTAAAGTGTTCTTCATTGCTTTTTGCCTTGAGTGCTCTTCCTTTTTCCTTTCTCTCCACACAACCTGCACATCCTTCCTTCCTCCTCCTCCTCCTAATGCTGTCTTCCCTTTCACTCATTCGCTATCAAACATCTTTCCTTCTTCTTTATCAAACCTTTCAAATATTCTAGCAAGTTTTCTGTAACTTGTTCGTTGTAGTCTCTGTTGTAATTGTGAATGGTATAAGGGACGAAGTAATACTAAAAATATGTAATTGTACAAACCCAAATAGGTTTACAACGGTAAAGCTTTTGATTTCTCGCTTTCTCACTCTCTCACTTTTCTTCATTAGTCTGTGCTCGCTATTCTCTCTCAAGATCCTCACACCACGGATACTTCCCTACTAATGTCTCTTCCGGGCACCGTCCAAAAACACTCTAGACACGACACATATATACATATCATACATCCACAATATAGACTATACTCACATTCACACACATAAAGCCAACACTCACAGTAATGTGTATTGTCAAATAATAAATTTGAATTCTTTATTCCTTCGACTCTCCTGCTTTTCTTTGCGTACTATTATCTTTCCGCTTATTTTCCTGTGGTTTCTTCGCTCATCTCTGATTTTCTCTCTTTCTGGCTAGTCCACAGCTTTCTAACCTAAGCCTTCTCTCTTCCTTCCACCTGTTTCTTTTCCGTCATACTTTCTTTTTCTATTTCCTTTAAGCATTCCACAATCAACTTCTTTGATATTCTTTTCCGTTGATATTATTCCGTTCTTCATATCTTAATGCCTTCTCTATTGCCTTAATGTCCAGTTTTTCACTTTCGCTTTCCTCTCTTACTATGTAGTTAGGCGCTCTTCTGTTCAGACCTAAACTTCGTGCATTTTTTCTTGAGTCTGTCAATTCTTTCATCTTCCTGCCACCCATATAAGGCTACACTTTCCACCAGTGATTCTTTTATAATTGTTCTTAAATAGCCTCTCCCCTATGCTCCACGTACTAACCATTATTATCATTGCTCTTTTTATCCGCTCTTTTATGTGTTTGTCATTCCCTCCGTTTTTTTTTGAAGAATATAGCCTAAGTACTGTAATTCTTGCACTTCTTCAACTGTTTTTTCTTCTCTCATCCACTCTCTTTCTCTCTTCCTTTCCCTCTTTTTTCAAACACCATTACCTTCGATTTTTCAGCACTAAGTTTCATTTCCTCCTTTTCCATATTTCCTTTTTCCATATTTCGGAAACCTTTTCATCATTTTCTTTAGCTCATTCTCACCTGACGCAATTAGCATTACATCATATGCATAAACCAAGTTTCATACTTTTTCTTTCCCTATTACAACTACTCCTTCTCTCACCTTCCTCATCTCTTGTCCCAAATCTGCGAAGTATAGATTGAATAATATGGGACTCAGCGGACATCCCTGCCTAACCCTCCCAGAACTCTTCTGTTTTCTTTCCCTCACCCTCACCACATTCTTCGTTTTTTGGTATATTTCCATTATGCGATCTCTCAGTTGCCTTCCTATCTCCATCTTATCCATCATCCTAAACGATTCCCTTCTGTCTATACTATCAAAGGCAGCTTTAAGGTCCGAAAAAAATGTATATACCTTTTTGCCTTTCTTTGCTAGTTCTCTATTGACTACGTGATTAATTATATAAATAGCATTCATTGTTCCCCTTTCCTTTTTGAATCTTAGCTGTTCTTTTCCTATTTTTCCCTCAAACTTCTTCTCCAGCCTGTCATTGAGTAGATCTTATATGCGGTATCTAGCAATATTATTCCCCTATGTTCTTTGTTTCCTTCCTTTTTTTCAGAATCGGGTTTATCATTCACATTCTCCATTCTTCAGGCATTTCCTCCCCTTCCCATATCTTCTGTAGTAGACTCAGGAACGCTTTTCCAATTTCTTTTGGCATTAATCGCCAGGCCTCATTCTCTATGCCACTCTCTCGGTGTCTTTGCTGCTTTCAGTTGTCTCAATTTTCTTATTACTTCCTCTCTTGTTGTCTGTTCTGCTTGGGTCCCTTCTTTCACCTCCTCCTTCCTTGTCACCTACCTCATTTCTCCTTCCCTTCCCCCCAGAAGCTCCATAAAATGTGTTTTTCATTGTCTTATTTCTATGTATATTTAATAATATTTCTCTTATTTTCGTCTATTCTCGTCCTTTTTCTTTTTATCCTATTAATGTGCCCAAGCTTCTTTCTCTGTCTTTATTCATTTTATTTTTCTTTTCTCCTCTTTCCTATGTTTCATTCCTTTACTTCTACACCAGTCTCTATACTTCTTCTTCTTCTTTGTGAGCTCTTCCCTTCCTGCTTTGTCTTTGCTAAATTGACGTAGACATCTTCTCATCTCTCTTTTCCTTCTTTTCCATTCTTTATTATGCTATGGTTTTTTACCTAGCTTCTAGCTCCCTACTTTCCTGGTTTCCTTCATCGTTGTATTTTTCACTTTTTCTCTTATATCGTCCCATAGCTCATCTGTGTTTTCTGTGTTGCTTGGTAATGCAATACTCTCTTCTGTGTCCATATCCTTTCTTTGACCGTCTCCTCCTCCATCTTTTGTTCTTCTCTTTCCTTCCTTTTTCCCTCTCTCCTTCCAATTTCTATCTCCAATAGTAGGTGATCTGAATTTTCCCTTCCCCCTCCGTACCACCCTCACTTCCTTTTTTGTATTTCCATTAGCCACTATATAATCAATGACCGACAGTCCTGACTCCTCTAATATGCCCCTCCCCGCACCTCATCATAACTCCCATTCAGTATAGCTTACTCTCTTTTCGTTAATTCTTCTATCAAAACTTCACTTTTCTTATTATTTTGTCCCTCGATTTCCTTGTTTTGTTTTTTTTTTCATTCTCTCCTGTTATCGGTCCTCCTTCCTCTCCCGTTCTCCCCTTTAATTATATAACTTCTGCTTCTTTCATTCTGTACGTTATTTTATTCATTGTTTCTACTACGTTTTGACTATACAGTAAATAACCTCTAATCCCTATTATCAAATGTAACCCTCTAATCCCTATTACCAAATGTAATCCTCACTTCCATCACTCAATTACCACTGACCTTCATCTCCTTGCACTTCAGCGCCTTATTCACTGCCACCACTATTTCTTCTTTTGCCCTCCCTCTTCCCGATTCTCTCTCTGCAACACATTTTCACACGAACCCATCCAGCTTCTTTTCCCATTTCTTCCACTCTTTTTCCTCCGGCCAGGTCAAAACTTTCCAAATATTCCCATGTGTCCTCGTTTTTATTCCTTAGTTCAGCCACGTTCCAGAAACCTAGCCTCATCCCTCCCCTTTCCTCCACTCTTCCATTTCCTTCCTACCGTCATGCCTTTGGTTCTTTTCTTATTTGTCTAAGCCTTTTGTTCTCTCTTCTTTTCTTTTCCTCTCCACCTTCTATTTCATCCCTTGTCTCATTCCACCTATACCATTTGTTTTCTATCCGTATTTTCCTATATCCTACTCTTACCTTCTTTTCCCTCTCTTTTCCTTCTCCCGTCCTATCCTTGAGTTTTCTCTATACTTCTCTTTCCTCTCTCGTGAGGTCGTCGTCAATATATACTCCCTTTCTAGGATTCTTTTTCCTTTCCATAATTTCCCTTTTCTTTTCTCACTCTCCGATCTGTACCACCGTTAGTTTCTAATGTCCCTTTTCTCCTACCTTCCTTGCCTTCCTAATTCTTACCTCATCTTCAGCTCATTCATTAAGAATGCTCTGCTTCCGCAGAACCTCTATGTCCCTTTCTTGCCACCTGACTCTTCTAATCACAATGGTGTTTTTCCTCTCCTTCCTTGCTCTCATTTGCTCCCTTCGTTCCAGCTCTTTTACTCTGTCATATATTTCTTTTTTCTCCTCCTCTCTTTATTCCATTCCCTCTCTCATTTTTCCTGTTCCATTCTTTTCTTCTCCTCCCACTTTTCCTCCTCTCTTCTTCTTTCCTCTTCTCAACTTTCCCTTTCCCTTTTCTCTCTTCTTGCTATTATTTTTTCTCCTTAGCTATTTCTCTCTTTATCTTTATTATTTCAGCCTGAATTTTCTGAAACCATTCTGCTTCTTTCATTCTCCCCCTCTATCTCTTCTTTCTCTTTTTTCCTCAAAAATTTTTCCATAGGTTTTAAGTTTATCCTCTTCATTCTCTCTTCTCCTTGTGCTTATCTGTCTTACTGACATTTCTATGTCTCGAGGGTCTTGTCTTGTTGTAGGTGACGTTACCGACGATGGAGCGCGAATGCTTTCCTTTCTCTTGTCTACCTCTCTTGTCTAACCTCCGAATTCTCTTTCTCCGTTTTCCTTTCTTTCCGTCTTTTTGCCACCCTTTTTTATATTTTTAACTTTCCTTTCCACCTTCTACCCATTTTGGCTCCCCTTTTCTTATGCACTTTCACGTCTACCTATGATCTATTTATATATAAATTGTATATGATTTATGTATGTATAAAGTATGTATAAATTAATCACAGCAATAATGTATATTGAAAATTGTAACTGTACTGACTAATTTTCAAATGAATTTTTTTTTAGAACAAACAATAGCTCCAAAGCAATCTGTTATTCCTCATTTTTGTCTCATTTTGAACCATAAAATCTGCTTAACTTGACCTATACACAAGTTGCAGACCACTTTGTATAAATTATGTTACTTTTTTAATATTGTTATACGATTATACAGTGCACGTATAATGAATGGAATCTAGAACTTTTTCCATTCTCGAGGTAAATAATTGAACTGTACAACAGATTTTCTTTGATACTTGTATTAAAGGAAAAAGATTTAAAGCGATTGAGATTTCTTGAAGAAATGGATTTTAGAAAAATTATTAATATTTTTATTTGCAAACTTATTCAACTTATACAAATAATTTATAAATCTTTTCTCATATGACAAAAGAATTTTTAATCAAAAGGAGAATCTTTCGTCTTAAAAGTTTTTTCCTACATTGTACAGTTTGCTTTAAAACATAAAATCGATAATTCGAAATGCTTATAAATATTTATATATATATGTATATATATATATATATATATATATATATATAATGCAATGCAATGTTGTATATACATGTTTATGTTAAATATACATAATATGTGTATAATATTTATATTAAATGTATATAATATATGTATGTGTATATATTTGCATATAATCACATTTATTGTGTACATTTAACATAAATATTATTAAAAAATATTTATAATTGATCAATCTATAATTTAAATATTATATTTATGAAGATCAATTTTATTCTTTTATAGTGAATTTATATAGGAAAATGAAATTTTATACTATACTCTACTATACCGTATATTTAAATTTTCTCCAATTCTGGATTGATCATCTTTCCTTATACTGAAAAGTAAATAATACTATATGATAAGTGTTAATATTATAAAAAGTATTACTATTAGAATATTATGAAGTTAAGAATATTATGTGTTCTCTCTAAAAAGAAACATTTTCTACTTCTTTACTCTTTTTTGTCCGTTATGCACTACGATCTGCATGTAGTAAATATATTTTAACGTCTGTTTAGCAAATTTGAATTAGTGAAATGAATTCAATTAGTGAATTCGTTCAAATACTTTAGTTTTCATCACTCACAATCCGCGATGATCGTTCAAAGTGAAAAATATAAATTGGAAGATCTGTGCGTCAGAGGCAGAAATACTACGTTCAAGTAATTATACATTTTATTATATTATATTATGCATTTATTTTTATTAGAATATTATTCTAATATATTTATATTTTGCATATCTAATTTATTGTCAATTTAATTATAAATAATTATAACCTATTGTTACCATAATCTAAATGATTTTCTATATTTTAATTATTTCTGGTACTTAACTTTTTAGAATTGTAATACTTAATCTAAATTGGCAATTCTCAAATTAAACGTATTTATAATTATTTGCAACATTTTTGTCGTGATATGTATTTAATCTTTTTAAATAGTCTTTTTAAATAGTCTTCTTTAACATGTTCAAATTTAAAATAATTCGAAGATATTGATCTTTTGCTCACTATTACCAAAAAAAAGAATATTTCTTTGAAAATTGCAAACTAAAGTTCGCCAACTGCAACATTACCAGTCCCGAAATCAATATTTTTTCATGCCAAAAATTTTACGTGAAATCTACGTTTGTAAATGCTATAATTTCCTATCATTCAATTGTGAGTTCGGAGCTCAGTTTCGGATGAGAATCGTATGGAACCGATTAGAAGGAATTACTCGCCAACGTTTTATTAACATGGCAGTGAGCTTGTTCAAAGTTTTGGATCTCTGACTTCTAAGCTAAACATTTTCAGACATTTTTATATCAAAAAATTGAATTTTTCAATCGCTGCGTTTAATAGCAATTTCAGCGACATCCTGCGTTCATTGAACAGATGCCTTCGAAATACGGAAGCTACAATTTGACATTTTAAACAAGTAGAATCTAAAATAACCTGCCTGAGCTATGCTAGCCTCCTGGTTTTCTATTTGAAGTTGTTATCTCCTGTCGTTCTTTTTTCCTTCGTTTTTAATAATCTGAGATAAACGCTGACATTGCGTAATGTATAAAATCCTATTACGTAACTCTTCAGTCATAACAAATGTAATGCACGACATAATCGTTCGAATTGTCATCAGTAAACCCATAGTATAATGCGAAGTTTCTGTCTTCGCCCATACAAATTGATCTATAGTTAGAAAAGTATCAAGTATTTCAAAAAGAACGAAATTAAATACTACAATGAAAGAGGTACATATTAATGTCAAAGATTGTCGCGAGATTGTCTGGTTTTGAAGCTTTCAGGTATAAGGAGGTATTTCCTCCTTAATTTGTTTCCCTTTTTTTCTTATAGCAATTCGATGTTCTGTAAAATTTCAGGAATAAAACAAAGTTCCCATTTATGCAATCAATCATAGTATATATATTAACAAGTATATTTATGAAATGTATGTCCATTTCTCCAAGAGAATTTTCCTATGTAATTGCAGCTTGTAAACAAGACATAGCTACCACAAATTCTAGTACCTGAGCCAGAGATATTATAGAAACAGCATATGTTCTTTCTACAAATTTTCATCTTTTTTACATCTTTTATCATTTTCGTCGTTTTCATCAAAATCTTTCGATCACCTGGATCAGGACACTATGTAATTTCGATGCAAATGTGATTAAAAGTAATTGTTCACTTGATAAAAATTGAAGTTTTATCCACTTTCATCTCTCTTATCTCTCCTGTTTCTACTACTAAAATAATATTTGTCCTAAGTGGTGTGCTCTGATTATATCCCATGAATTTGTTAATAGCATTTCTGTCCAACTTACCAAGATATGGCCACAATCCTGCGAATATAATACCAATGACACATGGTAAAATAAATAAAATGTATATATATATTTCTTTGTCGTTCTTTTCTTTCAGCAACATTTTCCAACTCACTATCTACAGAAATAATGTTTCTTTTCTACATCAATCCACTAAAAGTATCATATAATATTTACATAGAACAAAGAAACCTTCTTCATAAATCTTTTTATTACAATTAAGTAATAAAACAATTAAGTAATTTTTATTAAATTAAGTAATAAAACAATTAAGTATAAATGTAAATTTCAATCCCCCAAAAATTTTTAGTATTACCCGATGATGACTCTTTTCAATGAATCATTAAATTGTTATTACTTACTAAATCGTTAAACAATCGTTGTTTTATCAGTATTTTATATGTCAGAGATATTTTATGCGTCAGAGATAAAAAATACTCGAATTAACAGTACTTTGTACTTGCTAGTTCCTTTTAAAAATTTACGTATACGCACGTCACCGGAGAATATCAGAGCCACGCTAAATTCATTGCCGCCAGTCGAATTAAAAAAAAGGTTTATCCATGTCAAGCACTCCTAATCGCACGTAATAACTCTGTTAATCACTCTTCAGAATGACAGCCTTCTTAACTATCAAGCTGACTCACGACATATCTCTTTTCTTCAAGCAGTTTTAGCAAACAGGATCCAAGTTTGAGCTTTATGAACGCCCCATCATAATCTGTTTCGATACCCTTGTAAAACTATTTCGAATTTTACTTTCCACCTGCTATCTGTAAAGAACCATCACTCTTTGAAAGTATTTCGCACACAGACTAGTCCTCCTCAATGTCAAAGATCATCAGATACTATCAAAGGCAATCACAATATCGAAGAACAGTTCGTAGCTTCAACGATGCTTCAACCATGCGCCGTATCTCGCGGGACCTTCAACCTTCTATATCTCGACGCCAATGTTGTGTTACTGAGTCTCTTCATTATAAGCTTTTTGAAAAGTTTCCCTATTATAAAGAAGATATATCAACCTATATGATTTGAGGACTTTTTATCATTGATTTAGATTTGTCATTGAAGAATGTAACAACTGAACAGAAATTATTCCACTGACGCACAGATCTCACCGTAATTCAGTGTATTTAGTGCATTGTGTTCAAAGATTTTAATTACTTGACTTTAGTGCATTTTATTATAAAGGTTTTGTTGACTTTCAATTCAGTGAAAGGAGTAACAAATATCGGGTGCGAAACAATAGCTGTCCCGTGGCTTTAAGTGTCAAGATAAGTTTCCCAGCAATTGAAAGTCTGAAAAATCAAAAAAACAAAAACATAGAATCTTTGTCTCCGAGATGAAACGATAGTTCCTCGTTATTCATAACGTTACAAATACGAGTCTTCCTGATCAATTTGCAATTACTGGTTATTAGATTTTCTACCGAAATAGGAATTTATTTCTTATCATCTCAATATGGAATAATTTTATTATGGAACTATTTTATTTTATTATGGAATAATGGAATATTTTATGGATTTAAAAAATTTAGTTACAATAAAGTTATTCATTATTACATATATGATTCCATTTTAAGAAATAAAGTTAACAAATATACGGATAATCACTTTATAATCGTGTACTATATTTTGTTCGACAATACTGAGTCCGTCATTTAAATTTATCACGATACTGAAATTCGATTCAAGGGATTAGAAAAATATTTACACAGTCTCTGAATATTACATCGTCGAAGATTGTAAATCGTATAGATCTTCGATTTTTGAGTGCGTTTTTTTTCCAATTACTACAAATGCTGCTGTAACACATAATCTTCATCGAACATTTTGTCGCATTACGCAATACGAAACACTTATTTACTATGTCCATAATGCCAACAAAATAGCGATATATCAGGAGTTGACACAGTGAAGTCGAGTGGAAACACACTTTTATACTTAAACCTTTTACTTTATATAATTTCTCAAATTTTTGGTATGCAATTAATCAAATTTTTAATTATAATAATTAAAATTTATTGATTAATTGGTGGATACGGCAACAAGTTCTTGTAACCAATAATTTTTATAGTCAAGCGTCAATATCTTGCGTTTCTGTAAGTTCCTTTAGAAATGATTGGATAGAAATCTGTCGTTAATTGATAAATTCGAAATAGTACTGATGAAGAAATTCACGAGCAATTCAAGGATAATACGTTTGAAAATACGTATTTTGATGTAATAGACGCCGTGAGGAGATATACACAGCGCACAAAGAATCTCGCGATAACCAGGAACGTGCAAAGTTTTCGTGTTGCGACCGAATCACCTGTTGTATCCGAAACATCCCTTGCGGGCTCATCCTAGCTATAGGGCCTGCTGAGTTTTGATAAGGGAATGGGTATTAAGAGCAGTTTTGAGTCATTAATAAATAATAACAAATCGTTGAATAATGGAGCAGTTCTACTACCTGAAATCCGCGGTAAAGAGTGAGGCTACTCTTAAAACATTAGCAATGTCGGATCGTAATTATAATTTGATAATTGCATGGTGATCATTGCGCGAACGGTACGAAGACACGAATGAGTTGACAGAGGATCATGGGAACACTATTCTTCCTGTCTCCCATAATTAAGGAATCGTTGAGTGTCTTACAACAATTAGTCGATGATTTCAATAATCATGTTAGATTATCAACATCAATAGAATAACACAGAAAATTGTAATATCTTATCGATCTGTCTTTAAACACGAAGTTAGATGCGTAAGTAAAAGAGGCGTGGGAGAAAACGCGTATCGGAATTAGAACAATGAGAAACGCTTTTCGATTTGCAAGCGTTACTTGAACATAAATTTCTATCAAAATACATTTGTGCGAAACAGCCCTTCGAATCGAGAATTTCCACCTTTTTTAAATCGACTCATAAAAAATATCGCAATGAAATTTGCCGTGCTTATAACTTCCGCTCATAAGTTCTTGGGTAGATTCCATTGCAAACTAGAACTGGAACTGGAACCGAACTGAGCTGAACTAGCTGAACTAACTATTCGGCCGATATGACTCTGCCTTTTTGATTCAACTCTCACAGTCCATTTTACTTTTGTACGGTTAATTTGCCTTTTTCTTCTTTGTTTTTCCTACGAGATATTTTTTACTGAATTTCTTGTGTATTCATTTTCTGTCACGCTTAATATTGATAATAAATTGTTTCTGAATTCTGGTACCCACATATTTTGTAGGTATATTTTGTATATCTGGTATATTTTGTAGTCGTACATTATTTTTAGAATTTTCATTATTGAATAAGTCAAGACACATCTTGATTTCAGCTTTCCCCAGTGAATTTGTGTTGCAATTCTGTTACTGTTTATATTTTGTTTCTTCTTCCTTTTTTAATTTTTGAAATTCCATCTCGTTATTGCACATGTACGTGGTAGCTTCGCTGTCTAAGTACCATATATCGGTTGTAATCAGTCCTGAGGTTATCATTGTACTCTCTGAATCTTTTCTAGATTTGGAATCCTTTTTTGCTTTCGTCTGGCTATATGGCCTGTTCGTCCACATATAGTATTTATCATTATACCTAGTCCACTGAGAATGAATATATCTTTTTCCATATCCGTGGTCATTAAGTATTTTCTTTTGTTTCGTTGATCCTTTCTATTGGATATCAGTAAATTCTTTCTAGTCCAGTTTTGTTCTGTTTGGAGCTAATTTCTAATGATGGTCCACTCTCTTCAAGTTTTCTTTCTGCAATTTTGCCTTAAGTTCTTTGGTAAAAGATGGTAATTTGTCACTGAACTGAATTCCTATACAAAATGGCTCATAATCTCCAGGTAGCAGCAATAGTCGTATTAGAACATGTACTTTTGGTGGTAACACCACGCTGAGTTCTTCCATTTGTTTTATTATATTTATATCCCTCTAAAAGTTTAGCCATGCTTTGAACTGTACCTTTCCTCTTTCTGAATAACTGCGCAAATAGAGTGCATTGCCTCATCGGTGCCTGCAATTCATATAAATTCCTTAAGGAATCCGATGCTTGCCATGTTATTTCCGCATTCGTTCCATCGTCTGATTCTTTCATTTTAAATATACTTTTGATCATTGCTTACTGTGTTCGCCAGTTCTATCTATATAAATCATTCCGTCCATTGTGGATGGAAGCAAATGTAAGAGTCTCTTTATTATTTGTTTAACTTCGTGGTCCATTTGGTACAGGGTCCCTACTGGTGGCGAATTAACAACCAGGTGGTAGATATATTTGGGCAGTAGGAAAGAGTTAATAAGCATTACATTTGGTGCGGCTTCAGGATTAACCTAGGTATACTTTATACAACTTTCACGATTTCGTTGCTCGTAGCAGCGCTTAGGCCCCTCCATGGGTTTTGGGGTCAGCATAGAATATGTCAAGAATTCGCTAATTCGTCGCTAAGAGCAAAAATTATTCCAGATCACGTCGAGTTGAGCGAGAACCTCCGAGCGAGGAAGATATCTAAATGCTAAACATTGTATCAGGGACATATGTCATTCTAAGAGGTCGCATGAGAAGTCAACCCGAGAAGCGGTTCTCCTGTTACAGGCGTCATACCATAAAACTAAAGACGGTAATATCTCGAGAGCCAGACTGTGTACTCCTCTGAAATTTGCAACATTGTATCATGGGCATGTGAAATTCTAGAAAGTGGCAGGAGGAGCTTGCTTGACAAACGGTTCTGTGGTTACAGGTGTCTTTCCATAAAATTAATGACGGTAATGTCGGCAATATCTCGAGAGCCAGATGGTGTACTCCTATGAAATTTGGAACATTGTGACAGGGGCATATGGCGTTCCAGGAGGTGGCATTAGAAGCCAGCTCCACAAACGGTTCTCCTGGTACATGCGTCTTTCCATAAAGTTAACGTCGGTAATATCTCGAGAGCCAGATGGTATACTTCTCTGAAATTTGGAACATTGCATCAGGGGCATATGACATTCTAGGAGGTGGCATGATAAACCAGCCTGACAAGCTCTTCTGTTACAGGCGTCTTTCCATAAAAATAAAGTCGGAAATATCTCGAGCGCTAGATATTGTACTGCTATGAAATTTGGAATATTTTGTCATGAGCTTATGACATTGTAGGAGGTGACATGCGAAGCTAGCCCGACAAGCGGTTCTCCTGTTACAGGCGCATCTCCATAAAATTAAAGTCGGTAATATCTCGACAGCCAGATTGTGTACTCCTATGACATTTGGAACACTGCAACAGGGGCATATGGCGTTCTAGGCGGTGGCATTAGAAGTCAGCCACGCAAGTGGTTTTCCTGTTACAGACGTTTTTCCGTAAAAATAAAGTCGATAACATCTCGAGAGCCAGATGGTGTACTCCTCTGGAGTGTGGAACATTGTATCAGCATCATATCTCATTCTAAGAGGTGGCATGAGAAGCTAGCCCGACTTGTGTTTCTCATGTTACAGGTGTCTATCCATAAAACTAATGTCGATAATTTCTCGAGAGCCAGATAGTGTACCTCTGAAATTTGGACTACTGTATCAAGGGCATATATCAATCTAAAAGGTGGCATGAGAATTCAGCCCGACATGCTGTTCTGTGATTACATGCGTCTTTCTATAAAGTTAACATCAGTAATTTCTCTAGAACCAGATGGTGTACTCCTCTGAAATTTGGAACATTGTGTCAGGGGCATATGACATTCAAGGAGGAGGTATGAGAAGCCAGCCCGACAAGCGGTTCTCCTGTTTCAGGCGTATTTCCATGAAAATTAGCGTTGGTAATATGTCTAGAGTCAGATGGTGTACTCCTCTGAAATTTGGAACTATGCATAAGGGTCGTATGTTATTCTATGAGGAGGCGGGAGAAGCCAGCCCGAAATGCGGTACTCCTCTTGCAGGCGTATTTCGATAAAACAAAGTCGGTAATATCTCAAGAGCCGGATGGTATATTCCTCTGAAATTTGGAACATTGTATCGGGGGCATATGTCATTATAAGAGATGGCACGAGAAACCAGCCCGACAAGCGGCTCTGCTATTACAGGCGTCTTTCTATGAAACTAAAGTCTGGAACATCTCGAGAGCCAAATGGTGTAAACCTCTGAAATTTGGAACATTCTACCAAGGGCATATGACATTCTAGGAGGTGGCATGAGAAGCCAGACCTACTTGTGGTTCTCCTGTTACAGGGGTCTATCCATAAAGCTAAAGACGGTTATATTTCGAGAGGCAGATTGTGTACTCCTCTGAAATTTGGAACTTTGTATCAGGGGCATATGACATTCGTGGAAGTGGCATGAGGAGTTAGCGCGACAAGCGGTTCTCCTCTTACAGGCGTCTTTCCATTAAAATGGAGCCGGTAATATCTCGAGAGCCAGATGGTGAATTCCACTGAAATTTGGAGCATTGCATAAATGGCATATGCCATTCTAAGAGGTGGTATCAGAAGCAAAACCGAAAAGCGGTTCTCCTATTAAGGGCGTCTCACCATAAAACTAAAGACGGTAATATCTCGAGAGACAGATTGTCTACTCCTCTGAAATTTTGAACATTGTATCAGGGGCTTTTGAAATTCTAGAAGATGGCAGGAGGAGCTCGCGCGACATGCCGTTCTGTGGTTACAGGCGTCTTTCCATAAAATTACAGCGGGTAATATCTCGAGAGCCTGGCAGTGTACTCCTCTGAAATTTTGAACATTGTATCAGTGACATGTGAAATAATAGAAGGTGGCATGTGAAGCTAGCCCGACAAGCGGTTTTCCTGTTACAGGCGTCTCTCCATAAAATTAAAGTCGATAATATCTCGACAGCCAGATGGTGTACTCCTATGACATTTGGAATATTGTATCAGGGGCATATGGCGTTCTAGGAGGTGGCATTAGAAGTCAGCCCCACAAGCGGTTCTCCTGTTACAGGCGCCTCTCCGTAAAAATAGAGTCGGTAACATCTCGAGAACCAGATGGTGTACTCTTCTGGAGTTTGGAACATTGTATCAGCATCATATGTCATTCTAAGGGGTAGCATGAGAAGCCAGCCCGACTAGTGGTTCTCCTGTTACAGGTGTCTATCCATAAAACTAAAGTCGATAATTTCAAGAGCGTCTTTCCGTAAATCTAAAGTCGGTAATACATCGAGAGCCAGATATTGTACTGCTCTGAAGTTTGAAACAATGTACCAGAAGCGTATGACATTCTAGGATGTGGCATGATAAGCCAGCCTGACTGACGGTTCTCCTGTTACAGTCGTCTTTCTATAAAACTATAGTCGGTAATATTTCGAGAGGCAGATTGTGTACTCCTCTGAAATTTGGAACTTTGTATCAGGGGCATATGACATTCTAGGAGGTGGCCTGAGAAGCCAGCTCGACAAGCGGTTCTCCTGGTACATGCGTCATTCCTTAAATCTATAGTCGGTAATACATCGAGATCCGGATATTGTACTCCTCTGAAATTTGGAACTTTCTATCAGGTGTATATTTCAATCTAGGAGGTTGCAAGAGAAGGCAGCCCGAATGCCATTCTCATGTTACAGGCGTCTCTCCATAAACATAATGTCGGTAATACCTTGAGAACTTGATGGTGTACTTCTCCGAAATTGTGAACATTGTATCTGGGGCATATGTCATTCCTAGATGTGGCATGAGAAGCGAGCCCGACAAGCGGTTCTTCTACTAGAGTCGTCTTTCCATAAAACTCGGTAATATCTCGAGAGCCGGATTGTGTACTCCTCTGTAATTTGGAACATTCTATCAGAGGAATATCACAATCTAGGAAGTGAAAGGAGAAGATGGCCCGACAAGCTGTTCTCCTGTTACAGTAGCCTTTCCGTAAAACTAAAGTCGGTAATATCTCGAGAACCAGATTGTGTACTCCTCTGTAATTTCTAATATTGTATCAGCCCACATGACATTCCAGATGTTGCATGAGAAGCCAGCCGGCAAGCGGCTCTCCTGTTACAGGCGTCTTTCCATAAAACTATAGTTATAAATATCTTGAGACACAGTTGATGTTCTTCTCTGAAATTTGCAACACTCTATCAGGGGTATATGACATTCTAGGAGTTGGCATGAGTCGACAGCCCGACTTGCGGTTCTCCTGTTATAGGTGTTTTTCCCTTTGTCTATCTATAGTCGGTTATATCTCGAGTGCCAGATGTTGTTCTCCTCCGAAATTTGGAATATTCAGTCAGGGGCATACGGCTTTCTAATAGGTGGATTGAGAAGGCAGCCCGAGTAGCGGTTCTCCTGTTACAGGCGTCTTTCCTTTAAAAAAATTCCGTAATATCTCTAGAGCCTGATAGAGTACTCCTCTGAAATTTCGAACATTCTGCCAATGGCACATGTCATTCTAAAAGGTGGCATAAGAAAGCAGCCCGAATTGCGGTAAGCCTGTTACAGTCGAATTATCTTAAAAAGAATTCCGTATTATCTCGAGAGAATGATGGTGTACTCGTCTGAAATTTGGAACATTGTTTCATGGGCGTATGACATTCGAGGAGGTGGCATCAGAAGTTAGCACGACAAGCGGTTCTCCTGTGACAGGCCTCTTTCCATAAAATTAGGGACGGCAATATCTCGTGAGCCAGATCTTGTACTCCTCTGAAATTTGGAATATTGTATCAGGGGCATATTACATTCTAGAATGTGGCATGGAAAGCCAGCTCAACAAGCTGTCCTCCTGTTACAGGCTCTGGTTCTCGATATATTACAGATGTTATTTTTCTGGCAAGACGTAACAGGAGAACCGCGTGACGGGGTAACTTCTCATGCCACCATCTAGAATGTCATACGCCCTTGATACGATGTTCCAAATTTCAGAGGAGTACACAATTTGTCTCTCGAGATATTACCCACTATTGTTTTATTGAAAAGCGCCTGTAACAGGAGGACCGCTTGACGGACTGGCCTCTCATGCCACCTGCTAGAATGACATGTGCCCCTGGTACAATGTTCCAAATTTCAGAGGAGTACACCATCTGGCTCTCAAGATATTATCGACATTATCTGTATTGAAAGACGCCTGTAACATGAGCACCGCTTGTCGGGTTTGCTTCTCATGCCACCTTTTAGAATGTCTTATGCCCCTGATACAATGTTCCCAATTTCAGAGGAGTACCCTATCTGGCTCTCGAGATATTATCGACTTTAGTTTTACGTATAGACGCCTGTAACTGGATAACCGCTTGTCGCGCTTGCTTCTCATCCCTCCTCCTGGAATGTCATATGCTCCTTATACATTGTTTCAAATTTCAGAGGAGTTGACCATCTTGCTCTCGAGATATTACCGACGTTAATTTTATGGAATGACGCCTTTAACAGGAGTACCGCTTGTCGGGCTTGCTTCTCATGCCACCTGCTAGAATTTCTTGTGCCCCAGATGCAATTTTCCAAATTTCAGAGGAGTACACCATCTGGCTCTCGAGATATTACCGACTTAATTTTTATGGAAAGACGCCTGTAGCAAGAGCACCGCGTCTTTCACAGTAAGATTTTCGATTCGCAATTACAGTGATTGATCAAGTGTGTGCAAATCTAAAAATCAAACATAACCTCGAAGTGTGAATCAAAACTCGCACGCCTGCTGAAGGAAACATATCGATTGATACTGCGATTAACAACAAAGCCGCAACAGCAAACGTGACTGTGTACCTGCTAAGGCATCCACATGTACAGTAGCTATGAGAAAAGCCACTGAAGAACACGTCAAGGTCACCAGATTGAGAAAGAGTACCACATCTGCATCAGATTCATCTCCCGTCGCTAATATGCAGAAATGTATGGATGACATTAACCCAGACACCCTTATCAAAATCACATACAGTACTGTCACGGACAAAGGTCCTCCCAAACAAATTTCAGAAACACGCACTATCAACTCAACCACGCTTGAAAAACCACGCTTGAAACTCCAACTCACAACTCATCAAAACACCAAATGCCAAATCTCCTCCGATACACATACACGGGGACATAGATCTCATTAAATTTCTGGATGCCGTTCAAGATATATATAAAAACACATATCAAGTCAGACTAGCCCCAACAAACTAAAAATCATTTTCTCTAACCTAAAAGACTTCAATGAATTCATAACCATCTGCAAGAATCAGCTCAGAGAAAACAACAGCAGTTGTCTTAATAGGTCTCATACGGCTTCCTGCTGCAAGAATTTGCAGCAATATCAAAAGTCTAATGTCCAAAAGGTCCAAACCCAATTCACTGTATCGAAATACTCACGCACTCAAAATACTCAATTTACCGAGTCACATTCGCACCCGGGACATTAATAACGCAAATCAACCATGTCAGATATGCTGAAAGCATCAAAATATACTGGGAAAAATATGAATCGTGTAAGCCAACCAAGTCCAATGCTTTCGTTGTCAAATGCACGGACATACTTCTACTAACTGCAATAAAAGGCATACTGCAGTATGCGTCAAGTACTCTGGACCTCATAACTCCAGAATCAGTAAGAAGACTCTTGAAACTCCACCAACATGCGCTAATTGCAAAAGGGACCACCCAGCAAATTTTCCTAAATGCCCTGCCTTCTTAGGTATACCAATCGAACCACCACAAGAACATCCTTACACATCCTTCCTCAAGCATACCTTTTTCCTGCCCCCCCTCTCCAGAACCTCCTATTTCTTCCTTGATCTCCTACCGGACCTGCTCGTGGAACAAAACATAATCTCACCTACGCAAGAATTCGTAGGTCTCCATGTCCTATGGGCCAGGCGCTTGGCCTCTATGTGTTCCAATTTGATGGCCTTGATAAACCGATAAAGTTAGCATATTTCTTTGCCATACTGCCCAGACCGCCGTAGTTCTTATTTGTATATTATTCCATCCAACGTAGAGATGAGTGGAGATACAGTATTTTCTTGGCCACTTCGTGGGCTATTTGATCTAGAACACCAAGAGGTTACGGATTGACCACAACTTGGTGCATGAATCTTGATAGCACTAGTATTTATTGATCAGATCTATCTTCTGATATAGCATTTTAAGAAATATTAATTTCTTTTTGATGTTATGCTTTAATTATTTTTCATTCAGAGTAACGCGCCAAAAAAAATTCAATCGTTGAAAATAAATAGAGATTCATCAAAAAATAATGCACTTTTGTGAAAAATTACTATACGATGATAGAGCTTCTTAAACAAGGTCTACTAAATTAGCATTTATTGTGATTATTGGTTGTACATACATATGTACGTTTACTCGTAATGAAGTGTCACCACAGTTCAATTCAATAAATAATTGTCGATGCAGAAACGGCAACACTATCCATATTTTTTTATTTTTATTTCTATCGCCGATAATGCCGTAGTGCAATACTTGCCTAAATCGATATGACAAGATGTGACACAGAAATGATAAGGTCAGATGACTTTCTCAAAACTTAAGACACGAAAAAACATTGGATTTCCAGTCTATCCTGTTAGTCAATGCCACTAGTAATGGAGCAGCATTACACCACGGTGACAGAATAATGCTTAATAGAAAATCTGTACTTTGAAAGTAAAACAGAGAAAACTATGAAAAGATCAACTTAGGATATAGATCTCGCCTTCTTTTATCAACAGTTTAAGTACATTAAATATTGAAATATTTAGTTAATGACGATAAATATTGAAATATTCAGTTATTTAGAAATATGCATGTTTTATAAAGGGGACGTTCATACACTTAATCATATTACAAAGCCAGTGAGTTATGCCTAAAGACAGAAACTTAAACAGAATATAAAGAAAATCCGTAGTACATAATGAAGGTTTGTACATAGTACAAAATTTATAATGATTGAAATACATAAAACAAACGTAAAGGATTCTAAGAACTGCGAGATCACTAAAAGGAATAAGGGTGCTACCTGAAGACTATAAATGACACTCGCCTGATACTAACAATAAAAAAAGAAAAAGTTCTACATACACACAAACAATCAAACTGCAGCCGAACCGACATAAATATATTCTTATCAAACGCACCCTACTCACACAAGATACAGATGATTGATGATCTCTCCTCCAATCATTTATCAGTATTACTTTAAATGACAACCAACGAAAACATAAAACAAATTCAAAAAATAGAACACATAAATTGGAAAGCTTACAGGAAGAGCTGCAACAAAGTGCACATAGACATGGACATAAACAGTGTTGAAGAAGTTGACTCACTAAATCAAGAAATTACACCACTGTACAAAACTCATATAGAAACATCACTATCATATAAAACACTGCCGGAATAAAGGATAATTACCTACAAAACCTCATAAAGGATAGAAATGGACACAGACGGAAATACCAAAAAACAGGAGATCTAACACATAGTTTATATTGCAACTTACTCGCGACACGAATAAAAAATAGAGTTATGGAAATCAGGAACAGAAACTGGCATAACAAAATAGGTAACATAAAAACTGCCGACTACACGTTCTGAAACACGTATAAAATCAAAAGGGGATCTAACAACAAAATACCAATACTAGGAAAAGAATAAACACACAGATGTCGAGAAAGCAGAAGCATTTGGAAATTTGCAGAAACACACAATGCCGCATTCAACGCTTGTTCAATTTTCGGAAAAAAGGATAACAGGCAAACAAAATAACAGAAAACTCTGCACACAGCGAACAAAATAAGGAATTAAACTTCTCACTACGCTTCATCTACAATATAATCAGAAAACTTCCAAATAAGCACTAGGTTGAGACAAAATAACCAACACGAAACTTAAAAACTTATTGAAAACAATAGTCCAAATCTATTACATGTTCAAGGCATATACTCCCCACAGCATGGAAAAATGCCAAAACAATACCTATATCAAAACCAAACATCAATAGATAACTACAGATTTATCAGTTTACTAAATACCATAAGCAAAGTATTTGAAAAAATTTTATACATGCACCTTAGCAATCACCTAAACACTAATAACATTATTGCTCCACATCAATTCGGCTTCAGAACAAAGCACTCCAGTTACTCAGAGTCACCAATATATATTTGAGCATAATAAAAACAGAATCACTCAATTAGTGCTACTTAACATAGAAAAAGTATTTGACTCATGATCCAGTGCTGTTCAATATCTACACAGTAAATGACATTCCATTAATCAAAAACACGCAGCTAGCTGTATATACAAACGACACAGCAATGTACGCAAATTCTTGGGAAGAAAACTACGCCACCAAGTACCTACAGGGAAAAAAAAAGAATAAGTACCTACATCTGAAAAAGAATAAGCGCATACCTCAAGAACTGGAAGCTAAGAGAACAAACCGGACTACATTCACCAGGAAACAATTAGAACTAAAGGAAAGAATCGTAATTAATGAGCATGAAATACCTCGGACTAATACGGTCAAGTATGGCTTAGCAAAACAGCAAAATTAAAAGAGAAATCAAACTCACGATACATAAAACCTATAGACCGATAATAAAGTTACCAAGTCTGGGTGGCTGCAGTGAAGTCGCATATAAATAAAATACGAATAATAATGAAAAAAAAATTTCCTAAAATAATCCTAGGCGAAAAACATAACACCTCAGTACAAGAATTACACAGATTGGCAAATATATACTCATCATCAATAACTTCATACTACAATCGCTTAAGTGCTTATATGATCAATGCTATGTAAAGCTATTAATCAAAGATTTAAATAAGGCGAAGGAACCCAGGACATAGCTAGAACTTCAAGGGGAAGAAAGAAAGCGAGGAAAATCAGTGCGTTAGTAAATTCAATATTGCGTTACTCAAGAGTGCATTATTAAATCGAAAGTGCGTTATTTAACATAATCAATACATTTTAAGCTGTAGTCGCTATTTCAGCTGTAACATTGTTCTTATCTATGTTCACCTTTTCTGCTATTACTATTATTTCAACTATCAATTATAATTCATACGGTTCAATTATAGTGATTTCCAATCTTCTATCGGAATCGTTGTTCACTTCATATCATCTCACCACATGGTTACTATCCACCTCAATTATAAGCACGTGAATCAGAACCATATTGCTTGGTCCATTGAGTCGAAACAATAAAATTAGGGCAAGAGGACTGAACCGCTGAGAACTTAAGGAATATTGTGAATTGTTAGAAATGGAATATGTGATCTTATTCTTTATTGTGAAGTGCGTTGGCTTTCCACAAGACAAGTGTTGAATAGATTTTGGAAATTGAAAGATTTAATTTATGATCCTTTACTAGAGAAAAATGAATTGCGCGAAAAAAAAAGACTTACGTTGATAGTGAGTTTCTATTTGATTTGGCATTATTAATTGACCAGTTATCTAAATAATTTGAACACTAAATTGCAAGGTAAAAATAAATTATTTCCGAAATTAGCAAACGAAATTAGTGCTTTTAAGATCAAATTAAGATTGTAGACTGTATCAATTAAAATCTGGAAATTCAGTATGAGTCCCCACTAGGAGAGTATATAGCCATAATACCAACCAATTTTAGAAAACTCAACTGCAGTACGTAGTAATGTACAAAAAAAAAAAAGAAAATCGATATGATATTATAAATGTGGCCATTGAAACATTGAGCCATTTAATGTTATAATGCAACAGAAAGACCAGATGACCAATTTGACATTATGTAGAAAACTGATAGGAAGGAAGCACTTCTGTTTCGTCGTCAAAGTCGGAGAGAGTTAAGGTACGTGTCCATTTTTTAATTTCTCGCGAGTTACTCTCGAGAGTATTCTTAAGCGTTGTGTCCATTTGAGAGCAGCTTTGAGAATTTTCATTTTGCGAGAAAAACCGAAATATTCCCTGAGAACTTACTATCCGATAAAACTCTCAAAACCGTGTCCATTTGAGAGTTAATTGTCTCTAGTACTACTCACTGTGGTGTAGTTTAGTTTGAGACACGAGTGTGAACAGTGACATCGCTATTGTCACGGGATTATTACCACGGTGACTTTAACACTAGGTTTACGGACGTTTCTTATATACCTATTTCTACGAGAACCCGTCAATTTGACGGGTGAACAGAAATACGCATTTTAAAAAGTAATATGCATAAGTAAAAAGTTTTTTTTTTAAATTACCACGGAAATGTTAACAATAATATTAACGGTATACGGCATAATATTAACGGTTTCTTCGGCATATATTGCGTAAAGCTGCACCGGGCTTTCGATGGAAATAACTCTTCGTCTATTGAGATATTTTCATATGGCTTATAACAAGCCAGGCTATTACTTATAAATCTATTTCATATTTCGAATATCAGCGCAAATTTATCTGTTTGTAATCTTTGGGATCGTTGGTTTTTTTTTGTCAAAGCGTATGAATCTCAGAATTTCTGTAAATTTATCTCTGCGCATTGTGTTTGCGAAGAAAGCGGATCTCCATTTTTTCGACCATAGATAAGATGCTTTCAATACTCTCGCTTCATATGCGCCCCGGGCATATAGAATACCTAGAAACCTATGTAACTCAGCAACTGTGATTGTCCACTCTTGTTTCAAAACTCGACGTGCTTCCGTTTCAGTGCAATCTGTTATGTGTTCTATTATGTGTGTGTCAATTATCAATTCGAAAGCACTAGCTATACAACCCGATTTAATATTTCTCTTACCGTAGCCAGCAAGTCCTGCGATATCCTTGAATATCATACGAATGGGCGGCCTACCAATCCGCCTGCTTTCAGTTTTATCCACCGTGTTCCGTCAACTGCAATTTCAATTTCACCCATTACATTTTGAGATGTACTTGGAATGCTCTTCCTCTCATCCTCGAAGTCAGAACTAGAAAGAATACGCATCCTTTTCTTGCTCTGATACACTTTGAAGAAATTTTCCTCTTCACTATCCGAAGATCCTTCTATCTCTCCACTTTCAATGCATTCGGAGCTTTCATTCTCATCGCTTTCGCGTAATTCATATTGATCTTCGGAGGTATCCTCAGAACTATCTTCATTGATTTTGACAATTTTATTCAATATCTTATTATATCTCCTGGATTTACTCATGATTGCTAGAAAAAGGGTATTGGTCAAAATAAAAAAATACTGTGGTCCAATTCAATTACCTATTGTAAATACTTACAATAAGCGGAGACTGTCTACAATAACTTTCTACAATAACAATAACTATAGAAACTTTTGCACACTGACTTTGAAACACGTCCTTACATTGGCAGTGCAACGATCACACTGAAGATCGTTTCTCATTTTAGGGATTCCGGCAATAGACATACGCAATTTCGTTCAATGTTGAAAATGAAAGTAAACACTCAGACATATAATCCGCTTGTTTACATTCTCGCGGCGCGGTCGACATAAAAGGGTTTCGACGACGGGTTTCGTAGAGATAGGTATACTACATACAGGTTTTAAAAATTAGAAGGCTTAGGAAAAAAATAATTGTGTGTATAAATTCTTTGGGTGAAATCATTAATTTACAAAGTGGTTAAAATTAATGCTATAGTTTTTTGGGTATTTCTTTTCAAAATTTGAAATCCGTCAAATTGACGGATCCCGTAAACCTAGTGTGAAGAATTGGTTAACTCTAAAGTTAGGTTCTAATACTCTAAGTATAACACTTTCAACATTCAATCGCACGAATAAATTAGTAAATGAAAATCTAACTTAACTTAAATATAATTCTTATCCAAGCAACAAAAGATAAAAATTAGGTCTGAAAAATGTTATTTTAATCATCAAGTGCCCTATTTTAATAGTTAAGGCGTCTGATAATCAATGATGATCAATATGAGGATTAGATTTTTTCGCGATGGTTTTGAGTTAGTAAAAAAAAAAATAAATATTACATTTTATTTATGTATTTAAATTCTAACGGGCAAATGGTTTCTAATACGAGATAAAAGAAAAATTCACATGTCCTGATTTTATAAAAATGCAAAATAATATAAATAAAATATATATAATGAATAATTTTATTACAAATATTCTAAAATTATTTAATGAGTTAGAAAATAAATCAATATGGTTCGTATGGGCTTGTGTACATATTTTTGTAATCGGAACTGGGAATTTTAGTTCGTCTCTAAAAAAAAAGTCCATGCCAAGTAATATGGAGAACGTATATCAACGTAAAATGCTGGAGAAGTGTAGGAAAAAAGATAATATCATTAATGATTTTGAAAAAGAACATCAAATCAGTAATAATTAATTTGCGGATTTATTATTTCATAGTCTTAATTATAATGCATTGGACTTTCAAGAGCTTGGAATCTTAGGATTCTTAGGAATTCATATTTTCTCTAAAAGTTTCTGTATTTAGCCTAGTAAGAATGATGGCTTATTACAGATGGAATAGAACTAACACATCATCGCCATGCTAGAATGAAGATTCTGAAGCCTTTGAAGAAATGAGCAATAAAATCTATGGATTTATTAGTTTTATTGATAGTATTCAGAATAATTTAATGGTTAAATAAGAGCAATCATCATGAATACCTACATCCTGCATTCTAGACTAAAATAGTTGTACTATTTATTATTAATCCAGTAAGGATACAGGATTTTATCCTTTTGGTGATCCTTTTGGTGATCCTTTTGTCCATATTTGAATGTATTTATTGCATCGGTATAGTCTCTTATAATTGTAAAAAACTTGTGATCATCAACAAATAGCAAAGGTATAGCCTTAGTGAAAATGTTTGACAGATCATTAATAAATATAAATAACAAAGGATCCAGATGAGACCCTTGGGGTACACCCGAGTTCGCCAGAATCGAACGTGAGTGTAGAAAGAGTTACGAACTCATATGTAATGATGCCTATGATGAAATAATTAATAAGACTTTCGAAATCTAAAGATATGTAGTTTGTAGAAAATATCGTATAATTCACTGAGCAAAGATTTTTTATTTGTTGTTTGCTATCGAGACCATATGAAATATGATTATTGAAAATCGCCATATTTGCGACGGTCGAACTTCCTAAGAGCCAAATTGATAATTTGAACTACGAGACTGCAATTTGTCTGCAACAAATTTGTCGTACAATTCCACAAAGAAATTTATTAGAACAAATGATTTATTAGTAAAGTAAACACTGTAAAGCATAATACATAATTTATAAAATACAAAGGAGAAAAACAAGACAGAAATAATAAATTATGTACTTGTACAAATATTTCAGAATATTTATATTTTATTTTAAATTAGGACAAATATAATTTTTTAATATTTTCAAGTAATAATTACGATCCCAAATAACAATCACTTGAAACTTATAACAAAACTTATAACAAAAACAATTGTTCACTTATGACTTTAGTAGCAGGTATATCAAGAAAATGTTTTGCTGTTGATAAAATTAGCAACTCCATGTGATTACATTTCCACCAGACAATAAGTTTTATATTTTTAATTTTCTACCAGATTTCCTAATATCTTGTTTAAAAAAATTTATTAATTTCTATTTCATTGTGCTTAATCAAAAAATTACGTAATAACGACGAATTTTAAAATTTGTAGCGGCCCTACGATTCCTCGACTACAAGTTTCGAACATTCGACTTGCATAAGCCGCAAGTGGCTGCGCGCCTAGCGTCGAGGTCCTACCGATCTCCGATGTTGAGCAAGCAGCATGCGGAACCCCGCTAGGAGGGTGCCGGGCCCCCGGCCTAGCGCGGGGTAGTTATAACAACAAGCGTCTGGGGTAAGGAGTCGCTGCCATCAGCCCCACTGATGAGTCTAGGCAGTGACTCCGAGACGAAACGCAATCGCCTTTCTTCTCACTTTCTCTCTCTCACTCCTTCAGTCCTTCCAGCAGCATCCTGGGTCTTAAAAATTCTTTACAGATCCCTAAAAATTTATACAAATAATGAAGAAAAATTGTACTTAAAATTGTATAATTTTAGAAACTTATCACTCTTTTATATATGTAAAACATTCTTATATATTTTCCTACTGTAAATTAGTGTAATCGTTTTCGTCTTTGTGAATGTCCGAAATTATTTGAATCAATATCTCAATACTTTCATACTCGATAATTTTAATTTTTCTTTTATTGGCAGATAGTGAATCTAATAACATTGTAATAATATTCATATATTGTTATATCGTATAATTGGTTCTATGATATATAAATATATTTTATATAGTTATTTAAATGTATATACTTAAATAAAATAAATATATAAATAATTATGTATATATATAAATATATTAGGTGGTTGCATTAATTGCCGCTGTTTTTTCTTTTTTATTCTTTAAGCATTTATTTCAGTTGTTAGCGCGCGCGTTGGAGTGACGAGATCTTGATGATGTAGTGGACTGTATATTTTTCCTTGTTTGCACGCTAGTATGGGTGGGGTGTTAGTCCTCGCTGATAGCTTTATAAAGGTAATCGCGTTACTTGAATACAGAAATCCTCGCTGGATTCGGACTCGCTTTGACACTTGTTCGCTCGTCGAATATTCAGACGCTTCTACTACTCTTCGTTTCCGGGGCCAAGGAACGCGTATAGATCATCTCGGCCCCCCCTTCCCCAGGGGGGTTGTCACGTGGCTAGAAATGGGACAAAGGATCGTGTGTGGTGTCGTACGATGTGCCCATATTTGGGCATTAAGACAGTTATTCATTTGTTTCTCTATTTAGGGCCACGAAGCCGCTGCGCGAAATCTTTGTGGATGACATAACGCTGGTTCGGTGACCCACCGACCCCTGGTGACCCAGGTAGAAGGGGTCAGGGGCGGAAAGAAGGAACTCTCGCGAACAGCAGTTATAAAATATATAAATACTTCAATCAAAGTATTTGTCCTCTTTCCACTTTTGGAGCAAGAGATAAATTCCGCTTCGAAAGAATTGTCTGTTTTTTGATGCGATCCATTCATTAATCCAATTTTTGACCTCGTAGTTTCGAAAATGGATATCTTTCAGACCATGTTGTATCGACCGAAAAAGATGGTAATCTCTCAGGACAAGGTCTGCAAAATAGGCTGGGTAAGGGAGAATTTCCCATTCGAGCTCTAACAGTTTTTCTTTTACTATTAAAGCAACATGTGGCCGAACGTTGTCATGGAGGATAACTTCTCGGCGACTTGAAGTAATTGACTGTCGATTTCGCATCATATTCTCGTAAAATTGTCTAATTGCTCTAGATATCGATCTGCATTGACCGTTTCATTCGGTTTAGTAACTGTAATATACGACTTCCATATCCCATCAAATTCAGAGCATAATCTTGTCACCATGAATGTTTCATCTTGGCGTCGATGTTGACATTTGGCCGGATTCAACTCATGATTTTCTGCGTTCCGGGTTGTCGAAATTACACGGAGGTTCCAGTTACAATACGCCATAACTTTTTTTCTATGCCCTGCAGGCAAATATATCGAAATGTTTAAACGATTGGCAATAGTATTTCCAATCAATTCACGTGGTACTCATTTCCCTCCTTTGCACATCATGTGTAAACGACGTGAAATTGTCGATTTATCGATTTCGAGCTGTTCAGCAAATTCTTTTAGTGTCTGAGCTGGATTTTTTTTCAATAAAGCTGTTCATCATTGAACTTTTTCGGTTGACCTTACCGTTCTTTTCAACAATTCAATGAGTTTTAGCTGCACTTTTTTTTAAGTCACAATAGTGTAAGAGTACACATCGGAAAAAAAACGTCAAGACATAGACTGCCGATGAGTGTCTGTGGGAAAACATGGCAGAGATCAGAGATAATGGTTACGATTTAAAAAGTCACATAAAATGCAATTACAACTATTCATGGTCAAACAGCGGAAATTAATGCAACGCGCTAATATTTATATCATAAGTATATAAATAAATAAAACATATAATTCCATTTGCTTTTCTTATCGTCTTTAGAAAGTCGATAACGAAATACTTATAGGATGTGCCATTTGAAATATTCCGCGCAATTATTTTCTAAACTATTCATAAAAGAAAAAAATGTTTCAAGTAAAATTTGCTTCAAAGGAATGTCTTGTGAACCGAAGGAAAGCCCGAAAGCTCTCTCGGTTCCCCTTCCTTCGGCTGCGGAAGATCGCAGGTCCAGTGGGGCACGAAGGGGCCAGGTACCCGTCGCCGACCTAATGGTGACCTTGGCACCAGCCAAGAAGCCCTTTGTTTACCTATCTTACCCTTTAAGAAACGTTCCAGATGCTGACTCTGCTTCTCAGGGTAAGACAGAGGTTCCTTAGATAGGAGAGTGCCATGTCATCTGGAATTTCTGTAGGATAGAGCATTCCAGGAACCTAGCTTGAGTGTCCTGTTCTGCTCGAGAACAATAATATTTACATAATAAGATATCAAAAGTGTAGTCTTGAACAGAAAAATACGTGAAATTTTCCTAGAGATCTATTGGTTTAGGATAAAAAGGACGATTTTTTCCACGACTGAATGTTTTTTAATCAGAAAATATGTAATTTCCTCTAAAAACTCGCCCAGTCAGTAGCTATTGTAGCGCGTGATGTTCTGGGTGCAAATAATTCGTACACTTTTGGACCTTTATTTCAGTTTAGTTTCTCAAACTGAAGTTAACTTCTCAAACCGAACTCAGCTGGAATTCTTTTTTCCGAACTAACGATTTTCTTTTTCTGAGGCTTTCATTAAGACTTCGTTTTTCTCCTAGACACCTAATTGGTTAAATCGTTAAGTTTCCTTTAGTTAATTAGATTGCGTACTCCTCGCGCTCGTGACACTAAAACCAGTCTTAAAAAACTATTAATCAAAATGGAACACAACGCTCTAGAGTCACTCAGGGACAGTCCCGAAGAATAAAGCACAAAATACAAAATACAAAATACAAACAAAGAGAAATGACATGCAGGAAAATAAAACAACGGGTCCAACAAGTAGCACCAATACAATAGAACACACTACGCTGTATGGTACAGAATTAGAAAAAAAAATAAGACAAATATTAAAGCAAAGGAAGCCTAAATCCTGTACCGTCACTAATAACAAAAGAAATAACAAAAAGAATGAAACTGAAAACAGAAACTCCCAAAACCCCAATACAACAAAAAGCACAACACACAAAAGCTCCATCATATGAAGAATTGCTACAACAAAATAGAAATCTAAACAAAATAATAAAAGAGCTCGTAAAATGCGTGAAGGATATCACAAACAAAATCAACGGCAAGAGAACTCTTTCTCAAAAACATAGAAGCATATGGAAGACATAGCGGAAGGTGATGAGGAAAAAGAAAACGAACGTCTATGAACTACAGTTTCATCGCTCAGAAAGCAGCAAACAAACAAAATCGGATGATACCCAACTACAACCACCAAGAAGACAGGAGGCCACCCAGAGACCAACCATATCTTCACCACCATCCCAGTTATCTAATTACAATTACAACTGGATACATCTTCAAACAGCAACCCGAGCAACAGCAATCAAATCTAACCCTCACCAATAATTCTGCATGAAAACTCACTGAAACAAACAATAAACATACTAGAAAAAAAAATGAAAGACTTTTACATAAAACGAATAACTAATAACAAACAGCTTGCAGGTTAAAACAAAATCCAATTTCTTAGATACACACCGAAAACCGAAAAAAACCGAACCATTCTTTTAAAAGACCTAGAAGGCGATTTCGATACGGAAATCCTTCTCCAGAAGCTAATAAAAAAGAACATTGAAAATTTAAAATTCGTATAAGTAAAAAAGTTCAGCACAAAAGAATTCATAGTAGAGAATAGATCTCTCATAATATACATTGTACAACTGTCACAGGACAGCAACATAAACAACATAAAATGGGGAAAGATCTTAAAGAAGAACTGCATCTAGTGCATAAAATGTCAAAGAATTGACCATATGCTAGCTTCAAATTGCAAGCTGGAATACCGTTGTGTCAATTGCAATACTCTCCACAACTCGAAAGAATGCTCTCGCAACAGGAAACCCCTGACTCTCAACCTTATTCCATCAACTGCAAAAGTTTTGGATATCTCGCTTCATACAAAAGATGCCCGAAACTAAATGAACTCAAACAAAAAATTGAAGAAAACAGCAGCCATCAGGGCAGAGAAGGAAAAAGAACAACAAATTAAAAATAGGCAGGAAACACAATAGAAAAAGAAAAACCTAGGGGAAACAGTCGCACACACTATCTCAGATCCGCAAATATATTAATAGAGCAAATAAAAACAATCATAGAAACAACGGTACAAATCCAGCTTCCAAATCCATCAACGTACTCCAGTACAAAATAATACTGGCGTACTAAAAATACCCAATTCAGATACAGACATACAGATACAATTATAAAAGCAAGCTTAAAACGGGACAAATGACAAACAGACAAAGATAAAAATTTAATCACCTCAGAAACACAAGACAAACTGAACATACAAGAAGCTAATTAATAACTTTGTACATATAAAAAGTTATATATTTTTATTGTATTAACTCCGAATATCAATTGCACTAGTGAAATATAAGAAAAGATTAATATTTAGGTTGTGATGAAGTTAGTCTTATCGCTTCAAAACGTACACAGAACAACAACTACACGTTCCAGAAAGAGCACGTAGTAAAGTTATCAGCGATACTTTTCATTTTGAATAAATTTAAGCAAATAAATTTGATATCAATTTAAAGCTAACATATCCGAGATCAATATATACAAAATCATGAAAGTAGTTTTTAGTAATTTTTTAAAAAACTCAAATTAATGTTGATAAACATTTAATATAAAGAAATGAAATTTGATTGTTAATATTTAAAAAAATTATTCTGCAAGGTTTTATAACGCAAAATTATAAAAATCAGAATAATTCAATAAACAATTGATAAATTACATATGTGTTAAGGCCTCCAATGACGTCGATTGTCATTGATCTTTCGATATCTCAGAGTAAAGCTGGAATCGTACAGAAATCTGATATATTTGCCGTAACCAAACTCTATCGAATCGTGGATTAATTTTTGGAATGATTCTTAGAGAGAATAACCTCTTGCTGCCTGTGAGCCTGTTTATTGGCTAGCCGGTAGTAGCTAATTGGGCCGATTTTGATTTTCCTAATCATTAAAATAATGTGAGTCAAAATATTGATCGAAGGAGTACTTGAGGACATAAAATGAATAGACCTGCCGGTCAGCAACCGAAGTTGACAACAATAAACTCCTCCGACACAATAATCACGACGGAGCGCAATAGACGTTAGAACTTGTCAAAAAACAAACGAATCGTTGTCCGCGGTAAATATGAGACAATAAATGTCTTCATATCGACAAAACATCCTAAACCATTCTTTGTCTATCAGCAAATTATATTTCGTAAAAACACAGTTTTATCTATGTATATTGCGACTGTTTCGCAATACACTAAAAACGGAAGTCACTATTCAAAATTTAGTGGCGACATGCATATTACTTCCGAAGGACTCGCTAATTATCGCATCGATCTGAGTTGAGAATTCTTTATGAATTCTTCGACCGTTGAAGTTAACTCAAAATACGTTTCTTTCAATATTTTGCGTTCTGACAATTCAATACCAATTACTGTACCGTATTGAGGGATTGAAGGAATCCCTCAATGTTTGATTCGAAACGTTTCTGTAAAGCCGCGATCGAACAGGAGTTCCATAACTCATCAAAATATCACTTAAATCGCGTGAGTGCTACTTTAATTATTCCCAGTTCGAAGACTAACGTTTCTAATTCCGAATACATATTAGTCTCTAGTTACCAAATTAAAATGCTTACGGAAGTGTGAAAGAGATCAGTGGTGCTGATGTGTCCGTAAATCTCTTCCCAGAACTTTTGCCTTGATTGTTGGCTTCGTGTTAACTTGCCGTTGAAGTTAACTTGCCTGAAGTCCGAATAGGATTTCACCTGGGTACTGCAAACTCTTTACCTGACGATTGCTAGATTCCTCGTGTGTCTTTAGGCGGATTTTGAATGAATCACATTCAATCTGTGTGTTCGTCACTGATCTTTAAATCATTTCGCATTTTGTTCAACATTATGAACAAGAATATAATAAGAGTAAGGTTTTCCCTGATTCCAATCGCTCTTAGATCTGTTCTTTGAGATGGGTGTTGTCAGTGATTTAATGCACAATAGCAGAGCACCCAGAATTGTTCGTGCGCAGATATATGTACTTCCTGTATACCTTTTTTGAAACATCAGATAAAGCTCTGCTTGCAACAAAGTCCTCATTAATGATAGCCGAAAAATCGAAAGGAATATTATTAGATATAAAGGTATAACATAAGATTGCAATTTTTTAGAATTCATAAATACATGTCGCTGCATTGATTCATTCGACGATAATCTATTTCTCTTTATCATTTGCCTTAATGTTTTGACATTGATATAGGAACTGCTAATTCGAATATTCGCTCGCGAATTTATCCCCTTTATCACGCACGAAATGACTTGTGGACGTTGAAGTGATTCTCATTGGACTTCGAAACATCATGAATTGAGTCCCATGATACATCAAGATCCTCGAGATTGTTTTCTATTTTCGAAACAAACGATATTGCCATATCAACGGCGGTTTCGTTTGATATACATTGACTAAGCACAAATTTCGATTCGTAGGAAGTCGTTCTTATTTGGACTTGTCGCATTTCGTCTATGACTTTCGCATTAGCCGAATGATTCTCAATTTTATGGGACTCAATAGAAAGAGAAAAGTTCCAATGCGGCTGTGACGAAAAGATTAGGACCTTCGCTCTCATAACTTGCTAATATTCTCTCTGATTTCCTTACGATCTGCACTCGCTCGCAAATCGCTACATTCTCTCTAGATCTGTTGTCTATCAGACTAAGTTGAAGTCTCGCTACTATCTTCCTAGATTTTTACAATCTGCCTCCTTGAAACCTTGGTCTTTCACTCACATACACAAATACTTATTCCCGTATTTTGAGTCATAGACTTGGGTGGCTAGATCAAATATTCCCAAGCTTAACCTTCGCTACAACTTTCGCTACAATAGTACGAAATATAATAGTAATTTCGAGTGGTATTCAGTAAGCGACAATTCGAAATATTATAATATAATATAACGATTCGGAATATTTTATTTTGCTTCAGAACATGGTCAATAATGCCTGTTCTAACTGTGTGACTATGGGTGATAATATGAATAAATGGGTGATGTGCGTTATATGCGGTCTTAACATGTACATTAATATTATTGATGATTGATAAGATGATAATTGATGATAATTAATGGTAATTATTAAGTTTTATCTGATTCTATTGGATAGTAGTGTTAAATCTGTTAAATCCTAGTGACTTGGTCGTCACTAGGATGTAATGCAGTAATCCGTCCGAGAGGCCAATAGAATGGTGGTACATGGTCCTCCTTGACGATGTCGAAGGATCTTATCCGCAATTCCGTTGTTTTCTTCATATGCCATTTGCTGCGAACTACTAGTTGGTTGAGATAATCTTTGTGCCATCGTGTCCAAAAATGTTTAAACTGTTTGTCGGTAACGTCTTTCTCAGGTATGCTGGTTAGTACGTCACCGATTAGAAAATGGCTGGGAGTGTTAACGCGGTAAGGTCATTCAGATGATATGAGATAGGATGGAAATTCAAAATGGCTTCAATTTCAATGAGATAAGTGTTCATGTTTCGAATGTAAGTAAATGATTCCCGATAATGTTAACAAGGTGTTTTTTCATAGATTTAACAGCGGCTTTCCAAATCCCACTGAAATGGGGTGCGCGTGGAAAAATAAAGTCCCATGTTGCCTGCTCCCGTGTTAGATAATCGCGAATGGTAGACCTTGAATTGCTCGTTAATTGTAACTCCCGCAGTTCACAATTTTCGCTTACAAAGGTTTTTGCATTATCGAAATATATGTATATGTTTTGCTTTTCCGTGTCGCGCGAAGAATCATTTTAACGCTGTTAAAAAAGCTTCGGCGGTTAGATTGTTCACCAATTCCATGTATAGTGACGAGAGACATAAAAAGATGGCCATATAAGCTGTTTTTGTATTGCGCAGCTTCTTTTCCTTCCTGAGAATTGGGCCGCAATAATTTATTTCGGTGACTAAAAATGGGCGTTGAAACGTCACGCTCTCGATGGGGCGGTTTTTCATTTAATACGTGTGAAGTATTGGCTTGGTTCCGAGGCAAGTTGTACATGTTCGAATGTATTTCTTTACCTCTTGAATGCCGCCGATTGGTCAAAATTTTTACCGAATAACGTTTAAGGTTGCTTGTGCTCCTGTATGAAACTGATTGATGTGATGTTGCTAAATGAGGAGTTTAGTGATATGGTTTGCCGGTATAATCGGATGTTTCGCGTCCGATGCAACTCTCACGTGCGTGATTCTTCCCCTCGAAGAAAACCCATATGATCCATGAATGTGTTAGTGCGCATAATCTGCCTTTATATTTTATATTTCTGTTGGTGATGGACGTCAACTACAAATTCATGTGTTTGGACTATTTTTATGTTTCGAATAATTGCTGACTGAATTTCCTTGATGGTGAATTCTGGAAGACTTGGTGCTGTTATAATGAAATCGAAAACAATACGCAATAGTGCGTGCTAATTTTTGCATGAATGAAAATCTTTGTATTATGTCCCGATATGAATCTAATGATATGTTTGATCCGGTACTTCAATGGGACTTACTTTTTGTGTCAGCCACGTGTCTGTATCGTCTGTTAACCATTTCGGTTAACGATTTAAATCAAAAGCGATTATTAATTAGACTTGCAGGATCCGTGTTTTTGGAAAAGCTATCTGCGGGATTGTGCTGCGATGATACGTGTCGCCATTGTGAAAATTGTGTATCCTGCTGAATTAATTAATTTGAACTACTCTATTTGCTGCAAATGTCTTCAGTGTATGCGGTGGAATTTTTATTGAATTCACGAAAATTTTATAACTTCACGGCTATGGTGTTCACAATGAAGTTCCAAATATCAGTTCAACAATTTGATAAACGAACTATATATTACAAATAATTACAAATAAACAAAACAAGAAAAAAGAAATAAGATAAAACTCATGTCTCTTCCTTCCTCTTTAGTATTGTTTTCTTTTTTCGTTCTAGCACCTTCTCTCACCCTTCTATATTTTTACTTCTATATTTTTACTTTATTAATTCTCACAATCGATAATTCAGAGTTCTAATTCCAGCAACAATGCAATCATTGAATCTGTCCACAATATTGCTTGATCGGTTATCATTTTTAAGGCTTTCAGTGTGTTAATAGGATGACCGTGCATAGCTCAAGCCGAAGCAGTGTTCATGATTCGATGGACGCTATCAGGGAGTTTGAAGAAATGAGATGTATGGAGATGCAATCCGAGTGGTTAGTGGATCTCAGGTGTACGCAGGCGCCCTATGCCTTTTAACTGGTGTCGCAGAACACGTGTACCTTCCCTTTTACTATTAGTCGCGGAATGGTTAATTCTTGTAATTGGATTAATTGTGACTCAAATTGATTTACATTTACCAGGTGTGGTGTAAATGAAGGGGAATTGACTCGTCCCATCCGATTTCCAATTTCCAAGGCTTGCAAAAAGAGTTTTGCCTTGATAATTACCGGCCCGAGTAGGTCAAATAATTGCGCGATATGTGATAACATTATGTATTTGATTACCCTTTGCGGATATTGGTTTTTTTGAATGTTGTAACTCAGAATGTCTAATTTACAATACCACGATAGGCCGAGCGTCTTCTTTCGTTTGGTCGGTCGTGATTGTCAGGTGACTGAGGTGTCACCGTTCGATATCGAATCAAGTACTAAACCCTGATGGTTGGATGACTATTGTCGTAGTTTGAAGCCTCCCTGATGAATTAAAGAGCCTTAATGCTAATACATAGGAGTATTACCTAAATCGCGAATTTTAAAATTAAATAGTAGTTGAGTTATGTATCAGTCGCTTTGAGAATCATGTCGCGAGTTTTGTGTATAATGAGTCTCACACAATTTCTCTTCCTTCGAGAGTGAATGAGTGGACCTTCCTCGACCTTCCAGAATCTGGTGCTCGTGGACTTCATTAGTCGTAACGTAACAATTGATTGAAGGTACACTTGTGTTCGCGGCTTATTTTCCGGTCGCGACGCATCCCAGAAATGTTTCTTGCAAAATCAACGAGGTGTTTAACTATATCTGACCGATGCACAGTAATTTCCGAAATACTTGTGCTGCCAACAAACCGTCAATTCTCGACGGAATGTAGAAGCCAGAATCAGCCAGCCTTATGTGTGCTGGAATGTGAACCTTTTTTCTTTGTAACTGCTAGGAAGGAACGATGTCTGAGATGGTTTCCGCGATTAAGAATTCTAATGTTTGTGAGAAACCGGAGGTACGCGATTGTGCTGATTAATGTACAACGATTGTACGCGATTGTGCTGATTAATGTACAACGTCATTGTATTCATACTAGTCATAGGTTAATATGTTGTATGGGCAGTAGTCGACTGTAATTGCAAACTTAGACGTGATAAAGCTTGCTTGAGAGCATGAGTCAAGTAGCACGCGTTAAGATTCTTTGAACTATTCCTCTTTCACAATTAAGAATTTTACTCTAGGAATTGGACATATTCAAAACAGTTATAGTGATTCATGTTCTATTTACTTCGTTGCCTCCTATCAATAAGTCATCTACGTCATGAATGATGACTCGACTAATCGACGGATTCGAGACGGCACACTTTCCATCAATGTCTCTTAATACCAAATATGGAGTCAGTGCAGTCCTACCATATTGTAGGAATTGATATAAAGGATATTTTATTAAAGTTGTTAAATAAAATTAGAAATTTTAATTGGAAATTGATGTTATTTTATTTAATTGAGAAATAGAAGCCTTAATAATTTCACGATGACGTGAAAGATTAGGATTAAAACTCGTTAAACTCTCTATGTTCTCTTTCAACTTCGCTACGTATTCACACTCTCAGAACTCACTACTCACTATGTTTTCATTCTCACAGCTCGCTATTCTCTAACTAACATCTTCGTCTGCTCGAAACATTCTCAAGTAAGCCTAGCTTTCGCTATAACATCTGTCACGCCACTCGAGACTTTTGGCGACAATTGTTGAGCACTCTGAGAATGTTTTGGGCCCTTTCCCAGAATTACCCATCCCACAATACGTTATCGTGTTCAATTCGTATGTACTGATCGGCTTACTGTGCTAGTAATCTCCAGAAGTGATATAGAGTGAGGAGCAAGATTGAATCAGTCCAAGTACTGTTGTAGGTAATAACAAATTATTTATGCATTGTAATAGAGAATAAAAAGAATCTGTTGCATGTATTAATTAACAATTGTTTTACTGTAATTAGAAGATAACAATTTTTTTCTACTCGTTTTGGTTTGCCAATTATTCATTTATACTTCTGACTTTTGCACCGAATGTTTGTGTTTATGTATTTTTTATGTTTAGTTTTGCACGAAAGTCAAGATTGATTATATCCGATACAGTAAAAAGTATTCAGTATTTCAGTCTAGTGTACAAAGAATAAGAAAAAAATATTGTGACGATATTCGTGGACTTTCTGCAGGACGTTCGAAGTTACTATCAGCACAAGATAAAGGAAGCTTCATTCTATTGGTCAGTTCGGCTTGGGATGCATAGTTAACACTATGTAGGTACTATGAGGATATTTAATTCATTTAAAGTACTACAAATAATAATAATATTAATAATGATAATGATAATAAGTCCGGATTAAAAGTTAATAAAATATGTTTAATATTTTAATAAATTACAAAGATGAATAGCACACTATTCTCGATGAATGCCAACTAAGAAATGCTTTTCTTATTGTTATATATACATTGATATAAACATGCAAACTCTCCATGGCAACGAAACAGATGAAACACCAATTAATGAATTTTCTACTGTTTATGAGTTGGCGCTGTCGATCTCTCGAAATCGTACCTCTCTACGGAACGACCGGACGTAGGTGGCTCTGACTTCTCTCTCGCTGAGGTAAAAGTCGTTACATTACTTCTCCTTCAAGTCGCTCGATCCATAAAAGAGAGCAGACGATATGTGTTTCTTGCCATAAGTTCGGTGTTGCTGTTCTTGATGTAATTCTATATATGCCGATTTTAATCGGTCTGTCGAGATGGTGGTTTCTTTGCCTTTACAATCAATTAAAAATATATTACCTGATATATGCTTTAATACACGATACGGACATTCATAAGGCTGTTCCAGAAGTTGTTTAATATGATCGACTCGTACAAAGACATGAGTCGTGACGAAAAGATTATTAAATATGAAATATGATCTTTTGGAGCGACGTCTCGTCGGTCTTGGGCGCATAGTTTGCATGAATTCTCTAAATTTACTAATACTGAAATCTGTATCGTTGTCAACGAAAAATTCTTCAGGTAGTCTGAGGGGTGTACCATATACCATTTCAGCCGCGGTTACTTGTATATTTTCCTTATAACTATTCTTCAAACCAAGCATTACTGCTGGGAGTACTTCTAACCAATTCTTATTTTCATAGCATCGAATTGCTGCTTTTAGAGATTTATGCCACCGTTCAATCATGCCACTGGATACAGGGTGCAGATATGCCTACATCCAATAAGTTTTGTTAAGGAGTTAAAAAGTTGCGACTCGAATTGAGCGCCGCGATCAGTAGTAATAGTTGACGGAGCGCCGAATCTCGCGATCATATTGACATAAAATGTTGCGACATGGTCTGCGTTTATTTTAACGGAACCACCTCAGGCCATCTAGAGAATCGATCGATGATGGTCAAACAGTACCTGTGGCTGTAGATCGTCAGGTCCAATAATATCGATGTGAGTATATAGAAAACGCTCTGGAACAGTAATGTGTTTTGGTGGATTTTTAATCTGTTTACTTATCTTACTTCTTTGACAGCTTACCCAACTTCTTTCCCAATGTAAAATATCTTTACTCATCCCAGGCCATACAAACTTTTTTGTGATTAAATGTTTAGTGGATCTTCTACTGGGATGAGCGAAGTTGTGTACGCTGTCGAAGATCTTTCTGTGCAGCACTACTGGAATATATGGTCTAATTGTTTCAGCTGAAATATCACAATATATTATATTATCAGAATTATCTATTTTTAATTCTTTAACTGTAGGACTGTACTTTGTAAGACCTGTGTTAATTCTGGATCTTTTAATTGATATACGGCAAGTTCTGATGTGCTAAACACGATTGGCATACTGATAACGTCCAATCGTGATAAAGCGTCTGCCACTTCATTATTTTGTCCAGAAATGTGGGTAATATTCGCTGAAAATTGTCCGACAGGGTCTAGTTGTCGTAGCTGTATGTATGAGGCTTTGTCTGATTTTTGGTGAAATGCATAAATCAGTGGTTTATGGTCTGTTTGAATAATAAAATCTCGTCGTTCCAAAAAATGTTTAAAATGTTTTACTGCTTTATAAACTGCAGTAAGTTCTCTGTCATATGTGCTGTATTTAATTTTTTGAGGCGAGAATTTAAAAAAAAAAAACTATTGGTTCCCACAAACCGTTTACTTTTTGTTGAAGTGCAGCCCCACAAGCTAAATTAGAAGCATCAGTAATTAAAAGCAACGGGCTACCAATTTTTGGGTGGACCAATAGTGCTTCATCCGCCAACGAGTCTTTACATTTTTGAAATGCTACTTCGGCTTTTTCTGTCCAAACAATACTTCTTTTATCATTTTTCTTATCATCATGAAGAAAAAATTTGAAGGAGCCTGTATGGTTGCAGCATTCTCAATAAATCTATGACAAAAATTGATTATCCCAAGAAAACGTCTTAATTCGATAATTTTTTTCGGTTTTGGATAATTTATTGTAGCATTAACTTTTTCATGTACAGGCTTGGCTTCTTTCTGATTTGATATCCCAAGAACTGTACAGTTGAACTCCAAAAACAGAGTTTGTTGTATTAATGGAAATTTCATATTGCTTTAACCTTTCCAAAACCTGCCGTAGATGATCAAATGTTCGGACCAAGTGTTCGTTGGTGGAGGCAATAAGTAAATCATCAATATAACCGATTGCACAATCGAGACATTTGATTACTAGATCCATAAAACGCTGGAAGGTATATGCCGCATTTTTTAAACCGAAGAGAATTACGTTGCATTCAAAAAGACCAAATTGCGTAATTACCGCCTTTTTTTCACGATCGTCAGGCGCAATCGGAATCTAGTGATATGTACGTTCTAAATCTAAAGTAATAAAAATATTCCCGTCCAACGCGTGACTGAACGCATGTATGTGACGAATGGGATATTTATCTGGTATCGTCTGTGAATTTAATCTACGATAATCACCACACAACCTCCAAGTACCATTTTTCTTGGGAACCATGTGCAGTGAACTAGCCCATTCACTTGGAGAAGGTTGGCAAAAACCTTGTTGATTTAGTAATTGAATTAGTAACTGGAATTCCTCTCGAGCTGCTTAAAATTTGTCAGGTGCTAGTCTGCACATGATCTTCCTGTAGTGATATGTTTAGAAGATACTAGTTCTTGAGTAGAACTCGTAATGTCTATATATTGTTTAAATAATTTGACGTATTTGTCATCATTTCCTTTGCCTAATGTAGTAATTGATTGAAAATTATTTGTACTTATCTGTGCTAGTTGCTGTAATTTAGTGTAGTCTTCTACTATTCGTCTGTTTTTTGGATCTACTAGAAGACCATGATACTTAAGAAAATCTGCACCAATAATTGGTTGCTGTACTTGAGGAACGGTGAACTTCCAAGCATATGGACGCCGCAAATCGAGATCCAGTTTCAACATTCTGATACCGAAGGTCGATATCGGAGTTCCATCGACAGAATATACCTTAAAATCAGAAGGGGTGACATTTCCTTTTGTAGAACTAATTGGCAGTACGGAGATGACAGCCGCTGTATCAATTAAAAATGATAATCTATTTTTATGATCGAAAATAACTAGACGACTACTTTGCACGTCTCCCAGTGTCGTCAGAACTGTGGGACATGCTTCTAGTTTTCCGCCTGTTGAACAGTTTCAGCGGTGTTTTCTTTAGAAGCAATAGTAGATGACCACTTGGACGGTTTTTTACATTGATATGCTCGCACGCCGTAATTAAGATGATAGTAACAGAGTTCTCCACTTTTTCCTGTCGTTATAGGTTGTCGTGATGAAGACCGTCGTTGAAATGGCCTTCGTCAAGAAATGTTAGTCTCCATTGTTACCATTATGCGAGTCATTTCGGCAAGTTGATGTTGAATGGGTACACAGTACTATTGATTCATGAGAACCCGCCAAATTGTTTTCATGAAAACCATCAGCTCTGGATTGGCAGGCGGAAGCCACCATGTTTGCTCTGTCTATGCGCGAAATATGAGATAAACGAAACTCCATGATCCGATCAGGAAGTACTGCCAATTTTGATAAATCATAATGATGATGATAATAATAATAATTATAGTAACAACAACAACAACAACAACAACAACAACAACAATAATAATAATGATGGTAATGATAATGATAACTCCGGATTAAAAGTAAATAAAACATATTTAATATTTTAATAAATTACGAGATAAATTCTTTTCAGTTGGTTTTCTTATTGGTATATATACATTGGTATGAACAACCAAACTCTCGGCAACGAAATTACGAATTGTCTACTGTTTATGAGTTGGCCCTGTCTATCTCTCGAAATCGCACCTCTCGACGGAAAAGCCAAACGAACTTCGGTGGCGCTGACTTCTCTCTTACTGAGGTAACAGTCGCTACAATCATGCTCCGCGAAGTGACGTTTGTGTGTGACTAAACGAACCACAAGTTCTGACCTCAAACTGTGTTTTTCTTCGTTTTTCCCTAAAAACATCTATAGCCCAAACATGTAGCGACTGCTATCTCCAAGCAAGGGAAAACAGCGCTACCTACCTTAGTGAAACCTTCTCGCCGAGAGGTGCGCTTTCGTTGGGCTAAGAGTCATAGAACAACAAAATGTATAGACGGTTAAGTGTTAATATATATAGCGCCGAACATGCGATCATAAGCCATTAAACAGCCAGTAATTAACCAGCCATTAACCAGTCATTATCAGCATTCACAACTTTCGTCAGTAACCCGACAGGTTAGACAGCATAACATATTTCTCGTGATAAAATCCGTTAGCATCAGCGATACCGAACACGCGAATATTTGTGTGTAATTCATAATCTCTGTAGAATTACTAAACTAAACTATTTCTAACAACATTTACCTACAAAATTGGTGACCACCCGATGTGATTGAAAAATTCTATCGGATAGAAGAGAGAAAAAAGCATGGCCACGACACGTTCGCCGATTCGAACTCAAGTTATGCTGTAAATGGAGGAACAGATCCCACCAAGCTTAAAAGCTCCATCAATTAGCGCAGAGGTACCGCAGTACTTTCCACCTTTAATAAAGAGAACCCGAGACTCTGGTTTCTCCAGGCAGAAGCAGCTTTGAGGACAAGCAAGATCACCAGCGATTCTTCGAGATTTGACTATAGAATTTAACGTTTACCGGGCGACGTCTCGCGCTTATTAGAAAATATCTCGGAAACACAGAATTCGAATAAATATCAGACGCTAAAAAATAAGGTTTTAGAACTATTCGGTAGATCGGAAGAGACTAGAGTCCGTCAAATCCTCAGAACATGTAGGATGGGCGATGAAAAACCGTCGCACTTCCTACAGCGTATGAAAAGAATGGTTGACAAAAACATTCCTGACACAATCCTAAAAACCATTTTTTGGAACAGATTTTACAATCCCTGCACAACATTCTGATAGTAAACTCTGAGTCCAACATATCAAAATTAGCGATATTTCCCGATCGCGTGATGGAATTCTGTTTGCCTCAAATTTCGAATGAAGAAAGATCCAATATGGCGAATTCAGCCAGCCATTCCAGAGATGATGGTGGTTATAACGAAACCAAAATGGCGGATACCCATCGGTAAAAAGACAACATGGCGGCCATAAAACACCAGCTAGCAGAGATGACTTACAAAACCGCGACCATGGAAAAGAACCACTATCGACGTAGACCATTCCTCCAACAACCTCGATTCCGTGACCGACGATTTCAGTCCCGTGGACGATCATCTCCAGCACGAAAATACAAAACTATAGGAGGATTCTACTACTACCCCTTCAATTTTGGAGCACGAGCGCATAAATGCAAAAATCCTTGGAATTGGTCATCTGTCACTGCTGAAGTTGCAGTCGGAAAACTAAAGGCGCATCCCACAGTCCTGACCACGCTGGGAGAAATGCAAAATGATCGTCTAGTCATCTTTGATCGTCTAAAAGTAAATTGTCAGTTTGAATTGATACCGGGGCTGACATCTCCGTATTACCACTCAGTTCGGAAAAAGGAAATGTCACCTCTTCTGATTTTAAGATATATTCTGTTGGAGGAACACCGATATTGACCTACGGTACCAGAATGCTGAATCTGGACTTTGGTTTACGGTGTCCATATTCCTGGAAGTTAACCGTCGCTTAAGTACAGCAACCAATAATTGGCGCAGAATTTCTGAGACATCACGGACTTCTGGTTGATCATAAAAACAGACGGATAATAGACGACTACACTAAAATACAGAAACTGGCACAGATATATAATAGTAATCTTCAATCAATTACTACATTAGGAAAAGGAAACGATGACAAATACGTTAAATTACTAAGAAAATACATAGACGTTACGAGACCTACACAAGGACTAGTACTTCCTAAGCACAAGATACATCACCAAATTATCACAACAGGACGACCATGTGCAGAGAGATCTCGCAGATTAGCACCTGACAAGATTAAAGCAGCAAGAGAGGAATTACAATTATTAATACAACAAGGTAATTGTCAACCTCCTTCGAGTGAATGGGCTGGTTAACTGCACATAGACTCTGGAAGAAAAATGGTACCTGGAGGTTGTGTGGTGATTATCGAAAACTAAATTCACAGACAATAACATACAAATACACAATACCTCACATACACGACTACACTCTTTCAATAGACGGAAAGACAGTCCTTACTACATTGGATCTAGATCGTGCATATCACCAGATTCCGATGGTGCCTGAGGATCTTGGAAAAACAGCGGTAATTACACCATTTGGTCTTTTTGAATGCAGCGTAATTCTCTTCGGTTTAAAAAATGCGGCATATACCTTCCAGCGTTTTATGGATATAGTAATCAGATGTCTCTATTGTGCAATCGGTTATATTGATGATTTACTTATTGCCTCCACCAACGAACACTTGGTCCGAACACTTTGATCATCTACGGCAGGTTTTAGAAAGAATAAGGCAATATGGCATCTCTATTAATACAGCAAAATCTGTCTTTGGAGCACAAACAGTACAGTACCTGGGGTACCAAGTAAGTCGAAAGGGAACTAAGCCAGTACCTGAAAAAGTAAAAGATAATAGATCCAAAACCCAAAAACTTAGTCGAACTAAGAGGCTTTATCGGGATGTTCAATTTATAACGTAAATTCATTAAGGACGCTACTATCAAACAAGCTCCATTAAACACCTTTACTCACGGTTATAAAAAAAATGACTAAAGAAGTATAATCTGGACAGAAGAAGCTGAAACGGCATTCCAAATATGTCAAGACTCGTTTGTAGATGCAACACAATTAACACACCCAAAAACCGATAGCCAATTACTTCTAATTACCGACGCTTCAAACTTAACTTGTGGGGCTGCAATACAGCAGAAATAAAACGGTATATGGAAGCCAGGACCCTTCTCTAAAAAATTCTCACCTCAAAAAGTAAAATACAATACTTACAACAGAGAACTCACTGCAGTTTACAAAACACAAAATCATTTCAAAAATTTTTAGAAGGACGAGACTTTACGATACAGACAGACCATAAACCACTAACATACGCATTCCATCAAAAATCGGAAAAGGCATGATCAAGACAGCTACTACAATTATACTACATCGGACAATTCTAGACAAAAATCATCTACATTTCCGGACTTAATAACGAAGTAGCAGAAGCCGTATCTCGACTGGACGTTGTTAGTATGCTGGTCGTGATTGGCAGGGTTGAATCTCATGTTCCAACAATTAAATCATTTTATTTCTTGCAACTCTTAGTTTCGATGATTGCTTCAATTGCGATTGGACAACGGTGAATGATCTGAAATCGACAGGAATTATTGCGGCGCGAAATAACGATGAAGGGATGATTGTCTCAACTGAAATGGCTATTAGAAGAAACCGATACATTCGAACAATGATTGCGAAACTCTTGTTCCAGCAGTTAAATCATTTTATTTCTTGCAACTCTTAGTTTCGATCATTGCTTCAATTGCGATTGGACAACGGTGAATGACCTGAGGTCGACAGAAATGATTGCGTCGTGAATTAACGAAGACGAGGTGATTGTCTGAACTGAAAGACCTATTAGAAGAGACCGATGCATTCGAACAATGAGTGCGAAACTCATGTTTCAACGGTTAAATAATAATATTTATTGGAAGTGTTCGTTTCGATGATTGTTTCAATTGCGATTGGACATCGGTGAATGAATTGAAGCCGACAGGAATGATTGATGCGTGAGTTAATGATAACAACATGATTGTTTGAACTGAAACGTCCATTAGAAGAGACCAATAAATTCGAACAACGATTGCGAAACTCATGCTTCAAATGTAAAATCATTATATCGCCCGCAATTGAGGAATTCGATGATTGTTTCAATTGTATTTGGACTTCGGAGAATGAACAGACGTCGACAGAATCGATTTTCCGATCTTTATCATTCAGGAAATGATTATTTTAGCTGAAGTATGTTTTGAAAAGACTGATGCATTCGAAATGTGCTTCCGAAACTAATGTTTCGAATGTTAAATCATTATATCGCTCGCAATTGACGGTTTCAATGATTGTTTCCATTGTGATTGGAATTCGGTGAATGAACACAGGTCGACAGAAACGATTTTCCGAACCTCACAATTCACAAAATGATTATTTAACTAAAGGATGTGTTGAAGCGACTGATACAGTCCAACTGTGTTCCCGAAACTCGTGTATTGAACGTTAAACCATTATATCGCTCGCAATTGAGGAATTCGATGGTTGTTACAATTGTGATTGGACTTCGATGACTGAACACAGGTCGACAGAAAAGAGTTTTCCGATTATCGTTCGGAAATGATTATTTTAGCTGAACGATTTTAGGAAGCGACTGATACATTCAAACTATGATCCCGAAACTCATGTTTCGAATGTCAAATAATTGTATCGTTTGCAATTGATGGCTTCGATGATTGTTTCATTTGTGATTGGACTTCGGTGAATGAACACAGGACGACCGAAACGATTTTCCGATTCTTATCCTTCACGAAATGATTATTTCAGCTGAACGACCAGTAGAAAGCGAATGATTCATTCAAACTAGAATCCCGAAACTCATGTTTCGCATGTTAAAAAATTATATCGCTCGCAATTGATGGCTTCGATGGTTGTTTCAATTGTAATTGGACGTCGGTGAATGAACGCAGGTCGACTGATACGATTCTCCGATTTGTATCATTCAAGAAATGATTATTTAGCTCAAGGATGTATTGAAGCGACTGACACAGTCCAACTGTGTTCCCGAAACTCGTGTATCAAACGTTAAATCATTATATCGCTTGCAATTGAGGGCTCCGATGGTTGTTATAACTGTGATTGGAATTCGATGAATGAACAGAGTTCGACAGAATCGATTTCCCGAAATTTATCACTCACGAAATAATTAATTTAGCTCAAGGATATGTTGAAGCGACTGATATAATCCAACCGTGTGCCCGAAACTAGTGTTTCGAAAGTTGAACCATTATATCGCTCGCAATTGAGGGCATCGATGGTTGTTTCAATTGTGATTGGACTTCGATGAATGAACAGAGTTCGACAGAATCGATTTCCTGAAATTTATCATTCACGAAATAATTAATTTAGCTCAAGGATATGTTGAAGCGACTGATATAATCCAACTGTCTTCCCGAAACTCGTGATTCGAATGTTACATCCTTAGGGCGCTCCCAATTGTGGCCTTCGAGGGTTGTTTCAATTGTGATTGGAGATCGGTGATGAACACAGGTTGAAAGAAACGATTTTCCGATCATTATCGTTCACGAAATGATTATTTTAGCATAACGATCTGTAGGAAGCGACTGATACATTAAAATTATGAGCCCGCAATTCATGTTTCGCTTGTTAAATCATAATATCGCTCGCAATTGAGCGCTTCGATGATTGTTTCAATTGTAATTGGACTTCGATGAATCAACAGAGATCGACAGAAACGATTTCCCGAACATATGTTTCACGAAATGATTATTTTAGCACGAGAATGTGTCGAAGTGAGAGATGGGGTCCAACTGTGTTCTCGACACTCTTGTTTCGGATGTTAAATCATTATATCGCTGGTAAGTGCGGGCGTCGATGGTTGTTTCAATTGTGACTGGACTTCGGTGAATGAACACAGGTCGACTGAAACGATTTTCGGATCATTATCGTTCACGAAATGATTATTATAGCTAAGCGATCTGTAGGAAGCAACTGATACATTCAAACTATGATACCGAAACTCATGTTTCGCATGATAAATCATTATACCGCTCGCATTTGAAGGCTTCGAAGATTGTTTCAATTGTGATTGGACTTCGGTGAATGAACACATGTCGTCGGAAACGATTTTCCGATAATTATCGTTCACGAAATGGTTAGTTTAGTTGTACGATCTGCTGGAATCAATTGATACATGCGAACTATGATTTTGAAACTCATGTTTCGATGCTTAAATCATTATATCGCCCGCAGTTGATGGCTTCGATGAATGTTTCAATTGTGATTAGACTTCGGTGAATGAACACAGGTCGACAGAAACGATTTTCCGAAACTCACAATTCACAAAATGATTATTTAGCTAAAGGATGTGTTGAAGCGACTGATACAGTCCAACTGTGTTCCCGAAACTCGTGTATTGAACGTTAAACCATTATATCGCGCGCAATTGAGGGCTTCGATTGTTGTTTCACTGGTGATTGGTCTTGGGTGAATGAACACAGGTCGACCGAAACGATTTTGCGATTCTTAACTTCAAGGATATGATTATTTTAGCTGAACGAAGAGTAGAAAGTGACTGATTCATTCAAACTAGAATCCCGAAACTTACATTTCGCATGTTAAAACAGTATATCGCTCGCAATTGAGGACTTCGACGGTAGTTTTAATTGTGATTGGTCTTCGGTGAATGAACATATGTCGACAGAAACCATTTTCCGATCATTATCGTCCACGAAATGATTATTTTAACTGAACGATCTGTAGGAAGCGACTGATACATCCAAACTATGATCCAGAAACTCATGTACTCATGTTAAAACATTATATCGCTCGCAATTGAGGAATTCGATGGTTGTTACAATTGTGATTGGACTTCGGTGACTGAACACTGGTCGAAAGAAACGATTTTCCTAACATTATCGTTCACGAAATGATTACTTTAGCAGAACGATCAGCAGGAAGCAACTGATATATTCAAACTATGATACCGAGAATCATGTTTAGCATGTTAAATCATTATATCGCTCGCAATTGAGGGCTACGATTGTTGTTTCAATTGTGATTTTACTTTGGTGAACGAACAGAGATCGACAGAAACGATTATTATCTATCACGAAATGATTATTTTAGGTGAACGATCTGTAGGAAGCGACTGATACATTAAAACTATGATCCCGAAATTCATGTTTCGCGTGTTAATTCATAATATCGCTCGCAATTGAGGGCTTCGATAATTGTTTCAATTGTGATTGGAATTCGGTGAATGAACAGAGATCGACAGAAACGATTTTCCGATTACTATCCTTCACGAAGTGATTACTTTAGCTGAACGATGTGTAGGAAGAGACAGATAGAATCAAATTATGATCCCGGAGCGCACGTTTCGCGTGTTAAATCATTATAGCGCTCGCAAATGTGGCCTTCGATGGTTGTTTCAATTGTGACTGGAGTTCGGTGAATGAACACAGGTCGAAAGAAACGATTTCCAAATCATTATCGTCCACGAAATGGTCATTTTAGGTGAACGATTTGTAGGAAGCGACTGATACTTTAAAACTATGTTACCGAAACTCATGATTCGCATGTTAAGTCATAATATCGCTCGCAGTTGAGGGCTTCGATAAATGTTTCAAAAGTGATTGGACTTCGGTGAATGAACACAAGTCGACAGAAGTTATTTTCCGATCATTATCGTTCACGAAATGATAATTCTAGAAGAACGAACGCGACTGATAAATTCAAACTATGATCTCGAAACATGTCGATCTGTGTTCATTCACCGAAGTCCAAACACAATTTAAACAACCATCGAAGCATTCAATTGCGAGCATTATAATGGTTTAACTTTCGAAACTAGGGTTTCGGACACACAGTTGGTCTGCATCAGTCGCTTCAACTGAACATTGAGCTAAAATAATCATTTCGTGAATGATAAAGATCGGATAATCGTTTCTGTTCATTCATCGAAGTCCAATCACAATTGAAACAAGCATCGAAGCCATCAATTGCCAGCGATATAATGATATAACATGAAAGACATGCTTTCGGGATAATGGTATGAATGTATCAGTCGCCTCCTACATATCGTTCAGCTAAAATAATCATTTCGTGAACGGTAATGATCGGAAAATCGTTTCTGTCGACCGGTGTTCATGCACCGAAGTCCAATCACAATTCAAACAACCATCGAAGCCCTCAAATGCAAGTGATATAATGATTTAACATGCGAAGCATGAGTTTCGGGATCATAGTTTGATTGTATCAGTCGCATCCTACAGATCGTTCAGTTAAAATAATCATTTCGTGAACGATAATGATCGGAAAAACGTTTCTGTCGACCGGTGTTCATGCACCGAAGTCCAGACACAATTGAAAGAATCATCGAAACCATCAATTTCGAGCGATATAATGATTTAACTTTCGAAACACAAGCTTCGGAAGCACATTTCGAATGTATCATTCTCTTCAAAACATACTTCAGCAAATATAATCAATTCCTGAATGATAAAGATCGGAAAATCGATTCAATCGACGTCTGTTCATTCTCCGAAGTCTACTCACAATTGAAACAAACTTCGAAGCCATCAATTGCAAACGATATAATGATTTTTCATTCGAAACATGAGTTTCGGAAGCACATTTCGAATGTATCAGTCTCTCCAACATATCTTTCAGCTAAAATATTCATTTCGCGAAAGATAATTATCGAAAAAACGTTTCTGTCGACCTCTGTTCATTATCAGAATTCTAATCACAATTGAAACAATCATCGAAGCCATCAATTGCGAGCAATATAATGATTTCACATTCGAAACATGAGATTCGGAATCACATTTCGAATGTATCAGTTTCTTCAAAAACACTTCAGCCAGAATAATCATTTCCTGAATGATAAATATCGGAATATCGATTCTGTCGACGTCTGTTCATTCTCCGAAGTCTAATCACAATTGAAACAATCATCGAAGCCAACAATTGCGTGCGATATAATGATTTAACAATCGAAACATGAGTTTCGGAAGCACATTTCGAATGTATCAGTCTCTTCAAAACATATTTCTGCTAGAATAACCATTTCCTGAATGATAGAGATAGGAAAATCGTTTCGGCCGACATTTGTTCATTCGCCGAAGTCCAGACACAATTGAAACAATCATCGAAACCATCAAATGCGAGCGATATAATGATATAACTTTCGAAGCATGCGTTTCGGAAGCACATTTCGAATGTATCAGTCTCTTCAAAACATACTTCAGCTAAAATAACAATTTCCTGAATGATGAAGATCGGAAAATCGTTTCTGTCGACCGCTGTTCATGCACCGAATGCCAATCGCAATTGAAACAATCATCGAAGCCTTCAAATGCGAGCGATATAATGATTTAACATTCGAAACATGTGTTTTGGAAGCACGTTTCGAATGTATCAGCCTCTCCAACAGATCCTTCAGCTAAAAAAATGTTTTCGTGATATATAATTATCGAAAAAACGTTTCTGTCGACCTCTGTTCATTCTCCGAAGTCTAATCACAATTGAAACAATCACCGAAACCATCAATTGCGGGCGATGTAATGATTTAACTTTCGAAACATGAGTTTCAGAAGCACATTTCGAATGTATCAGTCTTTTCAAAACATACTTCAGCCAAAATAACCATTTCCTGAATGTTAAAGATAGGAAAATCGTTTCTGTCGACAGCTGTTCATCCACCGTAGGCCAATCACAATTGAAACAATCATCGAAGCCTTCAATTGCGAGCGATATAATGATTTAACGTTCGAAACATGAGCTTCGGTAGCACATTTCGAATGTATCAGTCTCTCCAACACATCCTACAGCTAAAATAATGTTTTCGTGAAAGATATTTATCGAAAAAACGTTTCTGTCGACGTCTGGTCATTCTCCGAAGTCTAATCACAATTGAAACAATCATCGAAGCCTTCAATTGCGAGCGATATAATGATTTAACAACCGAAACATGCGTTTCGGAATCACATTTCTAATGTATCAGTCTCTTCAAAACTAACTTTAGCTAAAATAATGTTTTCGTGAAAGAAAATGATCGAAAAAACGTTATTGTGGACCTCTGTTCATTCTCCGAAATCTAATCACAATTGAAAGAATCATCGAAAACATCAATTGCGGGCGATATAATAATTTAACATTCGAAACATGCGATTCGGAAGCACATTTCGAATGAATCAGTCTGTTCAAAACATACTACAGCTAATATAACCATTTCCTGAATGATAAAGATCGGAAAATCGTTTCTGTCGACCAATGTTCATCCACCGAAGGCCAATCACAATTGAAACAATCAACGAAGCCTTCAATTGCGAGCACTATATTGACTTCACATTCGAAACATGAGTTTCGGAGTCACATTTCGAATGTATCAGATTCTTCAAAACACACATCAGCCAAAATAATCATTTCCTGAAAGATAAAGATCGGAAAATCGATTCTGTCGACTTCTGTTCATTCTCCGAAGTCTAATCACTATTGAAACAATCATCGAAGCCTTCAATTGCGAGCGATATAATGATTTAACAACCGAAACATGCGTTTCGGAAGCACATTTCGTATGTATCAGTTTCTTCAAAACACACTTCAGTCAAAATAATCATTTCCTGAATGATGAAGATCGGAAAATCGATTCTGTCGACGTCTGTTCATTCTCCGAAGTACAGACACAATTGAAACAATCATCGAAACCATCAATTGCGAGCGATATAATGATATAACATTCGAAGTATGAGTTTCGGAATCACATTCCGAATGTATCAGTTTCTTCAAAACAAACTTCAGCCAAAATAATCATTTCCGAATGATAAAGATCGGAAAATCGAATCTGTCGACATCTCTTCATTCTCCGAAGTCTAATCACAAATGAAACAATCATCGAACCCTTCAATTGCGAGCGATATAGTGATTTAACATCCGAAACATGAGTTTCGGAAGCACATTTCGAATGTATCGGTATCCTCAAAACATACTACAGCTAAAATAACCATTTCCTGAATGATAAAGTTCGGAAAATCGTTTCTGTCGATCGCTGTTCATCCACCGAAGGCCAACCACAATTGAAACAATAATCGAAGCCTTCAATAGCGAGCGATATAATGATTCAACATTTGAAACATGAGATTCGGAAGCACATTTCGTATGTATCAGTCTCTCCAACATATCTTTAAGCTTAAATAATGTTTTCGTGAGAGATAATACTCGAAAAAACGTTTCTGTCGACCTCTGTTCATTCTCCGAATTTTAATCACAATTAAAACAATCATCGAAGCCTTCAATTGCGAGCGATATAATGATTTAACATTCGAAACATGAGTTTCGGAATCACATTTCGAATGTATCAGTATTCTCAAAACATACTTCAGCTAAAATAATCATTTCCTGAAAGATAAAGATCGGAAAATCGATTCTGTCGATGTCTGTTCATTCTCCGAAGTTTAATCACAATTGAAACAATCATCGATACCATCAATTGCGAGCTATATAATGATATAATATTCGCAGCATCGGTTTCGGAATCACATTCCGAATGTATCAGTTTCTTCAAAACATACTTCAGCCAAAATAATCATTTCCTGAATGATAAAGATCGGAAAATCGTTTCTGTCGAACTCTGTTCATTCGCCGAATTCCAGACACAATTGAAACAATCATCGAAACCATCAATTGCGAGCGATATAATGATATAACATTCGAAACATGAGTTTCGGAATCACATTCGAATATATCAGTTTCTTCAAAACACACTTCAGCCAAAATAATCATTTCCTGAATGATAAAGATCGGAAAAATCGATTCTGTCGATGTCTGTTCATTCTCCGAAGTCTAATCACAATTGAAACAATCATCGAAGCCAACAATTTGCGGGCGATATAATGATTTAACATTCGAAACATGAGTTTCGGAATCACATTCGAATGTATCAGTCTCTTCAAAACATACTTCAGCTAAAATAACCATTTCCTGAATGATAAAGATCGAAAATCGTTTCTGTCGATCGCTGTTCATTCTCCGAAGGCCAATCACAATTGAAACAATCATCGAAGCCTTCAATTGCGGCGATATAATGATTTAACAACCGAAACATGAGTTTCGGAAGCACATTCGAATGTATCAATCTCTTCAAAACATACTTCAGCTAAAATAACCATTTCCTGAATGATAAAGATCGAAAAATCGTTTCTGTCGATCGCTGTTCATCCACCGAAGGCCAATCACAATTGAAACAATCATCGAAGCCTTCAATTGCGAGCAATATAATGATTTAACATTCGAAACATGAGTTTCGGAATCACATTTCGAATATATCAGTTTCTTCAAAACACACTTCAGCCAAAATAATCATTTCCTGAATGATAAAGATCGGAAAATCGATTCTGTCGATGTCTGTTCATTCTCCGAAGTCTAATCACAATTGAAACAATCATCGAAGCCATCAATTGCGGGCGATATAATGATTTAACAACCGAAACATGAGTTTCGGAAGCACATTTCGAATGTATCAATCTCTACAAAACATACTTCAGCTAAAATAACCATTTCCTGAATGATAAAGATCGAAAAATCGTTTCTGTCGATCGCTGTTCATCCACCGAAGGCCAATCACAATTGAAACAATCATCGAAGCCTTCAATTGCGAGCGATATAATGATTTAACAACCGAAACATGAGTTTCGGAAGCACATTTCGAATGTATCAATCTCTTCAAAACACACTTCAGCCAAAATAATCATTTCCTGAATGATAAAGATCGGAAAATCGATTCTGTCGATGTCTGTTCATTCTCCGAAGTCTAATCACAATTGAAACAATCATCGAAGCCATCAATTGCGGGCGATATAATGATTTAACAACCGAAACATGAGTTTCGGAAGCACATTTCGAATGTATCAGTCTCTTCAAAACATACTTCAGCTAAAATAACCATTTCCTGAATGATAAAGATCGAAAAATCGTTTCTGTCGATCGTCTGTTCATTCTCGAAGGCCAATCACAATTGAAACAATCATCGAAGCCTCAATTGCGGGCGATATAATGATTTAACAACCGAAACATGAGTTTCGGAATCACATTTCAATGTATCAATCTCTCAAAACATACTTCAGCTAAAATAACCATTTCCTGAATGATAAAGATCGAAAAATCGTTTCTGTCGATCGCTGTTCATTCTCCGAAGGCTAATCACAATTGAAACAATCATCGAAGCCATCAATTGCGGGCGTTTAACAATGATATAATGATTTAACATTCACAATTGAAACAATCATCGAAACATGAGTTTTCGGAATCACATTCGAATATATCAGTTTCTTCAAAACACACTTCAGCCAAAATAATCATTTCCTGAATGATAAAGATCGGAAAATCGATTCTGTCGATGTCTGTTCATTCTCCGAAGTCTAATCACAATTGAAACAATCATCGAAGCCATCAATTGCGGGCGATATAATGATTTAACAACCGAAACATGAGTTTCGGAAGCACATTTCGAATGTATCAATCTCTTCAAAACATACTTCAGCTAAAATAACCATTTCCTGAATGATAAAGATCGAAAAATCGTTTCTGTCGATCGCTGTTCATCCACCGAAGGCCAATCACAATTGAAACAATCATCGAAGCCTTCAATTGCGAGCAATATAATGATTTAACATTCGAAACATGAGTTTCGGAATCACATTTCGAATATATCAGTTTCTTCAAAACACACTTCAGCCAAAATAATCATTTCCTGAATGATAAAGATCGGAAAATCGATTCTGTCGATGTCTGTTCATTCTCCGAAGTCTAATCACAATTGAAACAATCATCGAAGCCATCAATTTGCGGGCGATATAATGATTTAACAACCGAAACATGAGTTTCGGAATCACATTCGAATGTATCAATCTCTACAAAACATACTTCAGCTAAAATAACCATTTCCTGAATGATAAAGATCGAAAAATCGTTTCTGTCGATCGCTGTTCATCCACCGAAGGCCAATCACAATTGAAACAATCATCGAAGCCATCAATTGCGAGCGATATAATGATTTAACAACCGAAACATGAGTTTCGGAAGCACATTCGAATGTATCAATCTCTACAAAACATACTTCAGCTAAAATAACCATTTCCTGAATGATAAAGATCGAAAAATCGTTTCTGTCGATCGCTGTTCATCCACCGAAGGCCAATCACAATTGAAACAATCATCGAAGCCTTCAATTGCGAGCAATATAATGATTTAACATTCGAAACATGAGTTTCGGAATCACATTTCGAATATATCAGTTTCTTCAAAACACACTTCAGCCAAAATAATCATTTCCTGAATGATAAAGATCGGAAAATCGATTCTGTCGATGTCTGTTCATTCTCCGAAGTCTAATCACAATTGAAACAATCATCGAAGCCATCAATTGCGGGCGATATAATGATTTAACAACCGAAACATGAGTTTCGGAAGCACATTTCGAATGTATCAATCTCTTCAAAACATACTTCAGCTAAAATAACCATTTCCTGAATGATAAAGATCGAAAAATCGTTTCTGTCGATCGCTGTTCATCCACCGAAGGCCAATCACAATTGAAACAATCATCGAAGCCTTCAATTGCGAGCAATATAATGATTTAACATTCGAAACATGAGTTTCGGAATCACATTTCGAATATATCAGTTTCTTCAAAACACACTTCAGCCAAAATAATCATTTCCTGAATGATAAAGATCGGAAAATCGATTCTGTCGATGTCTGTTCATTCTCCGAAGTCTAATCACAATTGAAACAATCATCGAAGCCTTCAATTGCGAGCAATATAATGATTTAACATTCGAAACATGAGTTTCGGAATCACATTTCGAATATATCAGTTTCTTCAAAACACACTTCAGCCAAAATAATCATTTCCTGAATGATAAAGATCGGAAAATCGATTCTGTCGATGTCTGTTCATTCTCCGAAGTCTAATCACAATTGAAACAATCATCGAAGCCATCAATTGCGGGCGATATAATGATTTAACAACCGAAACATGAGTTTCGGAAGCACATTTCGAATGTATCAATCTCTACAAAACATACTTCAGCTAAAATAACCATTTCCTGAATGATAAAGATCGAAAAATCGTTTCTGTCGATCGCTGTTCATCCACCGAAGGCCAATCACAATTGAAACAATCATCGAAGCCTTCAATTGCGAGCAATATAATGATTTAACATTCGAAACATGAGTTTCGGAATCACATTTCGAATATATCAGTATCTTCAAAACACACTTCAGCCAAAATAATCATTTCCTGAATGATAAAGATCGAAAAATCGATTTTGTCGACGTTTGTTCATTCTCCGAAGTCTAATCACAATTGAAACAATCATCGAAGCCATCAATTGCGGGCGATATAATGATTTAACAACCGAAACATGAGTTTCGGAAGCACATTTCGAATGTATCAATCTCTTCAAAACATACTTCAGCTAAAATAACCATTTCCTGAATGATAAAGATCGAAAAATCGTTTCTGTCGATCGCTGTTCATCCTCCGAAGGCCAATCACAATTGAAACAATCATCATCGAAGCCTTCAATTGCGGGCGATATAATGATTTAACAACCGAAACATGAGTTTCGGAAGCACATTCGAATGTATCAATCTCTACAAAACATACTTCAGCTAAAATAACCATTTCCTGAATGATAAAGATCGAAAAATCGTTTCTGTCGATCGCTGTTCATCCACCGAAGGCCAATCACAATTGAAACAATCATCGAAGCCATCAATTGCGGGCGATATAATGATTTAACAACCGAAACATGAGTTTCGGAATCACATTTCGAATGTATCAATCTCTACAAAACATACTTCAGCTAAAATAACCATTTCCTGAATGATAAAGATCGAAAAATCGTTTCTGTCGATCGCTGTTCATCCACCGAAGGCCAATCACAATTGAAACAATCATCGAAGCCTTCAATTGCGAGCAATATAATGATTTAACATTCGAAACATGAGTTTCGGAATCACATTTCGAATATATCAGTTTCTTCAAAACACACTTCAGCCAAAATAATCATTTCCTGAATGATAAAGATCGGAAAATCGATTCTGTCGATGTCTGTTCATTCTCCGAAGTCTAATCACAATTGAAACAATCATCGAAGCCATCAATTGCGGGCGATATAATTTAACAACCGATTTAACAACCGAAACATGAGTTTCGGAAGCACATTTCGAATGTATCAATCTCTACAAAACATACTTCAGCTAAAATAACCATTTCCTGAATGATAAAGATCGAAAAATCGTTTCTGTCGATCGCTGTTCATCCACCGAAGGCCAATCACAATTGAAACAATCATCGAAGCCTTCAATTGCGAGGCGATATAATGATTTAACAACCGAAACATGAGTTTCGGAATCACATTCGAATGTATCAATCTCTTCAAAACACATACTTCAGCTAAAATAACCATTTCCTGAATGATAAAGATCGAAAAATCGTTTCTGTCGATCGCTGTTCATCCACCGAAGGCCAATCACAATTGAAACAATCATCGAAGCCTTCAATTGCGAGCAATATAATGATTTAACATTCGAAACATGAGTTTCGGAATCACATTTCGAATATATCAGTTTCTTCAAAACACACTTCAGCCAAAATAATCATTTCCTGAATGATAAAGATCGGAAAATCGATTCTGTCGATGTCTGTTTCATTCTCCGAAGTCTAATCACAATTGAAACAATCATCGAAGCCATCAATTGCGGGCGATATAATGATTTAACAACCGAAACATGAGTTTCGGAAGCACATTCGAATGTATCAATCTCTACAAAACATACTTCAGCTAAAATAACCATTTCCTGAATGATAAAGATCGAAAAATCGTTTCTGTCGATCGCTGTTCATCCACCGAAGGCCAATCACAATTGAAACAATCATCGAAGCCTTCAATTGCGAGCAATATAATGATTTAACATTCGAAACATGAGTTTCGGAATCACATTTCGAATATATCAGTTTCTTCAAAACACACTTCAGCCAAAATAATCATTTCCTGAATGATAAAGATCGGAAAATCGATTCTGTCGATGTCTGTTCATTCTCCGAAGTCTAATCACAATTGAAACAATCATCGAAGCCATCAATTGCGGGCGATATAATGATTTAACAACCGAAACATGAGTTTCGGAAGCACATTCGAATGTATCAATCTCTTCAAAACATACTTCAGCTAAAATAACCATTTCCTGAATGATAAAGATCGAAAAATCGTTTCTGTCGATCGCTGTTCATCCACCGAAGGCCAATCACAATTGAAACAATCATCGAAGCCTTCAATTGCGAGCAATATAATGATTTAACATTCGAAACATGAGTTTCGGAATCACATTTCGAATATATCAGTTTCTTCAAAACACACTTCAGCCAAAATAATCATTTCCTGAATGATAAAGATCGGAAAAATCGATTCTGTCGATGTCTGTTCATTCTCCGAAGTCTAATCACAATTGAAACAATCATCGAAGCCATCAATTGCGGGCGATATAATGATTTAACAACCGAAACATGAGTTTCGGAAGCACATTCGAATGTATCAATCTCTACAAAACATACTTCAGCTAAAATAACCATTTCCTGAATGATAAAGATCGAAAAATCGTTTCTGTCGATCGCTGTTCATCCACCGAAGGCCAATCACAATTGAAACAATCATCGAAGCCTTCAATTGCGAGCAATATAATGATTTAACATTCGAAACATGAGTTTCGGAATCACATTTCGAATATATCAGTTTCTTCAAAACACACTTCAGCCAAAATAATCATTTCCTGAATGATAAAGATCGGAAAATCGATTCTGTCGATGTCTGTTCATTCTCCGAAGTCTAATCACAATTGAAACAATCATCGAAGCCATCAATTGCGGGCGATATAATGATTTAACAACCGAAACATGAGTTTCGGAAGCACATTCGAATGTATCAATCTCTACAAAACATACTTCAGCTAAAATAACCATTTCCTGAATGATAAAGATCGAAAAATCGTTTCTGTCGATCGCTGTTCATCCACCGAAGGCCAATCACAATTGAAACAATCATCGAAGCCTTCAATTGCGAGCAATATAATGATTTAACATTCGAAACATGAGTTTCGGAATCACATTTCGAATATATCAGTTTCTTCAAAACACACTTCAGCCAAAATAATCATTTCCTGAATGATAAAGATCGGAAAAATCGATTCTGTCGATGTCTGTTCATTCTCCGAAGTCTAATCACAATTGAAACAATCATCGAAGCCATCAATTGCGGGCGATATAATGATTTAACAACCGAAACATGAGTTTCGGAAGCACATTTCGAATGTATCAATCTCTTCAAAACATACTTCAGCTAAAATAACCATTTCCTGAATGATAAAGATCGAAAAATCGTTTCTGTCGATCGCTGTTCATCCACCGAAGGCCAATCACAATTGAAACAATCATCGAAGCCTTCAATTGCGAGCAATATAATGATTTAACATTCGAAACATGAGTTTCGGAATCACATTTCGAATATATCAGTTTCTTCAAAACACACTTCAGCCAAAATAATCATTTCCTGAATGATAAAGATCGGAAAATCGATTCTGTCGATGTCTGTTCATTCTCCGAAGTCTAATCACAATTGAAACAATCATCGAAGCCATCAATTGCGGGCGATATAATGATTTAACAACCGAAACATGAGTTTCGGAAGCACATTCGAATGTATCAATCTCTACAAAACATACTTCAGCTAAAATAACCATTTCCTGAATGATAAAGATCGAAAAAATCGTTTCTGTCGATCGCTGTTCATCCACCGAAGGCCAATCACAATTGAAACAATCATCGAAGCCTTCAATTGCGAGCAATATAATGATTTAACATTCGAAACATGAGTTTCGGAATCACATTTCGAATATATCAGTTTCTTCAAAACACACTTCAGCCAAAATAATCATTTCCTGAATGATAAAGATCGGAAAAATCGATTCTGTCGATGTCTGTTCATTCTCCGAAGTCTAATCACAATTGAAACAATCATCGAAGCCATCAATTGCGGGCGATATAATGATTTAACAACCGAAACATGAGTTTCGGAAGCACATTTCGAATGTATCAATCTCTTCAAAACATACTTCAGCTAAAATAACCATTTCCTGAATGATAAAGATCGAAAAATCGTTTCTGTCGATCGCTGTTCATCCACCGAAGGCCAATCACAATTGAAACAATCATCGAAGCCTTCAATTGCGAGCAATATAATGATTTAACATTCGAAACATGAGTTTCGGAATCACATTTCGAATATATCAGTTTCTTCAAAACACACTTCAGCCAAAATAATCATTTCCTGAATGATAAAGATCGGAAAATCGATTCTGTCGATGTCTGTTCATTCTCCGAAGTCTAATCACAATTGAAACAATCATCGAAGCCATCAATTGCGGGCGATATAATGATTTAACAACCGAAACATGAGTTTCGGAAGCACATTTCGAATGTATCAATCTCTACAAAACATACTTCAGCTAAAATAACCATTTCCTGAATGATAAAGATCGAAAAATCGTTTCTGTCGATCGCTGTTCATCCACCGAAGGCCAATCACAATTGAAACAATCATCGAAGCCTTCAATTGCGAGCAATAATATAATGATTTAACATTCGAAACATGAGTTTCGGAATCACATTCGAATATATCAGTTTCTTCAAAACACACTTCAGCCAAAATAATCATTTCCTGAATGATAAAGATCGGAAAAATCGATTCTGTCGATGTCTGTTCATTCTCCGAAGTCTAATCACAATTGAAACAATCATCGAAGCCTTCAATTGCGGGCGATATAATGATTTAACATTCCGAAACATGAGTTTCGGAATCACATTCGAATATATCAATCTCTTCAAAACATACTTCAGCTAAAATAATCATTTCCTGAATGATAAAGATCGGAAAAATCGATTTCTGTCGATCGTCTGTTCATTCTCCGAAGTCTAATCACAATTGAAACAATCATCGAAGCCATCAATTGCGGGCGATATAATGATTTAACAACCGAAACATGAGTTTCGGAATCACATTCGAATGTATCAATCTCTACAAAACATACTTCAGCTAAAATAACCATTTCCTGAATGATAAAGATCGAATCGAAAAATCGTTTCTGTCGATCGCTGTTCATCCACCGAAGGCCAATCACAATTGAAACAATCATCGAAGCCATCAATTGCGGGCGATATAATGATTTAACAACCGAAACATGAGTTTCGGAAGCACATTCGAATGTATCAATCTCTACAAAACATACTTCAGCTAAAATAACCATTTCCTGAATGATAAAGATCGAAAAATCGTTTCTGTCGATCGCTGTTCATCCACCGAAGGCCAATCACAATTGAAACAATCATCGAAGCCTTCAATTGCGAGCAATATAATGATTTAACATTCGAAACATGAGTTTCGGAATCACATTTCGAATATATCAGTTTCTTCAAAACACACTTCAGCCAAAATAATCATTTCCTGAATGATAAAGATCGGAAAATCGATTCTGTCGATGTCTGTTCATTCTCCGAAGTCTAATCACAATTGAAACAATCATCGAAGCCATCAATTGCGGGCGATATAATGATTTAACAACCGAAACATGAGTTTCGGAAGCACATTCGAATGTATCAATCTCTACAAAACATACTTCAGCTAAAATAACCATTTCCTGAATGATAAAGATCGAAAAATCGTTTCTGTCGATCGCTGTTCATCCACCGAAGGCCAATCACAATTGAAACAATCATCGAAGCCTTCAATTGCGAGCGATATAATGATTTAACAACCGAAACATGAGTTTCGGAAGCACATTCGAATGTATCAATCTCTACAAAACATACTTCAGCTAAAATAACCATTTCCTGAATGATAAAGATCGAAAAATCGTTTCTGTCGATCGCTGTTCATCCACCGAAGGCCAATCACAATTGAAACAATCATCGAAGCCTTCAATTGCGAGCAATATAATGATTTAACATTCGAAACATGAGTTTCGGAATCACATTCGAATATATCAGTTTCTTCAAAACACACTTCAGCCAAAATAATCATTTCCTGAATGATAAAGATCGGAAAATCGATTCTGTCGATGTCTGTTCATTCTCCTAGTCTAATCACAATTGAAACAATCATCGAAGCCATCAATTGCGGGCGATATAATGATTTAACAACCGAAACATGAGTTTCGGAAGCACATTCGAATGTATCAATCTCTACAAAACATACTTCAGCTAAAATAACCATTTCCTGAATGATAAAGATCGAAAAATCGTTTCTGTCGATCGCTGTTCATCCACCGAAGGCCAATCACAATTGAAACAATCATCGAAGCCTTCAATTGCGAGCAATATAATGATTTAACATTCGAAACATGAGTTTCGGAATCACATTTCGAATATATCAGTTTCTTCAAAACACACTTCAGCCAAAATAATCATTTCCTGAATGATAAAGATCGGAAAATCGATTCTGTCGATGTCTGTTCATTCTCCGAAGTCTAATCACAATTGAAACAATCATCGAAGCCATCAATTGCGGGCGATATAATGATTTAACAACCGAAACATGAGTTTCGGAAGCACATTCGAATGTATCAATCTCTACAAAACATACTTCAGCTAAAATAACCATTTCCTGAATGATAAAGATCGAAAAATCGTTTCTGTCGATCGCTGTTCATCCACCGAAGGCCAATCACAATTGAAACAATCATCGAAGCCATCAATTGCGGGCGATATAATGATTTAACAACCGAAACATGAGTTTCGGAAGCACATTCGAATGTATCAATCTCTACAAAACATACTTCAGCTAAAATAACCATTTCCTGAATGATAAAGATCGAAAAATCGTTTCTGTCGATCGCTGTTCATCCACCGAAGGCCAATCACAATTGAAACAATCATCGAAGCCTTCAATTGCGAGCAATATAATGATTTAACATTCGAAACATGAGTTTCGGAATCACATTTCGAATATATCAGTTTCTTCAAAACACACTTCAGCCAAAATAATCATTTCCTGAATGATAAAGATCGGAAAATCGATTCTGTCGATGTCTGTTCATTCTCCGAAGTCTAATCACAATTGAAACAATCATCATCGAGCCATCAATTGCGGGCGATATAATGATTTAACAACCGAAACATGAGTTTCGGAAGCACATTCGAATGTATCAATCTCTACAAAACATACTTCAGCTAAAATAACCATTTCCTGAATGATAAAGATCGAAAAATCGTTTCTGTCGATCGCTGTTCATCCACCGAAGGCCAATCACAATTGAAACAATCATCGAAGCCTTCAATTGCGAGCAATATAATGATTTAACATTCGAAACATGAGTTTCGGAATCACATTTCGAATATATCAGTTTCTTCAAAACACACTTCAGCCAAAATAATCATTTCCTGAATGATAAAGATCGGAAAATCGATTCTGTCGATGTCTGTTCATTCTCCGAAGTCTAATCACAAATGAAACAATCATCGAAGCCATCAATTGCGGGCGATATAATGATTTAACAACCGAAACATGAGTTTCGGAAGCACATTCGAATGTATCAATCTCTACAAAACATACTTCAGCTAAAATAACCATTTCCTGAATGATAAAGATCGAAAAATCGTTTCTGTCGATCGCTGTTCATCCACCGAAGGCCAATCACAATTGAAACAATCATCGAAGCCTTCAATTGCGAGCGATATAATGATTTAACATTCGAAACATGAGTTTCGGAATCACATTTCGAATGTATCAATCTCTACAAAACATACTTCAGCTAAAATAACCATTTCCTGAATGATAAAGATCGGAAAATCGATTTTGTCGACGTCTGTTCATTCTCCGAAGTCTAATCACAATTGAAACAATCATCGAAGCCATCAATTGCGGGCGATATAATGATTTAACAACCGAAACATGAGTTTCGGAAGCACATTTCGAATGTATCAATCTCTACAAAACATACTTCAGCTAAAATAACCATTTCCTGAATGATAAAGATCGAAAAATCGTTTCTGTCGATCGCTGTTCATCCACCGAAGGCCAATCACAATTGAAACAATCATCGAAGCCTTCAATTGCGAGCAATATAATGATTTAACATTCGAAACATGAGTTTCGGAATCACATTTCGAATATATCAGTTTCTTCAAAACACACTTCAGCCAAAATAATCATTTCCTGAATGATAAAGATCGGAAAATCGATTCTGTCGATGTCTGTTCATTCTCCGAAGTCTAATCACAATTGAAACAATCATCGAAGCCTTCAATTGCGAGCAATATAATGATTTAACATTCGAAACATGAGTTTCGGAATCACATTTCGAATGTATCAATCTCTACAAAACATACTTCAGCTAAAATAACCATTTCCTGAATGATAAAGATCGAAAAATCGTTTCTGTCGATCGCTGTTCATCCACCGAAGGCCAATCACAATTGAAACAATCATCGAAGCCATCAATTGCGGGCGATATAATGATTTAACAACCGAAACATGAGTTTCGGAAGCACATTTCGAATGTATCAATCTCTACAAAACATACTTCAGCTAAAATAACCATTTCCTGAATGATAAAGAATGAAAAATCGTTTCTGTCGATCGCTGTTCATCCACCGAAGGCCAATCACAATTGAAACAATCATCGAAGCCTTCAATTGCGAGCAATATAATGATTTAACATTCGAAACATGAGTTTCGGAATCACATTTCGAATATATCAGTTTCTTCAAAACACACTTCAGCCAAAATAATCATTTCCTGAATGATAAAGATCGGAAAATCGATTCTGTCGATGTCTGTTCATTCTCCGAAGTCTAATCACAATTGAAACAATCATCGAAGCCATCAATTGCGGGCGATATAATGATTTAACAACCGAAACATGAGTTTCGGAAGCACATTCGAATGTATCAATCTCTACAAAACATACTTCAGCTAAAATAACCATTTCCTGAATGATAAAGATCGAAAAATCGTTTCTGTCGATCGCTGTTCATCCACCGAAGGCCAATCACAATTGAAACAATCATCGAAGCCTTCAATTTGCGAGCGATATAATGATTTAACAACCGAAACATGAGTTTCGGAATCACATTCGAATGTATCAATCTCTACAAAACATACTTCAGCTAAAATAACCATTTCCTGAATGATAAAGATCGAAAAATCGTTTCTGTCGATCGCTGTTCATCCACCGAAGGCCAATCACAATTGAAACAATCATCGAAGCCTTCAATTGCGAGCAATATAATGATTTAACATTCGAAACATGAGTTTCGGAATCACATTCGAATATATCAGTTTCTTCAAAACACACTTCAGCCAAAATAATCATTTCCTGAATGATAAAGATCGGAAAATCGATTCTGTCGATGTCTGTTCATTCTCCGAAGTCTAATCACAATTGAAACAATCATCGAAGCCATCAATTGCGGGCGATATAATGATTTAACAACCGAAACATGAGTTTCGGAAGCACATTCGAATGTATCAATCTCTACAAAACATACTTCAGCTAAAATAACCATTTCCTGAATGATAAAGATCGAAAAATCGTTTCTGTCGATCGCTGTTCATTCATCCAAAGGCCAATCACAATTGAAACAATCATCGAAGCCTTCAATTGCGGGCGATATAATGATTTAACAACCGAAACATGAGTTTCGGAATCACATTCGAATGTATCAATCTCTACAAAACATACTTCAGCTAAAATAACCATTTCCTGAATGATAAAGATCGAAAAATCGTTTCTGTCGATCGCTGTTCATCCACCGAAGGGCCAATCACAATTGAAACAATCATCGAAGCCTTCAATTGCGAGCAATATAATGATTTAACATTCGAAACATGAGTTTCGGAATCACATTTCGAATATATCAGTTTCTTCAAAACACACTTCAGCCAAAATAATCATTTCCTGAATGATAAAGATCGGAAAATCGATTCTGTCGATGTCTGTTCATTCTCCGAAGTCTAATCACAATTGAAACAATCATCGAAGCCATCAATTGCGGGCGATATAATGATTTAACAACCGAAACATGAGTTTCGGAAGCACATTTCGAATGTATCAATCTCTTCAAAAAAATACACTTCAGCTAAAATAACCATTTCCTGAATGATAAAGATCGAAAAATCGTTTCTGTCGATCGCTGTTCATCCACCGAAGGCCAATCACAATTGAAACAATCATCGAAGCCTTCAATTGCGAGCGATATAATGATTTAACAACCGAAACATGAGTTTCGGAAGCACATTTCGAATGTATCAATCTCTACAAAACATACTTCAGCTAAAATAACCATTTCCTGAATGATAAAGATCGAAAAATCGTTTCTGTCGATCGCTGTTCATCCACCGAAGGCCAATCACAATTGAAACAATCATCGAAGCCTTCAATTGCGAGCAATATAATGATTTAACATTCGAAACATGAGTTTCGGAATCACATTTCGAATATATCAGTTTCTTCAAAACACACTTCAGCCAAAATAATCATTTCCTGAATGATAAAGATCGGAAAATCGATTCTGTCGATGTCTGTTCATTCTCCGAAGTCTAATCACAATTGAAACAATCATCGAAGCCATCAATTGCGGGCGATATAATGATTTAACAACCGAAACATGAGTTTCGGAAGCACATTTCGAATGTATCAATCTCTACAAAACATACTTCAGCTAAAATAACCATTTCCTGAATGATAAAGATCGAAAAATCGTTTCTGTCGATCGCTGTTCATCCACCGAAGGCCAATCACAATTGAAACAATCATCATCGAAGCCTTCAATTGCGAGCAATATAATGATTTAACATTCGAAACATGAGTTTCGGAATCACATTTCGAATATATCAGTTTCTTCAAAACACACTTCAGCCAAAATAATCATTTCCTGAATGATAAAGATCGGAAAATCGATTCTGTCGATGTCTGTTCATTCTCCGAAGTCTAATCACAATTGAAACAATCATCGAAGCCATCAATTGCGGGCGATATAATGATTTAACAACCGAAACATGAGTTTCGGAAGCACATTTCGAATGTATCAATCTCTACAAAACATACTTCAGCTAAAATAACCATTTCCTGAATGATAAAGATCGAAAAAATCGTTTCTGTCGATCGCTGTTCATCCACCGAAGGCCAATCACAATTGAAACAATCATCGAAGCCTTCAATTGCGAGCAATATAATGATTTAACATTCGAAACATGAGTTTCGGAATCACATTTCGAATATATCAGTTTCTTCAAAACACACTTCAGCCAAAATAATCATTTCCTGAATGATAAAGATCGGAAAAATCGATTCTGTCGATGTCTGTTCATTCTCCGAAGTCTAATCACAATTGAAACAATCATCGAAGCCATCAATTGCGGGCGATATAATGATTTAACAACCGAAACATGAGTTTCGGAATCACATTTCGAATGTATCAGTCTCTTCAAAACATACTTCAGCTAAAATAACCATTTCCTGAATGATAAAGATCGAAAAATCGTTTCTGTCGATCGCTGTTCATCCACCGAAGGCCAATCACAATTGAAACAATCATCGAAGCCATCAATTGCGGGCGATATAATGATTTAACACGAAACATGAGTTTCGGAAGCACATTCGAATGTATCAATCTCTACAAAACATACTTCAGCTAAAATAACCATTTCCTGAATGATAAAGATCGAAAAATCGTTTCTGTCGATCGCTGTTCATCCACCGAAGGCCAATCACAATTGAAACAATCATCGAAGCCTTCAATTGCGAGCAATATAATGATTTAACATTCGAAACATGAGTTTCGGAATCACATTTCGAATATATCAGTTTCTTCAAAACACACTTCAGCCAAAATAATCATTTCCTGAATGATAAAGATCGGAAAATCGATTCTGTCGATGTCTGTTCATTCTCCGAAGTCTAATCACAAATGAAACAATCATCGAAGCCATCAATTGCGGGCGATATAATGATTTAACAACCGAAACATGAGTTTCGGAAGCACATTCGAATGTATCAATCTCTACAAAACATACTTCAGCTAAAATAACCATTTCCTGAATGATAAAGATCGAAAAATCGTTTCTGTCGATCGCTGTTCATCCACCGAAGGCCAATCACAATTGAAACAATCATCGAAGCCTTCAATTGCGAGCAATATAATGATTTAACATTCGAAACATGAGTTTCGGAATCACATTTCGAATATATCAGTTTCTTCAAAACACACTTCAGCCAAAATAATCATTTCCTGAATGATAAAGATCGGAAAAAATCGATTCTGTCGATGTCTGTTCATTCTCCGAAGTCTAATCACAATTGAAACAATCATCGAAGCCATCAATTGCGGGCGATATAATGATTTAACAACCGAAACATGAGTTTCGGAAGCACATTCGAATGTATCAATCTCTACAAAACATACTTCAGCTAAAATAACCATTTCCTGAATGATAAAGATCGAAAAATCGTTTCTGTCGATCGCTGTTCATCCACCGAAGGCCAATCACAATTGAAACAATCATCGAAGCCTTCAATTGCGAGCAATATAATGATTTAACATTCGAAACATGAGTTTCGGAATCACATTTCGAATATATCAGTTTCTTCAAAACACACTTCAGCCAAAATAATCATTTCCTGAATGATAAAGATCGGAAAAATCGATTCTGTCGATGTCTGTTCATTCTCCGAAGTCTAATCACAATTGAAACAATCATCGAAGCCATCAATTGCGGGCGATATAATGATTTAACAACCGAAACATGAGTTTCGGAAGCACATTTCGAATGTATCAATCTCTACAAAACATACTTCAGCTAAAATAACCATTTCCTGAATGATAAAGATCGAAAAATCGTTTCTGTCGATCGCTGTTCATCCACCGAAGGCCAATCACAATTGAAACAATCATCGAAGCCTTCAATTGCGAGCAATATAATGATTTAACATTCGAAACATGAGTTTCGGAATCACATTTCGAATATATCAGTTTCTTCAAAACACACTTCAGCCAAAATAATCATTTCCTGAATGATAAAGATCGGAAAATCGATTCTGTCGATGTCTGTTCATTCTCCGAAGTCTAATCATCACAATTGAAACAATCATCGAAGCCATCAATTTGCGGGCGATATAATGATTTAACAACCGAAACATGAGTTTCGGAAGCACATTCGAATGTATCAATCTCTACAAAACATACTTCAGCTAAAATAACCATTTCCTGAATGATAAAGATCGAAAAATCGTTTCTGTCGATCGCTGTTCATCCACCGAAGGCCAATCACAATTGAAACAATCATCGAAGCCTTCAATTGCGAGCAATATAATGATTTAACATTCGAAACATGAGTTTCGGAATCACATTCGAATATATCAGTTTCTTCAAAACACACTTCAGCCAAAATAATCATTTCCTGAATGATAAAGATCGGAAAAATCGATTCTGTCGATGTCTGTTCATTCTCCGAAGTCTAATCACAATTGAAACAATCATCGAAGCCATCAATTGCGGGCGATATAATGATTTAACAACCGAAACATGAGTTTCGGAAGCACATTCGAATGTATCAATCTCTACAAAACATACTTCAGCTAAAATAACCATTTCCTGAATGATAAAGATCGAAAAATCGTTTCTGTCGATCGCTGTTCATCCACCGAAGGCCAATCACAATTGAAACAATCATCGAAGAAGCCTTCAATTGCGAGCAATATAATGATTTAACATTCGAAACATGAGTTTCGGAATCACATTTCGAATATATCAGTTTCTTCAAAACACACTTCAGCCAAAATAATCATTTCCTGAATGATAAAGATCGGAAAATCGATTCTGTCGATGTCTGTTCATTCTCCGAAGTCTAATCACAATTGAAACAATCATCGAAGCCATCAATTGCGGGCGATATAATGATTTAACAACCGAAACATGAGTTTCGGAAGCACATTCGAATGTATCAATCTCTACAAAACATACTTCAGCTAAAATAACCATTTCCTGAATGATAAAGATCGAAAAATCGTTTCTGTCGATCGCTGTTCATCCACCGAAGGCCAATCACAATTGAAACAATCATCGAAGCCTTCAATGCGAGCAATATAATGATTTAACATTCGAAACATGAGTTTCGGAATCACATTTCGAATATATCAGTTTCTTCAAAACACACTTCAGCCAAAATAATCATTTCCTGAATGATAAAGATCGAAAAATCGATTCTGTCGATGTCTGTTCATTCTCCGAAGTCTAATCACAATTGAAACAATCTTCGAAGCCATCAATTGCGGGCGATATAATGATTTAACAACCGAAACATGAGTTTCGGAAGCACATTCGAATGTATCAATCTCTACAAAACATACTTCAGCTAAAATAACCATTTCCTGAATGATAAAGATCGAAAAATCGTTTCTGTCGATCGCTGTTCATCCACCGAAGGCCAATCACAATTGAGACAATCAACGAAGCCTGCAATTGCGAGCGATATAATGATTTAACAACCGAAACATGAGTTTCGGAAGCACATTCGAATGTATCAATCTCTACAAAACATACTTCAGCTAAAATAACCATTTCCTGAATGATAAAGATCGAAAAATCGTTTCTGTCGATCGCTGTTCATCCACCGAAGGCCAATCACAATTGAAACAATCATCGAAGCCTTCAATTGCGAGCAATATAATGATTTAACATTCGAAACATGAGTTTCGGAATCACATTTCGAATATATCAGTTTCTTCAAAACACACTTCAGCCAAAATAATCATTTCCTGAATGATAAAGATCGGAAAAAATCGATTCTGTCGATGTCTGTTCATTCTCCGAAGTCTAATCACAATTGAAACAATCATCGAAGCCATCAATTGCGGGCGATATAATGATTTAACAACCGAAACATGAGTTTCGGAAGCACATTCGAATGTATCAATCTCTACAAAACATACTTCAGCTAAAATAACCATTTCCTGAATGATAAAGATCGAAAAATCGTTTCTGTCGATCGCTGTTCATCCACCGAAGGCCAATCACAATTGAAACAATCATCGAAGCCTTCAATTGCGAGCGATATAATGATTTAACAACCGAAACATGAGTTTCGGAAGCACATTTCGAATGTATCAATCTCTACAAAACATACTTCAGCTAAAATAATCATTTCCTGAATGATAAAGATCGAAAAATCGTTTCTGTCGATCGCTGTTCATCCACCGAAGGCCAATCACAATTGAAACAATCATCGAAGCCATCAATTGCGGGCGATATAATGATTTAACAACCGAAACATGAGTTTCGGAAGCACATTTCGAATGTATCAATCTCTACAAAACATACTTCAGCTAAAATAACCATTTCCTGAATGATAAAGATCGAAAAATCGTTTCTGTCGATCGCTGTTCATCCACCGAAGGCCAATCACAATTGAAACAATCATCGAAGCCTTCAATTGCGAGCAATATAATGATTTAACATTCGAAACATGAGTTTCGGAATCACATTACGAATATATCAGTATCTTCAAAACACACTTCAGCCAAAATAATCATTTCCTGAATGATAAAGATCGGAAAAACGATTCTGGCGATGTCTGTTCATTCTCCGAAGTCTAATCACAATTGAAACAATCATCGAAGCCATCAATTGCGGGCGATATAATGATTTAACAACCGAAACATGAGTTTCGGAAGCACATTCGAATGTATCAATCTCTTCAAAACATACTTCAGCTAAAATAACCATTTCCTGAATGATAAAGATCGAAAAATCGTTTCTGTCGATCGCTGTTCATCCACCGAAGGCCAATCACAATTGAAACAATCATCGAAGCCTTCAATTGCGAGCGATATAATGATTTAACAACCGAAACATGAGTTTCGGAAGCACATTCGAATGTATCAATCTCTACAAAACATACTTCAGCTAAAATAACCATTTCCTGAATGATAAAGATCGAAAAACCGTTTCTGTCGATCGCTGTTCATCCACCGAAGGCCAATCACAATTGAAACAATCATCGAAGCCTTCAATTGCGAGCAATATAATGATTTAACATTCGAAACATGAGTTTCGGAATCACATTTCGAATATATCAGTTTCTTCAAAACACACTTCAGCCAAAATAATCATTTCCTGAATGATAAAGATCGGAAAAATCGATTCTGTCGATGTCTGTTCATTCTCCGAAGTCTAATCACAATTGAAACAATCATCGAAGCCATCAATTGCGGGCGATATAATGATTTAACAACCGAAACATGAGTTTCGGAAGCACATTCGAATGTATCAATCTCTACAAAACATACTTCAGCTAAAATAACCATTTCCTGAATGATAAAGATCGAAAAATCGTTTCTGTCGATCGCTGTTCATCCACCGAAGGCCAATCACAATTGAAACAATCATCGAAGCCTTCAATTGCGAGCAATATAATGATTTAACATTCGAAACATGAGTTTCGGAATCACATTTCGAATATATCAGTTTCTTCAAAACACACTTCAGCCAAAATAATCATTTCCTGAATGATAAAGATCGGAAAATCGATTCTGTCGATGTCTGTTCATTCTCCGAAGTCTAATCACAATTGAAACAATCATCGAAGCCATCAATTGCGGGCGATATAATGATTTAACAACCGAAACATGAGTTTCGGAAGCACATTCGAATGTATCAATCTCTACAAAACATACTTCAGCTAAAATAACCATTTCCTGAATGATAAAGATCGAAAAATCGTTTCTGTCGATCGCTGTTCATCCACCGAAGGCCAATCACAATTGAAACAATCATCGAAGCCTTCAATTGCGAGCAATATAATGATTTAACATTCGAAACATGAGTTTCGGAATCACATTCGAATATATCAGTTTCTTCAAAACACACTTCAGCCAAAATAATCATTTCCTGAATGATAAAGATCGGAAAATCGATTCTGTCGATGTCTGTTCATTCTCCGAAGTCTAATCACAATTGAAACAATCATCGAAGCCAACAATTGCGGGCGATATAATGATTTAACAACCGAAACATGAGTTTCGGAAGCACATTCGAATGTATCAATCTCTACAAAACATACTTCAGCTAAAATAACCATTTCCTGAATGATAAAGATCGAAAAATCGTTTCTGTCGATCGCTGTTCATCCACCGAAGGCCAATCACAATTGAAACAATCATCGAAGCCTTCAATTGCGGGCGATATAATGATTTAACAACCGAAACATGAGTTTCGGAAGCACATTTCGAATGTATCAATCTCTACAAAACATACTTCAGCTAAAATAACCATTTCCTGAATGATAAAGATCGAAAAATCGTTTCTGTCGATCGCTGTTCATCCACCGAAGGCCAATCACAATTGAAACAATCATCGAAGCCTTCAATTGCGAGCAATATAATGATTTAACATTCGAAACATGAGTTTCGGAATCACATTTCGAATATATCAGTTTCTTCAAAACACACTTCAGCCAAAATAATCATTTCCTGAATGATAAAGATCGGAAAAATCGATTCTGTCGATGTCTGTTCATTCTCCGAAGTCTAATCACAATTGAAACAATCATCGAAGCCATCAATTGCGGGCGTAATGATTTAACAACCGAAACATGAGTTTCGGAAGCACATTCGAATGTATCAATCTCTACAAAACATACTTCAGCTAAAATAACCATTTCCTGAATGATAAAGATCGAAAAATCGTTTCTGTCGATCGCTGTTCATCCACCGAAGGCCAATCACAATTGAAACAATCATCGAAGCCATCAATTGCGGGCGATATAATGATTTAACAACCGAAACATGAGTTTCGGAAGCACATTCGAATGTATCAATCTCTACAAAACATACTTCAGCTAAAATAACCATTTCCTGAATGATAAAGATCGAAAAATCGTTTCTGTCGATCGCTGTTCATCCACCGAAGGCCAATCACAATTGAAACAATCATCGAAGCCTTCAATTGCGAGCAATATAATGATTTAACATTCGAAACATGAGTTTCGGAATCACATTCGAATATATCAGTTTCTTCAAAACACACTTCAGCCAAAATAATCATTTCCTGAATGATAAAGATCGGAAAATCGATTCTGTCGATGTCTGTTCATTCTCCGAAGTCTAATCACAATTGAAACAATCATCGAAGCCATCAATTGCGGGCGATATAATGATTTAACAACCGAAACATGAGTTTCGGAAGCACATTCGAATGTATCAATCTCTACAAAACATACTTCAGCTAAAATAACCATTTCCTGAATGATAAAGATCGAAAAAATCGTTTCTGTCGATCGCTGTTCATCCACCGAAGGCCAATCACAATTGAAACAATCATCGAAGCCATCAATTGCGGGCGATATAATGATTTAACAACCGAAACATGAGTTTCGGAAGCACATTTCGAATGTATCAATCTCTACAAAACATACTTCAGCTAAAATAACCATTTCCTGAATGATAAAGATCGAAAAATCGTTTCTGTCGATCGCTGTTCATCCACCGAAGGCCAATCACAATTGAAACAATCATCGAAGCCTTCAATTGCGAGCAATATAATGATTTAACATTCGAAACATGAGTTTCGGAATCACATTTCGAATATATCAGTTTCTTCAAAACACACTTCAGCCAAAATAATCATTTCCTGAATGATAAAGATCGGAAAATCGATTCTGTCGATGTCTGTTCATTCTCCGAAGTCTAATCACAATTGAAACAATCATCGAAGCCATCAATTGCGGGCGATATAATGATTTAACAACCGAAACATGAGTTTCGGAAGCACATTCGAATGTATCAATCTCTTCAAAACATACTTCAGCTAAAATAACCATTTCCTGAATGATAAAGATCGAAAAATCGTTTCTGTCGATCGCTGTTCATCCACCGAAGGCCAATCACAATTGAAACAATCATCGAAGCCTTCAATTGCGAGCAATATAATGATTTAACATTCGAAACATGAGTTTCGGAATCACATTCGAATATATCAGTTTCTTCAAAACACACTTCAGCCAAAATAATCATTTCCTGAATGATAAAGATCGGAAAATCGATTCTGTCGATGTCTGTTCATAGTCTAATCACAATTGAAACAATCATCGAAACAATCATCAGAAGCATCAATTGCGGGCGATATAATGATTTAACAACCGAAACATGAGTTTCGGAAGCACATTCGAATGTATCAATCTCTACAAAACATACTTCAGCTAAAATAACCATTTCCTGAATGATAAAGATCGAAAAATCGTTTCTGTCGATCGCTGTTCATCCACCGAAGGCCAATCACAATTGAAACAATCATCGAAGCCTTCAATTGCGAGCAATATAATGATTTAACATTCGAAACATGAGTTTCGGAATCACATTTCGAATATATCAGTTTCTTCAAAACACACTTCAGC